>CM040910.1:27370773-28043273 GCA_023029165.1 Gobiocypris rarus
ACTAATTTAGTTATTTTACTTATCTCCACTTGTAGCATTTAAAACGACTTTTTATTGTTACTCAGTTATTGGCCCTGACATGAAAATAATTATTGGCCTATCGTATCAGACAGAATTTTAATATCTGATATACCGTATTTTCCGCACCGGATTATAAGGCGCACCTTCAATGAATGGCCTATGTTTTCATATATAGGGCACACCGGATTATAAGGCGCATAGAATAGAAGATACTCCAGTCAAACGTTTAACTGGGTTTGCGTTATGCAGCCACTAGATGGAGCTGTGCTAAAGGGAATGTCAACAAAACAGTCAGATAAAGTCAGACTTTATTAAGTGTTCTGACAACTCCGTTCACTCCCATGGTAACATTGTTCAAACGTTGATGTGCATATAAACAATATCTCCCAGCCTTGCTAACTTTTCTCCCAAAAGTGGAGGGGAACTTTTGCTTAATTCAGTAACTTAAACACATAGTAAAAGAAACAGTTGGATACCACTAAATCAAACGTTAGTGCATAACTCCACATTGTTCAGTTACGTATAACACGTAAAGCTCACTTTTTCAGTTAATTCCCCATCCACGAATCTCTCGAATTATTCTTCTTCAGTGTCCGAATTGAACAGTTGGGCGACTACGGCATCCAACCTGCCCGGCTCCCTCTCGTCATTATTCAAAAGCACAGTACCGGTGTTTACTGACTACGGTAGCTGTAATGCATGCAAGCGGTGCGGCTTTGTAGTTTATCAGTCGTACTGAAACATTTTATTATTATTAAATTGTTTTTATTGGTTTTTCATTCTGAAACATTTTGACAGAGCGCCTTGATCCATATATAAGGCGCTCCGGACTAAAAGACGCCCTGCCGTTTTTTGAAAAAATGAAAGGCTTTTAAGTGCGCCTTATAGTGCGGAAAATACGGTACATCCCTACTAATAACATTAATGATGACATAGATGAAGTGTTTGTCACAGCAGGAAAACTGTGCTAAAGTCCAAATCACAAGTGTAAGATTCCCTGACACTTAAAGCACTGCAGGTGAGTCTCCAGTGCTCTCAGTCCTATACAGAGTCAAAGAGGGTTGCTTTTGGCTTCAGTATCACATTAGAAGGGTTCAAATCTCTGTGTCACACAGTGAAACACACAAGGCTCACTTTTAACTCTCCTCTCCTCTCCTCTCTCTCTCCTCTCCTCTCCTCTCTCCTCTCCTCTCCTCCTCTCCTCTCCTCTCCTCTCCTCTCCTCTCCTCTCCTCTCCTCTCCTCTCCTCTCCTCTCCTCTCCTCTCTCTCCTCTCCTCTCCTCTCCTCTCCTCTCCTCTCCTCTCCTCTCCTCTCCTCTCCTCTCCTCTCCTCTCCTCTCCTCTCCTCTCCTCCTCTCCTCTCCTCTCCTCTCCTCTCCTCTCCTCTCCTCTCCTCTCCTCTCCTCTCCTCTCTCCTCTCCTCTCCTCTCCTCTCCTCTCTCCTCTCCTCTCCTCTCCTCATTGTGTTGGTCTATCTGATCCTGGGCTCTTTTGTTGCTCTTTGAAAAGCCCGACCCGACACTCATTATTTTCTCCTTTATCTTCCTCTCTGACGCTCTGATTAGGGTGGTCGGGTTTGACAGTCGCCTCCACAGAGATCCTATCCATTACGCTGTCACCAGGGGCAGCGTGTGTGTGTGTGTGTGTGTGTGTGTCGCTGTGTACATGCATGGGTTTGTGAGTGATAGTATCTGTTTGTGTATGTGTGTTTATGTGCAAAGTCAATGAATTAAACATGCACAGAATTAAAGAGAAGGGATAGTTTATTTATGTTCATCTACAGGTTTATTTGATAGCACAGCATCTGTGAAGACCAAATTAAACTGAAGGATTTTATATGTAATTGTATATTAATCTGTGCCATTAATATGACATTTACCAAAAAATAAACCTATGAAGGTAGAAATGGAGAGTGGGAATGATAGCGTGTGTAAATACAAGTCTAATGCATATGTGTGTGTACATGAGAGGGAGTGTTTTGTAGGCTAAGTGTTCAGTGTCAACAAAAAGTGTTGTGCGAGCATCAGGAGCCCATCTCCAGCTAATTACGCCAACCTCCTTGTTAATTAAATCCTCGTTAGAGGTGGAGGCAGAGAAGCTAATTAAACTGCTCTCTCCTTTCATAATTGCAGGATGATATAGAATCTGTGTGCAGGACGGGGGGAAGCACCGTGATTCTCCAGTGTTGTTGTGGATGCAGTGAACGTGTTTGCTCTGCTAATATTCTGGAGTGCAGAAGAGCGGACTGTGTGTTTTTGTTCAGTCTCTCTCACTCACTCCGCATCTCTCTATTGCTCTGTCTCTCTCTGGAGGGTTCTGCCCGCTCCATTGTGTCAGGAGGTGGAAGGGGAACAGGCAATATGAGCGCACGGCGGTTTGCTGATGCAGCCAAACTATTTTGGGCTATCCTCTTGGCTGTCATTTGTTGTCAAATGACCTAGTCCTGGATCTTTTGTGTGGCTGTATAATTGTGTGTGTGTGTGTGGGAGAGGCAGAGGCGGGAGTGAGAGAAGAAATAGAAGTTGAGATATTTATTAATTAGTTATACATAACATGCAATTTACAGTTTAATTCAGTTTCATTTTGTGAATTGTGAATGTTTTGCTTGTGTTGTAATATAATGTCATAAAACAAATTTGCATGATATTACTTTTTACTTTTATACATATACAATATATATATATATATATATATATATATATATATATATATATATATATATATATATATATGTATATATATATATATATATATATATATATATATGTATATATATAAATATGTATATATATGTGTTGTTTTGTATATGTATATGACTAGCTGAGTAGCTGAATCTACATTCTCTACAAAAATTGATATAATAAAACAAGCAAAAGTGACGCCAGACGCGAAGCAAGTGTTTTTTGGGTAGTTTCAGCCCGACGCAGTTATCATTTTCACTGCGATCGCCACGTTGTTTAAATAGCAAATGCACTCACACCCTTCTGTTCGCCCATGGGCGTGCTAGTCTGAAAACGAGGTGTGTTCAGGCGCATTATTGGTGCGTTGCTATTTTGAGGCAACTGAAAACAACTGCGCCATTGACCAACAAAAACCAGGTCTAAAGTCAATAGCGCTGTACTTTTTGTGTTATTTAAAGGATGCATTAGTAATATGCACCTATAGGCGGCTGCACAATGCGCATACACTCTGCTTATTACACACACAGGGACGTGCAGCAGCAAACAAACATTTTTAAAAATTAAAAAAATAAAAGGATTCCTCTCTGGAGAAAATGTTCAGTCTTTCTGCTTGCAAATTCCGCCATGTAAATATCAATCCGCCACGGTGCGAGCGCAACTGGCTTTAAAAGGGAATGGGAGATGAGACGTTTTGCCCCAAAACCCACCCATTAGTCATTAAGAGAATAAAGACAACCCTTTTGGACCATGCATGCCGACCGTTTAGCAAAAGTGGATTCGGACACACCCTAAGTGCACCTGCACCAACTCCTCTCCTCTCCTCTCTTCAGACCATGTGCTCAGATTGTTAAAATATATAGGGCTCTTTGTGTCTGTCTGTGTACAGTAGCATTCAAAGGTATGGGGTCAATAAGGTTTTTATCCTTTTGTGTATGAAAGAAAATTATATTCATCATATTTTCAAATCATAATTAATCACAATATTACGGTTTTTACGGTTTTATGACCAAACAAATGCAGCCTTGGTGAGCATAAGATGAGTGGTAGTGTTTATGTAAAGTGTATAATAAGTGGGGATTGATAATTGCTCAGTGGCTGATCAAACAAAGTGTGACTTTCAAATTGTCCTGTATACAACAGACAGAAGTGAATCAAATAAAGGCTGGATGGGTAACCAAAGTGAATCCCTTTCTTTTGTGAACTTAGTTTCATGGCTTGATTGTAGTCTGACTTTTGGCACTTGAGGACCAGTTTCTTTTTTTTTTAAGTAACACAGGGTGTCCGCGGGGTCTAAAAAAATGTATTAAAAGTTGATAAATCCATTTTGGGAAAATTAAGGCCCTTAAAAGGTATTAAAAAGTCTTAATCACGATTATATGAGGTATTACATTTTGTTCACGCTTTGTCAAAAGAGTTAGCCTCCAAAAAGTATTCATGAATATATTTATTTTCATCCCCATAACTATTAAAAAACAACGGCATACTCGGTCAGTGTGATCGGTTCGGGGCGCACGCACCAGTGGCCATACATCAGAATTTTAACCTCCCTGTCCGACACTCATTTGTCGACGGACAAGTAGTTGATTAAAATGTCAATAACAAAATAATAACTAGGGAATCACCAACATACAAGATGGATTCTGCATTCATTATTGTAAGTTGCCATCGGTATTGGATAATAATATTGAATGTAACGAACTGACGGTAACAAGGTAACTTAGAGCTGTTGAGGCTCACGCAGCCTCTCGACGAGACAGGCTTAATTTCGAGCCCACTCTCTTAAGTCAAAGTAACAGAGTTCATGGAATAAGACAGAAGAAGACAGGGTCGGCGTTACGGGGGCTCGTGTTTATTCAGAAATCTTGTGGTACAAACAAAATAAGCTTGCGCTCACAGCGCTCTCAACAACTCAGTTCAATATAAGTTGTTCTTACTTCACAGCAATCTTTCTCCAACTCTCCGTTTTCGTGCAGACCTCGCTAAACCACCACGCCCCCTCCGCCACAGTCATGTTTCGCTGCAGAGCTTTTTAAATTCATGCAGTCAAGCATCACCAGTCATACTGTATAACAGAAATAAATAAATAAACATTATGAAAGCAAAAAATACATTTCAGTTCTTAATAAAGCTGCCTGAGCTGCTGCAGAGGGTGAACTTCTTTGTTAAGAACTGAAATGTGTATTTATTTATTTTTCACATTCATTATTTGTTTATTTATGTGTTTCTGTTATTTCCAGAACTCTAGAAATGTTGTGTTTTCAGGCACTGTGCCCTTCGCGAGACAGGTTCATCTCAGTGGTCAGTTTTTGAAACAGATGTCTTGAATAAATACAAATACTGTAAATATATCGTATATATAAATATATTGTATATAATATATATATCGTATATAATACTGTAGATATATCGTAGATCAAATAGTCTGGCAATGAATAGAGTAGGCTATTTCAGAATCACTGATCGCATTGATATGATGGACAAAACTGTATTGTAGTTATGAGTACACCAGTCCTATGCAATTATTCTTGCCTCACTAAATGCCGCAAAGTGTCCTCCTTTTTGGTGTTATGGAAATGGCTACGGGTGATCATGTATTTTGGGAAATGCGGGGTTATCTGAGTTCGGTTGTATGGTTGTGCTCTATAGATTTATTTGCAAACTTCAACTGTTTATTAAGTTAAAGGTTTGTTGCTGATTATAACTTTAAGTGTGATGAGGTCTTAAAATATTTTGAGAAGGTCTTCAAAAAGTCTTTTAAAAAGTATTGAAATTAACTTCAGGATTCCTGCATATACCCTGTAACAGCCCACATGCTAGTAATCATTATGTTGCAGGAAAACGTACATATTTCTGTGTGTCTGTTACCTGTCTATCTGTAACGCAAGGCCGGCCTGTGGCATAGGCAACATAGACGGTTGACAAAATGACAGGGGTGCACCACACGAGAGGCAGGCTTGGTTCTACCCTCAATAAAAAGCAAGAGCACCCTCAGTTGATATTGTAATATCACATTGGCAAAACTGGTTTGACAAATGCGCCAGTGTGTTTTTTTGTAAACGTGTTTTTGCAGCGATGAGCAATGTAGCCAATCACAGACATGTTTGTTGATCTCTCTAATGCAGGGGTGTTTAATTTAGTCAGAATACACTCACTGCTCAAAACCCCAGTGTTTTTGTTCAGTGCTGCATTCTGCACGTTTGCGAATCCTTTCATAAACAAAGTGTAGACGCGATGTAAATAAGAGAATGATTGTGCAGTGTAGACCGTTTCATCGATTATAAAAGAACTTGGGACGATTGACAGCTTTTTGATATTTTTGGAGTTCCAAATAACACCCTTTAGTTCTTTAGATTACAAAATGCTTACAATGACAAAGTTGACATCAACGGAAAAAAAAACTTAGTTGACCATGTTTTGTTGGACTAAGACTTAAACAGTCTAACACTGTGGGCTGTGTGTGCAGTGTAAAGTGTAGTGTATTTTCTAAATGTAAGCCATTTTTTTATTTTATTTCAGTTAAACTACTGGCTTTTACTTGACCAAAAAACTCCTGTCTTAGTTTAAAAGAAACCTTGACTAGGATGAAGGCACAATATTTAAGATTTTTGGATTACAATATATAAAAAACCACAAGAACAATGTTATATGTTTTATTTATGTGTATTTACATTATCCAAAATGTTTCCAAGAATGTTTAAATCCAGAGAAATAAGCAATTTTAACCAGGACACGGACCGTGTCCACGAGTCGCCTATCAATGACATCATACCTGCGTTACCCTCGATTTCCATTTTTTGTTTTATTTTGTAGAAACCATGGAAACACCAAAGACACGTCAATGTATTATGTGTTTTATTAGACAGATGAGCAACTGTTTGGATACATTCATCGACAGAAAACAAATAATTGTTATATAGCTCAACACAGTCTTATTGTTTAAATCTCGTTTTCATGATTTACAGCGAGTACCATGTTTTGCCATGCCTTATATCGATCTTGCTTACTGCAGTGTGTGCAACAAGTGTCTCATAGTAGCCGCTGAGTGAATGCACAGAGAAGTATTATAACAACTTTTTTACACACTCAAATAATGTATCTAATATGATAAAACAGCGCTGCGTACGCATGACCAGTAGCGCTCGTCTGTGGCATAATTAAAGCTCTGCAAAATCCAGCCTTCATCAAGCTACGCTATTCTAGAATGACATATTGTGGCTTCAAAGCATTCATCAATCTTTTAAAGGGGTCATGAACTGCATTTTTTTTTTGTTAATTGTATAATGTTCTATAAGGTCCACTTGTAATGTTAATCAAGATTCTATTTTATAACTAAGCTATTTTCTATCCTGTTTTTACACTCTAACATTCCGCATTCAAGACGGGTAACAGTCATACATATTAAAATAAGTAAGTATTGGAGTTATAATTGACAAAGGATAACTTTGCGTGTTTCATGTAAACGGAATTAGGAATGAATGTGCCATTGTTTGTAGTTCTTATAGGCTATTCATATAGTTCATCCTTTTCGATAAAGTGAAAAATGTATAAATTGTAATTTGCAGTGTCATGTTTTAAAATCCCCCTGTTGTCAATTATTTCCCTTAAAACTCATCTTTGATCACCAAAACGGCATATTTAAATATTTTTTTTTCCTGGAAAAGGAAGTGTAACAGTGTAACAGAAATGCAATTATAACATACATAACTATGTTTTCATTGGTGTATAAAGACCTTACATAATGAACCAATATGTTTTTATTACCTTAGAATGAGGCATTTCTATCTACATAGACCGCGGATCGATCTCTTTACAATGAAATCGCCATTTTGCACTGTCATGTTTCTACAGTAGCCCTAAACGGACAAACTGCTCTATAGAGCTAGTCTCTGTTGTCCCAGACGATGACATTTTTGTCCTGTGTCGGCCACCGTAGCTTCTCTATGTGCTTCGAGAGGGAGGGGTGAGCAGTTGCAATTTGCAACCTCCTCGCTAGATGCCACTAAAGTGTACACAGGGCACCTTTAAAATAGCTTGAATGTAACACTACACCCTTGCTTCATTTAGTATATGCAGATTTGTGAATATGCAAATGAGCCTGTAGTAAACACTGCATTATAGCAATTGGAAACTGGTTTAATTCAGTCATATATGTTTGAGCTAGAAACTGATGCAGAAGTGGAAGAGTGAATTATACAGATTCATCTACAAAGTTGATGTATCAGAATGGTAATGCGTTTTATTTATCGCTCTCTATAACGTCAGACACATAACGTAATTGATATGATTAGCCTTTTGCTTGAATTAGTTATCAAACAGCTAATAATGTGTTGCTAATGTTACTCACACCATGTTCTTTTCGCCATTTCAGAGTCAGACAGCTGCCTTCTAACAATCAGTATCCTTAGAGCTCATAACATCATACTCTACATCATATACATAATTCACCTGCTATGATAAAAAAGACTGTTACTTACACTTGTGTGTTGCAAAATCACTGTCGGATCCAATGTAGTTGGCACTGCATCATCTTTTATTTTCAGTCTCCCTGAAAAGCCTGCGTCTTGTTTAAAAACGAATCTCCAGTAAAATGAACAAACAAACAAACAAACAAACAGTGTCTTACTGATGCGATTTGACTGGATCTACTGAGGCATCTCTGTTGTTTTGTTGCTGGAGTAATCCTGTGTTTGCGTCTGTCACATATATACTAGTACATGGCATGCACGATTTGGTGGGTGGGGCTAAAGAGGCAATAATGTAGAAGTAGGTGTTGATCTTCTATAGAGGCGGTCTTTCGTCACACTATGATGTAATAATGTGACAAAATCTGAAACAAATCGTTTTCTGAGTTTGGCTTCAATAAAATGAAAATGAAGGAGAAAGTTTTGAGTTCTATAACATATGGGATGTTTTTATAGTACAATGACCTCTTATATGTCAAAAGATCAAGGAACATTTTATTTCTCAATCATGACCCCTTTAAGTTCAAGTATGTCATTTTCCAGTGTATGCTTAAAAATGGGGATGGCGGGTAACTTGTCGGGGGTAGGGGGCTTTTAGGGGCACTATCTAAAATTTCACCTAGGGCACCAACAGCCTGGGCCGGCCCTGCTGTAACATCCCTGCCCAGGTTAAACGCAAACCTATACCCTTGGTCATGATGCAGTGTTTTTTTTTTTGGTTAATGCTGAACATATTCAGTTTCACTCACTTGAATGATTGCACAGAGAGTGACGTCACTTCACACAACTGCCCCTTTTTAATAGCATATGAAATAACATCAATAAATAAAAGCTGTTCTTAACCATTTCTTTTTAAACAAATCTCAGCAGGTTAGAGCCATTTTTGTGTGGGTTGTTTTCAACAGTAAGTCGATTAGAAGACTCTTCCTCATTTAATATTGTCCTTATAGATGTATTAGCCATCTAAAGGGTTGGCTGCTTTGTGCTGGCATGCTTTGCTTCAATACAGGATTTTATAGTGGACACTGTAATGGGAGCATAATTTCATCCCAAGCGTCAAGTTAAAGAAAAGATTATCTGAGCGTCACAACTGTATAAATATTATGAGGCTTAAGGATCTGAAGGACAAAAGCAAGTATTTAAAAAAGTTATCCTCTCACATTATAGCCAAACTTAAATTTACATGTACCCAAAATTTATAGAATTTGTTTGTTTTTAACGTTTATTTTCTCATCAAGTGTAATGGTCTGAATGTCATTCACTCTTAAATTGCATTATCATAATCCAACAAAACAAAATATAATAAACAATGTTCACCTGACTTAATGGAATATGCATTTTGTGGCAAAGTAATTATCTGGGTTTCCAGGAAATAAATGTGTTCTTTTACTGGATGGGACTGAAATAAATTTAAACATTAATGGGTCCCTTGATTTGCATCAAAATAGTGTGTTATTGTCCCTCAGTGTGGGCTGATATTGGATGTGCATTTCTGTCGTTCCAAACCCTCACAATTTTAAAACGCATGGCAAAGTTAAATATGCTGATTAGAGGTCTTATCTGCGACATGGCCCATTCTGTCATTGCCTGCTTCATTTAAAAAAAATGCATTTTAAAAACCCAGAGTGGGTAATCGAATAAAACTGAATTAGTGGGTGGCTTTTTTTTTCCTCCTACAATTTTAACCCCAGCCAGTTGGCAGAAAATATTGCTGTAAGCAAAATTTAGTGGGGGCTTTTTAGAGGACCAGGCATCTCAGGGCATCAGGGGGCTTCTTAGAAGCTACTAGTCAATAGGAAACTTCAAGACATAAATGAGAAGCGAGAGAAAAGAGAGAGAGCAAGGAGGGAAGAAAAGGGCAGGTGTAGGTAGGGGGCTTTGATCCACTCAGACCTCCTTTACAATGATGACCTCATTTCAAACGCTGGGAGCCAGGAGAGGGAAAAGGAGGCGCTCTGCGCTCACCCGCCTGACTGTTACGCACACACGCGAGCACACATTTGTGCACTCAAAAAGTGGTAGGGTACCACATTGACCCTTTCTCCCGAAAAAGAGGGAGAAGGGACCAAAGAGCTTTAATTTGGCTCTGGGGAGGCCCCTGCTAAGGGACGGGCTGCTCCCTGCTATCCTTAGGCTAAATTTGCGCCTCCTCCCCGGGGAGGGTAGGGGTTTGGGGCAGAGCGAGGGGAAGCATGCTGGGTCATTGGCTGGTGTTGACTTTTTCGCTGAGAGGCTTTTCGGTGTGTGTTGTTAGCGTGTCAGCTCTAATTAGTGTTGTGTAGTGAGGGTTAAATGAGATTACACAGTCTTCAGACCCCGCTGCTCAGCTCATGGGCATGTTAAATAGCCATTTCACACAAACACACACGCACACACTCACTCACACAGTCACAATTCCAGCCACTAACAGTTTGGATTCTCTGAGTTCGATTGTGATTAATTAAGTGCTCTCTGAGAGACCTCTGTTGCACAAGGCTGTTCGGTTTTTATTGCTACTGTTAATGGATCAAATGTTTGTTTGGAAATTATGTTTTATCCACAGTGTTTGACCAGATATTTAGAAACCACAGTTAATTTAAAACATACATTTGGTTGTGGGTCAGTTTGACCCATTTAGATTTTTGAGTTGGTTACTGGTTAATCTATGATTTTTCTTTTTTCTTTAAATTGTGATGTTTTCTAATTCAGGCCCATGAACATGCCTGCAAAGTGTTGTGGAATATGCATTCAAAATTTCTATTATGATTGTGACGTTTGTAGGTCAATTTGAAAAACAATAATCTGCATATATATATATATATATATATATATATATATATATATATATATATATATATATATATATATATATATATATATATATATATATATATATATATATATATATATATGCTATGTTAGTGTCTAAACTACCCTCTGAAGGCTTTTACTTTGACATTTAGCCTAGCATTTGGCAGACGCTACACTAAACCCTACATTGTAAGCTTACATTTGTATCAGTTCATGCGTGTTCATTTTGCTAGAAAATTGAATCCATGATCTTCCTGCTCTGCTGTTTGACAATCAAGTTGCTTTAACAAGATGCTGTTTAGGAAATTCAAGATTCCCACATGGTTATTTATTAAAAGTTGAAGAAACACCATAATGCCCTAATTTGTCAAACTCCAATGACTTATTATTTTACCAGCCTGCACTTTTTATAATGTATAGACAATATTTCAAAAAATGTTTAACTGGTGTATTTAAAAATGTGTCAACTGAATGCATTTTAGATTTTTTGACTGCATTGATCTTAAATGTCTTCTATAACGTTTTGTTAACTGTAAGATTTTACTTTGTTCTTGCCATGAAGATAGCCTTGTTGCTGACATTTTCATTAAAAAAATTACAGATTAGAGACCCACAATAGGCTTTGTTCCTATTTCTGCAGGTCAAAATTCAGAGGAAGGTTTTAGTTCATATTTAATATTTGATATTATTTAATGCTTAAATGGTTATTCAAGTTAATGAATATTTATTGACAAAGGTCGGAATCGGTTATGTGTATAATAAGGGTGCAGTAATGAATGTATTTTAAGCCGCATTAGTCTCATACCGAAAATCCTCATGATATTGAAGGATAACTTTTTCTGCCCGTGTTTATAATAAGATTAAGGTTATTAGGAGAGGTGTGAGCCATGACCCCATGAGGAGATGAGATGAGGGATTATGCCCCCTCCCTATTTGAAAATGAACTTTATTTCAGTACTTACATATGCATAGGGCCACTCTGATCACACTTTCAAAGACTACAAATGCACTTTTGGCTGATGATACAACTCCGTATGATGATCTCATTTCCAGTGGCATGTTTCATAACACTAATCTTTTGTGGTCTGTTACAAAATAACCGCACAACGTATTAAAAATGTCACATAAAAGTGATGACACTTGTCTGATGGCTAAGAATGATGTCTCAAAGACTTGATGGACTCACATTCTTTTGTTGCAGAGCCTGAATGCTGTGGAATTTGCCATTAACAGCAAATGCAATTAGCTGATACAAAATTACTCTCACCAAGCAGAACGAATAAAATTCAAATTACTCACCTTAGAACATTTACATGAATCCAGTGCAGTCTGGGACGGCCTAGAGAATTCCCTGACCTTAACAGTAATTCATGTAACAAAAATATTTTTTTGGCAGTTGTTTGAGAATTTTAAAAAGTGGCAATTCTAAAAACCATGCAGCTAAGTGAAGTTTCTGTCATGTACTCACCTTCATGCCAAAATTGCATGCCTTTCTTCTGTGAAACAAAAAAGATATTTTGAGAAATGTTTTTTTTTCCCCTTACAATGGAGGTGAATGATAACTGAAACACTTTGGTCACCAACATTCTTCAAAATATCGTTTGAAAGTAGTATATGAAGTATGAATTTAGACTATACTCTAGATTTACCATATAAGAATTACATATACTGAGAAGTTGGAGTATAGTTATGTCAACGTTTTTTTTAATGATGTGGACCATCACATCGGAGCTATTTCTTCAGGGTAGTGAAGGCTGCAGTGGTTTTATCCGCCAGACCGGTGTGCGTCTGTGTAATTCTCAAAAAGTCAAGCATAGCATCCGTCACCAATAATAGGTACAGCTGAGAGCTCTGGTGCTAACAAGGCCTAAGTGGGAAAGTGGTTAACAAGGAAACCATCGCGCCGTCTCTCTAATGCCAGCCCCTTCTATTCCTTCCTCCCCCAACACCCCCTTCCAACAGCCCTCCATCCACTGCATAGCAACCATTGTGCCTTTACCTCGTACTGAAAATGACATGTTTACTCTTGACCAATAGGACTGGTGTACTATATTAAAAGGCATAGCATTGAAATGCATTAGCGCTGTAAGATCTGTTCATCTTGCGCTCTTTTCTCCATCATGAAAATTCTCTCACAAATTCTCTTTGCTTACATTTTCTTGTCTCTCTCACTCTATCTATCTCACCCCTTTCCCTGTTAACATCCCCCTCATCTTCTTTTCCGTCCTCTCTCCCGCCTCTCTCTGCCTTTCTCTAGTGTTTGGGGGTCTTGCCTGATACCCATTAGCGTTAGGGCTTATTACCTGGGTAATGAGCGACACAGTGTCTAATTAGCCGGGGCTTGGAGAAACTGACATCACTCCAGCCCTGGAGCTGCCACTGCCATTAGCAGAGCTCCTCTAAGTGATCTGTCTGTGGTCTGTTAAAACCATTACATTCATTATGGATCAATCAAAGGAAAAGGTGTTGCGGCTAATTGAGGAGTGGAACAATGCTTAAAATCTTGCCGTAATTGATGGGTAAAAAATGAAAATAAGAAAAACACCCCATCGATGTCTGGATAATGGGTATATACGCTCACTGTGTGATGGATAGATTTTCTTGCATAATGGATGATTGGTTTCTGAGTGAACATCCTGTGTCTTTTAATGAAATTATCTTGAGCAATACCTTAACATGTCCAGTGAGAAGAGCTCTGTAGCCAAGTTAACTTTTCCTTGTAAATATTCCTAGAATATCCTGGGTTTTCTGTTAAATGCATTGAGTATATAATCCACTATAATCTTGTCACACTTTCCCTGTTTGATTTGTAGTAAATTACTCTTTTTTTTTTGAGAAACTTACATTTTGCATCTGATAATAATGAAATATTGTAAAACTTGTATTTATTTATTTAATTTTAGAATAAGCAAGTATTCAAAAGGGTTATAAACATTTGGGTTACACTATGACTTACAGTGGAGTTACCCAAGAAAGTACTGGAAATATAAGTTAATTACATGGGTTAAGATTTGGTTTAGGATAGGTTCAGGGTTAGTACCTAGTTATTACACAGTTATTGTAATTTTACTATAGTATGTACAACGTTTGCACTGACCATTTACTGTAGTGCATTTAAAATCATTTAATATTGAAACAGTCCAAACTGTGTCAGAGAAATGTCTTTTTTTCATTTGGGACAAATCCTCTCTGCCACATTTTGTCTTTAATTTGAGAGATTTGGTAAGTTAGCACAACCAAGTCTGGTGAAGTTGATGCATTTGATGGAAGGCTTGGAGAGGAAAGGAGGAACTCTTCGGACTTAAAAGCCCCAACACGCTTTTAGATTTGACCCCATGATTTTTCTTCCCTTTTGGTCTCATGGCCTCATCTCTCTCTCTCTCTTTTTTGTGTCTTAAAACATACGAGGCAGCAGACAGCTCTGGACAGAGATATGAGGAGCCTTCAAAGCCGTGTTGTGACTGCTGTTTCATCTCAGTACAAAGGGTTATGCCGAAATGCGTTCCGCCTTTCAGTATATTTTGCATTTATGCTAATGATGCATAAATCAACAGGGTGCTTTTCTCGGCACTACCATATGAATCTGTAAACAGACCGAGGAAGTTATGCCATCAAATGTGATTTCACTTTAACCATTAGCTGCGTCCCTGAATCTTTTTGACACCCAGACGTTTTTGATAAGTTAAAAAATGTTATGTCATTAAAATCATTTTAATACTATTCTGTTTTAGTTTTTTTCCCCCCAGTAAACTACTGGCCTTGTAAAACCTTGTAAAACAATTCAAGCAGCTCGAGCTTGCCCTAGGAGTTCATTTAATACTAATCAAACTTGATGAATTGAGTTACTATTTGATTAAACTAAATGATCGGCAAACATACATGACTTCACTCAAAGTAATCCTCGTAATGAGAGCGTAATTGCCTAAAACAAGCAAATAATTCCACCCAGCAGAGCGATATCGACAAATACTAATGAGGCCTGCTAGTAAAGGGTATTTGTTTACACAGGAGAGCGAGAGATCCTGGGAAGAGCTGTGGCAGAGGGAAAAAAGGCAGGATTATTTGTAATTACGTGTGCCAAGTGTTTAATGCAACAGATTGGACACAATAGCTGTGGCAGAATCAGCTGCATATGAGTCCTCCATTATCCTGCAGTGGTGAAGTTGGGAGACAGATTGCCGCCGTAAGCAACACAGACAGGCTTGACACCTGCTCGCGGCTCTCCCGCTCATACCACCACTGGGGAGAGGAAACCTGATTAACTGCGCTGTGCTAATAGAGAGAGGAAATTAACACAGCGGTATCCTGGTGAAGGAGAGCTATACTCAGAGAGGGGTGTTTAACCACTGGCAGCCAGAAAAGCCATGGTGAGAGATTAATGAACTGTGCAGTGATGGAGCTCAGAGTCGTGCTGTTGATGGGGCTCAACAAGTCTCTGTTTGGGGCTAATGATTCTGCGAAGACACGGCACACACTATGGCACCAGATAGCGGCATAAAATTAAGGGCATTTAGACATGGATAAACCTAATCGCTGCCTGTTGCCATGTAATTACTTTTCAGAACACTGTTCATTATATGCTAGAGCATAACGCTATTCAATATATTCATTCTCTTTTGTTTTGGTTGTTTGTTTAAATCTGTGTAAATATACTTAGTTTCTGTATACATGTTGAAGTTCTTCCCATGTTTAATATGTATGAGGGAGGGAGAGATGAATTGGATCGAGTGTGCAGAATCAAACTGACTCAGTGCCTGAGTGTGATGGTTTGACTCTGCTAGAGATTGCTGCAGTGGTTGCCTTTAGGTATTAACAAGTGACAGGCTTTCTTTTCATTGGGTATCATGAGGCATCTGATGAAGTCTAGACTGTCTGGAGAATATTCCCTTCAATCATTGATAATACCCCTAAAGAAGTCATTATAGCATTTAACTTGGAGCTGAGGGAAAAATGCTATTAAATATTTGCATATTTGACCCTCACTACTTCATGTTTTTGGAGAGAGTTGATGTTCGCAGTCAGGTTAAGTGAGTTTGTGGAATAGCAATTTAAATGTTATCTTCCACATGCAGCATCCACATACATGTTATGTGTTAGCCTTACTCTTTCCCCATACTTTATCCGACCTGAACAGGCATTGAAAAGTTTTTGAGTTTTGATGATCTGAGAATGGCTGAAAAGATGCCCAGAGTTTTGAGAGAGCACAGGTCAATTGCGAGACCGGAGGTAATGTAAATGTTTGCAATCAGATGGCAATGATGTGTCTCTCTGTGAGTCCTCCTGAACAGTTTCCCAAAGCCTGTCAGAACCATGTGGTGGCAAGCTGCTGCTGCTGCCCAAAACCCTTCAATGGCATCAGAAGGCTGTAAGAAACATGTTTGTGGCTTATATCAGAGTTATTGAATATGCACCATATTTTGACTTAGTGAAAGTTGTGCCTGTAGCCTTAAGTGAACAACTGTTTGGTAGAATAATGCTCATTTTTATATTTTTATTATGTATTATTCCACATCAGGGCTAAATGCCTAAATGTTGTTTGCTAAATGTGGTTTGATTTCAAGCTATGTTTGCTAAAATGATGAAAATATACATGAAATAATATGATTTTAAGTTAACGTCAACCATTAAGCTTTTTGCAAAAAAACTTAAGTAATCTTAAAATGTTCAGGTATTGTAAATATTTTGGTAAAAACTCTAGTTATTCCTTATAGCCAACCGTATAAGCCTGTAGATATGATTTTTGTGCATGAAGTGAGCTTGTTTTTTCAGTGCCATGCAGCAATAAGTAGCCAAGGTGCTCTCTTATGCTTTTCCTCAGAATTTAAGGATATTCGTAAGTTTGGGAAGAGTGAGAATGACCGTGTTAATTAACGTTATTACGCGTAATGCTCTTCATAGGCACGCAGCAAGGGCGACGGGGGCAGACTTTTGTGGTGATGTCGGCGTGAAGGCTGCAGACCGTTTTTTCGGTGATGCTGCCGCCGCGTCCGTTCTTCAAGTTCGTTTCCAAGGAGGAGAGACGCCTCGCGCCAGGGCTCCGCCCCCTTCTCCTGAATGCGCGAGCAGCTGCTTTCAAACCCAACTGCTCAATTCCATTCATCCTCGAGAGGGAACAAAAAAGTGGCTATTTATTAGAATACTTGTTTTGTATTGTTCCGCGTCACACAAAAGGGGCTTTATTATGTAAGAAGGAACCCTTTCGCCGGGAGAAACAATAACTTGAAATTGTCTTTAGAGTCTATAATAAATTTCATTTTCTTGTCTCTCTCCTCAGTGTGTAGTGAGTGGTGGGACTGGGAGCTGGGTATGGCTGGCCTTGGCACACTAAGTGTAGGTTTTTAGCAAGGATGGCGGTCTGGCGAGTGGCTTTGGCTGGGTTAGGACAGCGATAGCACCGGTAAGGACGATTTTACATCACTGCAAATGAGGGACAGTGGAACGTAAGTTTATATAGCTTTAAAACAAAATTTAGATTATGTATTAGCTATTTTCTGGCAAAAAAATCTGGATTTATTAATTGATTGCAAATGAATGTTCTCCTCTAGAAACGTGATATTTGTAGACAATAATGTCGTTTGGCTAACTGATTATTTAGCAGAGATGAAGTTCGGTACGTAAGCACGAACTGCGCCATAGCTAGAGCCTGCAAACGGAAAGCTGAGATTGTCGCCAGTTATAATGAGCTACATGATCGCATGATATAGGCTACTGTGTTTCGGATGAGTGATATTAACGCGATTTTTATCCTTGTGAACAGACCGGGGACTTCTTTCACACTACCGATCGGTCCAGTGTCGGCAAAGTCGCATTTTATCGGAAGATTTTGAAATAGCCTAATTGTCAAAAGACTATATCACGCGTTCGTGTTTCCAGCATTAAACGGGAACAATTCTGGTGGGAAGTCAGTTTGTTTCTTATTCTTTTCTTTTTTTGTTTTTACATGTGCAGCTTTAAAAGACAACCTGCAATGGAAAGCCATCTCAGTTGTCTGTGAATTTACAATTAAATAATATTTAGGCTAAATAAAGTTTAAATTTAGTAGGCTAATTATATTAAATTAATTTCATATTTATATTGAAACGTAAGCCAGCGTATAAATGCTGATTAAACTTCTTGTCTTTTTTCCTGTTTAAAAAATAACTTTGGTCTTGTGACTATTGTAACTTTTAGATTGATCAACAGATTGGCACCATCATCTGTTTAACAGGATATCGTTTGCAAGCGTCTAAGCCATCGTCTTACCACAACCCTTGTTAGGTCAACCTGTTCACAAGAAGAAGCCACACAAAGGACTTAAACAACCAAATTAGGTTAAACAAGTCTCCAATAACAAGTTTAGGACGCTTTAATTTTGCAGTGAAATACTTTCAGCTCTCAACACGCATTGAAAGCTCATAGTCAAGAGAATGCATGGGCTACAAATATTTAAAAAACATATTTTATTAAACTGGTTGATTGTGATAATCAGTTCCCATTTCGCTTATTTGTATTTTGGCAACTTGCATATTTCAGTCCCCTCGTTCCATCCCCATCCCCTGCTGCCACAAAATCTTTTTTGACACACTTTTGAGAAGTGTTAAACTGTCACTTCATTTTAAATGTCAGTGTTTCGGTTTTTTTTTTATTTTTTTTTTACCTAGGACATCTCTGTAAATAGTGTGTGTTTTGGACAACTGCTGTAACCTCAGCTCTCGCACGTGCGCTAACAGTGCCCTATTGCCCCCAGCGCGCGCAAAACAAAGACCCTGTGAAGAGCGCGACACTGGAGCAAAATGAGAACAGACAGTGTGGGCTATGTTGTTTTTTAGGAGGGTCACAATGTGCTTTAGCCCTCTAATCCGAAGAACAATTACATGTATTAAACAAAATGAAATAAAAATGTGATATTTAACTCCCTAATCGTTGCCATAAAATAAATACATTTAAATATTCAATCAGTTTTAAATACAATCAAATAACTATTATAATTTATACTAATGTAGGATTATATTATATCATTATTGGTAATAGGCCTATTATTTTTCATGCTGGTGGTGGGTGCTTTGCTTTTGGCATATTTGAAACAAAACAAACATTTTAAAAAACAATTTGTGAAACCTTTATATTTATAAGTGTGTAGTAAAATGGTTTAATAAAATTATTGCTTTTATCTATTTTTTAAGCTAAATCATAGAGGAAAAAAAATAAAGAAACGAATTATTGTTTTAACATGAAATGAGAGGCTATAGACGCTATAGAGACTCACTATATAAATGGAAGGAAAAAAAACTTAGCTAAACAATTGTTTTTTTGGGGCAATGGAAAGCCCTGTCAAAGCATGTTTTTCGTTCTTGGTATAGCCTAGATGTGTGGGTACCAACATCTCTATAAAGAATATATATTTAAATGATATGTCTTATGTGTTTTCAGACTTGATGGGGAAATAATACTTTAGCTGTCCAGGGCAGGTATATTTGTCTTTCATCAACATATTTTACTCGATCGGTCGTGCGATTGGATCACATTTTGTACAATTATCCTTGCATTAAATGAAAACCAGACTGCAAATATTATTCACCTTGACACAGCCGTCATGTTTGAATTGCCTCCCCTATATATTGCCTTTTTATTTTGAGATAATTTTAGAATTTCTGAGTTTTCCATATAAATTTTACGCGCAACAAAATCTCAGCAGTGCACCACCAGACGGCAGTATCCTCGATTTAAGAACCTCTATTTATTGTTGTTTAACTCTTCAAATATTATATTGTTTTGTTGTTTCAGTCAAACAATAACTAATTAGGAAGTGAATTGTGTGTGTTGATTATCTTTGGGGGAAAAAAGTAGACTAATTGAATGCAAAGTGAAATGAGGGTCTCATTTGACGTTTTTAAACCTATATTTTAGACAGCAAAGTGATAAATTAGTTTCTAACTATTTTCTTCCCTTCAACAGTTTTATCACAGATATAGCTGACAAGGGGTTGGATAACCTAGACGTTTTTTTACTCAAAGATTTGGCAAAACCTCACGAGGGAGCATAGCAGCTATTACAGTTATTATAAAGAATTAGATCGTATCTTGTAATGTCATCTAAATGGATAAAATCTACCATTTGTCCTCTTGTTCATTTATTGCAACCATTGAAGAGCCTCAAACTGCTACCTCAGTATTTACTCTACTTTAGAGGGGGCGGTGCTGACCCTTCGTGCACCCCGCCTACTAGTTCTTTCCTCGCTGTCTACGTCACTCCACCGAACTCCATGCAAATCGCACCTCGCTGGAACGCCATTGGCCGCTCGCTCATTTTAATCGCTGTCAAAACGCATCATATGGCCGCCGCTTTAACTAACTCTTCAACTCCACTAGGAAAAGTAACTCAAATGCACGTTCAATCAATGTGGATGTGAAACGGCAGTCGGAGACCACACTAACCAGGCTACAGGAGCAAAAAGAGACCCTGAAACTAACAGCAAACGGTTGGGAATAAGCTGAATTCCACATTTGACCGGAGCTCCACTGGCTCGTGAAGCACCTGCTTCAAGCGGACTACAGAGCGCCGAAAGTTCATGCTTTTTCTCTGCTAGCTGAAAACTTTTAAGCCACTTGAATGTATAGCATGATGATGGAGACGGACCTTCATTCCCCTGGACCCCAAACCAACACGAATCCGGGGCAAACGGGTCCAAATTCGGGGAGCAAAGCCAACCAAGACCGCGTAAAAAGACCAATGAACGCTTTTATGGTGTGGTCACGGGGCCAGCGCCGAAAAATGGCTCAGGAGAACCCCAAAATGCACAACTCTGAAATTAGCAAAAGACTCGGTGCTGAGTGGAAAGTGATGTCAGAGGCTGAGAAGCGGCCCTTTATTGATGAGGCGAAGCGGTTGCGAGCCATGCACATGAAAGAGCACCCGGATTACAAATACAGACCGAGGCGCAAAACCAAGACCCTGCTTAAAAAGGACAAGTACTCGTTGGCTGGCGGCTTGCTCGGCGGTGCAGGTGGCGGGGTCGGAATGAGTCCTGCAGGGGTCGGCCAGAGGTTGGAGAGTCCTGGGGGTCACGGAGGCTCGGCCAGCGCTGGCTACGCGCACATGAACGGCTGGGCGAACGGCACCTACTCCGGTCAGGTGGCCGCCGCGGCAGCAGCGGCTGCGATGATGCAGGAGGCTCAGCTCGCTTACAGCCAGCACCCCGGTAGTGGGTCTCACCATCACCACGCTCATCACCATCACCCGCACAACCCTCAGCCCATGCACCGCTACGATATGACTGCTCTTCAGTACAGCCCGATCTCGAACTCCCAGAGCTACATGAGCGCTTCTCCGTCCGGCTACGGTGGGATATCATACTCGCAGCATCAAAACTCCAGTGTCACTTCTGCGGCCATCGGCACGCTGAGCTCGCTCGTGAAGTCCGAACCAAATATAAGCCCCCCGGTTACCACACACTCCCGAGGCCCCTGCCCCGGAGACTTGAGAGAGATGATAAGCATGTATTTACCGACCGGGGAGTCCGGGGATCCGTCTGTGCAGAGCAGACTGCATGCCTTACCGCAGCACTATCAGAGCACAACTGCCGGAGTAAACGGAACTGTCCCACTGACGCATATTTGAAACAGCTGATGGAAAGTGATGGGTAACACTCCACCAAAAATATTTACCTCTTTTTTTAGATTGTCATTAAACTACTTTTGTACAGAATGTTTTATGATGTTCTTGTAATTTAAAGGTAAATATTGTTTCGAATGCAGTTCGAAAAGGAACTGAGATCTACTGAAATGTATCACTTTCAGCGAAACATTGTTGAAATATGTCGTCTTTAAAAATGATTCTGACAGCGTTTCTGGCCACGCCAAGAAATATGCGACACACTGTTATTCTTTAAATATTTAAGTTTCTGTGCAAATTGACTTTTGAGTTGATAATAACAAAAGTCTAGCGTGAATAACACAATGACATGTTTCTGAGAGCCCATAAACAGTTTCCTGCTTATTACATTTACCAAAACGTTTGTATACGTGAATTAATGTATCAGATTTATGTTGTAAAATTTCTTGTAAATTGTGAATAAGTTTTAATATTTCAAAACACTGGCACGTCACTGCTGCTGTACATAATTTATGACATGCATTCCTGCCAGTTCAAATCTTAACCTTGCGTTGATTCATGGTCTAAATAAAATTGGAGAAAAAGTTACTCTGCTCTAAATTGGTGTTAGTTTTGTTACCTATCAGACTTTGTCATTTAACATGTGTTTGATTTACCACACATCTACTGGACACTTTCTCTTCGTTGATTTAAGTCAAAATAATAATCGGCAGGTGTTAATACTTTACTTTGCTTAAAACCCTTTAGTTTTGAATGTGTGCATTTTACCAGCTTTATCTGCTGCTAATGAGATGTTTGAAAGTATCAATGCGGGAAAAACGTATTTTCTAAATAGGTCACTTTTGATTTCACCCGTCATAGACCTTCAATGAATATATATATATATATATATATATATATATATATATATATATATATATATATATATATATATATATATATATATATATATATATATATATATATGCATTAGAACCTTTGTTGGGAAAATAATTTTATATAGTCCTATATGTAGACCTTTTTATTTTAGATGTGTCATACTTTTGTTAGTTTATAATTTGCGTGTCATTTTATTAATTGCCTTTATAATAAGCCGTCTGCTTAGGTAAAGTTAATTAAATATTAATATATATGAATTTTAAAATCCATAAAGATACATTTAAAAATCTAGAGTGAAATTATAAATATTGTTTTGCTAAATACAAATATTATGATTTTTTCAATGTTGTTAAAGTCGCCTTTAAAATTTGAATATATCTTTTACTAAAGGTACCTCAAATCTATGTTTAATCGTAATTTGAATAGTTTATTTAGCCTACTTATATAATTAGACTGTAGCTGTTTACTCGGTTCACCATTGCTTCTTCCATTGTAGACTTTGATTGGTACCTAAGGTGTATAATTTTGCGTACTTGAAAACAAACTATCATTATACGTGTATCATGTAGGTTAAGGTTGGTTTGACAACTTGCTTCACATTTCGTGCACCGAAATTGCATTAACTAACTTTGTCATTTTGTCTATCACAGTAATATTAGTTTAACTCCGTAGCCAACCAATTTATTTTAACCAGTTAATTTGGCTAAAGTGATTAATTGGCTAAAGTGTAAAAATCCTTAATTTTGGAAATAATTTCACCAATGTTAGGCTGTACATCTGCGTGCGTATTTAAAAACATAATCTATGTCAAAAGTTTTTTTCACTCGAGATGTTTATTATATTTTGGACAATGAAGAGTTCATGTTTCACTTTTTTAAATTAGAATTTAGTAACACTTTATTTTACAGTGTCTTTGTTACATGTTACATGTAGAAATAACAGTCAATTGTGCATAATTGCATGCGATCAACTAAACCCTAACCCTATAGTAAGTATGTGTGGTTAATTAATGTTACTCAGTACTTAAATATATAATTACAATGTAACAACGACAAAAAAATAATGTGTAACCTAGATTTCAATTCACACATTAAATATTTGAGTAGTCCCACATATTAATCAAAACACGTTTGTACTGCAGTAACACTGTGTGAACGTTTTCATTTCCTATGTAATTTTCTAGTTGTGTTGGTTATTTATTCTCGAGTCCCGTGAAGAATTGTGGCTGAACATACAACATAATGTGATCTGAAGCAGGGGCAGAAGGGTATTTAACAGTAACCTGGATCAGCCAGCAGAGACGCTGACCTCTGGGACAGAAAGTCAAAGGTTATTACAATGACATGCAGTCTCCCTTGGGGTTAGTTCAGCAACAAGTGTCAGAAGTGCAAAGACACACTGTGGCACCAGGCGCCCCTTTTCTCGTTGGGATGCGAATGTGAGGCCTTCAAATCTGCAAGTGCCACTTCACGCACTTGACATAAATATGAAGCAGAACAGAATAAGAAGTGCTGTAACTGTAATGTACATAAACTGAACGATATCGATAGCAGCATTTATTTCTTTTTTGACAGACCACTGAACTTTATTTTTGTATGTTTTATTTCAGTCCGATTTCTTTCATGAAAACAGGTCTTCCATTAAACTGTCAATTATTCTAAAAACACTTTCCTTTCTCCTTCACTACATGAGAATGTCCACTCAGTAGCCTTTTGTATTTATCTCGAGATGAAAAACTACACGGATTAGCGTCGAAAACAGGGAGGCGGAGAACCAAGTCACGGCACTCGCCAGGTTAAAGAGAAGCGTTCTGGTAAATTTAACCAAAATAATTTACTACCCCGCCAAAAGAGGGGAAGGCACGCGGGTTGGGATGGGTGAAAATGATGGGATGGAGTTCGAGGTGGGAGGGGTGGCGGTGGACTCGAACCAATAAATCGTCTCAACGTGCGATACCCTTATCTTGTAGCCACCGATATATTCTGTGCTGGGAAGCCATCAACACTGCTGGCTCGTATGAAAACTCCCGATCTCTTGCACTCGCTGTCCTAAATGGGGATAATTAGCATCACTTTATCACGCCTCTGCATATTTTCTCCCTTCTCCAAAAAACCCGGTACGCTGCTATTGGTCGCTGCTCTGTCACAGAAGATTACGGAGACAGATTGCACGGAACGAATGTGCTGAACGAGATTAGGGAGGAATAGAAATAGCAACTGGGCCAATAAATTCCTCGCGAGGGCCTTATCGTGCAATTACACGTTGACATGTTTAACAATCTTGCTGCCTCTTAATCCTGCGCCCTTCCAAGAGGCGAGATGCTGCGCCGTAATTTCTGCAGTCTGCGATTCCGGAGCAGTAATTTAAGCATGTATGCACAACGCCACGAAAAAAACAACTTTGTTCAAACTTTTATTTAGCAAAATGTTGCAGTCTTTCAGCTAATTATGAATTATTTGTTCCGCACCGTGACCAACAGTCTCTTTTAACCGCGACAGACACAGACCAGGGGCCCGGGCATTGTCGCATGTAAATCAGCCCCTTAAGTTTCAGTACGATTTTTGTCTGAATTGCGTCATTGTTGCTCGGAAGAGCAAACAGTAGGCTAATTCAGTGGACTAATTTAGTGATGCACCCATGGGATTGCTTTTCACAGATTTTCTCATGTTGTTGTGCATCACTGAGAATCCAATTACCATTATAAAACGACTTCTGTTCAAAAAGTCTAGACTGCTTTATCTAAAAAAAAGAAAAAAAGAAAAAAGCTAGATGACCAATGCAAGACTATATGAATTTTTCAAGGCGCTTATGAAGCAAACTGTTTGTTTAATAAACTACTCTTCCGTAGTACCTTAACTCTCTCTCTCTCTCTCTCTCTCTCTCTCTCTCTCTCTCTCTCTCTCTCTCTCTCTCTCTCTCTTTCTCTCTCTCTTTCTCTCGCCCTCGTGTTCGGCAGAGAGGTCTGTGTAAGGATGATTGTGAGAGACTCTGCTGGAATTTGGCAGGCCCGCTGCTTGGAGAGGCGCCCCACGCTGTGACTCCCATTCAGCGGTCCAGCGCGCTGTGAGGTTGGGAAGTTTCACTGAGCCGTGCACTCAATGGCTCCACAAAGCTGATTACAAGCCCCAGCGAATTCCTGAAGGGACCGGGCAGCCACGCAGGTGTGCGGGAAACCGGGGCAACCCTTCAGAGTTAGTGACAGAGCAAGACAAGCCGGGAGACCACACAAAAAGCAAAGCGTCCTATGAAGCGGCCAGGGCTTTTGTGGGAAAAGAACACCTTAAATGTGTCCCTTGTGCGAAAAGGGAAGAGAGGAGAAACTTTCCGAAGGCCTGTTAAAACGATGCTCAGGCTTCTCAGGACCGTGAACTAAAAAGGCTGTGCATCGGAAACATATTTTGTGTTCATTTTGCCATATGCATTGTGAATAGTCCAGTGTCTTACGATTGGGGTTCAGGGTTAACAACGATTCATAAAGCGCAAAGGCCTGACCCTCAGTGTGCCCAATTCATTCTCCCTGGTGCGAAAAATCTACATCAATGAAGCAGACAGCGTATTTAATTAGAGCGGAGTCTAACTATCAATTACTCAGGAAAAACACAGGATCCCCAAGGACCGGTAATCAGCGCGCCAACAGTCGGCCGCGCGCTCATTATAGCACAGCGACAGGCGGGAATAATAATCAGGGCGCGGCGACGCATCTGCCTACAGTGTTTCCACCGCATCCTGTTGCCTCTTAGAACTTTAATAACTCGTCGTTTTTACTCAGTTTCGCCCAGTGGTAGGACGACATGACACTTGTTAATGTTGTTGCTGTATAAATGTAGACCTAACGTAAGGCCTAGGCATGTTCGGCTTCCTTCAATTGATTCACTTAATTGCCATTTTGAAACAACTTTAATTTTATTTAGTTCAGTCAACCTGAAATCGTACTTAAACCATTTGTGTTCATTTTTATTAACATCTTTTGTTCCTAGTAGGCTATAGTTCTTTGCAAGGACCTGAATAAAAATAATAGTCTAAAATGTTGAAATTAATGTTTGACTGACTGTTAATTTAGTTGATTGACTTAAGTTTTATTTGTTTGTTTGTTTGATTGGGTTTAAGCAATATGAAAAAAATGAGACGTAATATTGCTCTCTTCTAAGAAGAGAATTTATCATGCTGAAGTTAGACTTGTGGTGAGGAGAGGAGATTAGGTTTAGGAGAAGTGCAAGACATTTGCCATAAGTTATTTTACATAAAGAGAATTTTCTATATGTCAGTTCAGTCAGTGTTAATCTTGAGCTTTCTGCCAACATTTAGCATGCTTAATTTTATTGAGTTTCTACTCATTCCAGTTAGGTTGGGTCTTCACAAGGTATTCAAGTTGACTTTACATGGACAAAAACATTTTCACAAATTAAGTTTAGCCAAACAATGAATTATTTATTAAATATAAAGTATTTTTGAGTGCAGCATCTTTTATTCACTGGCCAACATTTCCCCAGTTTGAGTGAGGGCTCAGTCTTACTTTATGCGGCTAATTTAATCCTCCACAGAGTCAACAAGGGCTAATTGAGATCAGCGGGGAGCAAACACCCATTAACAATCAGTTTCTCCCGTGCCCTGGATTGTCCCGTTAAGTCGTTTTGCGTGGGGTTTAGAACTCGGAAGTAACCATATTGTGGAAGTCTATATAGATCAAGACTATGTTGGCTTTGAATCCTGAATAAATGGCAAAGGTCTCTGAGTTTTAGGCATGTTTCAGTTCCCATGCTTAGCCTTATAAATATGCTATAAATCTATTCCAGTCTTGGCCTCACCTGTGTCCTGTCACCCCTGCTGTCCTCATGTGATTAGAGGACAAAAGCACTTACCCGGCCCGGCTATGGTAGTCAATCAACCACAACGGACTATGCTAATTGAGGGGAAAGGCGAGAGGAAGACGAACAGTGATCCCAATTGTTCGGCGAATTTCACAGCTCAGCGCAGCTGCAATGCTACTATTCTCTCCAAATACACTCGTTCATCACTTCTAACACAACGCTACTGTAAGCCGAAGTCTATGCGAACAGGAAGAGGATTCGCAATACTCGCGAACTTCGCGATTTTCCCACAGAAGTTGACATATGAGATCAGAAACAATAGCAATGTGGCATAGTGTACAGCCGTAGAGATAAATGAGACGCACTGTAAAGTTGTCGAGGAGCTGTCCAGGTCCTGAAATAAACGCGGCTCAAACACAACCGCGGCGTATGTTCTATTGGGCTATATCACGAGCGACACATCTTCAAATATATAAAACGTAGGACTTTTTTCATTATCGCTCTGCATTTTTATTTTATTTTTTTTTCTCAATTAGTCATTTTTTATTTTATACGTAGATTCGCCTCGACCCTCGTCTGACTCTTGATCAAATTTAAAATTGATAGTCAAAGTTAGTGCTTCCAGTTTTTGGACAGATGCAATAAAGCCAGGATTCTAAGTCTTGCTTCTTGTCATAGCGAATGCAGATTTGTTCAGACATGATGTAGCACATATGCAGATATAAAGATTTTGATAAAAGTTCAAATATTTTAAGAGTCTCGTAATTTAGTTCTGATCAGCCTTTGTTTCTGTTTGGCTTTCTCCTGTTTTTCAGTCTGACATCAAATATGCGCCTAGAAAACAACTTGTAGCACATATACAAAAAGAATGACAACTTTAACTGTAAATTACTTTTTCCTCGCATCTAGTTTGACCCATCTCACAAGATGCCCTCCCTCTCAGCAGGTGTCAGAAAATAGGCCTGAGAATTGTTTGTGTTATTCCGCTGCTGGAGTCCCACTGTGCTTCTGTATTTTCTGATGGGATAAACTTTGACTGTGTCTGATTGTGTTGCTTTTACATCTGAAAGGGGGAGGGAGAGACAGAAAGAAACAACAATAAAAGAAGTTGATGTTTATGGATTGGTCATTGATTTTGTTGCTCTTGGCTGTATGGGCCCCTTTTTTTAATAAAGACAGGCAAGGATATGGAAGCGTGTACAGCAGCGCAGGCTAAAGCCGTAGAAGTGGATGGAGTCTGCGTGGACAGTTGAAGTACCTGCCCTGAGGACTGCGTGACGGATTGGGGGCAGCGAGGTTAGGGGTGACAATGACACACCCCACTGAGTGTTATTACTTAAAGACTGTGCTGGGCTGAAATGACATTGTAATGGGATGGGGCTTTTGCCACGTTTTCACAGCGCTGGGTGCTCTCGCCCAGTGTCCTCTTTTGTCTGCCATGTAACTGCTTCTTTGCCACCCTCTGTCTGTTTCCCTGTCCCTCTTTCTCTCATTCTTCCCTATTCTTTCTAGTGTCTGCTTACATGCATTACAGAACATTACTCACTTTTATGCATGCATAGGTTCCTGGCAGAATAAGCAGAAATTTGGTACACAACTTTTTTTGTTCTTTCTCTAACACTGAAAAAGCTTGTGTGTCTGTACTAGCTTCAGTGCACCTTTCAGGCTTCTGAACGCATGGCCTGTCTGGCTCAGATCATGACTGGGGCTCTGCAAGCTTTAATGAGATCCCATTCAGTACGACTCAGGCACTAGCACTCATGTTTGTGTAAGTTATCGTAAACAAAACTCAGATACCTTTTCTACTCAAAGCGTTTATGTCAAAACATCCGTCTTTTTTGTTTAGTGGTGTATTGTAAAAAAAAAATAGCATCAATACATGTTTCAGAGCATATAGATTTGTATTGTTTTTAAAGGTGTTTGTGGTTTGTGGTCTGCAGTGACAAGCCCCTGGTGTGATTTAAGGTGGCACTCGTATTGTGAGTAATAAGCAGCTTTGCCTCTAATTCTTTCAATTCTTACATATAGATGGACTCCCTGTGTTCATATACAAAGGTTTTTAGCCCTAGTGGTTACTTTCCTCTACTTAACAATGCATTTAGAGTGAGCTTAACCCTTGGGTATATAAGAATGACATACAGTATACCTATATATATATATACCTCAGATGAACAACAACAGTGTCATTATTTATTTAACAAAAATAAAGCCAAAATGGACAAGCCCTGAGTCACAAACTAAGTACACCCTTTATGATTCAATTGCCACTTTTAGCGGAATTAAGTTAAAGGAATCGTTTTCTATATGACAGCATCAGTCTCTCGCTTCGTTCTGGAGGAATTTTGTCCCACTCTTCTTTTCAATGTTCCTTTAGTTCATTGAGGTTTTTGGGCATTTGTTTATGCACAGCTCTCTTAAGGTCCCACCACAGCATTTCACTCGGGTTGAAGTCTGGACTTTGTCTGGCCAGTGCAACACCTTGATGCTTTTCTTTTTCAGCCGTTCTGTTCAATGCCTGCCCGTGGGGTTGTGAGGATCTAGGCGAGATCATGAAAAATTGGTCCCACTGGAGTATCATAATAATTTTACGAGTAATGAGAAAGCAAAGAAAACAACAATTTCAATATTTAAGTGTATAAATGTGTATTACGGGTAATAAATTCGACATACATATGAAAAAAATATTTAAACAAGAGTGTAAGTGAGCTTGAAAAATGAAACTAAAAACAAATACATGAAACAAATAAATAAAAGAATGTGTGAATAGTATGTAAAATAAAATAATAATTATATATAAAATTATATATATAAGGCTACAGATTGGTCAATATTGAAGTGTATAAATGTGTATTAATTGTAACATTAAATGTACATATGTAAAAATATTTAAACAGATTTAAACAAATGCAAGTATACAGTGCAAGTATATCGATCCTACTCGACGCGCTCCGATTCTAACCGGCATTGCGCATTCTTTACAAACCTACACTTCACCTAAAAGGCCTGTAGGTGCCACGCCGCCTTCATTTAACCAACTATGATAACTTCATCAGACAGTAAATCAATAAAAAATGCATGAGTAGATAATTTTTTGACCTAGCACGCTGAATGTGGTCCAATGTTTCCCACATATGTGGCATAAGCAATAAATGTATTTATTGAAAATAAATGCCTTTCCAATCTTACTCAAAAAAAATGTTTGGGTTCATTATCCTGTTCCATGACCCAATTTCAGCCAAGCTTTAGCCGTCGGATTGATGGCCTCATATTTGACTCTAATACTTTAGTAAACATAAGAGTTCATGGTTGACACAATGACTGCAAGGTGCCCAGGTCCTGTGGCTACAAAATCATCAACCTCAGATCAGCGTGATGGACAGTTGGTATGAGGTGTTTGCTTTCATATGCTTTTAGTTTTCGCCTAACTTGGCACTGTCCATTATGGCCAAACATCTCCACTTTGGTTTGGTCTTTTCAAAGGACATTGTTCCAGAAGTCTTATGGTTTGTTCAGATGCAGCTTTGCAACCTAATCCTTTAATTGTACTGTCATGAACTTTAACATTTAACATGTAAACCGAGGCCTGTGGAGTCTGAGGTGTAGTTTTGCTATTTCTCTGAGCATTGGTCAGTCTTGGGGGTGAATTTTCTAGGACATCCACACCTTGGAAGATTGGCAACTGTCTTGAATGTTTTCCACTTGTGAATAATCCTCCTTACTGTAAAATAATGGACTGGAAATGGCCATATAAACCTTCCCAGATTGCTGGCAACAACAATTTCTTCTCTAAGATCATTGCTGATGTCTTTCCTCTTTGGCATTGTGATAACACACACACACACGCACACCTGAATGCTCCAGACCAGCAAACTGCCAAAACAGATAGAGGTGATCACACTTGCTGATGATCAATTAATCAAAGACATTTGATTAGCAGTTTCTGACTGTGACTTGTCCTCTTAATTCCTTTGGGAACAGTAAGGGTTTCCTTAGTTTGTCACCCTTGGATTTTCCATTTTGGCTAGTTTTTGTTAAATAAATAATGACACAGTGTAATATGTCATGTGTTGTTGTTCATCTGAGGTTGTATTTACTTAATTTTAAGAGCTGCCAAGGACCAGATGATTTTTTATTATGTCCTGATACATAAAACCATAGAATTCAACAGGGTGTACTTTCCTTTTCATGACTCTGTGTGTGTGTGTGTGTGTGTGTGTGTGTGTGTGTGTGTGTGTGTGTGTGTGTGTGTGTGTGTGTGTGTGTGTGTGTGTGTGTGTGTGTGTGTGTGTGTGTGTGTGTGTGTGTGTGTGTGTGTGTGTGTGTGTGTGTGTGTGTGTGTGTGTGTGTGTGTGTGTGTGTGTTTATATGTAGAATGTTTATATGTGTGTGTGTGTGTGTGTGTGTGTGTGTGCATGTGTGTGTGTGTGTGTGTGTGTGTGTGTGTGTGTGTGTGTGTGTGTGTGTGTATTTATATAGGGAGAGATGAACTGTTCATAGAAGACAAGATGGATGTTGTTTATGCCAAATTCTTATCCTACCATCTGAATGTTGTAGCAGAAATCAAGATAGTTATTCTCATGTTCTTAAAAAAAATCAAGGTCAGTTCACTCAGGATTTAAAAACGTCTGGAGTATAAAATATCTATATTATATTGGCAATAAAGGACCATTTCGACTGCCTGTGCATTAACACTGTTTTCAGACTGATTAACCCAAAACAGCTGAGATGTTTTACAAATAATTTTTAAATAGACATTTAAAAAATTCTTGCTCATGTAGTTTTTCTTTCCTTGCATGCCTTCTTTATTATGTACTTAATAATCATAATAAAAGAGTAATTCATTTTAATTACATAATTTCTTTTTTTACATGCATAGTTACATGCGTTGTGTGCCTTGTTTATGCTTGTAGAGTGCTTTGAGATGCACTTTTTAAAGGTGCTATATAAAAATAAAGATTATTATTATTATAATTTGCCAGTACCTGACACACACACATGCATTGTGGCTAAACGGCATAGCTGCATAGTATGGGCTATTCCTGTAGTGATTCATGTACATGCTGGTCTCTATTTCAGTGAGCTCCTTATGAGTATGCGTATTATTCTGACCCTGCACCTCTAATGTGTTTTGAGGTTTAAAAAAGAAGAAGAAGAAGAGTAAAACACAATGATGACTTTATGGCTGATGTACTTAATAAGCTGAGGAGCAGAGCTGTTTTAAACTGCTGTGGTTCCTCTGTTTCTAATGTGGCAGTATTTCTTGAGGCTGAGGAAAAGCTGTTTTTTCTCTCTGAGGCGCAGAGCCAATTCCTGAGACCTCTGCCAAAAAAGCCAATCCTTTTACACTGTAGAAATCTTTTAGTGTACGCAATACACGGATGCAAACAAAAATGCACAAAAATCCATAGGCATTTTGTCTTTCTCAATCAGAAACACAGGCAAACACACTCACTCACACACAGTTTGGTGATTATTTTAAGTAGAGAAGATTAGGTTAATGAGGGGTCAGGGGGTGACCATAAGAAACAACGACTTGGTTTCCTCTGGATGTCACTGATAGCTCTTACCACGGCTGACCTTTGACACCCCTTACAGTGAGTGATCAACAGACTCCACCATTTAGATGGACTAGATTACAATATCAATGTAATGGATGCAGAATCCTTTTTACAAGGGGCACTGAAATATATCTTTCAATGAAAACCAGCTAAAGAGCGTCCATTTGTAACAATGACCTTAGATACTGGCGCATTTGGTGCCCTTTGAAACTGCAGTCAATTTGAAACAAAACAATTTTTCACATTTTGATGTTGAAAAGTTTGGGGTTGGTAATAACATTTTTTGTTGTTTTTGAAAGATGCTTACCAAAGTTAAATTTATTTGATCAGAAATACAGTAAAAACTGTAATTTTGTGAAATATGTTTACATTAAAAACATATTTTCTATTTTAAAAATGTTATTTATTCCTGTGATGAAGCTGAATTCATAATTACTCCAGTCTTCAGTGTCACGTGATCCAAATGTCAAAAAAAAATTTTTTGGTGGAAACTTGTCTTCACTATAACTTTAACTGCCAATTTAATGCATCCTTGCTGAATACATATGAAACTCATAAGGTTATATAATATATAGTTTGGGGAAAGTATGTGAGAAGGCTGACCTGTTTTTTTTATTTTTTGCCCTCTTATTTTCCCTTTCCTACAGGCACAGATGAAGTCATGGTCTCGTTTCTCACACTTCTTTCTTGCTGCCTGAAGTTTTAATGATTAGAGCTGATCAAATATCTTAAGACGCAGGTAAATCTTTTCCAGACCACTTCGCAAGATAACCTTGAGTGTACTGCTAGATTAACATTATTTTAAAATATCTATCAGTCCCGTACAGCTCCAGTAATGGGACATAAATGCCAAAGCACACAAAAACAAACCCCACTTTGCCAGACAACCTGCAGCAAAATCAATCAGTTCATATATTAACATAATTAACTGCATATACGTTATATGACTTTTCACATCTCTGTACTCTGACCCGCCGTTCTAAAGATGACTCTTCAAATAAAGGTCGACTGTGAGCGTGAATGCGGTCGCGCTACGATCGTGTCATGTCCGTACAAGTTTTCGAAGTCTTCTGGCTCCTGTGTGAGTTGAAAAGAGTAGATCAATTTCTAATAAACTTCTTCAATAGGCCAATTTTGCCTTTCACTGACTGCTTTGAAAGGCTCCAGTTAGCATTTAGAGAAAGAGATGGAGAGTGAAGGATGATTACAGAGGAGTACAGTATGCCACTGAAGGTCATCACTCAAGGATAATGAGTGCTGTATTGAAACTACACCTGTTCCCACCGTTTCCCCCCCGAACCAGTCTACATGAGTGAGAGTTCACTAAATCATATTGATCTCAAAACAACACAGCTGATTGACAGTTGCATTTCAGGGTTTGAAAAAGTCTCGTGTCCTTTCAAAGAAAAGAAAAAATAATCTGGTTGCAGAAAAATGAGAAATTTAGACTGATATAAGGGTGAGGCTGTTAAAGTGCATTTGATCACATTAAAACCTCTCATTTTATTATCAGGAGAACATTCATTTTTAAGGGCAATCGACTTCATGTTATGACTGAGCAACAGCAGTACTAACAACAAATATGTTGGTTAACAGCTTTTTTGTAGCTATGGCTTCTTCAGCAAACAAACAAAAACTACAATGTCAGTCGCCATTTTACGGATCAGTTTTGTGTGTTTTTCTGTTTTCTTTTTTATGTAATTGATTTCTGTGATGGTAAAGCTACATTTTCAGAAGCCATTACTCCAGTCTTCACTGTCACGTTATCTTACAGAAATCATTCTAATATGCGGAACGATTTGTTGCTTAAGAAACGTATTATCAGTGTTGAAAACTTAGCTTAATATTTTAGCAGAAAGCATGATTCATTTTTTTCCAAGATTCTTTGATAAAAAGTTCAAAATAACAGCATGTCTTTTGTCTTTTGCATTATTTATAAATGTATTTACTGTTACTTTTTAATACATTTAATAAAAAAGTGTAACCTTTTTTTACACAATATATATAACTGTCGTAAAATACATGAATGTAAGGTGACGGTCATCAAGGCTTTTGGTCCACTAATGCAGAGAAACATCTTATTTCCTCCTTGCATATTTCCTGATTTATTTTATGTAATCTGAGGTGAACGGCCATAATGGGATTAGAGGCGGTGCTGCTGAACCCAGCGCGGCCCTGCTACCAGCTCACTCAAGAGAAACACACAGTTATCACACAACAGCAGATTGTTTTGAACTACTTATGAAAAAATGGAGCATCTGAAGACAGAGGCACTCTTGCCAGCGTGAGCTGGTGTTAAGTGCATGGTTGTTCCCGTTGTTTTATTTAGCATCTGCAGAATTCCCAGCATAGTTAAGGTGCTTTGGAAAAGGATTAACTGTTGCTGGCACCGGCGAGCAAGCCTCGCAGATTTTCCCCTAGCAAGAAAGTACAAAGAAGAAGAGGAAAAGGGAGATGGAAAAGAGGGAGAAAAGGCAAAGAGAAACCACAATAACAAGTTGTATAAACATAACCTGAGAGTGAGACACGGGTAAAAGTATATCTAAACAACAATTATCCCTGAAGGAGGAAAGGAGGAGGCTTTCACTTGCCTACTTACAGTGTCCTATTACATCAGATGCTTAATTTCCGTTGCTCTCTTCTACCTTATCCCCTCCTTCTCTTGCTCAGTACCTTGTTTTTCTCTCATCATTTACTCATCCTTTTTTGCCCTGTAATGTCCAGCTGTTTCTTAATAGGTCTATTTAGAGAGGAGCGATATAAATAAAAGCCAAAATCATGCTGAAAAGATACATGATGTTTCCAAAGAGTGTTTGGTAACATCTTTCCCAGTTTACACATTTAGATCATTCGAGTTTTGATCATTTAAATCACTCAGTATTTATGCCAGACTATGAGTGAATAAAATACAATCACATCTGAGTGACTTTATTATTTTCTTTTCATATCTACACATTTTTATTTTCCTTCCCTCAGGAATGGCTGCAGATGATTAGGTATTTTAATTATTTGAAGATGCTCTGAATTCAGTATGTCCGTGAAGCATTCCTGACATTATTGTGTCCATGACATTGTGTTCACATCCTGATTCTGATGAACACTAGCCCATAGTGTATAAAAACAAAGCGAATTCAAAATGTGGATATTTGCCAGAACACTGTGATATCTTGTCTCCATCCTTCTTTGTCATTGCAAACACATTTTAAATTGTGTAAGGTGCAAATATAATTGAAGTCAGCCGAATCAGAAACAATCTAACTGTAATAAAGAAGGCACTGACCTTGATACGATAAAAATAAATTGTGACACCCCTTTTTTTTATATCATTCAAGTTTCCAGAGTGGGTCTGTTCTGTAGTGACAAATGATTTAGTCTGGGAAATTTGTAGCTGTATTGACAGTATTCAGATGCTCTTCTGCTGTTCCTCTGGTTAGGTTCCTTGTTTCTGGAGCAGAGAAACCAGATACGGCCTGTTCGTAGAACTGAAAACAAAAGCACTTGACTGACGGCCAGATTTCTTCTCGTGGCTGTACTCGGGTTTCCACGCTCCCAGTATGACGCTTGAGAGACGGCAGGTAACGCAATCTCAGGTGTGCTCGGGGGCGTGGCCGGCCCTTTTCTCCTTCTTCACCTTGATCACCCGCAGCGCAGCGACAAACACGGCTCCGTTTCAACCACTTATCCTGCTCGGCTGAAATAATCATCTGATCAGCTTCCTTCTCGCTCTCCCTCTCTCACTCCCTTCTCTGTTTCTCTCGCTTGATTCCACTCTTTATAGCATGGAAGTACAGTCTGTATTTTCACCTTTTGTCTACAGTTATTCTGAAGCTAAACATTAAGGCCCTAAATGTTAGTGGTGCTGGTTTCTTCTTTTATCTTTTTAACTCTGTATGGAAATTGTGATAGTGAAAGGACGCTCCTGGATGGCGTATTCTCTCTTATTAGTATGGGGCGCTTTTGAAAGGTTATAGTAATCCAATATAGTATAATGGATATTAGGAAATGCTGCAGGACCTCCTGGGACATTGAATAGAGAGTTGAAATACTACTTTCAGTAATCATTTTGTTTGTTCAAGTGTTTTTGGTTATGGCACAGTACGTATTCCTGAGCCCTGACACAAGTGTTGACAAACAAGCACATATGGTAGAAGTGAAAATTAGGGCATAAGGAGCGCTATTACGCATAATGTATAAATGTCATTTTTGTGATTAAATATGAAAGCTTTAAATCTATCCTTTCTGCTTGCTAGGTATACTGTATATTTTTGAGAGGGCCAACTCCCTGGCGTGCAGTATTTTAGAGTGCCCATTTAGCCGGGCCCCCTGCTCTCCTGACAGCTGATGGAAAAGGCAGTATAACAATGAGCCCCCACCGTGCCTCTCTGCCTGCCCCCAACCACCAGGGGAAGAGGAAGCGGCGGCAGCCGTGTGACACATTATTCTGTCCCCCCGGAACCTGCAGCCAGGCCAAGCCCCCCCTCCGGGTTCCCTTGGACCTCTAAGTGCCAAGCCAGGGACTGAGTGACATTTCCAGAGTCCTGACCTTTGTTTTTCCATTGACTGGGAAGACGTTTGAAGGAGGTACAGTGCACGCTGGTCGACTCTCTGCAAACTGCACACACTCGCAATTACACACATGGTTTTAGTACGTCTCGCACAAAAGCCGAAAAACCGAACGCTATTTTCACAGAGCTTATTTTCTCATAAACTGCGAGAGAAACGTGCTATATCTGGTTTACATTTTACTATGCCAAATCTGGCTGAAAAGCCACGATAAACTTAACCAGACTAAGGAAAGGTAACCTAAGTGCACTTTGACTAAACTTTAATCTTCTCAAAGATGACCACTGGAGACCAAATCATGGCACATTTTATGTTTCTGAAAAGGTCCCCTCAAAATGAAGTCAGATTATTGTACCATTTAGCATTACATAGAAAAGTCTACCGCAAAATTAATTCAGGAGGCATGTTGGTTTGAAGTATGGGTTTTCTTGGACTACATTTAAAAGCAAAACAGGAGAAAGGAAAGCCTCATGTGGAGAAAATGGCATAAAATGGAATGTACTGCAGTGTTGATAGGTTGAGTCTTGGGCTTTATTAATGATATAAGCTGCTGGCCAGTGCTTTGGTCAAATCAGACACCTGCTATGGCTGCCACACTCCAAGAACGATGACATCACAGGGAGCAGGACAAGTCAGATCTGCTGTTAATCGCTCGCTTTAATTGAGTGCTCTGCTGAGTTCCAAATTGCTCAGTACAATCAAGACTCATTTAAGAGTCCCACCATGTGCTCTTAGGCCATGATGAGATATTGCCTTCGTTGCCTGTTGTTTCTGAATATTAGCCTGCCTTTCAATACGCCCCCTACATATTCACCTTTTTTACTCGTACCCTTCAGGTTGCTGTTTTTACTGGCTGCGGTTTTCGCTAATTTCCATGAATTCCAGGTGGGGGAGGAAGTTATTGTTTTCTAACATCCTGGTCCTACTCATCATTTGTTCACTAAATCCAAATCGGCAGTAAGTATGCACCAGTTATGAAACAAAGTGATTCTTTTTTCTTCCTTCGTGATATGTAAAGGATTATCTGTCTATTTTCCCGAAACAGATCTTGTATCACCCTGTACGGGTTAATTTTGGAGTATGAACTGTACATTATCCAGCTTATGTTACTACTCATCAAATAAATAAATATATGTAATATTGATTTGAGTTGAAATTATTTTAGAATTTGACCTGTGTATTATCTTAGCAGGCACTAAAAAATAATATAGTCCTGTTCACGCCAAGACTGATAATGATAAAGATTAAAAAAAATTGTTCTAAATATAAAAGAAAAGCAGAGACCACACCATAACGACACAGAGAAACAATATCGTTAGAATCACCTTCATAAAAATTTTTTTCCAGCTGATGAACGCTAAAAATATTGATAGCCAATCCGAATCCATCCTGCTTTAAAGAGCTTGAGCATTAAAAGTGACAGATGGCCAACCTGCAGCACATTGGTGTGGACCCTATAGATATCTTTATTGTAATCTTTATTGTTTTCTTTATATTTATCGTTCTTGGTGTGAACAGGCCTTTAGAATGTACAAAACAGTCGGCGTAGCAACAAGACAAACATTGCAACAATATTACAATGATATTAATAGAGTGCATTAGCGCCCACCCCCTTTTTCAGTGGAGCTGGTTCTGGAAGTATTTTTCACATAGGGATTTTATACAATTCTTAATTAAAGAGTAATAAGCCATGAACAGTAAGCTACGAGGTGATTCAAACGGACTACAAACTTTGATCAGAAGCAAAAAAGTATTTAAAAAATTGTACAAAAATACATATAAGACTGTGTACTAAGCGGCTTTAGTGAGGAAAAGAACTACAATCCCATGAAGCATTGCGAACAGCATAATCTAATAAAGTTTGTTTAACTTAAGTCCGTGGTGTGATATGAAAGTAGCATTTTGAACGGCTTGATACAGTGTTACCAGGGGCGACAGTGAATATTAGGAAATGTCTGATCACTGTATGGTGCAATTGACCAATCAGAAATAAATATTCCAGCGAGCTATGTAATATTATTTACCAGACGGCTTGCTTCTAATAGCACTGCATCACCCTGCGCTCTGTCTGAGTCAGAGCTGTTGTGTCATCTCTGAATCGCCCCACAGTCAAACACAAGATGAGACATAAAGGAGCAGAAAGACATTTTTGAATAACACTGTTGAAAAGTGGATCAGACCGAGCACCAAAACACACTTGTTCATGATGGGGGAGGAGAGAGAGCTTAGTGCACAAGACTGACATTAGCAGAACGACTGTAGAAAGAGTGAGATGGCAGAGAAAATACAAAAGAGCAAAAGGCCAGTGGAATATACCTTTAAAAATAAGGATTACGATCAGGCAAGAGGTAGGACCCGCGATAATATCAGAGAAGCTTTCCAGCACTGGAGAGACCTTAAGACAAAGGAACGCCTGAAAACGGACACAGGGGTTGCTTTATTTCTTCTCGATACATGAGTAACCTTTTTTTTTGTTGTTGTTGTCTTTTTTCTTCACCTTTTAGTGATCGCTATAACCACTTAATCTTGTCACATTTGTAATATAATAATAACTTGGACTATCGTGTTATGTAGGGAGCTCTCAGAGGGCATCATTGACATACAGCCTAAAATTGACCTAAAGATTGACCTAACAAGATTAATCACACAATTTGCAGTGTATCAGTCTCACAGGTAAATAAATAGTTACTTCAGTTATCTGTATTGTTTATGGTATTTTCGGTGAGGATAAGTCAAATATTGAAATTGTTCATGTGGGTGTGTCTACTGCACACTGCCGACATAGGTAACGTTATTGAACTAACACAAAATATATTTCTTTATGTATGTAATTATGGAAAAAAATATTAAACATTAACACATCTGTGTTTAGCTGCAGAAATTGACTCAAATAGCTTATTCAATAAATATTAACACAAGTCTTTATTACTATATTGCACTCTATTGTATCACAATTCAAAGTTTGCCATGCATCATCTCGGAAATAAAATAAGTCAGCGTTATTTGTCTGAATAAGATGCATGTATATCGCTTACTGCACCTTTAAGGTCCTGATATACTTAAAGCGAAAGGTGTGACGAAGAACGAACAGGTGTGACATAATTTCGAGCAAAATCAGGCAAAAACAAAGTTCATGTGGAGATTGTTTCAGGAGTTTAGGAGTAAATGTCTACACATTGAAGAGACACTTTGTAGTAGAAATTGAAGTTGTAATTTTCATGTTTAATCCTGTAAATCTGATTGCTTTAAAGCTAACAGTATATCACTGAAAAATTATATCAAAAATGATAATTCTGTCATCATTTATTCACCCTCAAGTTGTTCCAAACCTGTATGAATTTATTTCTTCTGCTGAACACAAATGAAGAAATTTTGAAGAATGTCAGTAACCAAACAGCTAATGGGTCCCATTGACTTCCATATTATTTCCCCCCATACTATGGAAGTCAATGGGGCTCATCAACTGTATGTTTACTAACATTCTTCAAAATGTCTTCATTTGTGTTCAGCAGAAGAAATAAATTCATACAGGTTTGGAACAACTCGAGGGTGAATAAATGATGACAGAATTATCATTTTTGGGTGAACTATCCCTTTAACAGCAGTGTTGGGTAAGTTACTATAAAAAGTAATTAATTACTAGAAACGAATTACATTACAACAGTGTAATAAGATTTCTGTACTAATTACTCTCTCTAAAAAGTATTCCATTACTTATTACTAATTACTTTCTAAATCCCATATCAACCTCAACCAGATATGAAACTGCTCTTTTAATTCTTTCAAATAATTATTATAAAATTGCATAAATTATTCTTGAACTGACCAAAGTATTTAAATGGAGAACATTAAAAACATAATTTAACGCTAATGTTAAAATGTTTGATGTTAAATCAACTTTTGTTTTATATAGAATTTATAGTCTATATTTAATGCAATTACATCAGAAGTAAATGTAATTAAATTACAGAAAGATTAAGAGTAATCCCTTACATTACTTTTTCAAGGGAAAAGTAATTAAATTACAGTAATGAATTATTTAAAATTGCTGTCTAAATGCCACCTTTGCACCTGTCATTTTTGCAGAGTAAAATTTGCCATTAATATAGTAAAATATATATAGGCAAAGGAGAAACAGTAGCGTGTCAGCTGAATATTTTATGTGCAGTATAGCATGAAGGCATATTATAGAAAAAAAAACCCTCTCACCATTAAATCTGACACACTAGCCATGAAGTTATCATGCTGACTGAAGTTTATTTCTCGTTGCTGAGTGCTGTGCCTCTGGCATCTGGAAAAAACAGGCACCACAGGCGCTCACATTGCGTGTGGAGGCATATAAAATATAGCTGTTAGGTTTTAAATGCATGGATTTGTAAACAAACTTAGTTCTGTAAAACAGTTTATAGAAAATGACTTCCACCAAATCAAAAATCATTTTAAGAATAAGTTCAAGACAAATATTTTAGTGCCCCCAATAGGCCAGTCGGATTTTACATTTTCATAATTCCTGTTTGGTGTCACAGTAAATAGGTTGGGTGAGATGTCATCAATACCGTCTGTAGGACTCAGGAATACAGAACGACTGTAGTGAGAGGGAAGGAGAGTAGAGGAAGAAGAGTCTTGTTTTGAAAGAGGACTCCTGTGCGTTTCACGATGCCTGGCTATCACAGTGTCACCTAGTTAATCTTGTGTTCAACACAGCATGTCACAGATCACACGAAGCCTCAGACACACACACACACACACACACACATACAGAGTGTATTAAATGTGACCACTCCCAACACAGCGAAACCATTCAGGCAATCCACACCACTGAGGAGCAAATGTCTTACTCATGTAATTTATTCCTGTCTGACCACACAGTCGCATAGTTTTATACGACTGTTGTTCAAGAACATCACCTGAGACTAACTCAAGCTGAGTGAAACACACTGTGCTTGCCTCAATGTGATGTTCCACGTTTTATTAAATAGAGGACACTTATAAAATGCACAGACTCTAACCACCCCCATCCGAATGCTTCAGGGACTTTTAGTGAAATGATTCTAGGTTCAATACAAGTTTAGGTCAATTGAGAGCATTTGTCAAATAACGTTGATTCTCATCTCTTAAAACTTGATTATTTGAGCTCCAAAGTTCTTCTCATAATTATTTTGGTGTACACAGAACAGTATATTATACAGTATATATATATATATATATATATATATATATATATATATATATATATATTATACTAAAATCATGTTAACAGATATTGTTTATGTCTTGTGCCTATACTGTTGAAACAGTGAGTAATTTAACTTTTACGGATTGACCCCATTCACTTCCATAATGTATGAAGCACAGCTCACTCATAAGTCCCTTTAAAAAACACAGCTTTCTGTTGGTCAATATGGTTAATCACCAATTTGAACCTGTTGCTAAGTTTGAAATGAGTGGATTTCACCAAACAGTAAACGCGACCTTAACATACCTAGATAATGTGATTGTAGCTTCTTCCAGCATGTATATGTTAATTGGGCTACAACTGGCTTCTGTGTTGTGTGCTTCCTCAAGAGAGAGAGCTTGAGAGGTGATGTAATATTTATTTCAAATATTCGATTATGAATTGGGTCATATATACCTGGGCAGACAGATAAAGACTGTAAAAACTTGACTACATAACTCGCTTAAACTTGATTATAACCACACATGTAAATGTACTCACTAAACTATCTGAGGCCACGCGAGCATTAATAGCCCATTAGGACGGGTCGCTCAGGGTGAACAGTCATGTAGGTACAACGTTGATCACAGCCATTGTGTGTTGTCATGGTGGGACGGCAGGAGTGGAAACCTAGTACCAGAGACCTCACCTGATCTGAGCTGGTCTGATCCGTTCCCTGCTTGCTGAGGCCGTGACTGTGCTATTGAGAGAGTGCTGAACGCTGACCTTAATTGCTTGACGGACAGCTCAGATAAACTCATATCAAACATGCCCGCTGAAACCGTAGACGCTGTGTAATTAGTGAACTCCAGGGAAACAGATAAGGCTCCAAATCAAAAAGGGAATGGGCCTGTGCATGCTAGTTATTCATTTATAAGGCCGTTGAAACCGATTAGGCTACATATACTTCAGCATGCCCGACTCCTAATATTTAAATGTGCGACTTCGGAGACTAATCAAAGTGTGTTTGTTTCACTTTTTCCTATACCCACACATCTAGAGGTGCACGACTGAAATATGTCACATGCTTTTCCTGTCCAGTTATTCTGGTGGTGCAACTACCTGGGGAGCGGGCCAACCCTGTCATTTAGCAGTAAGTTTATCCTGTGGTGGGATAGAGAAACTGTGGGGATAAAAGCAGCAGACCTATCCCATGACTAGAGTGGCGGAGGGGGGTGGAAAGCCTACCCCACAGCTGGGACAGGCCAGGTAAGGATCACTTACAAGCTGCAGGGTTGGGAGCATCATTGTGGCACCAAACTGCCCACAGTATTTACAGCCCCCCATACACACTTCAACAGTCTCAGGTTCAGCCTGCTGTGATGGAGCAGATAATATGCCTCCAGAGGAACCATCTGGAAAACTGAGCCACCGCTCTGCTGTTGCCGCCCCAACGCAAATTCTCATGCACCTGTCTGCGCGCCGTTCCCGTTTTCTCTGTTTTTTTATTTATTTATTTTCAATAATGGGGTAAGTTGTGACATTGTAACCTCCCATTAACAGCCTATTAGAGTCTCCTTTCAGCAAAGGATAAAACACTTTTTTTTGTTGAATAAATTACAAAAATATTAAACCATTCATATTTTGAACTATGTTCAATAAACATTTAAATTACTAAACTGAACTGAAATTTATAATATAAACACATATCCCAGTGTCAATTTTTTTTCCATATAAGAGCGTTATGAACTAGATGTTTGAAACCAACATACTAAACCCCCGTTACATAAAACACTTTTAAGGTTTTGGACTCAAAACCTTACACTAATCAGATAAAGTCATTTTGACAAAAATATCCTAAATCGTGACACATTAGTACTGAAAAAGCAGTATAGCTATAATACATACAGGTCCTTCTAAAAAAATTAGCATATTGTGATAAAAGTTCATTATTTTCCATAATGTAATGATAAAATTAAACTTTCATATATTTTAGATTCATTGCACACCAACTGAAATATTTCAGGTCTTTTATTGTTTTAATACTGATGATTTTGGCATACAGCTCATGAAAACCCCAAATTCCTATCTCAAAAAATTAGCATATCATGAAAAGGTTCTCTAAACGAGCTATTAACCTAATCATCTGAATCAACTAATTAACTCTAAACTCTAAAAATATTCCTGAGGCTTTTAAAAACTCCCAGCCTGGTTCATTACTCAAAACCGCAATCATGGGTAAGACTGCCGACCTGACTGCTGTCCAGAAGGCCATCATTGACACCCTCAAGTGAGAGGGTAAGACACAGAAAGAAATTTCTGAACGAATAGACTGTTCCCAGAGTGCTGTATCAAGGCACCTCAGTGGGAAGTCTGTGGGAAGGAAAAAGTGTGGCAAAAAACGCTGCACAACGAGAAGAGGTGACCAGACCCTGAGGAAGATTGTGGAGAAGGACCGATTCCAGACCTTGGGGGACCTGCGGAAGCAGTGGCCTGAGTCTGGAGTAGAAACATCCAGAGCCACCGTGCACAGGCGTGTGCAGGAAATGGGCTAGAGGTGCCGCATTCCCCAGGTCAAGCCACTTTTGAACCAGAAACAGCGGCAGAAGCGCCTGACCTGGGCTACAGAGAAGCAGCACTGGACTGTCGCTCAAATTTTGCATGTCATTCGAAATCAAGGTGCCAGCGTCTGGAGGAAGACTGGGGAGAAGGAAATGCCAAAATGCCTGAAGTCCAGTGTCAAGTACCCACAGTCAGTGATGGTCTGGGGTGCCATGTCAGCTGCTGGTGTTGGTCCACTGTGTTTTATCAAGGGCAGGGTCAATGCAGCTAGCTATCAGGAGATTTTGGAGCACTTCATGCTTCCATCTGCTGAAAAGCTTTATGGAGATGAAGATTTCGTTTTGGCACCTGCTCACAGTGCCAAAACCACTGGTAAATGGTTTACTGACCATGGTATTACTGTGCTCAATTGGCCTGCCAACTCTCCTGACCTGAACCCCATAGAGAATCTGTGGGATATTGTGAAGAGAAAGTTATGAGACGCAAGAGCCAACATTCTGGATGAGCTTAAGGCCGCTATCGAAGCATCCTGGGCCTCCATAACACCTCAGCAGTGCCACAGGCTGATTGCCTCCATGCCACGCCGCACTGAAGCAGTCATTTCTGCAAAAGGATTCCCGACCAAGTATTGAGTGCATAACTGAACATAATTATTTGAAGGTTGACTTTTTTTGTATTAAAAACACTTTTCTTTTATTGGTCGGATGAAATATGCTAATTTTTTGAGATAGGAATTTTGGGTTTTCATGAGCTGTATGGCAAAATCATCCGTATTAAAACAATAAAAGACCTGAAATATTTCAGTTGGTGTGCAATGAATCTAAAATATATGAAAATTTAATATTATCATTGCATTATGGAAAATAATGAACTTTTATCACAATATGCTAATTTTTTTAGAAGGACCTGTACACAGTGCAAAATAATCTTTTTATGTCTTTCTCCACAGTTGAATACTCTCTCTCACACACACATACAAAAGCACAAACACTACCGTACCCACACAAAAAAAGTGTGTATTTGCTGATCATACCTCAGCAGACCATCTTCTTGGTCTGTGTAGAAAAGTCAACCTCTCATCATCACGCTACATGGACACAGCAGGTGTGAGTGGTGATAGTTTCACAGTGACAGCTTTGTGTAAAGGGTCCAGAGCTTAGACATCATAATTATAGGCATTGAGACACACAGAGTCTGCCTATACCTTTCAGACTCATGTCCCAATACAAAATTACCTAATTATCTCATTCCTGCATTGATGTGTGATTGTATTAGTGAGACGCATAGCAGATCAAGGTACGTGACTGTCTTTTAACGTCTGTTATGATGGAATGAACTACTCAACCGACAAAGCATTGCAAAAGATGTAATTGAATCGACCACAACAGTACAATATAAAAGGGACTGTTTGTAATGGATAATATAATTATCAAATATTTAGTGTTTATTGCAAAATTTTCAAATACACTCACCTAAAGGATTATTAGGAACACCTGTTCAATTTCTCATTAATGCAATTATTTAATCAACCAATCACATGGCAGTTGCTTCAATGCGTTTAGGGGTGTGGTCCTGGTCAAGACAATCTCCTGAACTCCAAACTGAATGTCAGAATGGGTGATTTAAGCAATTTTTAGTGTGGCATGGTTATTGGTGCCAGACGGACCGGTCTGAGTATTTCACAATCTGCTCAGTTACTGGGATTTTCACGCACAACCATTTCTAGGGTTTACAAAGAATGGTGTGAAAAGGGAAAAACATCCAGTCTGCGGCAGTCCTGTGGGGTGAAAGTCCCTTGTTGATGCTAGAGGTCAGAGGAGAATGGGCCGACTGATTCAAGCTGATAGAAGAGCAACTTTGACTGAAATAACCACTCGTTACAACCGAGGTATGCAGCAAAGCATTTGTGAAGCCACAACACGCACCACTTTGAGGCGGATGGGCTACAACAGCAGAAGACCCCACCGGGTACCACTTATTTCCACTACAAATAGGAAAAAGGGGCTACAATTTGCACATGCTCACCAAAATTGGACAGTTGAATACTGGAAAAATGTTGCCTAGTCTGATGAGTCTCAATTTCTGTTGAGACATTCAGATGGTAGAGTCAGAATTTGGCATAAACAGAATGAGAACATGGATCCATCATGCCTTGTTACCACCGTGCAGGCTGGTGGTGGTGTAATGGTGTGGGGGATGTTTTCTTGGTACACTTTAGGCCACTAAGTGCCAATTGGGCATTGTTTAAATGCCACGGCTTACCAGAGCATATTATGCTCACCAAAGCTGAATTTATTTGATCAAAAATAAAGTGAAAACAATAATAGTACAAAATATTAAGTTGGTCATTGAAAACTTTGAAAAAAATGTCTTTGTACTTTTGTCAGTTACTTTTGTCCCAAATTTTATTATATTATAAAATAATTTTTTATTTAATTTTAAATTATACGGGTATTAAGTCAAACTCTTTTGAAACAGTCCACAACAAGTAGGTGAATTGGTAATAGGTGAGGGTATAAGTGTAAAAGGAATATGAAAATCAGTCTTTGCAAGCAAAGGTGGGACATGGCTCATCACTTTGTGCCAAATATCATGAGAGAATTGTCAAACAATTCAAAAATCACATTTCTAAATGCAAAATTGTAACAAACATGATGGGAATCCAGAGAAATCTCAATATATGCAGGGCAAGGCAGGAGACCTCTGTTGAATGAGTTTGACCTTTGAGCTCTCAGATGGCACTGCATGAGAAACTCATGCTACTCTGTTAAATGCAGCCACATGGGCTTGGGAGGTCTCTTAACATGATCTGCTGCTGCATCAAGGAATACCACTTGAATCTCTGTTATGCAAGGAGAAAGCTATACTTCAGATCATTGCAGAGATGCAGGCGAGTTCTCTGGGCCCGATCTCATCTCAGATGATCCCAAACATAGTGGAAATGTGTGCTGTGGTCAGATGAGTCCACGTTTCAGCTTGTTTTTAGGAAAAAAGAGTTCTCAGGCCCAAAGACATAAGGGACCATCCAGACTTATGAGTGACAGGTTCAAAAGCAAACATCTGTCATGTTATTGGGGTGCACCAATGCAAATGGCATGGGTGACTTGCATGTGTGAAGATGTGGAGGCGTATATTGGGATTGTACAAAGACATTTAACGGCATCGAGATGACATCTTTCTTGAGAAGCAAGACAATGCCAGGTCTCAATCTGCACATGTGCTTGACTGTCTGCCTGCAGTCCAGATCAGTCTCTTATTGAAAATGTATGGCCTGTCATGAAGATGACGATCACCACAGACTATTGAGCAACTGTTTTGTATCAGGCAAGATGGAGTTCAAAATCAGAATCTGTCTTTATTGCCAAGTACACATGTACAAGGAATTTGCTGTGGTATGCAGGTGCTTTAAAGAGCACCTATTATGGCATTTAAAATGTTCCAAATATTGTTTTAGAAGTCCCCAACAACAGTTTTGCATGCAATGACAAAAAAGACTTTAGTTATCTATTTAGTTATGCATTTTATTTTTACCTGTTTTGACAGCGATTCTCAAATGATTCGTTTAGTGATTCACTTTTCAAAACCCCACCTTTACGTGACGCTAATCTGCTGTGATTGGTCCGATGACCCAGTCAGTTGTGATTGGTATAGTCTGTGCAGATATTTTCGGAAACGAAACACCCATCACCATAAATGGTTTTCGGTTTAACAAGTTTAAACGCGTATAAAGTGTATGAACAAACATGGCATCAATTTTACCCTATCAATTCGAGCCTGAATATGAATGATCAACAAACTCAATCGCAAACACCACGACTGGAGGAGGATATTTCTCAATGGTAAGCATCAATGTAACGTTAGTTGTCACTTCAGGCCAAAAAATAAATAAAAACTTACGTTACGTTACTACGAGGTATGACTCTATTCTTAAAGAAAACAACAACAAACAATTCACATATCTCAATACAATTGTCATTGAAGACCTAGAAGCTAAACGGTGCTTACACAACAAACCAAACAATTATTAAGCATGCTACATAAAACATAAAAGCAATAATTATTAATAACACTTACAGTTTGTGATATGGAGGAGGAAGCTGATGCAAATACACTTGGAACTGAACCTTTCAATATCAGCCGGCTCGCGAATCCAAGTTTAATTGCATTTCAGTTGGTAAAGCAATCGTCTTCAAAATGGCGTGAACAAAGCACAAGGCTCGGACTATACTCCTGTGGTACAGTTGTATATATGAATTGTAGCCACTTAGTCTTCAAATGCTCAGATGAAAAAAGTTTGCTTTTGAGTCGCACTTCAGAACACAGTGTCTCGTCGCCATGATGTTTTCTAGTTTTCACTGGCGAGCGCAATAAGTGGGCGTATCGTATTCAAATAACTTGACAAGTTGTCATCATCTAGTCAGAGAAAAAGCTTCGGTCTTCTAACGATTCATAAAAATGACTTAGATTCATCTCTTACTTTTGAAAGACAATAACTTTATATACGGTGCACTGTCATATTTCAAACTTTGCAGGATGTTTTTGTTCACTTAGATCTTTGTTACACACTACATGAAAGGTAAATTTCAAAATTCCATGATAGGTGCTCTTTAAGACAATAAGAAATGAGACTAAGACATCTTTAACCGTCTGGGGTTCTTCATTTAGGAGTCACACTCAGGACCTTTGCGGTCAAAAGTGACCGGACCCCTAAAAATCAAATATTTTTGCCCTCAGTAAAATCAATGTAATATATTTTTGTTCAATAATATTTTTTTTTTTGAATTTTGAGATAATTTTATGGTAATAATTTATATTTATGCAATCAATTTGATCTATTTTTTCCCCATTGAAAATAATTAAAAACTTTTTTTTATAATTTTCATTATTTTTCAAATAATGCTGTATTTTGGGTTAAAAGACTTGGCCTTTTAAATAAATTTTTTGAAGTCAGATTGGTGCCCTCTAGTGAGAGTAGTGAGCAATAATTTCATGCAATACCATAGTTCACCACTAGTTGTTTTTGCACAACATATTTTCTCCTTTTTTTTAGGTTGTGGATTTGAATATATAATTAGAGATTCTCAGAGACTACTTTTGTCAAGTTTTTTGTTAGTTTTTTTGGTTTAGATGGTAATTTGAAGTGCCAGTTATACTTTATAATACAGTCAAACCTGAACATTGCATTAGAACAAATGGAAAGCATTTTGTTACCCATTGTTTTAATTCTAATTTAATAAAAATGCAATTCATCCATCATAAAGTTTTTTTTAATAATTTTTAAACTTTTTATAATAAACATTTTCATTAAATCTGTTTTTGTACAATTCAATGAACATTACTACTTTCGTAACCTCGGTTCCCTTTCGAGAGGTTCCTCGTATTACGTATGGGAAAACTCCTTTTCTCGAGAATATGAAGCAAAACTTTATTAATAAAGGTATCTTTGTAAAGCGCAGTGCAGCTGCACGGCAATAGCCCAGCGCGAGGAGCGCTCTGATTGGCCTGGCCGCGGCAACTGCAGGAACCTATGGTGAGGCGGCTGAGAGGAACGAACCAATGGGGACGCTCCAGAGAGACCGCCGAAAAAGGGGTTTATATTAGCATACAGGAGGCTATATAAGACCCTTATTCGCCATAGGTGTCAGGTTTTAAAAATCGACTGAAGCGACACCTGAGAAGCACGAACACGGCGCGGAACGCAATACTCGTTCCCTCTCTCAGGGAACCGAGGTTACGAAAGTAACCGAGTACGTTCCCTTTCGAGAGGTTCCTCGTATTGCGTATGGGAACACAATGTAAAACACTGTGCGTGCTGATTGACCCAAAATCCCCAACTGAATGAGGGAAAGTCAAAAAACCTCTAGGGAGACCAACACAGGCGGGCTCCATAAGGAGAATGAAAGAACCGGAAGAGTCGGTTCGTATGAACACCTGACCGGACATAGTCGGATCTATGGTAGAGTGTAGTGGTGTTTATGAACGATTGTGTATAAGTGGAACGCAATATAAGCAATCGTGTTGCCAGGGCTGCAGATAGAGCCCTTAGACGGAGAAAAGCACTGCTTGTAAAGCTGGGACCTCCAAATTGTAGAATCTGATAAAAGTGGGCGGAGAGGCCCAGCCTGCCGCCGCACAGATATCTTTCATGGAAGTGCCACATGACCAACTCAAGACGAGGCCATTCCTCTAGTGGAGTGGGCTTAAATGCCTATAGGGCAGGTTAGGTTCTAGACCTATATGCTAGTGAGATCGCATCCACTATCCAGTGTGAGAGTCTTTGTTTCATGACAGCACAACCTTTAGTGCGACCACCGAAGCAATGAAGAGCTGATCCGACTGCCTGAAGGGGGCGGAGCGCTCTGGATACAATCTCAATGCTCTGACTGGGCAGAAAAGGCTTGCGTCTTATTCTCTCTGAGACGCGGGTAAAGGAAGCAGTGTAATGACCTGCATACCGAAAAGGGATTGATAGCACTTTGGGTATAAAACCATGTCTCGGTTTGAGCACAACCTTGAAGTTGCTGGACCCAAACTCAAGACAGGAAGGGCTCACTGAGAGTGCGTGTAAGCCACCCACTCGCTTAATCGAGGCCAAAGCCAGCAGAAAAGCGGTTTTGAGTGATAAGTGCTTCAAGCTCGTGGTCTGCAGTGGTTAGGAGGGGGGACCCTTCACGACTTCTAAAACCCCGGCAAGTCCAAAATAGGGACTGAGGAAGGGCGAGGCGGGTTTAATCTCCTGGCCCCTTTAAGAAAACGTACAATAAGATCACTTTTCCCTAGTGAATGACCCGCGATCTGAGCGTTGTTAACTGCTATGGCGGCAACATAAACCTTGAGCGTGGAGGGGGAACAACCCGCGTCCATTAGCTCTTGGAGAAAAGCGAGCAGATCTGCCACGTTGCATGAGTGTGAGTCGATGTTTCGTGCAGCACACTGATTAGAAAACCACTGACCACTTCAAAGCGGAGCCGCCTGAGCGCCTGAAATACCCGTTGATGGGGCATACGTGGAGGGCCCACAGCTCGGGACTGGGATGCCAGACCTTCCCTTTCGCCGGCATGAGGAGGTATTTCCTCAGCAGAATGGGCCATGGGGATGTGTCTGACAGCTGAATCAGTTCAGAGAACCATGTGCGGTTCTTCCAAAGTGGGGCTATTAAAAGCACTGTGGATACTGTCTCCCCGATCTTTTTGATGGTTTGCAGCAGCATCGCGATCGGAGGGAGCATATAGAGGGAGTTTGGGCAAAACATGGGCCAGGGCGTCCCTGCATTTGCAGAAAAATATTGGTCAGCGAGTGTTGTGCGAGCTGAATCGTTTGCGGGTGAAGAGACCATGGGGGAATGGGTCCTCTGGATAACATGTCTGGACCCTGATTCAGAATACCTGGCATGTGAGTCGCCCTTAGGGAGCTCAGATTGTGCTCTGCCCATAAAAGGAGATGCTTAGCCACGCGGTGAAGAGAGTCTGATCTCGGCCGCCCTGGCGATTTTATGTACGTTACCAAGACGTGGTGGTTCTTATGACGTAAGCCGCTCGTTAATGAGGCTTGAGTCTATGACAGTGCCCAGAAAAGATACTGTACTGATAAGCCTGCCCCTCGAAGGCAAATCTCAAGAATGGCCTGTAGTGGGGGGCTATCTGAACGTGAAAGTATGCGTTTTTCAGATCTATTGTGAAAAACCAATCCTCGGGGCGAATGGACGCGAGGATCTGTTTCACTCTCAGCATCTTGAACAAGCATGTCATGTGCTGTAACACTGAGCTTGTAACACTGTGGGGATAGTGTTTAGGTTTTGGCGGCGTCGGCTTTGCGTGGCGCGAGTGCGCTTTGTGAACAGTGCTTGGGTGCAGGAGAGTTACTTTCGTAACCTCGGTTCCCTGAGAGAGGGAACGAGTATTGCGTTCTGCGCCGTGTTCGTGCTTCTCAGGTGTCGCTTCAGTCGATTTTTAAAACCTGACACCTATGGCGAATCAGGGTCTTATATAGCCTCCTGTATGCTAATATAAGCCCCTTTTTCGGCGGTCTCTCTGGAGCGTCCCCATTGGTTCGTTCCTCTCAGCCGCCTCACCATAGGTTCCTGCAGTTGCCGCGGCCAGGCCAATCAGAGCGCTCCTCGCGCTGGGGTATTGCCGTGCAGCTGCACTGCGCTTTACAAAGATACCTTTATTAATAAAGTTTTGCTTCATATTCTCGAGAAATTGCAAAAAAACTTAGCAACCCTGTCTGCACGCGCGCTGGATTAAGTAACGTTAGAAGAAAAAGGAGAGTGTAAACGACCTTTGCCGGTGTTGTAAAATAAGAATTTAAGGATACACAGAGTACTTACCAACACGATCATCATTTCTGAGAGAAATAGTGAAGGTGAATGCATATACGAACAAGTTCTCCGTTTAGTGCCCAAGTAACCCAAGTGCCTTTGATGAAGTGGATGATTACGTTACTGTTTATCATCTGTCCATCATCGTCTAAAGCCCGCCCTGAGAATTTCATTGGTCCGAACAGTTTCTGTTCGGGCATAATAACTCCAGACCGAATTTCCCGAGCAAAAAAGGTTGTGGGCGGGGCTAAATTCGGCTGGCATCCAGGCTATTGTTTCTTGCTAAATGGATGATTGCACTTTATGCTTGTTTTTACATCCCTTGGCAAGCACCTTTGAAAGTGTGTGTAAGTGTTGGTGTGTGTGAATGTTCAAGAGAGAGACACAGTGTGCAACTGTTGCATTTCGGATATATTACAATGTCTTCCCCTTATTTTTTATTTATTTATTTTATTTCACATTCTCAAAATGTTCTCTGTTACAGTCTCACATACTGTGTGTGTGTGTGTGTGTGTGTGTGTGTGTGTGTGTGTGCCCTTGTTTACATTACATTGTGGGGACCAAATGTCCCCATAAGGATAGTAAAACCTCGATCACCTACATTGTGGGGACCAGCCACAATGTTTCCTGTGATGGGTAGGTTTAGGGGCAGGGGCAGTGTAGGGGATAGAATTTACAGTTTGTGTATAAAAACCATTACGTCTATGGAGAGTCCCCACAACGATAGTGAACCAGTCATGTGTGTGTGTGTGAGTGTGTGTGTGTGTGAGTGTGTGTGTGTGTGTGTGTGTGTGTGTGTGTGTGTGCCCTTGTTTACATTACATTGTGGGGACCAAATGTCCCCATAAGGATAGTAAAACCTGCGATCACCTACATTGTGGGGACCAGCCACAATGTTTCCTGTGATGGGTAGGTTTAGGGGCAGGGGCAGTGTAGGGGATAGAATTTACAGTTTTATGCGGTATAAAAACCATTACGTCTATGGAGAGTCCCCACAACGATAGTGAACCAGTCATGTGTGTGTGTGTGTGAGTGTGTGTGTGTGTGTGTGTGTGTGTGTGTGTGTGTGTGTGTGTGTGTGTGTGTGTGTGTGTGTGTGTGTGTGTGTGTGTGTGTGTGTGTTCAAGAGAAAAACAGTATGAGACTTTTGCATTTTGGATCCAATGTCTCCCCATTTTTTTGATTCATTGATTTTATTTCACATATTCTCAATATTCCCATTTATAGTCTCATATTTTTCTGTGTGTGTGTGTGTGTATTTTGCAATCTTGATGGCTTACAGTCTTATGCTTTCATTGCTGTGCTTTATTTTCTTACATTGTGGATAAATAATTGATTTTATTTCACACATTTCCCAAAATTAGCTTTTACAGTGACAAGCGTTAATTTGTGTGTGTATGTTTGTGTTTATAAGTGTGTTTGTCTGTTTTGCACTCTTGATGTTTTAGAGATTCACCCCTTTACTGTTGTATACTTTTTTTAGGCGTCGTGGCTAATTTGTATATTATATGCACAAAAAAAATCTCTGTATTTTTATATTTTTGCCAATTTCCCATCCATTTCCTATGGCACCTATACCTACACTTTGACCGCGAAGACAATGAGAGTGACTTTTTTTTTTTTTGCGACCACTTAGCCTTGTCTAATCCTGTCCACCAATTTTTTTTTCTGTTCATATACCAAGTACCATAAAAGTAGCAACGTTTCGTACCATTCTGATGAAGCTACAATTTTTTTTTTTTTATCGATACATTTATGTAAAACTTTCTGGACAAAAGTGACCGAAGAACCCCAGAAGGTTACGTTTAAGAGAATGTAAATAAAAACAATAAATAAATAGGCCTGTAATATAATTTGAATAAAATTGTTGCAATGTAACATTTATGTGCATTAATGAAATAATGTTAGTATCATCAATTTCCAAACATTTAAAAAGTGTAATTAAAAGGAAAGGTGATGTGACAGTTGTAAACATGTCTCTGTGCCAACTTTTTTGGAGTTTGTTGCAGCCATCAAAATCCAAATTTGTTTATATTTCCAAAATACATTTATGGGTCAGTGAAAACTTTTAAAATCTTTTCTTTGTACTTGTCAGTTAAATAAAGTTTAAAAAGAAATAACAAATCAAAGATTCTCAATTTTATTGCATTTTACAAAATGTTCCAATTTTTCTGTATTTGGGGTTGTATATTAAAATGTAATGCTTTGATGTCAAAGCTGAATTTTAAGCATCATTACTTCAGTCTTGAAAATTCTTCTAATATGCTGATTTGCTGCTCAATAAACATTTTTTATTAGCAATGAAAATACTTAAGCTTGAGCTATTCTGTCAAAATCATCATACATTTTTTCCCCAGGATTCATCGATGAACACAAATTGATAAATTTGCTTATATGACTACGTGTGTGCAGCCACTGTTTACTGTACTTTTGCCACAAAACAGCGACTTCTCGGAGTGGCTTCACTCAACAGAAGTCGAAAATCGAAATCACATTTACACATTTATCTTAACTTAAGAGCTCATTGAAAAGTTTACTCATTATCACTAAAAATACATTTCTCCGTGAAGAAAATAAGTGGGATTTTTACTTTGTGGAACCACACTGTTGTATTCTATTGTTGATTCTTGAGGAACTGAAGTCTCAAGCTATGAAAGCAAGATTTTCCTCTCTGTATACATGACATGTGAGCATGTTTGTGTCCATCAGCACGTGCGACACAGGAAAGGTACGGTTTTGCCTTGTAAATGAGTGTGTGTCATTCTTGCAGTATCTTTGTGGGTGTGGGCGGCTTGTAACTTAACCTCTTGGTCCTCCTAATCACTAGCTGTCCATCACACCGGCCTAGAAGTGCTTTCCTTCCTCGTGCTCATCAGAGTCCTCGAGCACACTTTCATCCCGGATCAGGTGACCTCAGAGGTTTATGGAGAGTGGAGCCAGCAGGATGGATGCGGTTTATCCAGGTACGGGACATGAATGTCCTAGTGATGCCGACGCACGTCTCACCTCTCCCCCCATGGCGACTGTCCTTCCTGCTACAGACACAGGCTTCCTGTTCTATTGGTTTGAACCATTTGTTCAGGGTTTGCATCACTTGTCGCCTCTGGGAATTAGAATGTTGTTTGAAAGAATTTGGGGATAGAGAACATCAGATAGACTTTCTTAGTGTCACATCTTCTTCATCACCTGCTGTCTGCTAGTGATATCTGATAAGTCCACAAACAAGCATACGTGCTTAGTGGAATACTAAGAATTATTTACTCCCCTTCATGTCGTTCCAAACCTGACTGACTTTCTTCTGTGGAACACAAAAGAAGATATTTTAAAAAGAACTGTCCACACAGTGAAAGTCAATGGGATCAAAAAATAATTTCTCATTGTAATGACAAAACATTTTTATTTTAGGGTGAACTATCCCTTTAAAATGGTAAAGTTCGTCAACCACTTTGTGCCAAGCTTGCTGTGTGTCCAATCTTAATATCTGCTGTGAGATTATAAAAGAGACACAATTTCATGGCTTTAGAAATTGTAATTAATTGTATTTTGTAGACACAAGACTGGCTCTCTCACAAAATGTATTGCGGTTTCACGCCAACTCGTTTGAGGGAATGAAATCAATGTAAAAAAAAATCTTTGTTTTTCTCATTAGAAGTTGATTGTGGAGTTAATTGATTTCGAAGCTGTGAAAAGATGCTGGTTTAACAGCCTTCCTCGTTGATCCTGATAACAGTGTGGCCCGATACCTAACGAGGTGCTGCATTAATTGTCACACTCTGTTGACGTATTCATTTGGTGTTTAACTGGGAGATTAATGTATTGATTGAATGAGTGGAGCAGCCTGGGAATGGAGCTGAGCTGGTGTTCTCAGTCCCGGCTCTGATGGACTTCAGCGATGAGAGCGTCCCCAGTGCTGACACTGAGGCTGCTGGGACTGTCAACTTGCACGAGGGAGGTCTGTTCCGAATCTGACTGCTAATAAAGCTCTCTCATTCAAGAAGTCATCGGCTGTCGTTGGAATTCTTGGCTGCTTTTCTTATGTGGAAAGCTGTGCTTCTCTGTTCTGCCAGGGTTGGGGGGGGGCAATGGACGAGGTGGGGGAGAGTTGTAAACCGTGAGCAATAGGGGGTCGATCTCCCCAATAGATGTCACAGATTTTAACGAGCAGTTTCAGCCCATCTCAAAAGACACGGAGCACAGCGGGGTGAACAAAGATGGTCTTTGTCTGGGCGTATGGATGGGTGGGTGGGTGAGATGTGTCTGTGTGTGTGTGCACACTTATGGGAAAGTGGAGGGGTGTGTGTTCCACGACAGTTGCCTTCCAGGGGCTCTTAACAGTGGGGTATCTTGGGTTTTAGGGTCACGGCAACACTTATGGTTTAAGTTTTGTGCAGAAATCTTTACTTACTTTGCACCCTGTATTTTTACTAGGCTATATTTGGAATCCTGCATCTGAAGGTCTTCATGCATGTTCTCAGCCAATCAGCTGCATCATGTCATGCATGGGTATTACAGAAAAAATCATCATGACACTGCAAAAACAAGCCAACTAGTTAATGAGCAAATAAACAAAATTGCTTATCACCATCTATGCTGTTTATATTCAGGTTTATATTCAATTAAAGAACACAAAAACAACCTGTGGTGCACTCCAGCTTGTTGAGAAAACCACAGCAAAAAAGATTGTCACAATTTTTATATTTTGTATTTTACATCAAATATTGAATATATGTACACTACCGTTAAAAAATAAGCCTCTTATTCTCTTATGCAAAGCTGAATTACTCCAGTTTTCATTGTCACATGATCCTTCAGAAATCAATCAAATACGCTGATTTGGTGCTCAAGAAACATTTCTCTCCTATCATTGTTGAAAGCATTTGGGCTGCCTTTGCTATTTTTTGTAGACACTGTGATACATTTTTTCAGGATTCTTTGATGAATAGAAATTTCAAAAGAACAGCATTTATTTGAAGTAGAATTTTTTTTGTAACAATGTAAGTTTTGTGAGTTCATGCCGCTTCAGTGATGCTTTTGCTTTAAAAAGAGCAAAATACTATATTCTGTAATGCATATTTCAATTAAACTTTTTACTCAAATTGATAACATTTGGAATGAAAAATGCAAATTGGAATAATTTTCACCAGTGGTCTCAGACTTTGGCACACCACTTTTTGTGCATTTTAAAATATCACTTAAGGCAGCAGAAATTATTTTTACACTGACATAGTAATATCTGGCTTTGTCCATGTCCCCTGAGTTCAGTATGAGAATGGACGTGTTTATTTATTTATTTAATTTTTGAATCCCATATATAAGCCTTTGGGGAATGCATGTTGGCAAGGTTTTTATTTCTTTAATAGCTGTATTTATTTTATTATTTTTTTTGCTTTTATGCACAGTTTTTAACAGCTCTATAGAAGCTGGAATAATACAGACCTCTGTTCAGTCTGTAGAAGAATTGGGTGTTTAATACTGAGGCTGAACAGAAGCATATGTGTATTTCATTCATTCAAGGGCCCTATCAGACCAAAGATCTGAACCTCATGATCAATGAGTGGATACTGAACATACGGCCCAAGGTTTAGCCCGATCAATGGCCGTGCATTTGCCTGCATGGAGGACAATCGGAGAGACAAGGAGGCTGACAAATGTGTGCATGTGTATGCAGCTTTGAGACTTAAGCAAAAAGAAATGCTTTACTCTTTCAAGTGCTCTGATTGGGCCTTGGGCAGGCAGTCTTTTGTTTTGGGAGGATGTGGGGGTTGGATTCAGTGCCCTCCTTTATCTAACAGTCCAGGTTGGGATAAAATGGCCTTTGCAAAGAACAAAAGGTCCACTAATAAAAATTAAATAATGAAGGTAGACAAGCAAGGTCGGTGAGCAGAGCGAAGTGTTTTCTACTCTTCTGTCTATTTATCAAATATATTATTAACATCATTCGTTTTACAGTGCCATAAGTGAGGAAAAAAGATGGAATGTACACTGCTTTGTAGGAAAACATAAAGAGAAATATTCAGGGTTACCAGTCTGTAAATTTGAAATTTGTGCAGAGGAATGACAACAGTTAGCAAACTTTTCACTGAATCTCTCCACAGGTTTAAAGAAAAGGGCTCTAATATACTGCAGTATTTTTCAAGTTTTTCAAGTTTTCAAGCTATTTTTTTTTTTATATTAAGTCATTTATCTTTACAAATCTATAGTTATTTGTATCATCTATTATCGGTGAACAATACTAATACTTCCTTCAATCCTAGTTTAATATGTAAATATGTATATGCAAATACGCCATTTATAAGTTGTCATATAAGGCTATATGTTCAGACTTGTTTTTTTGGTTTTTTTGCATATCCAGATTTTATCCAGATGGGTTTTTGAAAGTCTAGACAGCAAGAAAACAAACATTGAATTATTATTTTTTTTCATCTAATCTAACTCAAACCACATTTGGAAAAATGTGATTCCAATCAGATTTTTACACATGCATCTCAGTCTGAATGCTCTGGCTGTTCAAATCGGATTTCAAAACGTTTGCCTCACTCTTAAGGCGACACACAACAACGTCTAAACTAGTGACAGAAATGCCGGAAGTTTTCATAGATATATACCAGTCACTTCCCTCACACCATTTTTCTTGTGCGATGGAGGAATTCTGCAATGCAACTTGACAGGGCGCTTATATGGAGAGTGAGATTATGCACCTCCATTTTTCCTGTATCTGTTTTAAAAGCCTCGTCACATGGGTAAAAATGGGTAAAACCCATACATGGGTAAAACCTACGTTGTTACTAAAGCAACCTAGGTTAGTTATGTCTGGACACACAAATCTAATTTAATCACTTGCAGTTAATAGTGCAAACAGCCTGCCTGAAAACATCTGATTTTGAAAAAAATAAAATAAATTGTTCCTGCAGTCTGTCTAAAGAGTATTAATATTGTGATTCTGACTATGTCTACTTATTGACACTGGGGGGGCAGTAATTACACACTTCACCTTCAGAGGGCAATACTCACATGGCATTCCAATAGCCAAACTTTCCCATTGTCAATCAATCAATCAATCAATCAACATTTATTTCTATAGCACATTTTAAAAAACAACACGTTGACCGAAGTGCTTTAAACGCCCAAAATTACAAAACGCCAATATACACTTATGCATTATGTCCTAATATTGTGTTGGTCCCAGCCAAAACAGCCCTGACCTGTCGAGGCATGGACTCCACTAGACCCCTGAAGGTGTGCTGTAGTATCTGGCACCAAGATGTTAGCAGCAGATCCTTTAAGTCCTGTAAGTTGCGAGGTGGGGCCTCAGGGGATTGGACTGGTTTGTTCAGCACATCCCACAGGCGCTCAATTGGATTAAGATCTGGGGAATTTGGAGGCCAAGTCAACACCTCAAACTTGTTGTTGTGCTCCTCAAACCATTGCTGAACCATTTCCGCTTTATGGCAAGGCGCATTATCCTGCAAAAAATAAAGGGGCCACATTCACCAGGGAATACCGTTTCCATGAAAGGTTGTACATGGTCTGCAACTATGCAGGTGGTACGTGTCAAAGTAACATCCACATGGATGGCAGGACCCAAGGTTTCCCAGCATAACATTACCCAAAGCATCACACTGCCACCGCCGGCTTGCCTTCTTCCCATAGTGCATCCTGGTGCCATGTGTTCCCCAGGTAAGACACGCACCCGGCCATCCACATGATGTAAAAGCAAATGTGATTCATCAGATCAGGTCACCTTCTTCCATTGCTCCATGGTTCAGTTCTGATGCTCACATGCCCACTGTTGCTTTCGGGGCAGGGGTCAGCATGGGCACCCTGATTGGTCTGCGGCTTTGCAGCCCCATACGCAACAGACTGCAATGCACTGTGTATTCTGACACCTTTCTATCAGAACCAGCATTAACTTCTTGAGCAATTTGAGCTACAGTAGCTTGTCTGTTTGATCGGACCACACGGGCCAGCCTTCGCTCCACACGTGCATCAATGAGCCTTGGCCTCCCATGACCCTGATGCTGGTTCCCCACTGTTCCTTCCTTGGACCACTTTTGATAGATACTGATCACTGCAGACCGGGAACACCCCACAAGAGATGCAGTTTTGGAGATGCTCTGACCCAGTCATCTAGCCATCACAATTTGGCCCGTGTCAAACTCGCTCAAATCCTTATGCTTGCCCATTTTTCCAGCTTCTATCTAACACATCAACTTCGAGGAAAACTTTGAGGACTTTTTTACTTCCTACCTAATATTTCAGTAAAACACAACTATTCAGTCTCCAAGTATAAGCACAATTATATGCAACAGAGTAAAGGTGTGTTTTTGTAAGACAAATATTTGTATTATTATTACATTATTAAATATCCTTGGGTCTGAGGTCACTCTTCCTCCGGAACTCAACTGACATACGGCCATTACCCGAAAGCCAGTGATTTTAGTTTATAAAGTTATAAATATGGATAGTGTTTGTAATGTTACCTGAATCATAATCATCCACTATTTGTTCGTTGGCCAGAGGAGAACTGGCACACCAACTTGAGTCTGGTTTCTCCCAAAGTTTTTTTCTCCATTCTGTCACCTGATGGAGTTTTGGTTCCTTTCCACCGTTGCCTCTGTTGCCTTTGGCTTTTGGCTTACTTAATTGGGGACACTAAATGTTCAACTATATTAATGATCTGCCCGCATTGACACTATATGATAATTGAACTAAGCTGGATGACATCACTGTTTTCTCTAGAGCGGCTGTATAGCCAAATCAAATTCTGTTGCATTATTTTCCTGTTAACACTGTGAAGCTGCTTTGAAAAAATCGGCATTGTAAAAAGCGCTATATAAATAAAGGTGACTTGACTTGACTTGACAAAGATGCATCACTTCGCTTCAGAAGGCCTTTATCAACACCCTGGAGCTGTATGGATTACTTTTATGATGAATGGATGTGCTTTGGGCTTCAAAATCTAAGGTGACATTAACTCCCATTAAAAAGCTTGGAAGAGCCAGGATACTTTTTAAAAATATATAATTCTGATTGGGTTCGGCTGAAAGAAGAAAGTCATGTACACCTAGGATGGCTTGAGGGTGGATATAACAGGCTGGAAGCATTTTCAATTTTCAGATCAATGCTTTTTCCGCCATCATGATGGGCAGAGCAGGTTAAGTAATGATACACAGCATTTTCATTAGAAAATAGTTTTGTAACCATTAATCACTGAAAAAACAATTTTCACTTAGGAATTGTTAGTAAATTAAAAAAAGATTTGTAACGAAAATGGCTAGTTACACATCGAATTAAACGTGAGATTTTGAATTAGAAAGACTGATACAACCTCAGAAGACAAAAAACAAATAAAAATGTTACAGTGCAGGAAAACTGCGCTGGTGGAACAGCTTCAGTGATGTGGCGACTCAATTGATCACTTGTTAAATTTTCTAAGGTAAATCAGGTTTGGCCAGGTAACCAACAATAGCTAATATTTTAATATATTAAACTAACAGAAGGTAAATGAGAAATGCCAGAAAATCTCACACCAATGTTTGTTACCCAATGAATATGTCATCACTGACTTATTTGTTTGTACATTCTAATCCTGATTTGGAATCACAGTGGAAAAAGAAACGGTAACTGTGTCAACAGCGTCAGATTCAGCAGCAATAACTGTTCGACTGGATGGTGGCATTATTTTTTATATTTGTCCGCGTGAGAAAGAGAGAAAAAAGAGAGCGAGAGCAGAGCAATAACAATAAACATTAATTGTGATGTGATCCTGTGTCAAGGAGTTTCTCTCTCTGAATTCTCAGTGATGTGTTGCATTGCACATACACATGGGAATGTGCTCTACTCTCATGCTGTATGTTGAAGTGGTTGTACTGCCGTAGATATGCAGAAACCGTGAATGCAAATGAACCCCTTGCACCTGTACCTTCCAATTACCTCCCAAGAATTGCATTAAACCTCTGGATCCAAGGCGCAATGGAATAACAGAATAACAGATGAGATGGCAAAATTACTAACGTGCCTGGCAGGAAATTGGAAAATGGGAAATGTGTCTGGTGAAAGTATTCAATTACTGCGCTCCTTTTCCACACGTTCGGCCACGTTTCTGAAACATGGTAATTTCCGCTTTTCTCACCGCCTCTTGTGCTGAGAACAGAGCCTACACCAATCACAGATTATTATTACACAGATATGAATACGACACACTCAAGTTCATGGCTGTACTCTTAAAGATTTTCCCTCAGCTCTTTTCCTAGCTCTGCTGTTATGCTTTAGAATGATGATGAGTTTAAGATAAAGAAGGGTGGAATTTGGCAGCATAAAGGACGACATCAGGCTCGCCCGCACCTTCAAATGTCAAATAAGAAATCTTTAATCTAATCGCACACTTAGGCTCAGCAGAGGCGCACATAAACAGACACCCTCCATCTACCCTTCCAAGTCAGTTCTGCTGTACCCGATCCCCCGGTTCCTCTCTTTTCAGCTGGGAGATGCTATGTGTCTAATTCCACGTTGTTATTGATGCTGGCTGCTCCCCTCGATAAGAGCAGGCGGAAAAATCAATCACTCCCATTAGACGCTGAGAGAGTGACAAGAGGGCAGACCCTGGCAAGGGCCCCCACACACCCCCTCACTGCATTTGCCTTGCTCTTTTACTGTATCTTCCATTTAAGTTCCTCCTTTACATATCGGTTTGTCTACCTTTGTCATGTCTTTCCCCATTTCACACTTTTAAAAGCTCAGCTTTCTCCGTTGCAATTATGTGTGTGTGTATGAATGTTTTTTTGTGTTATGTTGGTTTATGATTTTACACAATTAAATTAATACAAATATATAATAATCGCAATAATAATAATGAAAAAATAATTAATAATAAACAACTAATAATTGCAAATAATAATCTGTTCTTAATTGCTCTCTAAATTGTACATGTGTGTGGTTTCAAAAGAGTTTGTGAAACCTGTATCTTTTCAGATGTCATTACATTCAATGATAAATCATGAAAAGAAGACATACACTATCACCTGATGGAATTTCTGCACAATTTGCTCAATCATCACAAAGGTTAATAATGTTAAAGTTCTCCATTCACCCAAAACTCCAGCTTCTGTTCACAAGAGAGGGTCATGATCTGTGCCATAATGGGAATGATCACCACCCACTGCTGCAAGTTTAGGGCAGATCAACTGTACCGACAGTGCACTTATTTTCATTTCATTGTAGGCAACAGCCGTCGTCAATAAACAGTTTTCAGGAAACAAAGACACCTGGATCCATGATGTACTGTAATCATGCTGCACCACATGCACTAATAAGCATTTGGATGTTTGTTCTTTAAAGTAGACCCTGATTGTCCAATAAACAGGACTGTGAATCTACGGTTTTATGATGGTGCATTTAAAAAGCGTAAAACAATTGATTGCAAAATTCAAAAAGTTCTATCAGCACGCATGCTATTTACAGCCTAAAGTCCAAGAGCAAAAAGTCTCTACAGAGGAAGTAATGACATTCTAAAACCTCTAAGAAAATCGTGAACTGATCCGTAAAGACACACCTGAAGTCAATAATGAGCGAGGGAAACAGGACAAAAGAATAAAAGAACGAAACTGTGATTCATCAAAACAATTTTAGCAAATAAATAACGGAGCAATCTTCGAGCTAATGGAGCCCTTTCACAGTCGAATAACTCAACGCACACACTCCATTAACTAAACTCAATACCAAGATCATTATTATCTGATAGACATACAAAAGAAGCACCCCATAGCCAAGCCTTTCAGTCCACATGGCGATTAATTACTTTAATTCACCCTAATGGTAAATAACAATATATGTGAGTGTATGTCCTGCAGAGCCATACTCACAATAAAGCAGCATCTTTAAATTGTCTCCATGGTCATCTCTGCTCAGATTGATTATCTCATCTGCATTCACTTGCTTTACAAGTTCAATTATTTTTCATATTAGGCCCATTCTACATCTAAATCGTATTCTGTTAAGGGCACCATCTAAAGTAATGTGCTTTTTCTTTCCCGAAAAAACAAAACAAAAAAACTAAAGTGGGTCTGATTTCCTTGCAAGCCCCACTAAAGCATGTGTTTGTGTGTATAAGTAGCAGGATCCACATGTTTGGGTCAGCTTCACTTTCAATGACCAGAGCTGCTTTATAGCTGATTTGAACTTATTTCATATTTGATTATCTTAACACAGTTGTTGGATGGAACTGAAAGTCATCTGAACAATGACACGTTTCTTTTTAGAGCTTCTTTACAGCAAAATTGAACTCTGTTTGCATCATTGAATTATTTTCCTGTTTATCCTATGTAAATAAAGTTGACTTGACTTGACTAGAATGACATAGAAAGAGTTGGCAGTCATCCCTCTTTCTTATTTTCTTCCCATCTCTGTATTTCCTCCGTACTGTTTTTCGATCCTGAGCTTAGGGGTAAATCCTGCTTAGCATTGCCATTCAGTCTTGCACATGAAATCCATTTCTTGGCTCTCCACTCTCTTAAGGGTGAAATCTGTTCTAAAAAGCGCTTAAGTATTGCTTTTCTCTCCTCTCATTTATGTACCTGCTGTCAGTGAAACTACACCTTTAGTTCAGGGTCGCGCTAGACCCTTTTTATCTAGGCAAGAAACCCTGTAAAATATTACTGATAAATTCTTATCTGACAATGGAGATTGTCATAGACTGACATGCGAATAATTACCCCTGATAATATTTCAGCAATCACGCTGTGTGTTTTCTATCAGATGTTAAGAATCAGAACCAGAATGTGAACGAATCACTCTTTTGATCTAATCAGTATAACGGATTGACAAAAGGGTCTATAACTATTCTCAATTCAGTTTGATTCATCTCAATTCAGTTCACTTATGCAGTGAATTGCTTGCAGCGGTTTCTCCCACCAATAATTTCATTAGAAAAAAAAGGGTTGAATGAGTGATTAGGTTTTATCATTTGTCAGAGAAGAAGCAGCTTTTTATTGCTTGTACAGATTGAGAGCAACTCTGTACTGCATGTAAAGACAATTTATACCCATAACCATATAAATAAAGAGTATCAAAATTGGGGACACTTTTTTAAAAGGCTAGAGACACGCCTGCTTTACTATAATCTAAAATCAAGACCTTTTGTTTGTAAAACTACCACAATGATAGGATCTTGTTTTTATGTATTCAGTTTATATCTATTCTTTATTTGTGTTGCTTTCATAAATGCTGCATATAATTTGTTACATAAAAATATAAATAAAATAATAAAAAGAGGAGGACCTCTGATCTTTATCACATCAGTCTCTTTCAATTTACAGTATCACCTGAATGTGAAGTCTATTATAGAACAATACTGCCATCTTTTGGAAATTTGTCTGAATCGCCTCTATTTTATTACTGTACTTTAGCTTGTAGCTGAATCTAAGTTACAAAATAATTGTTACAGTTAAGTAAAACAATTAGCTAAAAAATGAGCCCTCAGTTTTTATTGGTAACTGGGACTGTCAAATGATGAAACAATATTCAATTTCAAAAGGGAATTCTTTAAGTAATGGCTTTTCAAACTACTTATAATTCTGGTTTAACATCTTCTTAAACCCTGGGTTAAAGAGACGTTTAGCCCTTGGTGAAGTTGGTTCCACCTTTAACCTGTAATGAAAGTTGTGGTACAGAACAAGGTTTGTTTTTGAGGGATTAACCTTGAAGTGCAGTGCCAAAGGAATGACAATACTGCTACAGTGAGCTGTTTATCATCAGACAACCAATCAAAAACTTACCTCATTAAATAATTGAGTATAGTTGCAGGAACATTCACATAGATCGTAGTTGTCGTTTAGATTCAGCGTCTATGGGGAAAACAGAAAAATGTACAATGACGACAAACTGTGTTTAAAGAGGTGATAAATTGTCAATGCAATGTTGATATGGGATTTAGAAAGTAATCTAATAATCCAGTAATAAGTAATCCAATACTTTTTAGAAAGAGTAATTAGCACAGTAATCTAATTACACTGTTAAAGATGTAATTAGTAGCTAGTAATTCATTACTTTATTAGAGTAACTTACCCAACACTGAACACTAGTATAGCAGCAGTGAAACTTGCAGCAAGACATTTCAGTTTGATAGAGGAAATGCCATATAAATTAATTAGAATAGTCTAGTTTACGCAAACATCAGCACTTTAGCTTCAGTTGCAACTTGATTTATGGACATCATTTATTATTTTGGTATAGAAGCATTTCCACCACAAAGAAATCATGATTTGGTAAATCAAAGTTATGATGGGCTAATACAAGTTATAATTATGACCTAAAAAGTCAAATTGATGACATAAAATGGTGGAAGTACAAGTAGGAAATTATTAGACAAAAACTCACAATTATGGCAAAAAAATAGACATGGAAGAAAATTATTATTATTGTTGTTATTATTATTAGATAAAAATACATGACATAAAAGATGAGGTTATTTGATTAAGGTCAAGAGTAAAGACATGTTGTGTCATAATTATGCCTGTTAACCACCTGTTTATTAAAAACGTGTAAGTTAGCCTACGCAGTTAATTAATAATGCGCAACAAAATATGTCATGATGTAACCTCTATTGTAATACATATAGACATAAATTCCCACAGCTATAAATAGATGTTTCATGAGGCAGCTTCTCTGTCTGAGCTCCACGGGTTACCTGGGGATTCCCAGTATGTGGCAGACTAGGCGGTTCTCAGAATATCAGCAACGAAAATGTATATTCTCACTACATTATGGTTGACCTTTGGGGTGTAAAAACCTCCTCACATCCTCCATTGAGCTCGACCATAATAGCATGTTCAATTCAACATTATCAATGCCGAATTCGTGAATCATAGTCCTGATAAAGCGAAGGCTGTGTTCTTAATATTCATGAACCAGGCCTTCGCCATTGGAAAACTGCCGACGACAACGTCATGACCTAATTAATATACACGAGCCAAGCTTTGCCATTGGAACATTTTGGAGAAACGTCAAGAGTACGTGATTAAAATTAAAACGCTAAACTCTGCGTCAAGTGTAGGGTGACAAACGGACCGCTTGAGGGTGCTGTGAGATACAGACAGTACTAACGCTGTCACTGTGCGACCCCGTCTGAGAGGAGGAGGAGGAGGTGGAGGAGGAGGAGGGTCTTCAGCGAAAACAAGCAGACAATCTGGCAGAACAAGCGGCTAACAATATATACGAGTGAATGGTAAAAGGGGTGAATCGTGCTGTCACGGGAGTATGTTGATATGGACAGAGCCCAGCATGCACAAAGTCTCTGTTAGTAATCTTTCAAAATTGACGCAAAGGGGGTGGACGCAACCCAAGAGCGGAAACAAAGGCGCTTTGGTTTGAACAAAATACATCTGTAAAGAAGGGGGATAATTGGTGAGCACCCATTTCAGTTTTTAGAGGTTTCGTTTTAAAAAGAAACCTCACACCACACACACAGGCTGACGCTACAGTTGTGTTATGTATTGAACTAATCGATCTGATGTGTGTTGCTCTGTTGCACTTCTGCCACATTGTTCAAAACGCTGATGGGAATCCAGTTTATTATGCACGAAATGTCACTTGCCTTTATAATCTCCTACGTGTCTGATCACTGTCTCTATCAGCTGCCCCACCAACTTATCGTCTGTATCGCATTTCTGTTTCCCAATTTTGCTGCAAAGTTTTTTTCTTCCAGCCGAGGCAGTTCAGTGGTCATTCACATGGCCAGGCATGTCCCATGTGATGGCGGATGTGTTAAACTAAAGGTAAAATAAACCCGGTATGGAGTATAATTCGTGTTAGCAAGCCGTCTGGTTTTGTAACTGTCTTTTCGTAAAAAGGCAGTATTTATCTGTCATGCATAAATATTGTTGCTTGCTGACAGTTCACTAAACGTGAGTCTTTCTATTTGTCTACTCTTTGTTATCCTTCAATACACATCCCTTGTGAAAAAAAACTGAACGACTGAGCTAGTTTGGTTTTAGCTTTTCAGCTAGTCAGGCAGTAAAACCAACTGAGCACAATGTTGGTAAGGTTGTGAGACCAGACAAGACCAGCAAACCATCTAATGAGTTTAAAAATCAGTTTATATATAGCATTAACTGTTGGTAAATTGTATGGCTTATAGAACATAATCAACTGTCTTCTGCAGAAGTGCGTTGCATGGCCTAATGTAGGTATCTGTTGCATATTTCTTGTGTAAATTACAGTAAATGAATCCAATTTTAAGTTATGTTTTTGGTCTGATTGTCTAAACCGTCATAGTGCAGTTCAGTTCAGTGCAGAATCACCTAGTAGTGGGTTAAAATGTCTCATCACATGACATTTAATATTCAAAATAAAGACAAGTAATCTAGCGTGTGGCTGTAAATAACATTTTAAACCTTTGTTAGCATTCCCATTCAGCTTACTCAAGATGTTTTTCATTCTGTTACTCTTAGGATCACCACATTTAATGAAAAAGATTGTATCACAGAGGCAAAAATGATCAATGAGACAGTGAATTGGTGGTCATATATTAATTTGTAAAGAACTGGCACAGATGTACAGATCACATCTGCTCTGGTAAGGTGTTCAGTACTTGGAGAAAAATGCTGATCATGTGTTTTCTGTTCACCTTTGACCTCACTGTTTTTCAAAGTTCAGATGTATGCATCTACAAAATATAAGAATTGACTTGAATTTTATGTAATGCATTACATACAGTGGATTCAAACTTAAATGCTATGTCAGTCACTTTGAATAAAGGTGTCTGTTGAATGCATACAATTATTTTAACTTTATGTTAGATAAAAAGGTGGAATTTAGAGGAACATGCTTAACTTGGACTTCACTTTGCAAATCTCTACTGCTTGATTGTTTATATTGTCACCAAATGTAAACTGTTATTGCCCAGCTCTAATTTGCCAAATGTGACTTTAAAGCATGAAAATATAAGAGAATGATTTTTTTTTGTAAAGCGCTATACAAATTGACTTGTCTTATTCAGCGCTCAGGTTTAAGCATTTCAGATGCATTTCATTTTCTTTATTAAAGAAGTCACTCATCTGCCTGCTAATTAAAGAGGAAGCACGCTTTAATTTACAGTAGCTCTTTCCTCTTTGAGTCTGTAAACGCATGCAAGTGTGATGAAGAGAATAGATGTGCATATTTGTGTCCTCATTTTTATGCTTATTTTCCATTGCACACTTTTAGTTTGACTCATTCTGTTGAATTGTTGTGTTTCAGGTCCCTCAGTATGAGTCGAGATGGATGGAGAAAGAAAGCCAGTGAAGATGATGGGTGGGGAGGAATGGTGAGAGTCTTTGTCATTTAATGTTTATTATTGATATCAAGTAGGCAAGCAGCTGTTTTTTTTTATTTTTATAGTTGTCCTCTGATGTACATTGTTGCTTTTTCTGGATGCCCCTGTAAAGTATAATTTTTACTGTTATTTTCTATTTATTTTAACTTGTTCTTTGATTTACACAAACATGCCTTTCTGCCAGGAGAACACATCTCATGTGAGCGCTGGTGTGTGTATGTGTGTGTTACTGCTGGAGTCTAGACAGGTTTTCATTTGTGTAACACCAGAGAGTAATCTCAATTTTCCTCTCTGGTGACCAGCACCTCTGCTCTGCTGCCACAGTCCGAGCCAGGCGAGAAATTTGATAGACTTCAGCGTCCTGATGTTCCTTGGGCATTAGCAAAACTACACTAAGATAAACAACTCCAGGAGCTTTTGTCTTCACTATTACAATCACAATATGTCCCAATAATATGGCAACCATGTGCCTCCAAATTTTTAGTTAGTGATTTAGTCATTTGCAGCTGTAATATAGCAGACCCGGATCCCATGTTTGCTTGTCAAAGCGAATCTTGCCAGTGCGTGCACAATATGACAATTATTTTCTTACAGCATTTTAAGTTTAATTAAATACAGAACAGTCATTGCCTTGTGAGTTTTCATATCTCAGGTTATATTAATTAGGTTCAGGGGAATTTCCAGTCAGTACAGGTGGAGCGAGTGAGTATTGTGGAGTATTTTTCTATGTGTGTGAGTCTGTTTATTGGTTCAGGCTCAACTCCTGAATCCCAGCGTTCCATCCGTTGCCATGGAGACAGAGAGTCGCCGTGCCAGCAGGGCAGACTTGCACCTCCAGTCTCATTGAATGTCTGAGGCGTAATCAAACGCTTGTCAGCCAGACGCTGCACGTTTTTCTTTGTGTGTGTGCCTATATTGCAGTCTGTTAATTTTTCCAGGGGTTAGAAATGTTTTGTTTTTTTGTTTTTTTACTGTTTAAATGTGTGTGGTTAGTCAGTGCTCTCTGCTTTGCCTTATTACTTGATCTTGTCAATGGTATTTTTTAAAATCAAATTACGATTACTCTTGTGTTTGTTGAATTCTTACTTAGGGTGGTTACATGGCTGCAAAAATCTCTAAGCTTGAGGAGCAGTTTCAGAAGGAGAAGCAGAAAGATGGAACGTCCTCCTGTATCTTCAGTGGTGTGGCCATCTACGTCAATGGATATACAGGTCAGACTTCTCCCACATGTGCTGTGATAACAAATGTCAAAATCAAAACAAACTTCATTGTTATTATTAATTATTTTGATTAAATACTTTTATAATCATTATTAATAATACTAATAATTAACAACAGTATTTTATTTATACAGTATTTTTGGTATTTAGAGCTGCTTTACAGCATAATTGAATTCTGTTTGCATCATTAATCATTATTTTCCTGTTTATCACTGTAAAGCTGCTTTGAAACAATCTGTATTGTACAAAGCAGTGGTTCTCAACTGTTTTGGCCTTGGGACCCACATTTTCCCATAGTCATTAAGACCAAATTCCTAAAAATATATATGTCATATAATAAAACATTTGCTTGTATAAACCAAGCTAATTATTTCATGCTATTGTTGACTCACACAAGTACTTAACATACACATACATTGTAAGAATATCATGAACACTGATTATTAACATAAGTTAAGGCTATTAAATAGCAGTCCCAAACTAGTTTTCCCAGAATCACACGGGGGGACCTAGTGAATGACCTGCAGAGAGCTGGGACCAAAGTATCAAAGGCTACCAATTCCATCAGTAACACACTACGCCACCAGGGACTCAAATCCTGCAGTGCCAGACGTCTCCCCCTGCTTTAGTCAGTACATGTCCGGGCCCGTCTGAAGTTTGCTAGGGAGCATTTGGATGATCCAGAAGAGGATTGGGAGAATGTCATATGGTCAGAAGAAACCAAAATAGAACTTTTTGGTAAAAACTCAACTTGTCGTGTTTGGAGGAGAAAGAATGGTGTGTTGTATCCAAAGAACACCATAGCCTGTGAAGCATGGGGGTGGAAACATCATGCTTTGGGGCTGTTTTTCTGCAAAGGGACCGGGGCGACTGATCCGTGTAAAGCAGTGGTCTTCGCTATTTTTTTTTTCAGGAGAGCCACACTGATAGGACAAAATCAATAGGAGAGCCATTTTTACTGCAAAGTATCAAAAGTTACATCCAGTCATAAATAGCATGTCTGCTTATCAGTCGGTCATCCCTGAACATACAATATGCAATGCAATAAATACAAAAGGTAGATAGATAGTGGGTATGCATAATATTTTTTATGTAAACTTTCTTTTAGTGCTATCACGTTTTTTATATAATTTGTAATGTAATAATTTCACAGTAAATCACCAAATGAATGTATCAAAGACAGTATATTTTAAACAAAGAGAGTATATTTTAATTATGGGTTCAATGGCATCTTTTTATGAATGAAGGCCAGTATCAGTGATAATAATACTGATGTCTCTATAAAATATTTTCCCCCAAATTTTAAACATGAATTATAGCCATTCAACATTACAGTGTAATTGAAAGCTTTTAAACATTTATTAGGCTTCAAACTTATTATGAATTGAAAATCGATTAATCCTTATTAAAGCTAAAGCTTTGATGAATATTAATGACAGACGTCATTGCGTGCTGTCGCTTTAAAATCTGCCGCTGCTGAACATGATGCAGATCGGATGCGCATCTCGTTAAATTAACTCTTTAAGTTAATTTAAGACGTTATTTAACTCATTTAAAACTGTTCTTATGAGGATACTGGACAAAACGGACATTTAGGCATAATTCTGTGTGTTATAATTTGTTCAAGAGTGAAAGAGAACATGTTGCTGGCACGTATCCCACAACACTAATCCTAGTTGACAATGCGTAGCCTATCATATGCACGTAAAAAGTCATTTTGTCGTATAAATCGCATGATAAATATAATACGTGTTATAGATATACGCATTTCATGAGAACGTATTGATCTATAAGAGCACAATCGGAGTTAAAAGCTGGAAAGACTCTGCAGTGAGTCATGGACGTAAGGACAAAATATCAGCAGTTTTGGGTATTTTTTAAGTATAAATTATTTGTAATAGAGCAGACACTGAGTTTTTATTGGTTTATGTTACAGCCCTACTTGTTTTTATGTATTGACTGCACGGTCATTTCACCTTATTATTTACTGCCTTGCGAGCCGCAAATTAAGCTGGACGAGCCGCGTGATCCTCGCGAGCCGCGCAATGAGTAACACTGGTGTAAAGGAAAGAATGAATTGTGCCATGTATCGTGAGATTTTGAGTAGATTTTTTCAGCAACAGAGTGTAAAAACCTTGTGGAGACTTACAGAAAACATTTGACCTCTGTCATTGCCATCAAAGGGTATATAAAGTATTGAGATTAACTTTTGTTATTGACCAAATACTTATTTTCCACCATAATTTGCAAATAAATTCTTTAAAATTCAGACAATGAGATTTTCTGGATTTTTTTTTTCATAGTTTCTCATAGTTGAAGTGTACCTATGATGAAAATTACAGGCCTCTCTCATCTTTTTAAGTGGGAGATCTTGCACAATTGGTGGCTGACTAAATACTTTTTTGCCCCACTGTATGTTCACTAATCTTGATTAATAGAATAAACATCATACCTGCATCCTTCCCAGCTAACACACGATGTACCAGTTACCTAATTTATTGGTACTTTTTGGTAACATCATGAAATTCTAATTGAAAATGTAACTACGATTTTGCATGCTCGTAATTTCATTGCTCTTTATACAGTGCGGCGCGAGCACAGTCTAAAAGTCTGACTGGACAGGACAGTTTGTTTTTCTCAGGTGAGAGACTTTTTATTTCATAGCTAGGTGTGAAAATAACATCAGAATAATGATACTGACATGGAGATATTGAATCAGGACAGCACGTTTTTCTCAGGCATTCTTTACATAAACTGCACCTGACAAAAGAGTCAACCGCTTTCACGCACGCCTTTTAAAATAAATGCCTCATACCAGAAACACATTTAGAATTACATTTCGTTGTCGTTGTTCTTTCTTTGATTACACACTCTGCAACCCACTCAAAACGGAATTATATACAATTATTATACTATATTATATTAATTAGATTAGATTTATTTATATAGAAGAATATGCAACATTTTCTGGAATGATGAAGTGGGTTTCTGGGAAACGTTGCAGGCTGGACTTAAACTTGTGTTACCTAATTGAGCGCCATAGCTGAACGTGTCAGGAGGATGTGCGCTGTGCCACTGCTCTGCTGTTTTTAGAATCTTGTGTGTTTTTTGTGTGCAGTTCCCAGTGCGGATGAGCTGCGCAGGCTGATGATGCTGCATGGCGGGCAGTTCCATCTCTATTACACTCGCTCCTTAACCACACATATCATTGCCACCAACCTGCCCAACAGCAAAATACAAGAACTCAGAGGAGAGAAAGTAGTGCGGCCAGAGTGGGTCACAGACAGGTGTGTGTCCTTTGTGCACTTTTCGAGATATAGAAGCACAGTATTATAGGAATACTAATATTTTTTTTTTTGTGTAGTATAAAGGCAGGTCGCCAACTTTCATACATCCAGTATCAACTCTATACAAAGCAGAAAGGCTTGAGCTTTGCCAGTGTTTGTGCACAAGGAGGGAAGGATCCGTCATTCAGCCATGGGCCACCCAAACCCAGTCCAAGCCACCCCCAGTCAGATAGTATCAAGCCCAGCCACACTAAAACCCTCTCTAAAGAAGTTCTCAAAACCACTCACGCTAACCACACGGCCAACTTCACCGATCGAACCAATCACCAGTTAGACTGCAGACTGTGAGTATGCTTTATAGCCATGTAGCACTTTTGCCATGTAGCACTGATTTAAAGTCTTTAGGTGTATGCTCAAATCTATTCATGTTAAATATAATTTTTAGGTAATCAAAAAAAATGAGTATCAGGTTTTCACACTGTACATTATTTTCATGTTTGTAAATTCTCTTGGAGTATTTAAAACAATTAAATTATATTTGTAATAAATACAAGTCCTTCTCAAAAAAATAGCATATTGTGATAAAAGTTCATTATTTTCCATAATGTAATGATAAAAATTAAAATTTCATATATTTTAGATTCATTGCACACCAACTGAAATATTTCAGGTCTTTTTTTGTTTTAATCCTGATGATTTTGGCACACAGCTCTCAAAAAATTAGCATATTTCATCCAACCAATATAAGAAAAGTGTTTTTACTACAAAAAAAGTCAACCTTCAAATAATTATGTTCAGTTATGCACTCAATACTTGGTCGGGAATCCTTTTGCAGAAATGACTGCTTCAATGCGGCGTGGCATGGAGGCAATCAGCCTGTGGCACTGCTGAGGTGTTATGGAGGCCCAGGATGCTTCGATAGCGGCCTTAAGCTCATCCAGAGTGTTGGGTCTTGCGTCTCATAACTTTCTCTTCACAATATCCCACAGATTCTCTATGGGGTTCAGGTCAGGAGAGTTGGCAGGCCAATTGAGCACAGTAATACCATGGTCAGTAAACGATTTACCAGTGGTTTTGGCACTGTGAGCAGGTGCCAGGACGTGCTGCAAAACGAAATCTTCATCTCCATAAAGCTTTTCAGCAGATGGAAGCATGAAGTGCTCCAAAATCTCCTGATAGCTAACTGCATTGACCCTGCCCTTGATAAAACACAGTGGACCAACCCCATCACTGACTGTGGGTACTTGACACTGGACTTCAGGCATTTTGGCATTTCCTTATCCCTCCAGACGCTGGCACCTTGATTTCCGAATGACATGCAAAATATGAGTGACAGTCCAGTGCTGCTTCACTGTAGCCCAGGTCAGGCGCTTCTGCCGCTGTTTCTGGTTCAAAAGTGGCTTGACCTGGGGAATGCGGCACCTGTAGCCCATTTTCTGCACACGCCTGTGCACGGTGGCTCTGGATGTTTCTACTCCAGACTCAGTCCACTGCTTCCGCAGGTCCCCCAAGGTCTGGAATCGGTCCTTCTCCACAATCTTCCTCAGGGTCCGGTCACTTCTTTGTGCAGCGTTTTTGCCACACTTTTTCCTTCCCACAGACTTCCCACTGAGGTGCCTTGATACAGCAAGCTGGGAACAGCCTATTAGTTCAGAAATTTCTTTCTGTGTCTTACCCTCTCGCTTGAGGGTGTCAATGATGGCCTTCTGGACAGCAGTCAGGTCGGCAGTCTTACCCATGATTGCGGTTTTGAGTAATGAACCAGGCTGGGAGTTTTTAAAAGCCTCAGGAATCTTTTGCAGGTGTTTAGAGTTAATTAGTTGATTCAGATGATTAGGTTAATAGCTCGTTTAGAGAACCTTTTCATGATATGCTAATTTTTTTAGATAGGAATTTTGGGTTTTCATGAGCTGTATGCCAAAATCATCAGTATTAAAACAATAAAAGACCTGAAACATTTCAGTTGGTGTGCAATGAATCTAAAATATATGAAAGTTTCATTTTTATCATTACATTATGGAAAATAATGAACTTTTATCACAATATGCACATTTTTTAGAAGGACCTGTGTATATATATATATATATATATATATATATATATATATATATATATATATATATTTATAATAATTTTATTTTTTATTTTATTTTTTATTTAGACTAAATAGTATATAATTTTAATTTCAGCTATTTATTTATCAGTTTGTGTTAAAACTGCTCCATGACCATGGGCAATGAAAAGAAACACATTTGGATAATTATTTAATATTGTAATCTCTCCTTTTGTCTGGCAGAAATGGCTCATATAGCATCATCTCTGAGGACGATGCAGAGAGGCCTATGGGAATTAATGGGATTCATGATGGAGATGAGGATTACAACGCCTCTGCCCTTTTGCCAAGAGGCTCACAAGACACTTTGTTAACTAACGGTTATGTACACCCTGTGAATGGTGCCTTAAAGCCTCAGGAATCAGTTTTTTTTGCAGAACATCGCCCTCATGTTGTTGACACAGGGTTCCTTCGGTCCCACCTCCCACAGGCTGGATGCAGTGACAGGGAGGTGCCCAGCTGTTCTTCTGCTGGATCAAAAGCAAATTCCAATCAGACGTCCTTAATATCCACAGCCAGCCCTGCAAAGAAGCCTGATCCTTACAATATGCAAAATGACCTCCATACAGAATCAACATCTAATCCAGGGACTTTAGCTGCCCTTCAGAAGGGTAATCTTCAAGATCAGACAAGAGTTCGACTAAATGGGAGTTATCACATGACCCCTAACTCCTCCATCCTTGCAAACTCTAGTAACCAGTCAGGAAAGTCAACTGCGCAGGGAGCAGAGGCTGGAATAATATCCGAGTTCTTTTCTCACTCAAGGCTGCATCATATTTCTACGTGGCGGAATGAGTTCTCCGAGTATGTGAACACCCTGCAAAGCAGGCGGCGAGCAGCAGGAGGAGCTGTTTTCTCTGGAAAAGAGAAACTAAAGAAGCTCAAAGCTAATTGCAGTTCAGGTAGCTTCTCTTTGTGGTTTATGTTTTTGTATTTTTTTATGTTGTTGGGTAGCATGTGTCTATTTGTGATGCAGATTTCTGAAAAAAAAAAAGTCTGTATTTCTCTTTGGCCCAGGTTCCTTAATGGCTGCTCCTCAGGTGCGTCAGTCCTGTATTCTTCATGTGGACATGGACTGCTTTTTTGTATCCGTTGGGATCAGACACCGACCAGATCTCATAGGTACGTTTCAGTCAATGAGAGGGAAAGTGCTCAAGTTTCTTATTGCAGCTTGATGACTTTGATAGCACCTGATAAACTGAGCTTTACTGATGGTCAATATGTACTCCAGGGAAACCGGTTTCGGTGACAAGTAACCGCGGTCAAGGCCGTGTTGCACAGCGACCTGGTGCAAATCCTCAGCTTGAGTTTCAGTACTACCAGAGGAAACAGAAACAGTACAGAAATGGTAAACCCAGATTTTAGAAGAAAGGTGTCGGTTAAATATTGCTTGAAATCAGAATGAATTTATTAAAGATTTTGAAGTTTGAATTTAGGTGACCATTGTTCTTTCTGCTTTAGAGAAGACAGATGATGATTTTGAGATGACCCCATCTCCAAAGTGTGATGAAGGTCCCAGTAACGGAGTGGATCTGGACCTGGCTGCCCTCTCTATGGCAGAGATTGCCTCTTGCAGTTATGAGGCCAGGTATTCATTGTAAACCTGCCAAGCTACTTTCTTTTGCAACATCCTCGTTCATTTTGGTCAATTTTTTTTAAAGGTTTTTAGAGATGTAAAATTTTAAATGTGAAAATCTGCTATTCATTTTGAAAATTTAGGAGTAAATTAGCACATCAACATGACATCATGACTTTGCGTAAACATACACGCCACTTTCTAACGCCCAAAATGGTGTGTTATCTGTATGCATTTTGAGCTATCCGCGTGTATGTCTACGCCGTGTGTTTTCCACGTGTATGTGTACGCCGAAACGAACCATCATCTCCGCGTGTATGTCTACGCCGTGTTATTCCGTGTGTATGTCTACGGCGTGTGATTCCGCATGTATGTCTACGCCGTGTGATTCCGCATGTATGTCTAGGCCGTGGGATTCCGCGTGTATGTCTACGGTGTGTGATTCCGCATGTATGTCTATGCCGTGTGATTCCGCATGTATGTCTAGGCCGTGGGATTCCGTGTGTATGTGTACGCCGTGGGATTCCGCGTGTATGTCTACGCCGAAATGAACCATTCTGTGTGTGTGTCCACAATTTAGTATGTTTATAAATACATTTACATTATGTTTTTTTAAATGTAAAAATGCTAAATGTTTCTTGTGATGGGTAGGTTTAGGGGCAGTGTAGGGGGATAGAATGAAACGGCGTTGATAAACACGCTAAAAAATTATTATGTGTCTTAATAGCACGCCAAAATGTATACGAATTGGCACATCTGAGTCTGAGCACACAGATTAGGGATGTAATGATCAAGTTTTTCATGCCCCCAATCTGATTTGAGTCAATACAGAGTGTACCAAAGTCCTGGTCCAATACAGGTATTTTCCTAGTGCTAGGTGCATACATCAAGTACATTTAATGGTATAAAATCAATCCAATGTACACAGGGATATACAGATAGTTCCTCAGCGGCAGGGGCTCAAATGTCAAATAGGGGCATCTGTTACTAAGGAGTCATTCCAATATTTCAATTACTTGTAAACAGACTTTGTGATCACAATTATGGATATGGGACTAATGATATAAACTTGATTTTTATATGTACAACCTGGATTTTTTTTTTTTTTTTTATAAAATAAAAACTAAAAGACTTTCAAATCACATGAGCCAATATTTTATTCACAATAGAACATAGATAACATAACAAATGTTTAAACAGAGAAATTGTACAATTTATCCACTAATTGAGCGCATTTCAAACTTGATGCCTGCTACAGGTCTCATAAAAGTTGTGACGGGGGCATGTGTAGCATCTCCTCTTCTTTTCAAAACAGTTTGGAGAAGTCTGGGCATCAAGGTTATGAGTTTCTGGAGTGTTGGTGTTGGAATTTGGTCCCACTCAAGGTTTCCAGCTACTGAAGAGTTTGCAATCTTCTTTTGACGTACTTTTTATGCACCAAATGTTCTCTATAGGCGAAAGATCAGGCCAATTAAACACCCGGACTCTTCTACGATGACGCCATGCTGTTGTAATAGCTGCAGTATGTGGTTTTGCATTTTCCTGCTGAAATACACAAGGCCTTCCCTGAAATAGATGTCCTCTGGAGAGGATCATATGTTGCTCTAAAAACTTTATATACCTTTTAGCATTCATAGTGCCTTACAAAACACGCAAGCTGCCCATACCATATGCACTTATGCACCCCCATACCATTAGAGATGCTGGCTTTTGAACTGAACGCTGATAACACGCTGGAATGTCTCTTGTATCTTTAGCTCGGAGGACACAGTGTCTGTGATTTCCTACAAGAATGTCAAATTTGGACTCAACTGACCATAGAACACTTTTCCACTTTAAAACAGTCCATTTTAAATGAGCCTTGACCCGCAAGACATGACAGATGTTCTGGACCATGTTCACAAATGGCTTCCTTTTTGCACGATAGAGCTTTAGTTGGCATCTGCAGATGTTACTGCGGATTGTGTTTACCGACAGTGGTTTCTGGAAGTATTCCTGGGCCCATTTAGTAATGTCAATGACACAATCAGGGCAATGAGTGATGCAGTGTCATCTGAGGCCCCGAAGACCACGGGCATCCAATAAAGTTCTTCGGCCTTGTCCCTTACGCACAGACATTTCTCCAGTTTTTCTGAATCGTTTGATGTTATGTACTGTAGATGATGAGATTTGCAAAGCCTTTACAATCTGACGTTGAGGAACATTGTTTAAAGTATTCCACAATCTTTTTACGCACTTTTTCACAGATTTCACAGCCTCTGCCCATCTTTACTTCTGAGAGACTCTGCCTCTCTAAGACATCCCTTTTATAGCTAATCATGTTACAGACCTGATTTCAATTAATTAGTTGCTAGATGTTCTCCCAGCTGAATCAAAATGTTCTTGCTTTTCAGCCATTTGTTGGCCCCGTCCCAACTTTTATGAGACCTGTAGCAGGCATCAAGTTTAAAATGCACTCAATTAGTGGATAAAAGTGTAAAATTTCTCTGTTTAAACATTTGTTATGTTATCTATGTTCTATTGTGAATAAAATATTGGCTCATGTGATTTGAAAGTCTTTTAGTTCCCATTTTATTCAAATTTAAAAAGCTTTTCTGGAATTCGGGTTGTACAATAAGCAGAATAATTGCAACAAGAAGGAAAAAAAAAGTAGTGGAGATAAGGTTAGAAAGCAAGATTGCAGTGCAACTTGTTAGGGTAACAACGTCTCTGACTCTGACGGCAGATAAAAATAAACAGTAAACAGATTACTGATGAGTGATTCATTTGAATAAATGAATTTTAATAAAAGCCACAAATCATGTGCCAACTTATAATACAGTATGATCTTTAGAGGTACCTGCTACTCTGATGTTTTCCTCTCTTACAGGCAGGCTGGTGTGAGAAATGGCATGTTCTTTGGCCGGGCTAAGCAGCTCTGTCCTGATCTGCAGTCTGTCCCGTATGACTTCCAGGCGTATAAAGAGGTGGCACTGACTATGTATGAGACCCTGGCCAGGTAACAGATATAATGTTTGTTACAACTTTCTTTGGATTGCTATGTTATTCCTAAACCCAGCAGACAAATGCAACAGTTCTCTTGCTTTACGATTGCTTGTTTCATAGTTACACTCATAACATTGAGGCACTAAGTTGTGACGAAGCCCTGGTGGATGCCACTGATCTTCTGGTTGAGCTGGGGGTTACTCCTGATGATCTGGCACGAGCCATTCGTGAAGATGTAAAGGAGAAGACTGGTTGCTCTGCCTCAGTTGGAATGGGTAAGAGACATTATGAATGAATGATACAAACATGCAGTTACAATGAATGACAGTTTTGATGAAAAAGTATCAGAATATAGATAATGAGTTTTATAAGACTTCTAAAGCCATACGATAGCATTGTGTTTTCTAATGCAGTCTTGTGAACATTCCAAAGCGAGGTACAGCTGATGTCAAGAGTTTAAGTGAATAACTACTTTGGTTTGTTACTCACACAAAGCTATTCTATTGCTTCAGTAACCTAACACATTTTTTGGAGCTTGAGAGCTCCAGTCCTCATTTACTTACTTCATTCACAGTTTAATGAAACTGCAGTTGCTGGTGCTGTTTTATCTCTGAAAGCTTTTGTAACTTCCCATATATTTGTCATCAGGTTCCAACATCCTTCTTGCTCGGATGGCAACCCGTAAGGCCAAACCAAATGGACAGTACTTCCTCAGGCCAGAGGAAGTGGATGATTTTATCAGGGATCAACCTGTCTCCAGTTTGCCTGGTGAGAACAGAGCATCCTATATACTCTACCTTTCAAAGATCTTTTTTAAAGAAACACGTTATTGTTTTTGAAAGAAGTCTCTTATGCTCACCAAGGCTGCATTTATTTGATCAAAAATATTGTAATATTGTGAAATATTATTACAATTTAAAATAATTTATTTTAATTTAATACATTTTAAAAGTAATTTATTTCTGTGATGGTAAAGCTGCATTTTCAGCATCATTACGCCATTCTTCAGTGTCACATGATCCTTCAGAAATCATTCTAATATGCTGATTTGATTATCAAAAAACATTTCTTATTATCATCAATGTTGAAAACCATTGTGCTGCTATGTATTTTTGTTGAAATTTTTGTGTGCATGTGGACCTGTGCAGGTGTGGGACGCTCAATGAACTCCAAGCTGACCTCCTTGGGAGTGAGTACATGCAGTGAGCTGCAGCAGTTGTCTTTGTCTCGACTGCAAAGGGAGTTTGGGCCAAGGACGGGACAGACGCTCTTTCGTTTTTGCAGGGGACTGGATGACAGGCCAGTGCGCAGTGAGAAGGAGAGAAAGTCTGTGTCTGCAGAAATGAACTACAACATTCGATTCACACAGGTTTTGAAGTATACAAGTTACAGCAATCATTGCGAATTATCATTATCCTGTCATTGTCCTCAGTATGTTGACCTTCCTCATTAGCTTCCCATCCACTCTAATGTTCTGCTAGGTTGAAGAGGCGGAGTCTTTTCTCACTAACCTATCTATGGAGGTGCAGAAGAGGTTGGAGAGCGCAGGGCTTAGAGGTCGCCGAGTTACACTGAAGGTCATGATGCGAAAAGCAGGGGCTCCGATAGAGCCGGCAAAATATGGTGGTCATGGGATATGTGACAACTTTGCCAGGTGATGTGCACCAGTATAAATTTGCCACTTCTAGTCTTCTCGAATAACCACTGCAGTTGTTTATGGGGAGTGATACTCTGACATTTAAAGTTGTGATGAAACAGGAGTAGCAACAAATATTTTCTTCTGTATTGTAAATTTGAGTGAAAAAAAGAATGACAGAGACTAAATTATTGGAGATTCAAGATATGATGTTTTGATACAGAATTATGTGATCAGAAAGAAATGTATGCATGGATGATCCAATAGTCCATGCATTTAGAAAATAGGGTGAATTTTGAAAATTCTGACTTTAAAATTCTGGCTTATATGCTGATGATAATTATTTTCATGCTGCAAGTAAATTTAGGCATCATAACATATGTAATGTAAAGTATGAAATTGTACAAAAAATATCACTTTTGCTTAAGAAATTGTATTAAAAATCTTCTTTAAATGAGCGTTAGAAATGGAAATGATAATTTTAATGTAAATATAGGGGAGATTAGCATGCACAATTAAATATCCAATTTCAGCCAATACTGATTTAACTTCTTTCGAAGAATCTGTAATATTGACTGATAACTGAACTCTGTTTTGATATACATTTGAGAGTTTCTCAATATTGTCACATTGCAGGTCTGTTTTACTAGCTCAGCCCACAGACAATGGTCAACTGATTGCAACAGAGGCCATTAAGCTATTCCATGCCATGAAGTTGCATGTAAAGGATATGAGGGGAGTGGGGCTGCAGGTTCAGCAGTTGGAGGGACCACATGCAGACCCATCAGGACAAGGGCCCTCTCGTAGTCATTCGATCAAAGACCTGCTGCTGGCCAGACAGCCTGTCCACAGCCCAAGGAAAGACCCTCCAGCACAAGCTGTAACTGCATCTTGTTTTGCTCACTCAGGTGTGTTTTGATTAGGATTTAAGCCAAACTCTGCAGGCCCTCCAGGGACAGATTTGAAAAACCTTGATTTAGGATATTATGCGTATTTATGTTGGTGTCTTAATAAACATTCCTTGTTGTTTGTATTCTAGATGGTTTAACCAGCCCTTCCTCATCCAGAGATTTCTCCTCCAGTCAGGAGAGAGTTACTGCTCCATCTTCACCACCCTCCTCCATCTCAGATCCAATGCCTGGAACGAGTAAAGGAGGATTTCACCATCCACGCACCCCCAACGATGTTAGGGCATGCTTAAACATCAGCATTGAGGTGCCATCTCCCTCTCAGGTTAGATACTTGAATGCACTTTAGGATCCAAAAAAAAGTTCTGTTTTATTTCAACATAAAATCCGTAACACAAATTTCCCACAGGCTCAAATATTTTTATTTAAAAAAAAATATTTGTATACTGTTGTCTGAAGTCAACTTATGCCATTTGCGTTGTTTCTAAATTCAAAAACATCATAATGAATAAGTAATGGGCTATTTTATATCCTGTTTTTAGCCTAGCTCCTCGTTTTTTTATGTGCGTGCCGCATTGAAGACTTGGAATTAAACGCCCACTGCTATGATTGGATAACAGTTTTGCCGTTTTGATTGTATGATGAGTTTTGGTTCCCCCGTCAGTAGCCTACACGTGGAGAATTGTTTTGAAAAGGTGTGGAAAAAACGAGAAGGGTCTGGCTGCAGAGCCGCATTGCCACAGTTTTATCCCAACTAAAGTTTTACCCCACAGCATTTTTACCTGCACATGCGCATTTTGTCGTGAAAGTTTTATGTATTCGAGATGTGTTACGGTGTTCTGTTGATTTTGTCCTACTTTGTCAGGTTTTGCTGCCTCCCATTAAAACAGTAAGGTAGCACAATTCAACAGCAAAAAATGCTACCCATCAGATTGTGTTACCAGCATCATATTCATGTGATTTTTTTTTTTTTTCATCCATACCCACCCCTACCCTAAACCTACCCTTAAACAAATGCAAAAAATACCCAACAATAACCATTAGATAACCATTAGATAGTTTTAGGACAGAACAGTTGCCAAGATTTAAAAATGAAATGTGACAGCGTGGGCAAAACTGCTGTAGTGAAACTGCGCATGCACGGGCAAAACTCCTGGGGTAAAACTGTGGCTCTGCAACGCTCCTGCCAGATATTATTGGGGAAACGGCAACCGCAATGATTCGCCCACAGCTCACAAAATGTCTTTTATCAAACAAACACATTAATTTATCTCTCATCCACCCGCAGTTAATTGGAATGTTATTTTTTATTACTTGGTCCCCCTGATTGGTGGATATAACTGCGAACCGTGCATCACTAACACACACACATACACAATCCAAGTATATGCATCAGCAAAAGTTCACTGCAGACAAATCAGCATGTTCAAAACGTATGCGATTTTGTATTTTTCCTTCAAATAACAAGTCAAGAGAGTCAACGACGCACATCAAGAAAGGAATGTTATTTCACTATTTAAGATATCATCGGCTGCCTGATGGGCTACATTTTGGTAGTCTGATTGGAAAACACATTAGCCTTGGGACAATGGGCTAGCGATTTTGCGAGCCCTGGCTAATACATGTTCGAGTCTGATCCCGAATAAAGAAGAACGCTTATGCAGTGATTGTGTTCTTCCACAACGAGACACTGTACAATTGTTTGTAATATTCAACTGCATGTTTATTGCTTGGAAGTTCGGTCCAGTTTAGCTCCACGTAGGCCTATGTAATTTATATTATAAGTCATGGACGAATTGGGGGCGGGGATACAGAATTAGACATTCTTCTTCTTCAGTTGAGGCTGCGTTTAGCTGCTCTCTGACGTCACAGGGAAGCAAATTCACAGATTAATTGTTTGATGAGCCAGCTTTCAAAGCGTTTCTTTGACTAACAAGGAAGTTTTCAACTCTTAAACTTGGAGGATATTCTTATATTACCATGACCTTTATGTATCAAAGGCTCAAGGGAAAGTTGATTTCTCAATGTATGACCCCTTTAAGCAGCACAGCTTTTTTCAAGCATGAATGATAATAAAAAATGTTTCTTGAGCAGCAAATCAGCATAATATTAGAATGATTTCTGAAGGATCATCTGACATTGGAGACTGGGGAAATGAATAAATTATAGGAAAAAAGAATATATAGTTATAGTTAATAATTAATAAATTACATTTATTAATACTATTAATATTAATAGTATTATTAAAACATAGAAAAGTTATTTTTAAAGGTACACTATGTAGGATTTTTGCAGTCAAGTATCCAGAAAATCACTATTTTTACCAATGAACCGGAACGTGTGAGCATAGCGTGTGAGGGAGTCGCCTGTCAATTGCTTCATGTCTGTGTTACCCTCGTTTCCTTATTTAGTTTATTTAGCAGAAAAGCTTTACTCTCACTGGAGTGTGAACAAGTGTCACAGCAGCCGCCCGAGCGAACGCACAGAGTAACGTCATAATCTCATTTTAAACACACTTAAATGTATCTAATATAATAAACAGAGCTGCGTTACCTCATACTCATGACTGGAAAAGCGGAGATTGCGCCGGCGACTGTGTCCCGTCATAATAAAAGTCCTGTTGCTCGCGAGCCATGTGTTTTGCCTAACAATCTCTCCAGCGGCCTTGCTCAGCTCCCACAGCACTCGCTCCTGCTCTGCTTCATACTACAGTAATAACCGCAAACATGAACATGATTTCTCCCCGAGTCCTATCCCAAATCTTTTCCACCGGCTGTGAGATGAAGACCACATGTCCCAAGATTCTGCGCTCAAACTTGACACCATCAAACTACGCCTTTGTTTTGAATAGGCAACCTTTAGCGGACGGAAAAGTTGTATAGTGTACCTTTTTTAAATTTTAAAAATATTTCACAGTATCACTGAAATAAATGCAGATGTATGCCATTTGTATGTATATATGACATTTCAAATGTAAGCCCCTGATTCCCCTTCTCATTTCAGGTGGACCACTCTGTTTTAGAAGCTTTACCTGTAGACATAAGGAAACAGGTGGAGCAGTGCTGGAGAAATAGAGAGGAGCAGCCAAGCACTTCATCTCATCTCTCAACCCCACCTCGAACCTCCTCTCCACCTCCAGCCCCATCGCTTGGCACCCTTGTACTGCAGATCCCAAACCAACCAGGTCAACCTTGCACAACGGGCATTATTCTAGAGCTCCCTGACTTCTCCCAGGTACATGCTGTTAACATGCAGACTACTGGTGAAATTGTATTACATTGAACATCAGAAAGTAGTATTTTATAGATCCTAAAAATGAACTTTTAACAGGTTGACCCAGATGTGTTTGCAGCACTTCCCAGAGAGCTTCAGGAAGAGCTGTGCTCTGCTTATAGAAACAAGGGAACCGCTCAAGCTCAAGGAACCACTGGTGAGTAAAAATAAGTTTGGGATGCGCAACAATATAAACACCCCAGATGTCATTATGAACACTTTTTTTCTATTACAGATTTCATATTTTTATGCTATACATTAGAATGTGAGGCTTCATTCAGTCAAATTCAGTCCTAGTGTGTTAAATAATTGACTTTTTTATTAAAGGTGTCGTGAACTGGCTTTTTAAAAAAATTTTATACTGTTGTCTGAGGTCAACTTATGACGTTCGTGTGGGTTTTTACATTCAAAAACATCATAATGAATAAGTAATAGGCTATTTTCTACCCTGGTTTTGAGGCTCTGTCCTGCAAATCTCAGATTTTATGGTTGTGCCGCACTGAAGACTTTGAAATAAACGCCCACGGCTAGGATTGGATAAGCTTTGCATATTTAATGAGCTTCAGCTCCCTCGGCAGTGCATGTGGGAATTGTTTTGAAGCGTGTGGGAAAACAGAATGATTTGTCCCACAGGGCTCGCAAAACTTTTTTACTTTTATTACTTGGCCCGCCCGATCGGTGGATATAAGCGCGAACCATGCATCTCACACACACACACACACACAGATACAGACACACGCGCGCGCCAAGTACGTTGCAGACAGTATGTTCAAAACTTCTGTTATTGTATTTTTCCTTCAAATATCTAGAGAGTGAACAATGCACATCAAGAAAGGAATGTTATTTTACTATTTCATCTGGCTGGGTTTAGGCCGGGCTTACGTTTTGGAATACACATAGCCCCGGGACGTTGGGCTTTACGAGGCCTGGCCCATACATGTCTGAGTCTGATCCTGAATTGCAATAAACCAACAAATTAAGGATTCTCCAGCTTTTGACAGTGTGCTAATTATGTTCTTTAAGTCACGTATAATCAGTAGATCTATATCAAACAATCTGTAACAATGTAATACTATCACATATAAAAAAAACATTTTACTCACATAAGTGTGTTGCTTCATTCATGTAATCTCATCCTGTCTGCAAATCCAGTCTCTTGTTTACAAACAAATCCGTGATCAGAATTGAAGGAACAAATGCGCAATCTCTTCCCCACATGAGCTGGATATTCATTAAAAATAAAGTTCATCATATTTGCATTCATAATATTTGAATCAGAAGGAATTTCTTATATTACCATGACCTTTCATATATCAAAAGCTCAAGGGAAAGTTGATTTCTCAATTCATCACCCCTTTAACAATATTGTATAGATGTATAATATTAGCCAGTTATTGGCTATAACATAACATGACAGTAATTATCAGCGTATTATATCGGCCAGAGTTTTGATATCCGTGTCTCCCTTAATATCAAGTAATCAACCGCTACTACACATCATACAGTGTCTCTAACCATTCTCTCTCATTTCTGTAGTGGAACTAAAAAACCCATTTCCTCAACTAAAGCAGCCTGCAGTTGGGAAATTAAAGCGCCGCTACAAAAAGAGAAATGCTAGTCCTGCCAAAAAGGGTCCAAGTCCACTAAAAAAACTATTTCCTGGAAACAGCCCTGCCAAATCCAGCCCCTCCAAAATTCTTCCTCTGCCACTCAAACAACAAGGCCTCAAAGTAAGCCTGTAATCCATTTACAGTATTCTTATTTTCATCTGTCATTTTTTTTCTGTTTATACTTAAGTTTAATAATGCCTCAGCCACCGTGTTTCTGTTCAAGCTTTTGACAATATTGGGGGGAAAAATACTTATGAGATTTTTTTTTTTTTTAATTGGTAGACTGAAACTGTTCAGTGCCCATCCTCTCCGAGGACAGATGTCCCAGAGACGCTGTCCAAATCAAATTCCCGCCCAGTCCCGACCCTAGCCGGAGCTTATGATTTCAGTGACGTTAGAACTTTGCTTCGTGAATGGGTCACTACCATCACAGGTACGGCAGAACAGCAAAACTTTTTTAAATGCTAGTATATATTTGCATTGTTCATCTGGTTTAATTGTGTGGTGCTGTTTCTTCACAGAACCAATGGAAGAGGACATTCTACAGGTGGTGAGGTACTGCACAGAGCTTGTGGAGGATAAAGACCTGGAGAAACTCGACCTTGTCATCAAGTACATGAAGAGGTATTGTTCTGAATTCTTCGTCACTGATTTCTGCAATAAATACAACATAAATCTCACAAGCAGTAATATACACTACCGTTCAAAGGTTTGGGGTCAGAAAGATTTATTTTTAAAGAAATTAATATTATTTTTAAACAAGGATGCATTAAATTGATCGAAAGTGACATCCGATCTAAGATTTTGCATCCGATCTGAGCCACTTCCAAAAATGTGGTTTTAAATCAGATACATATCCAATATCTGGACATCCGACATACATCTAAACATGAATATCCGATTCCCCTTTGAATTCTAAGCCACCACAAGGCGATGGCTACACATTTGCCCACAAAGATAGCTTTTTAATTTTGTTTTATGTTTTATGGGCCTCTATATGCTCACTTGCAGCTTTTTTTATATTGAGGTGGGAACTTTATAAAGGAAAAAAATTGCACGCACACAGAAACATTCAAGAGCTCTGTCCGTGAGTTTTGTAAATAAAACCACTTCACTACTGAAAGATGCATTATATTTCTGAGGTGATAACTTCGCTGTAATTAAACCATCAAGCTTCACTATTAGGTCTCTCTCTCTCCTTCTCTCATATTAATTAATAAATAAATAAAAATCTTACAGTGCTTCATTTCACTTCAGAATTCTAGATCTAAAGAGCCGTAGATAAAATAACAAATGAAAATTACTGTTATTTTCCAGTCTATATCTGTTTGGTCAGATTTTGCGCTGCAAAACATCCATGACAGCCGTTATCTTGTCCATGCTGGCAAATAATCAAGGACGTTAATTATATAAATTATTTTAATAGCACAGCCGTTCAAAACCAAAGGGTCATTCATATGCATAGTAAAGTGATCACTGACAGTCGCTTTGGGTTGGATTTAATGTAAACAGATATCGGACGCCAGTGTTTTGTGTTTAAAGTTAATGCAAAAACGATCGATTAATAGTCAAAAGATTGGATCTGTGCATTAAGACTAAAATGTAAACTTAGAATCCTGAAAAAAAACATATCACAGTTTCCAACAGCAGTACAAATTTTTTCAACACTGATGATAATAATAAGAAATATTTCTTGAACTCCAGATCAGCAAGCATATTAAAATGGAAGCCATGTCATGTGACACTGAAGACTGGAGTAATGATGCTGAAAATGCAGCACAGATTACATATTAAAATTGTTAAATTGTTATACTATTATTATTGTAATATTATTTCCTAGTATTTCTATATTTAATGTATTTTTATCAAACCCCAAACTTTTGAACAGTACTGTAGATCGATTGTGCCTTTCTGATGATTTCAACTGTTCATTTCAGACTTATGCAGCAGTCCTCAGAGTCAGTGTGGAGCATGGCCTTTGACTTCATCCTTGACAATGTGCAGTTGGTGGTTCAGCAAACCTATGGTAGCACTCTGAAGGTCACATAGGAGGACCGTCCTAACCTCAGTCACTGTGACGTCAGCCCAGTCCCGCCACCTCACCATGATGTGTGAGAGAGAAAACAAAACCGCTTGGGTTTGACAATCGTAGCATTGCTGTCTTTTTGTGAAATCACCCAATAGTACTTCTCTGAGAACACAGAGGACCAAGCCAATGATGATGAGGATCCGATGAGCATACCAGCTTCATTCAGAAGCAGCTGAACACTGAATATTTCTTTCATCATGATGTCAGTTCTCTAGACTGATGTCTAGGGGAACTTTGGTAACACTTTTCAGTCAGGTTGTATTTGTTAACATTAGTTAATACATTAAGTATCATGAACTTACAGGGAATCATTTTTGATAGTATTTGTTAATCTTGGTTAATGTGAATTCATAAATATACTATTTTGCTATTTTTTACTTCTTTGTTTATAATACATTAACTAATATTAACATTTGAAGCATTTAAATATTTATATGTAGAAATTAACATTTTTACAGCACTTGAATAATGCACCACTGATTTTTAATTCATGGTAACTATTGTGATAACTGATATTAATGTGTACAACCTGAGTGTAAAATGTTACCAGAACTTTTTTGAATGTTTTAAGTGCACTGACTGTCCTAAACTAAGCAAAGCAAGCCTCTTTGCTTCTTATTTGGATTTCTTTTTTGTCTTTATTGTCAGCATTTCGTCCTCTTGTGCCCCAGAACATGTTTATTTTGAATGTCTGGCCTCAGAAACACATAACAGACTATTAAAGCAGAATGGAGTGGCATGCCATTTGCCTTTTATGGGAATTGAGATATTGAAAGTGGAAATAGGGAAAACAGTATTCTATCAAAGTCTTTTGGCAGTTTAGCATGTGGATACTAACATTTTATGTAAAGCTAACATTTATGTTTTCCTAGATTTAAAAAAAAAAAAAAATATATATATATATTCCTGCTCATTAATTGTTTCTTGAATGTTTGTCCGAATGTGTGGAAGAGCTTTAAGAGAGATGCATATTTATGGAGAAAAAGATTAAAACATTGGCCAGGTTCATTTTACTAATTTGAGTTTAAACTGTCCTGTCATACTTCTTAGTCTTGTTTTCTAAAGTATGGATATGGTGCTGGAAGGAAAGGAAGGGTTTTTCAATCAGATGGATGTGAACCGCGTAAGTCAAAGATGGATAATTCAGTCTACATTCCTAACAAAGCATTGTCCTCTCAATCCCTTTTCACTGTAGGTTTGATTTTTTTGTATAAACAGAATGTATTTGACTTTTCAAATGTTAATATTATACTTTATTGGTTTTAAGAAGCTGCTCATGAGATCTGTTATCTTACATTATCATGACATAACAGAGAGGAAGGCCTGAAAATCCATATTTGGTCAAAAATCTGTTGCGACAGAATGACCTGTGCCTGAAGACCAGAAGCTGTGACATCATTTTTATGTTTTCTAAATTTGCAAATAAATTTTGATAATTGATAACATCTTGTTGTTGTTGTTTTTTTTATTACCGGCCCACCCTGGCCCAATCAGAGGCTTGTCCCACCTTGGCGCCACACCAAATAACCCATATCAATATTTCAGCTCCAGACTATGAGAGAGATTGTGTTTTTCAGCAGCTTCCATTAAAAATCCTTTTGTTTAGAAAATAGAAGGTCTATATATGTATTTATTTTTTTCAATTGCTCAGAGAATTTGCATACTTGAACGAATCACATGAGTAATTGATTCAGTTAGGGGTCAGTCAGTGTACCTACCCACTCATACGAAACAAATATTAAAGCATAATTTCATTTTTTTTTACCCATGAAAACAAACTACAAACAATCTAGCTTAATTTTTGGCGATTAGGCTATCCAATCATACAGTAGTTTTCTAAGTTAAATAAATTAGTATTTTGAATGAGTCAGTTGAATGAAGGATTCAACTCTCTCATTAAGGAAGTGACTTGCCGCCACCTCCTTTTTTTTCATGTAAAATAATATATATTTTTTGAGTTTTGCTATAGTCCTCATTAACACAACTTTGTTTAGACAAATTAAATGTACTTACTTTCACATATGGATTTATATGATTACATGAAGTGTGCAGTCTTTGACTCTGAATGAGACATTATAAGTAAAAATATACACATAAAATTGCTACCAAAAACAACAGACAAGAAACATGAATAGAAGAGCATGGAGGTGATGGATTGGACGCATCCACATCAGAGAAAATATATTGATATGAACTTCACTGAATTGCATTGAATTATTCACTTGCTGCTCTTGGTAAACAGTTATTCAGATGAGTTCAGATTGATTCACTTCATATTACACGTTTTATGTTTTAATAGTCAAGAGTTGTGGATCTTTCAACTTTTAGCTTGCACACTTTTTTATTTACACAGGTTAAAGGTGAAGAGGGACGGTGTATTAGGATGGGTTGTAGTTGCGGTTGTGCTTGTTGATTAGACTGGGTAAACCCAGCCTGACCTGCCGGTGATTTGATTTCGCCCTGAAGCTCAGTCTGGAAATCTGTTTTCATTTCTACTGCTTCTGTTACACTTTTGCGGGAACCAAACACACACTGGCTTATCCACCTGGCACGCTATTGGCGGATTTAACGCGATGACGGATAGTGAAGGGATGGGTCGTTGCCAGTTTATCACGCCTCTTGTGGTCTGATTGATTGAAGGACTATTCAACTGCATGCAGTGTCATTTGAATTATGCTTGTTGATCACTCTTCTTGTGCAGTAGAAAATACATAGCAGACTCCCCAGACCTATGTTCAATCTTAAATTAAGCTTAGTCTGGTGATAGTCAGACAACTTGTTGATCACAAGTGCTGCAGTTTCAGATCATTAATGTAATGTTCAAACAGCAACTCTTTTTCTCTTCGCTCCTTCTCCTTGATTATTTTCTTCTCCTCTGACCAGGTGAACAGAACAAGGGGCACTTTTCTTTTGCACTTTTTCTGGACGTTCACATTGTGCTGGGTCTCAGACCATCAGGAGAGCTTCATCATAAGTTCATCGATCTGAGATGCATCATCCAAATGGTCTTGAATGGGCTTGGAGTCTCGCATTTCATTGGGGTCACCTTCCTCTTCATCAAATCCCTGGCCCTGATGGTCTTCCCTGTGTGCTCCACATACTCGTTTTACTCATCCTCTATGTCAATCAGCATGAGTGGTGGCTCTGGCTCAACCCGGGAAGAAGTGAACGGCTGAGGCTTCTGGCTGGGAGGACGTCGCAGAGCAACGACTTTATGAGGTGCATGAGTGGGGCTCGGAGGAAGTCGTTTGGAATGACACACTTGGGATGAAGAGCATTGGATGGGAGGAAGAGTCTCTTTCAAATTTTCAAATTCAAAACAAATTCTCAAAGAATAAAAAAATAACCTGATCTAAGGTCAATTTCAAAAAAACGTTTGAGCATACTTCCCATATATTTTATTGTACTTCGATTGTCCTAGACATTCTTTTAAATTGTATTTTGATTGTGCTACACATTCTTTTACATTGTATTTGTAGAAGCAGCTTTTGTGTAATGTAGCAAAATACTAATTATTATAACGTTTGTATAACAATGCCATGCAAATGAAATGCCTGTAGGTGTAAGCGAAGTTTGCCAATTGATTTTGCCAATAATATATATTATATTCCATCTAAAATGCGTCGAAAGCGCTACTATAGAGGGTATGCATGGACGTCACCTTCCCGCCGGAACACGCCCCTCTCAGCCTGACTGTGGCAGAAGAGCTGCTGCGTGACTGGATTTAATAGGGGCACTGCGAAAATGCGAGTAAAACAAACAAGTTTCAGTTTAAACTAAAGGTTGGACTCAATATATAGTGTTCCTTGCAACTTACCAAAGATCCAGGGATCCATGGATGTTGACATGAACGTTTTCTTACATTTGTATGTGCCTGATTTCGATGCCAGTGAAATACATAAATCAAAATTGCCTGTGAATGCTTTAAATAATATTTATAATATACGTAGGTATAAATCCGGGTAACCACTTATATCATTGTTTTCTCATCATATTAACTTGTCCAGCCCTAAAACTCGTTTTTGTCAGTGTTTATTTAAAAACATCCAATAATGCAGAATATAGGTTGTTAATATTGAATTGATGAGTTGTCAGTACAATATTTAACTATAGGGTATGATTTTACCACAAATTGCAACATATTGACACACGTTTCGCTGACTAGAGTCCAGTTTCTAAATGAGTAGTAGGCCCGCCGCCCTATTAATGATGGAGAGATGGCGCGCTCCCTGTTGAACCTGCATTGTATCTGCGCCTCGAGTACCCCTGCTGTGTATATGGGTTATTTCTGCCTTTCTGTTGTTCTTTTTGATGTTATTTTGTTTATTAAGTAACGCTGTGGACTTAGAACGTCTGTGACGGACAGTTATGCCTGGCTCACACTACAGGAGTTTTAAAATCCTATCCGATTGTAAAATCTGGTTGCAGCACTTCAGGAGAATCTTTGCAGATTTTCTTCCCTCAAATCTTAAACATGCTCACATTACAAGATTTGAAATTCATGAGCACCACACACTACAAAATGTTATTAAGATTATCGTGCCAGAGAAGCGCATCACGTGATCTACGCAACAGATTGGAATCAGGGAAAATGGGTACTGTAAACCGAAAACTTGCTCTATCAATAATGATCCTTTGTTGTGAAAAAAACAAAAGTGGAAAAATAAACGAGTGTGGATGAGAAAATGTTTGGGAGACAGGATCAACATGGACTGTCAGTTCTACAGCGAGAAATGGAGGTAAAATGTACCTTATATTAGTATCATAGTGTGCTATAATGTTTACCGTTATAATATTGCCTGTCTAGTTCAAAAGCGATAGTGTCACCTTTTCCAGTGTAGATTTGTGCTGTAATATGAAAATACAATTGATGCTAGTATAGTATGTATTATGAAATGTGTATACTTATAAGAAACAAGGGTTTGCAGCTTTCTCTCTCACACTCACACACAAACACGCTGCGCGCACATACACTCACAGCGCGTGTGTGTGTGTATGTATGTGCGCGGTTTCGCGCGCACATACACACACGCACATACATACACACACACACACGTACAAACAATCCCCTCTCTATCTATCTATATAATTATTGTTATCCGTGTTGTCGGTTTCGCGGTCACCATTTCGAAATGTCCGTCACTTCCGTCTAGTCGTAGACTTCTTGTTTCCTATTGGCTATTGTGACAGTACTGACGTTATTACAATCTTGCTCATCCCGATAAATATCAAACATGTTTGATATGATCGGGGAGAGCCCGATTTATGTGAGAGCAGATCGGGAGGGGCAAGATTTTATCTGTGAATGTCTCACATTACCAGATAATCAGCGCCGAACATCGGAACCGATCGAGGTCGTGGACAAGATTTTTTCTCCGATTCTCGGGAGGAAATCGGGTATAAATCGGTCTAAAACTCCTGTAGTGTGAGCCAGGCTTTAGACGAGTTTCACGTTGTATTTGTGCGAGCTGTAAAATGTCAATCGGCTCTCTGAAGTCTCTAGCCAAGCGAGCTACACTCACGCTGAAAACAAATGCTGCCACTCGGTGTTTTTGCCACTCAGTGGACGTTACCGTAGTCACTCTGGCCGGCGGTGACGTCACGCGCATGACGTTGACCTAATCAGTCGACGCCTCTACGTAAAACCCTGCGTCCGTCAGAGTCAGTCTGTGTGTGTCGCCTTCTAGAAACTACACGGTGTTAGTAAGTGCAGTTCTGTTACATATATTTTAAAAAAACATATCTACATTTTAAATCGCATGTCAGTTACACTATCTTGTTGTTGCTTTGGAGAGTGTGTCACTTGCCGATTCGCTGCGCTACAGTCTTTGTTAGCGATCAAAGCTGCCGCGTTACCACGGAGCTTTGAAGCCAAAGCAATACGCTAGCACTAGCGCGATTTGGCACAAAGCCCCACATATCCGTTTTAAAATCACCAGTCATTATTTACAAGAGCTTGTTGTCTTTTAAAAATCAGCCATTGTTGATAAGACAATGACATGGAAAGATGGAGATGGAAAGCCAAGTTGGCATGATTGTTTTTATGCGGTTGTAGTGAGGCGCTGGCCGACTACCAGCTCCTCCGTTGTTGTGAACGAATAGAATAACTTACCCATAAAAACCCCGACGACTATTTGTCAACGTGTGCCACACCTTTCACACATCAGTAGCATTTGCTCGGTTAAATTGTATACTGTATGCACTTCATAAGTCTGCTTTACTTCTTCAGACACCTTGATACTATTTACTTTAATAACATAAAAGCATGTGTGATCAACTGTTATTTAACCGTGTATAAAAATGAGTTGGAAAAGTAGATTGTTTTTAATCATATTTTCACAAAGTTCACTATTTAATTTATTTTTAAGTAATTGTATTCAATAATGTGCTGTTCGTCTTTACAAGAAATGGCCAGTCAGTCAATGGAGGTTGTAGCTAAAGCTCTGGAGCAGCAGGTGCTGCAGTCAGCACGGATGGTGGAAGAGCAGCTGGATGCAGAATTAGGGAAGTTGCAGAGCATGGATGAAGATGACCTGGAGCGACTCAAGGAGAGAAGGCTCGAGGCTCTTAAGAAAGCTCAGAAGCAGAAGCAGGTGAGTGTTTTAAACATTTAAACAACCAAAAGTTGTCGTATCTCATCACCTTTTGGTAAAGGAATCCGTTAAGTGTTTCGTGACCCATTTGCCGTTATAAAATTCTGTCTCTTCTATGTTATTTGTTATACAGATAGTGGAATGTTTTCACAGAAAACAATATAACACGGATAAGGAGAGAAAAAATATAGATAGTTGACTAAAAATATAAAATTCTGCCTCATATTGTTCCAAACCCTTTTATTCATCTTTAGAATTTTTTTTTTTAATGTTCTCTCATTTGTCCATTGATTCATTGAAAGGCATAAGTTATCCATATGATTCAGGCTGTTTGGAAGCTCAAATGTGCAAGCGCAAGAAACAATAAGGTTTGTTCTCGCATGACGATGCAGGTTTGATCAAATTACATACATAGCACATCTGATATGGTTAACGGAAGCTCAATGTTTATATGTGAATAAATGGCTACATTAAAATTTGTTTATTATATAAAGCGGCAGACCTGCTCACTCCATATAACACTTCAGGTGAAGTTTCCCAAACCTTATGTTATACTTAGGAAAATGACAGTTAAGGGGCTTTATGCAACTCTTAATGTTTTTAATGGAGTGAAAAATAGATACTTAAGGTAAATTCTTAGGGTTTATGGAGTTATACTTAATACTTAGGATATTTTCTGCAACACCCTTAAGTTAAAGGGAAACCTAGGCTAAGGACGATCTTAAGGGAAAATTACACTTAAAGTGCTTTATGCAACCGGGCACAGATCCCTCCCCATTAATGTGATTTAACCTTTGTAAACTCTGGTATGTGTGTGTCCTCAGGAGTGGATATCTAAAGGACATGGGGAATACAGAGAGATCCCAAGTGAGAGAGATTTTTTTGCTGAAGTGAAGGAAAGCAAAAGTGTTGTCTGCCATTTCTACAGAGACTCTACCTTCAGGTATTTGAGGATATATTTGTTTTCTTTTGCTTTCCTTGTATCCTTTTATTATAAATCAATTGTGCATACAGCTTTTTTCAGTGTTCTGTTTGTTTGTTTTCAAAGATGCAAAATTTTGGACAAGCACTTAGCTGTTTTGGCTAAGAAACATCTGGAAACAAAGTTCATCAAGCTGAATGTTGAGAAGGCTCCATTTTTAACTGAGAGGCTGAAGATTAAAGTCATTCCAACACTGGCTCTGGTGAAGGATGGGAAGACCAAGGATTATATTGTGGGCTTCACCGATCTGGGCAACACAGATGAGTTTCCTACTGAAATGCTGGAGTGGAGACTGGGCTGCTCAAGTATCATCAACTACAGGTGAGTACAGACTGTGTAAGTCAATGTATGTGAGTGTCTATATTAGGGGTGTAACGGTTGTAATTACTGCCAGTTCGGTTGTTTGCATGAATCAAAAGTGTACAAAACCGCAATTGCCTTTACCTCGATTACAATCCGCATCCATCAAAACTCCACTAGCGAGATGCTAGTTTGCTTCATCTAGCCGAGAAATGTAGTCTGCGTATCATCACACAGCGCTGGGATGTTTGAGTCTGTATTTCACAGTGTGATGCGTGAGGGCTCTGACACTTCTCTGTGTATCGTCACCATGTGCCTGTCACTCCCATCACCACGTTGAGCGCTTTTCACAAGAACAGTCTCAGAATTTGACAGAGCTTGTGTTTTAGAGCTTGTGTCTCTGCCATCTCTAATGTAATTAGCCTGGTTTCGCCTACTGGTTAATTGGACTGAAAACATTTGAAAATGGCTTACGATGATCTGATCGCAAAATCGGGTTTAAAAAAAGAAATTTCCATCTACCAGGGTTACAGGTGCTTGTGCTATTGTAGATGTGTGATAAACTCCAGTAGGGGTCTTTCCATGGCAGGGGCAGCTGCCACTGAGGTGCCACTCGACCCATATCCCGGCACCGCAAGTTGCAGGTGACACCCGACAGTCACCGCCTGCCGCTGGACCTGGCATCGCGATTGGCAGCTGCCACCGACTCGTCACCACTATATTCGCTTACCTGGCGAAATGTACCATCCTCACGCACCGCTGGCGTTTTATGCACCTATATAAATGTCTCTGTCACTTGACCTGGCACCACTACATGTGCCTGTCTCTCAACCCATCACTGTTCATTTAAATGTCCCTGTCACCACTATATGTGCCTGACTCTCAACCTGATGGTGGAACGTGATTTCTACAGAGGGGGACACATTTATTTACATAGCTATAATTGCATAATACTGTAAGATTCATGGTTTAAATACAATATTTTGAACAGGAAGATACAATTGTTTAAAAAAGAAATTGTATATTAAATATGAAAGTAACTGCCAATAGGTGGCGGCAAGGTACTATCTTAAGGAGTGAGACATTATATCCTTCATTCAAACAGCTGATTCCTTAAGGAGCGAGGGGGTGCCAAATATTGTAGACAATGAGAGACTTTGAAGTAAAAAAGGTTGAGATCCATTTCTTTAAATCGTTCATTTATATACACTATCACATTTCTTTTTGTATTAACTGCTTTTATTTGTAACTTTTCTCCTTCTAGTGGGAATATTTTGGAGCCACCAACAATTGGGCAGAAGTCGGGTACAAAGTTCACCAAGGTGGAGAAAAAAACCATCAGAGGCAAAGGTTATGACTCGGATTCTGAATCTGATGAGGATTAGAGGACTAAAACACCAAACTCTGTCTTCCATCATAACAGTTCTAAGTCTTGTAACACCTGTGATCACTTGTTTTTCTTGAAGTGTCTTTAATTTCTTGTCTCACCATTCTCCTATGTTTGATCATTTTAAGATAACTGAATACCACCTGAGAGGGTATTAATACTTTAATGTATTAATACTTCACCTACATTTTAGAAGTGCAACATTTCTGTGAAGCATAATTCTGAAGGGTCTCTCTTTAGCTCTTAAGGAAGATTGAGTTTCTGAAAGACATGACAACTGGAAACTTACATTTAAACAAACACCAAATCAATATTTCTGCCTCTGATGGACTGATGCTTAGTTTAGTGAGCATCAAACAAGTGCCAAGGAAGCAAGCTTCTGTATTCCACTAGGAATTGTCACTTCTTTCTCCCATTGATGTGAAAGAAGTGCAGGCTTTTTTCTTTTGTAGCAGTACATTACTCATTAAACTTGTTTTATATATGCGTGTTCTGTTTATGTAAATGGAAACCTGAACATACCAATGATTTAAAGATTACATCACCAAAGTGACTAATGTTTGAGATGCATGCTTTTGTAATTCAAAGATCTAGTTATTTAAACCTTTATTAAACAAATACATTACACATGATGGGCAAGAACATTTCTATGTCTCAATGGCCTTCTGCTCAAGTGGTTTCAGGAGACGTTTCACTACCAGCTCCCCTCTGCTGTTCAGGTATGTGTTGGCCATGTCCTCCTCAGCAGGTAGTCCATACGGAAGCTTGAGCGGCTCAATCCTGCAGATACAAATATTGGGATAGGTTAGGTTATTGTAATAATTAGCAATCATAAACTGATTTTAATGCAGTGCAAGTACAACATACCTAACCAGATGCTTAACGGTTTTCAGTAGATTGTTCACTGAAGGGGTGTTCTTGTGGACACGGGGTTCATGCGCCTGGTGATAGAACAAGATGTATTCAACTATAACATTTTAGTTGAGTGTGATACTATTTCACGAATTAATTAAAAAAAATTGGAGACCACATCCCACCTTCATGAGCCCCAAGCTCTTTATAACCTTCTTTTCCCAATATGGTCGTCTCATTGTGCTTTTAACTCGTGTCACTATGTGCAATTTATGTGGCTGTTCTGGATCACCACCGTACTTGTCGTGTTCTTTTGCTCGTTCCTCAAATACCTGGAGGACGAGAAGATGGTGTGATGTCATTACATTCAATAAACGGAATCAGATAAAACGATGCATGCATGTGCATTTGAACGGTCACTCACGTACCTGTGGAGGGATGCGACTCTTCGTGAACTTAGTGCGACATGATGTGGCTTGTGTCAGATTCTGCAATTGAACAAAAACCATGTCATTTTTTGACAATTATAAAACCATCACGTTTCTCCAACGAGGCTGATGTGAAATAATCTCACCTTTGTGACAGTGGAGGCAGATGTTAGAAAAACTCGATACAACCCTGCCATCATCAGACCACTGACTTGTGTTGAGTTGGGCGCAACCTAGAAAGGTTATTAGCTAGCAAGCTAGCTAGAATTAGTTAAACATTCCCAGTGCAGCACTCAGTAAGTGGACCATGTAATGAACGCAATCACATCAAGGAATTTATTATTATTTGCACAAACACCCACGATATTTCGAAATGTTACTGGATAAAACTACCATAACAACAAACTATTATATATGTCACGCATGTAAGTCAACTGATTTGACAGGAAACGGAAATGACTCTTATTAGTAAAAATAGTCATTTCAAAATAAAAGTTCCCCGATTCCATTCATTTCGCTTGTTGCGATGAGTGGTCTGAGTCATTTTCACTAATCGGTTCTTTAGAACAGTTCATCATAAAGAGCCTGCTAAAAAACAATCAGCGATTCTGTTACCTAGTACGTTATTCTAAAGCTTTCCAATAAACCCATAAGTACAATTTGTGGTTAATTACATTTTTAAAAAGTTGCATTTAAGGCGTTTGTTGTAATTCAATGTGTTAATGTTTGCTGCATGCATGATTCTGCTCATACACATTTTCATTTAAACAAGTAATTTAGAATCTAATTATAATTTAATTTAACAAAAATAAAATGTATCTAAAATCAATATTTTGTCTGAGCAAGTTTTGCCTAAATTAACAAAATCTTACGAAGAAAGAAAGAAAGATGGTCAGTTTAGCTCAGTGAGTTGTTTACTCAGAACGAATGATTTTCAGACTGTTCAACAGATTCACTAAAAAGATCCGAATCAAAAGAACGATTCGTTTTCGCTGCAAAACTCTTCATTCAAGAACCCCAGGAGTTCGTAACCTTTCAAGTTCACTGCAATCTTCACTGAATTCGTGATTTCCTTTCGTTTAGAGACATGGGAAAGCGTGTTGCTGTGGTGTTGGCAGGCTGCGGTGTGTTCGATGGAAGTGAAATCCACGAGGCGTCTGCGGTTCTGGTTCACTTGAGCCGTCAGCAAGCTACTGTAAGTTTATGCGAACCGTCGACTGTCAGCTCTAATGTTCTCCACTGCATTTAGTGCACAAATCCAGACATCCAAACATAATATAGGAGCAATACAATAAACAAGTTAACCTATGTAGAGCCAGAGGACGTGACTAGGTTTTTTTTTTTTTTTATCACTTACTTAATCATGGGAAATTGCACACAAATATAAATGGATGCGAATATACGAGCTGTCTTTTCTCTTACATTGCTATTGGTGGTAACTAGACATGATCACATTTTCGTATCATGATAATTGCTTAAACACGATATTGTCACGATATTGAAATAAGTTGCAAAGTGATGTCAACCTATAACACGTTTAGTAACTTTTCTTAACAAAAATAAATTAACATTCCAATTTAATAAAACAATACGCAAATATTTATAAAATAATCAAATGTTTCACACAGATTAAATACCAAAAGAATTACAAAGATCAATAGTTGGAACTTTTGATTTTAGTAGGCCTAATGTATAAGTAAATGTTGTAATTAACATTAACTAATATTAATAAATATGCTAAATAATCAATTAACTAATGTTAACTAATGGAGCCTTATTGTAACGTGTTACCGAAAAAATTATGAAGAATCAAAACATTTCAATCAATATCTCCAGCATTTAGTCCAGATTAAAACTTTAAAATGTTTAAGTTTGAAAATAAATAGCCTATTAAGCACTGATTATTTATGAGTGCTGTGATGAGCACAATTGCAAATACAAAAAAACAACATCATTTGAAACATTTAAATACTCAGAAAGAAGCACAAAAGCCATTTTATGCCAAGCCTGTAGGGTTAACAAAAAAAAACCTAATGGGAAGGAGACCAGAGGCAGTTTTTTACTGGATGTCAATGGAGGCTTCACTGTGCTGAATCAACTGGTTTTAAAACTTAATGTATTCAAATATTTGCCATGAAACATTAGTTTTGGATTTATATATATATTTAGCTTACATTGGGAAAATAAATGCTGTGACAGACAATTTTTGTTGCATTATTTTCCTGTTACCAGTGTAAAGCTGCTTTGGAACAATCTGTATTGTAAAAAGTGCTATCTAAATAAGAGTGACTTGACTCGACAACTATATTTTCAGTTTACAGATCCTCTTATTAATTTCAGTGGTATCCGCAAACAGTGATTGACTGTCGCAAAACTCTAACAAAAATTCAATGACGTCAAGGCTGTAATGTGATTCCAGCGTTATGGACATGGCATTTACAGTCAAAACGTGAAATATAAATATATTATAAAATATTTATAAGTATATTGTATGTTGCAACACCGCAATGTCTTTACGTAGTCCATCTATTAGAATATTTATTTATAACATGTGTTGCTGGTTTCAAATAATTGTTATCATTTATCATAAAATATCATGTAATGCTTTGTTCATGTTGTCTAGGACTTTGTTAACATGATTTACCTTCCCACAGGTCAAGATATTTGCACCCAACACTGAGCAGATGCATGTTGTCGATCACTTGAAAGGCTCCCCAACAGAGGAAAAGAGAAATGTGCTCGTAGAGAGTGCCAGACTTGCCCGGGGTGATATCCAGGACCTCTCGCAGCTCGATGTAAAGGATCTGGATGCCATCATCTTCCCTGGTTAGCACACTTATTAAGGCTATTTGGAAGAATTTCCATACACTCTTTAGCTCAGCATTTCATTTAGTATTACTTTGCAGGTGGCTTTGGAGCAGCCAAGAACCTGTGTAGCTGGGCCGTCCAGGGCAAAGACTGTTCAGTCAACGAGCAGGTTAAAACGGTGCTGCAGGCCTTCCATGGCGAGAAGAAGCCCATTGGCTTGTGCTGCATCTCACCTGTGCTGGCTGCGAAGGTTTTCCCTGGCTGTGAAGTCACTGTTGGCCATGACAAAGATGATAGGTAAAAAATGATTTCTGAGTTATGTGACTTACAATATTTGTAAGAAATCTAAAACAAGTATACCAAACTAACTCTGCAGTTTAGAACAATACACTACTGTTCTTAAATTTGGGGTCAAAAAAAGAAAATAAAAAAGACTGACAGTAAAGACATTTACAATGGTTTAAAAGATAAAAGATTTATATTTCAAATAAATGTTATTCTTTTGAACCAGTGCTGTATTACTGTCATTGAGATTGAAGATTGAGAGTATTATAGTTTTAATATTTTGAAAATCCATTTTAATGTTAGTAAATTTCATAGCAACTTTTATTAGTTATTTTACTGTCTATAGTTTTTTTATACAACATTTTTATTTTATTTTGTTATTTTAGTATGTCAGGTAAAAAAAAAAAATTATTTGATTTTTATTTCAGTTTTTTATCTTTTTTTTAATGGTACATTTAGGTAATTTTAACTATATTAACCCTGTTTTTAACTTTCTATTAATCAAATTATCCTGAATTTTTTTTATCATGATTTCCACAAATATGAAGCTTTCAATATTCATAATAATTAGAAATTATTACATACATGATTGTTATATAGAAATGATTTTTGATGCAGTTTAAGAATGCAGTATAAGAGGTTGCTTTCAAAAACATTTCAAAGATCTTACAGACCCCAAACTTTGATAGTGTTTTATTCTTTAGCATTAGAATAATTTGTCCTCTTTTAGCGAAATATGATGCAAATGTGAAGAAACTTGCAAAGAAACAGAACCCAGAACCCACAGAAAAAACTGATCACTGTTGATACAAAACCATGTATTTTTATACACAATATTCTTTTACTGTTGCCATATTGTTCATGAAAATGTTAATATTGGTAAAAAAAAAGACAGGACTGAGGCATTTTGTCTGAATCTTTGGCTTTCAGGTATCCAGATGTTCCAGGCACTGCGGAAGCCATTTCTCAGCTTGGCTGCAAGCACATCTGTAAGCACGTGAATGAGGCTCATGTTGATGAGAAAAATAAGATCGTCACCACCTCTGCTTTCATGTGCAAAGCACCAATACATGAAATATTTGATGGAATTGGCGTGATGGTACAGGAAGTGCTGAAACTTGCCTGAATTCTTGCAAAGTGAGTGGATTGACATTGTCTTTCTAATGTTTGTATATAACGATTCCACGTAAAAGTGTTTGAATAAACATAAGTATGAAATTGTCTCATTGTTTAGTTAAGATTTTGATACAGATGAATAATGAGTCCAAGCATTATTTTACTGATTAGAGAAATAATTCCTGATGGTATCTGAACATCTACATAGCTGGTGATTTACCAAATGGGCTTATTTTCTAACCCTGCTGCTCAGACAGGCACAGAAATGCTAAGGAACTTTAATTTGTCTCCATTTAAAAGTTTGGGATCATTTTTGGGGAAAAGAAATGTATAGTTTTATGCAGCAACATTGCATTAAATTTTACATTATTACAAAAAAGTATATTTTAAATAAATGCGAACTTTCTAACTTTATGTAAAGAAAGTATTCCGAAAAATGTATCAGTTTACAGCTGTACCGTTGTCAACACAGATAAGACAAATTGTTTGTTGAGCAGCAAATGATCATATTAGAGTGATTTCTGAAGGATCATGTGACACTGGAGACTGGAGTAATGATGCTGAATATTCAGCTTTGCCATCACAGGAATAAATTATATATTTAAAAATGTATATTAAAATAGAAAGAAAAAAAAGTGGATCAAATACATAGAGCTTTGATGAGCAAAAGAGAAAAATAAAGGTTCTTTATTGGTATTGATGGTTCCATGAAGAACCTTTAACATATGTAACCTTTCCATTGCACAAAAGGTTCTTTAAATTATTAAAAAGTTCTGCATACTAAGAAAAAAAATAATATTGTAAGAACTGTTCACTACTTTGGCTTTGCTGCAGAAATCCCCTTTTGGAACCTTGATTTTTAAGAATGGTCTTCCAAAAACAAAATCTTACTAACACCAAAATTTGTGTGACTTTATTACATAAACGAATATACAAGAAACTGCTATTTTCAGCAATAAAAAAAATACAAATACAGAACAGAAAACGTGGTGAAAAAATTTAAAGAAGGAAATTATGTGAAACACTTCATTCAGAAAGTGTCAAAAAGAACAAAGCTGTATTGGTTACTGTTTTCTCTCTTCACTTTAATTTTGACATGTGAAAGAAACTTACTCTCTGCCTTGTGGGAAAAACTACATCTGACAAAAGAGCACTGTTACCTAAAGGTTTTTTTTATTATTTGTTTTATCATCTGACATTTCAGAAATAGGCTAGCCTCAATACACTCAAAATGCACATAATAGAAAAGGTCCAAAATGAACACTGGCTAATCTCTAAATAAAACCTTGTAACAATTTGGTTGAAATACAAAATGCACGATATCAATAACAATAGTTCTCATGCTTTTAACTTTTACCTCTTCAGAATTTTACACCTTTAACATCAAACGTTTGCTAGAAACTACTTGGTGACAGTATATATACAAGATCATGAGGAACAAAGTCATGACAGGTTTCAAGACAAGTGGATAACTTTCTAATGGCCCCAATAATGCAAGTGACATTACACAATAATTCAAGCCAAAGCTGAGTAGCGGCGCTCATTACTGTGCATCGTGTGCTTATTAAAGTGCATGTATGACCAAAGCATTGAGCAGTCTTGGTTTGTGTCCAGATGGTCTACAGTGTAAATAATACCCTCCATGACATCAGCGGTCAGCACAGTTGAAGCATTAGCCCTGAACTTCTTCACCAGATCCTCATGACTTAGTGGTTTCCTCCAGTGACCGTAAAAAGTGTTGCAGCGTGCGGTGAACACTTCCCCCTGTGTTGTTTCCACAGCAATTTCACAATACATCTTTTCAAAGCTTGAATGATTGTCTTGTGGATTTTCCAACTCTACTTTCAAAAGCATCTCCTTTAGGGCACTTCTGTTCATCTGGCTTTTGCTGAAGGATTCAACTGTGACCTGTCCATCAAGCAGTGCGGTACAGCAGTTGAACTGGAAGGAGTGTCTGGCCTGGTGTTCGCTAACCGGAAAAGGGCAGTCTACATATCTGGATGAGGGCACTCTGAGTGTGATCTTCTTAATTTGACTGAGATCTGCATTTGGGTATTTATCCAAAAATGTCGCCCTTGCTTCTATAGCTGCATCCGCCACCCAGTGCATGCCGAGGTGTGCGGGAAAGCGCTTCTGTGCAATGTTCTGCTCTTCTAACACCCACCTGTACTGAGAAATTGAGGTGACCTCAGCCAGTGTGTGAGGGACATAATCTGGATAGAAGGCCCCGAAGCCTGATTCCAGATCCAGAATCTGTGTATTACCCTCAAGGCCGAGGAGAGCGAGCTGGGAGGCCTCGAGACCCCCGCGGGCAGCATTGCCCATGTGGAGAGGTTTGGTTTGAGTAGCAGCGTTTGCCATGGGTGCTCCAGCAGATGAGCAGGCTATTGCTAGAGCTGCTATGCTCTGGGCTGCTGGGAGACCCAAAAGTTTAGCCGAAGCAGCTGCGCTACCCATAACCCCAACAACTGCAGGAGGGTGAAATCTAAGAGGGACACATGGATCACAATAAAAAATCTATTAAATAAATAAAAAAAAGATTCTTTATTAATTAAATAGTAAAGATGTGGACAGGTGCATTTTATGAATAAAATCGATTTAAGTATTTCATTAAAATATACCTAACTGATCATTATTCAAATTATTTTAAATATACACTACTATTCAAGTTTGGGTTCAGATTTTATTTTTTGTCAAATAAATTAAGACTTTTATTAAGAAAGGATGCATTAAATCAAAATATTAAAATGATTTCTGAAGGATCATGTGACACTGGACTGGAGTAATAATGCATTGCTGAAAATTCAGCTTTTGTGCATTTGCAGATTTCTCTCTCTCTCTCTCTCTCTCTATATATATATATATATATATATATATATATATATATATATATATATATATATATATATACACATTATAATAATTATAATGATATATTACCTATCTGATAAGCATTAGCCCTACTGAATATTGAATGATTATTTCAGGATTTATAAATGAAAGTTATACAGTGCTAACATTTTTTTAAAATGTGTTAAAAAAACAAATATACTTTAATATTCCATAAGTATCATTAAGTTTCAGCCATTTGGTCAAATTTAAAATGATTACTGTCTATTTGAAAGACAAAAATCACAGTTATAAAATGGGGGGCATTCATTTCATTTAAATAGTAGATAATTTAAAGATAAATCGAATATATTTTTTACCTTTTGGGAATGTTGTAAGCCTCTTTAGAAAACCTCAGGAGTCTTCCCTGAACCTCTATGCCTACATTGAAAGCCAGCAAGAGCTCCAGGCCAGAGGGTTTAGCAGGCAGTGTTTCAGCCAGTGCCAGGAGAGCCGGCAACACAGCGCCAGAGGGGTGAGTGGCTGGATGCCAGGTGTCATCAAAGTCCATAGAGTGCACCTAACAGCACAGAAATACATCCCATTATCAAACACCCATCTGAGAGAATACATACTTTTGTGGGACCTCCTTAATGCAGATTTTTTCTTTTTCACAAGTACTACATGTATTTATCAGAGTATGACGGGGATTATTTAAAATGACCTACCGCAACACCATTAACAAAGGCAGCATCCTGAGGTGGAAGAGATAATCCTGGTCTTCCCCAGACCTTGCTGTTTTCCAGGGCATGCTGCCTCTAATTTATAAATGATCAAAGAAATGTGCATAAGAGTCAGACATAAAGGGAGGATAACTAAACAATATCCCTCTATTCAAACAGCATCCTTACTTGGCTGCTCTGAAGGACTGTGTTAAAGACTGGAGTACTGCTTCCCAGCAGTCCCACTCCCAGCGTGTCCAGTATCATTCGCTTACTCCTCCTAATCACTTCATCTGTCAGATGAGATGTGCTCAGACAGGAGACTGCTGCCCCAAAACTCTCAGTAACACCCTGAGAAAAGCAAAGATCAAAACTATCGTATATAGCCAATCAACAGCATGAATACTTTTTGATGTATTTGAATTTTTACTGTAAAAGATAAATAAAAATGAACGCTGGATGAATTATATAACATTATTTTACCTGCAAAGCAATACTGAATGAAATAAATGGTTAGAAGTCCTACCTTTCTGATCATTGTGTGAGGACTGAATCCTACTATGAGTTAAGTGTGGTAACATTCGCCCTTATATACCACTGTTCCTATAACCAACCACCAACTTTCCAAGGTTACTAAACCACAATCTCGTGAAGTGCATTGTTTCACAATTTGTGACTACCTTATCACAGTTCAAACTGTTTTTTGATTGTTTTCCACAAAATATTTAGTAATACTAAAAAAAAATATATATATGCAAAACAAAATAATAATAGGCCTAATAATAACAATAAAAATATTATTATTGCTTTATTATTATTATTATTATTATTATTAATATGAATTAAATTATATAAAATACTGAGTGGAAGAAATTGCCTTATTAAAAGTAATTCGATGTGGCCACACATTTGAAAAAATACCTTCTTTTTACAGGTTGAAATTAAAATACGGAATCAGCGTGCTTTCATGGATAGAATTTGAAAACAGAAGACAATCATAAAACCATGATATGACACCATTTTTCATGATATTTAGATAACAGAAAGTGTGTATCTCCAGAATTTGTGAAATCCGGAATTTCTTTTTGCAATTGTGTCGTATTGTCTGTCTAAGAGTTCTGTCAGTCACTGGTTCCTCATAGGGTCACATGAGAGTATTCTTTGAGTGCCTTACGAATGTTTATAGAACCGTTTAAAGGCAGTCTTGGCCCTTTAACACCTTTCTGGTTCAGTAAGTGCTTATTTCCCATTGTTGTGCTTTAATTTGCTGCTCATTAGCTCATCACGAAAGTACTCATGAATTGAACTGGGTGTCAAATAAAGGACCTGTGCAAAATGTGCAGTTGGTGCTCTGGGATTGAGAATCACTGAAACCCATAGATGAGTATTTGGAGCAAGATGGGGAATATATTTTATTTTATTATATTTTATATATATATATATATTTTTTTTTATCAGATTATGTAAATAAATAATCTGCAGATTAACTGATTATTATTAGTTGCAGCCCTAAACATTTTCATGAAGTATTATGAGTCTTTAACTAAGCCAATAAGACAGTAATGCAGAGAGTAAGTATATATTGATTTGCAAGTTAACACAAAATAGCCATAAATCTTGATAAATCAATGTGTCTCTTTGCTTTAATCTTTTCAGCCATACTAAGTTTCTTTGTCCCAACCTCAAGCTTATTTTCATCCTTGGTGTCTGTACAAAATGAAACAATTACAAAACTCAAGACACGGGTTAAAAACAGAATAAATTACATAACATGAGCAGATCTCAAGGACGTGAATGAGACATTGGCACATGTTAGGTCACATGCTTTCAAAGCTCCATTGTGAGTTCATTTGATATATATATATATATATATATATATATATATATATATATATATATATATATATATATATATATATATATATATATATAAATATAAATATATATATATATATATATATATATATATATATATATATATCAAATATGTACTAACCCAGCGATTGAGTTGTTTTAACCCAGTGATTGGGTTGTCTTAAGCAAACATGGCAGGCAGTATCATAGCCTTTTTGTCTGTTTTATGTTGTTAGTACGTTTATAAAAGACAGTGAGGAAAAGCTGTACCAAAATATTGATGATAATGCTGGCAGTGCATCAGAAAATAAGGTTGTGAAATTGAAGATCAAGGAGGATAGCAGTCAGTGAGGGTGATGGCAGAGATGAAGAATATAAGTCACAGATTGTTGTGGAAGTCAGACATTTTGTTACATTCTCCTATGCCAGTTTGGAAGATGTGATCCATATTACAACCAGAGGTTAGGAAAGATGCCACTGCCTATGGCCTCACTACTGACTAGCAGGGAAGCACCAAAAATGATGACTAGACAGGTGAAAATTGAGTAAAGTGTGGAAAGTGTGGGCAACACTGACTTGTTGATTTTCACTTCTGCTTCAATAATTGATCTGGAATTCCAAGAAATGGATAGTTAAAGATTGTTTAATGTTTTTGAAACACTGAGACATGGTTTCACAACTTTCCAGGCAGCGAAGTCTGAATTTGTGACTTCCAAATGAAATATAGTAGCCGATTAAATGGATTAATAAAACTTTTGGAATTTTTTTTTTTTTTAACACTCCATTTCAGGAGTGATGCCAGATTTATTTTAATGTGTGTTAAGTTTCAGACAATTTCCCAAAAATAATTTATCCTAATAGGAAAAAGTCAGTTATAAATGACAGCACCTCAAAAATGGTCAAAGGTCAGATAATAATTATTATCCGAAAATAATTTTCCAAAATTAAAGTCGTTTTTAACTGTGATTTTATATATTCATTCACAAACAAGATCAATTCAGATTCCAAACACAGATTTGTTTACTAGATTCACAACCTATGAAATGCTTTTTCACAGGCCGCAATCCAATGCAAGTGACTTGTTCTAAAATCAGTGTGTGTAGTGGCAGGAAAAGCCACCAAAGCACTTCAAAACGAAGAGACTTCAGTGAACAAGATACGACTAGTCAGTGCAAAATAATTTTTTCACTTAAAAGATTCATTCAACACAGTCCTGAACCACTAAAAATAGTGTACCTAATATTGATGCTGGCTTTAACAGCACCACTATATATACACAGATGGGGTATACTAATACAGTATCTACTGATACTGACTTCACTATATATATACACCGATCAGGCATAACATTATGACCTAATATTGTGTTTGTTGCCCTTTTGCTGCCAAAACAGCCCTGACCCATCGAGGCATGGACTCCACTAGACCCCTAAAGGTGTGCTGGTATCTGGCACTAAGATGTTAGCAGTAGATCCTTTAAGTCCTGTAAGCTACGAGGTGGGGCCTCTATGGATTGGACTTGTTTGTTCAGCACATCCCACAGACACTCGATTGAATTGAGATCTGGGGAATTTGGAGGTCAAGTCATCACCTCAAACTTGTTGTGCTCCTCAAACCATTCCTGAAAAATGTTTGCTTTGTGGCAGGGCGCATTATCCTGCTGAAAGAGGCCACAGCCACCAGGGAATACCGTTTCCATTAAACGGTGTACATGGTCTGCAACAATGCTTAGGTAGGTGGTATGTGCCAAAAGCATCACACTACCTCTGCCAAATTGCCTTCTTCCCATAGTGCACCCTGGTGCCATGTGTTCCCCAGAATAGCGACACACACGCGTACCCGGCCATCCATGTGATGTAAAAGAAAACGTGATTCATCAGACCAGGCCACCTTCTTCCATTGCTCCATGGTCCAGTTCTGATGCTCCACAAGTGGACAGGGCTCGGCACCCTGATGGGTCTGCAGCTATGTAGCCCCATACGCAACAAACTACAATGCACTAAGTATTCTGTATTCTTTCTATCAGAACCAGCATTAACTTATTGAGCAATTTGAGCTACAGTAGTTTGTCACATGGCCCAGCCTTCGCTCCCCACATGCATCAATGAGCCTTGGCCCTGTTCCTTCCTTGAACACTTTTTGATAGATACTGACCACTGCAGACTGGGAACACCCCACAAGAGCTTATCTTATCTGTGTGTTCAATGAGTCTTTGAATGAAAATGAACAAATCACTCTTCCACAGACACATATGTTTTGTATATTCTTTTTGAAGTGCATTTTTTTGTCTCCACAGACTATAAAACAATCCATTTGCATTGGAGTGTGCAGCATTTCATTGGTTGTGAATTTACTAAACAAATCTGTGTTTGGAATGAATCTTGTTTGTGTGTCTCAAGTCCAGAGGTTTGGTCATATTACCAACTACATGTTTATTGCTGGTGGGATGTTGCATAAGACAATGTTTAATCTTAAATTTGTATTTTATTCAACCATGTTTTTTGGTCAAATTAGCTTTTTATTCCTATAAAGATTTTAATTTTAAATATGCAATTATAAACTGATAATCCAAAACATGACCAGTCACAGATGAAGCAAATATCATTGATATTTTTCTTACAAGGCAACATATTAAGGTCTGGGAAGAATAGGAGGTATAAGCAAACAATCAGTTCTCCTAATCAACATGTTGGATGCAGAAGAAATGGGCAGGAATAAAGATCAGAGTGACTTTGACAAGAGACACATTTTTATTGCAAGGTGACTGGGTCAGAGTATCTCTGAAACAGCAAGGCTTGTGGGTTGCTCCCGTTCAGCAGTGGTGAGAATTTACCAACAGTGGTGAAAAGGGATAAACTACAAACCGGACCCACAAACACTCATTGATGCACAAGGTCAACGAAGGCTATCCCGACTGGTCCGAACCAACAGAGGGTCCACTGCGGCATAAAATATTAATGATGGTTATGGGAGGAATGTGTCACAATACACAGCCCGCTAGAAATTGTATGTTCCCAGAATGTTCTCAGAATGTTCCCAGAATGTTCCGAGACGTGGCCATGATGTGGAGTTCTTTAAAGGGTTGGGGGATGTTATTTGGCGAACCTTCACGGAACATTAAGGATGTTCTCGGAACATTTAGGGGACAATTTTTTATTGGAAATTAGATTCTCAAAACATTCTCAGGACGTCCCAGCTGAGTCCCTAGAACGTTCTGAGACGGTCATGATGTGGAGCTCTTTAAAGGGTTTGTGGATGTTATTTGGTGGACCTTCACTGAACATTCAGGATGTTCTCAGAACGTTTAAGGTACCATCATTTATTTGGAAATTTGATGTTCACAGAACATTCCTGCTGTTTTCAAGGGTGTTACCTGGTAACATTCCTAGCACGTTCGGAGGCGGTCACGATTTGGAGTTCTTTTACGGGTCGGGGGAGGTTATTTGGTGGACCTTCAGGGAACATTCAGGTCAATGTGGGAATGTTTATGGGACAATTACTATAGGACGTCCCTCTACACTACATTCCCATAATGTTTGCAGGACCTTTAGGGGACCAATTTAAATTTCAAATTGGCCCTATTTAGGTCCTTCCATCACGTTTACAGAACATGTTTGTGTGAATCCATGTACACTGGGCTGCTCTGCAAATGAGAGTCAGTAAAACGCAGAATTTGCAAAAAAGTTGCTTCTAAATGATGGACCAATAGCAATCCTTCAAACAATGCACAAAAAAAATAATGTGTTTCCAAATCAGCTTTCTGAATGTGCTAATGTAGCTAAAGCTAGCATTTTTTCTTACTGTATTCACAGAGACCAGAGCTTGTTATTTTTAGTCCGAAAATGCTCACCTCCAGTACAATTTAGAAGTGCACTTGTATTACTTCTTAAAAAAAAAACTAGAGAAATACCTCTGATCTCTGTGAATACAGTCAGAGGCAATGGTAATTTTAGGGCCGTCAGGGCCATGTGGGAATGATCTGTTAATGTCCTAAATGTCCTCTTTGTAACGTTTCTATGCGACCAAAGAATAACCAAAATGGAACGTTCCTCTAAAGTCATATAAGGAACGTTATTACATGACCAACAGAGGTACATGTGGGAATGATCTGTTAATGTCCTAAATGTCCTCTTTGTAACATTGCTATGCGACCATAGAATAACCAAAATGGAACATCCCCCTAAAGTCATTTAAGGAACGTTATTACATGACCAACAGAGGGCCATATGGAAACGTTCATGTTAACATCCCAAATGTCCTCTTTGTAATGTTGCTATGTGACCATAAAATAACAAAAATAGAACGTCCCACTAAAGTCATATAAGGAACCTTGAACTGCAGCACTTTCATAACCAAAAGAGGATGTTTTAGGAACGTCCCTTATGTATTATAAAGATTCTGGATTTTCGTCACCTTTCAAGAACTTTTAGGAAACATTGCGCAAAATCGTGAGAACATCCACTCCTACATGAGAATGCATTGTACTACTGCGTATCAGGCTGCATAGCCACAGACCAATCAGAGTGCCTATGATGACCCTTGTCCACAAACTAGATCTTGGAGCAGTGAAAGAAAGGCTGCCTAGTCTGATGAGTCCCATTTTCTTTTAATGTATTGTCCTAGCCTCCAATTTCTTCAGATCTCAATCCAATTGAGCATCTGTGGGATGCACTGGACCAACACGTTTGATCCACGGCTCCACCTCTCAACCTACAAGACTTAAAGGATTTACTGCTTACGGCTTGGTGCCAGATTCCACAGGGCACCTTCAGGGGTCTTGTATAGAGTCCCTACAGGTGGAGGACCGACAGTATATTAGGCATAATGGTTTGGATCATCGATGTATACATTTACAAGCATTTAATTTTAATTCTACTTTAATTTAAATACAATGTTTTGCAAAGTGCAATTCGGCATTCTGTTTCCTACCTGAGTTCAAATCAGGATTTTAAAAGCTCTTGCTTATAGACTAGACTGAACTGTCATACATCAGATTTTGACATATTGAAACAATGTTTTTTGTTTTTCTCAGCACTTCACGAGTTGACACTTACAAATAAGTGAGATAGAATAAATGGTATGCATTTTTGCCGTGCTCTCCAAGGAGAGGGCTCTGAGCTCTGTATTTGGCCCGAACTCAGAGTACTCCTCCCGTATTCCTGGCTGTGGTAGGAACAGGCCAAGAGTGATGAGTCGGAATGGTGGAGGGATGCTGAAAACTGTCGGGGAATGTAGACGAGTCGACTGAGTAGCCTATGGCTTCCTCTCTGCTGATAGGATAGATATGGTAATTGTTGAAGGCGTGTCCACAGGGGCAGATTTAATAGTTTTGATAACCAAGTGGAAGCATAATAGCTGACTCCACATCTTATCTGTCCATTTTCTACTACAATTTAGTGTTAACTGAGTGCTTGTGAAGAAGATTGAGTCCCATAATTTTGACTTTCTACCACTAGATGCCACTACCACTCCTTTGTCTGGAGGGATATGGAAGAAAATGTAAGTTAGCCTACACTAATTTTTTATAATACCCGTTGTGTGTGAGAAAATTCATTTATTCCTGTGCTTTTCCCCATTTTATTATCTTCATTTAAGTGTACGTTTATATCTCTTCAACATTTTGTTGTCTTTTGATAGTAACATCAAGGTATCATCTCCATCAGCAGGAGGCAGACACCAGTTGGTCCCATTTTGCCAATAAAGCGTTAACATCAGCCGTCTTCTCTCCCCTCCCACAACCTATTTAAACAAATATCTGCCGTTATCTTGAGTCTTTGGGACACGCGTTGCACACAATCGCAAATAACTGGCACCTTCAGTTGAAGAGACGTGATGGCTTTGGCAGATCCCGAGTGTGGAATATCAAACGGCGCGGATTCCGCGTCCCCGTTTTCTGACATTATTGAACTAAATGTAGGAGGACAAGTGTATGTGACACGGCATACTACTTTAATAGCCGTACCGGATTCTCTCCTGTGGAACATGTTTAGTAAGAAAACACCGACAGAACTGGCACGGGACAGCAAAGGTCGTTTTTTTCTGGACAGGGACGGCTTTCTTTTTCGCTACGTTTTAGACTACCTTCGGGATCTACATCTGGTTTTGCCCGACTATTTTCCAGAAAAGAGCAGATTACAGCGAGAGGCTGAGTTTTTTCAGCTGCGGGACCTGTCCAAGCTCTTAAATCCCAAAATGAGTAAAGAAAACTCCATCACCGATGAGATCTGCCAGAGTGACTCGGAGGAGCTCAGCGCGAGCGCCACTCCGTTGGTCGGACCCGACACCTCGCGCATGCTGTCCGTCGCCAGCGCCGCTCATTCTCCTTCCCTGGAGTCCAAAAAGTCGGGCTTCATCACAGTCGGTTACCGGGGCTCATATACAATCGGAAGAGATATACAAACAGACGCCAAATTCAGGCGCGTCGCGAGGATCACAGTGTGCGGGAAAACTTCTCTGGCTAAGGAGGTGTTCGGAGACACTTTGAACGAGAGCAGAGACCCGGACCGACCTCCGGAGAGGTACACATCACGCTATTATCTGAAATACAATTTTCTCGAGCAGGCGTTTGACAAACTGTCAGAGTCTGGCTTCCATATGGTTGCCTGCAGCTCCACTGGCACGTGCGCTTATTCCAGCAGTGACCCAAACGAGGACAAAATCTGGACAAGCTACACAGAGTATGTTTTCTGTCGAGAATGAGCCAAAATCTGTTGCATTTTATTGTGTGTTATAGGCATTCCACTACAAGAATAAAGTTTCAACCGTCTTTCAGAGATGTACAGTAGGAGTTCACACCGGGCAATTGTTTGCGTCATAGTAGTAGGCTATTGGCTGTTTACTCCGAGGCTTTTAAAGCCTATTACATGTATTGCTAGAATTAACGAACGCAGAATAACTAGCTATTATTAAACTTCCATTCGTAGCTTAATTTTGTTTGCAGATTTTTTTATTTATTTTAATTTGTTTTAATCCAGATTTGAGGGCATGTTTGTAAAAAGTCCCAGATGTGTTTTGTACTTGCTATTCTTTATGTATTTTAAATGAACACGTAAAATATTGCTTCATTCAACATGGCACAGAGACCACATCTATAAGTTATATTTTGTTTAATGTTCATAATAATTAAATCATTACACAACAGTGTGAAAAGACTGACAGCTTCCTTTGTGTTCATCAGACTGGTGGATCTCAGTAACACTTTCCCTTAATACTTTCCCTTTTCACTGTGAATAAATAACCTATTAAAACGGAAAATGTAAGTTTAATTGCTGCCTTAATTTATTATTATTATTATTACTACTATTATTTTGTAAAATTAAAGAGTTGCCAAAGTTACCTGCAGTGATTAATTGCACTTTTTTGACCAGTTTAAATGTCATTACAGATGAAGATAAAAGAGTGTAACATCTGAAAAAAAGAGAAGAAAAAAAAGAAATGGATGGATGGGAAAAAAATAAAAAAAATTCTTAAAAGTGAGGCTTAAAGTTTTGTAGCATACAGCTGTATTGTATTACATTTTGCACACCGTTTTTTATGTCTAAGGTATAAGGTTTCTATGTCTATATTACTACAGAGTGTTCCCTTTTATTCCAACATTGTAAACATCCTCTATTGTTGTCTGTTCAAATATTCAATCATTTAATAAATTATAATCTGTCAATCTTTCAGACTAAATCAGATTTTTGCTTGTTTCCAGAACGTCTTGTGCAGCTAAAGGCTGTAAACAAGAACATGTTTAAGCAGCTGCTGAACAACCCAGATTTACTCTTCTTTTTGGTGCAAATGCATCCCATGCTTTAAGTGCATTCTCGAAATCGAAATGGGATCACTGAAAGAAAAAAAAACTGCATGGTTGAATTTAAATAGGATATATTTTAAAATTGTTTTCGCAATAACACAAAACATTAATTATTAATTTTTAGCAGAACTATCTTAACTCTTCAAGCAATGATAGATTCAGGGAGTAAACAAATTACATGGAAATAACTGGGATGAATAAATCGGTCCTTGAGCTTGCTTTTTGGATGGAGCATTATTAACTGTGCTCTCAAAAGGTTTGGGGGTCAGCCAGATTATTTCAGTGTCCTGATCATGGATCATTGCCAGTTCTAATGAATATAATAATTGTACCAATGTACAATAGTTCCCTTTCCGTTTTTTGTGACAAATGTTGTTGAAATGCAGATGGCACAGCTGTGCACTATATAGGTGGCATTATCATTTCGAGTGTACATAATGAAAGGATCCAGCTGCAAGGTTGGGGTTACAGGACAGGTCTCTCTGTTAGCATGCAATGAATATCCTCAGTTATTTGCATTTAACAAAATATACAAAATGTTCCTTACATATAAATGGGGGTAAGAATGATCTGAAAAGTGGGGTCGACACAGTATGATTATTACACTTCTGGATACAAGTAGCCCCCTTATTTTTCAACGCAGAAGTAAGCTATTTTCTGTGAATGTGTAAAACTTGTAAAATAACTAGAAGAATAACAAAGTGTGTGAAGTTGTTAAACTGTGCTAGAAACCAGAGCGTTTATATTTATGAAAAAAACAATAATATAACAAATACCAATTTGCAAGATCAAGAAACATATTTTCTGCATTGCAGTGACTGTAAAAGCCATGCCAAGTCCAAGGGACTTAAAAGCCAAGGGACCAAGAACCGAACCATGGTTATTTGATGTTATTTGGACAGCCTCCCTCTCTGGGGAAGTTATGATGTTGCTTCTGACGCAAACTAGCAAATTACAGTTGTTGTGAGTCTGAGGTCAAGGGAGAATATGGTGGTTAACTGTCTCAAAGACAGACTAGCACATGGGTTTTCAAACTTTATGATGCCAAGGACCCCCACATATGATGAACCTTTTATCTATATATTTTTATGTATATTAAGAAAAAAAAGAGAAAACATTTAAACTGTTAAATAAATAGGCCTATAGTAAGTGTGACATTATAAATACACAATATTGTTTCCAAACGTAATTTGGCTATACTTGTGTATGTTGGCTTTATAAACCTGAAGAAGAGCATTTTCAATTAAAAATGCTTTGAATAAGCAACTTTCACAATAATGTATGTAAGGATTTTACGTACTGTGTTAAGAACACTGCGAGATAAGGGGACTATAGTGAGAAAAACTTACTAGATGGATACAAAGCAAACATATACAGTTCTGGAAAGTACGTATACGTAAGGAGAGAAACATTTAGAAATGTAACACTTAGAATGTTCGGTAGACTTTATCCATTTTTGCTTTGTCTTTTTATTCTTTGAAATTTTCTGGGGACCCCTTAGAACCTTCTGGAGGACCCCAGTTTGAAAACCTCTGGGCTAGCAGCCAGGTACATACATTTATATAAAACCTTGAAGTCTGGAGAAGCTTCAGATGATGATAGTTTGGATATCTAGAAGATGTTGTATTCAGTTGTATTCATATACATCAGCTCAGAATCAAAGTCATGCATTGCAGCAGACAGATGACCATTTCTGAATATTGGAAAATGTCTTGCTGTTCCAGCTTGCAGCATACTCTTTGTTCTCCTAGAAAACCTTTCCTTTCTGAGAAAATCAGATCAAAGCGTTGCGTAACAAAACATACCACAAGGTTGACTTCACCGTGATTATTCAAGTTAAATTCTTAGCTAAAAATAACCAATACTCTCAGCTGAGAAATTTATTAATGGTCTATTGCACAACTCAGTTCTTTCTCAAGGAGAGTGTTAAGTGAAGTGCAAATTTCATATATTTGACTGGGTACAAGTTTAATTTATACAATCTTCAAAAATGGTAGCCTATACTTTAATAAGATTCCATAATCTTAATTAATCATGGTAGAATTTAAGCGCAACATCCTTATCAACACTGCGCACACATACACACACTCAGTCTTAGTTGCATTCATAATGTTATCCAATCCATGCGTGTCCATAAAAGGGCTAATGAGGTTATCATCACGTGTCACTCATTGTCTCAAAAGAATTTAATTTGAGAGTATGTTCAACATTCCCTGAGCTGGTGCTAACAGCCTGCCTATGAGGCATTTAGATTTTACCTGTGGAAATGCTGTGGCATACTTTCTTACAGCTGAAATTCTTTATGTTTAAAAACCTAGCCTCAGATTTTTCTTCAAGCTGACTGAACAAATTAAGATAGGCGTTCCTTTCTTATTCTACAAAAACTGCATTTTTAATCAGCATCACTGTTTGCAGGCATGATTGTGTAGTACTTGCATAATGTGCAGTGTATTTTTTCTTCTTTTTGGAATGGATTTTAGCCCATCATAATGGTTCGGTGTATAATCTGCAACCAGAGCAATTTAGTAACAGCTAAATGCAGGGTGATTTAATATATGAACTCATAGTCTGGGAGGGAAGATAGTGAATTTTTGACATCTTTGAAAGCATTTTGAAATAAACCTCTGACAACTCCATTACCTAACAACTATGGAATGTAGTCCTATGGGAACAGACATTAACAGTTTAGCAGTTCATCGCCTCGAACACTCAGCCACCTCATGAGACATGAAAACTGGTTTAGGATTTAGTTCTTTTAAAATTTAGAAGGAGATTTTGGTGCTTTATCAGTAAAATAAGTTGAGCAGTAACCATTTTTTTCTGTTAAATTTATTCTACTCTATAACATAATTTATTGTTGGAAATATCCTAAAATACATAGAACATGATATAGTTCAACAATGTGTAATGTAGAAAAAGCATCTAGTGATGATATTTATTTCACTTTTTTTTTCTCAGCGATGTCACTACAATGTATCCAAAATGTGAATGTCTATCCAAAATGTTAAAATATCCAACATAAAGGATTTTTTATTTATTGTAGTCTTGACAAAATTACAATCTTTTCAAAAAGCAGAAATGATGTAGGTCTAAAGTAAATAATTATATAGGTCTTAAATTGAAAGCTTGAAAGCACATGAGAGATTCTACAAATGTTTACAAGAGAAAAAACATTCAAATCAGTGACTAACAGTTATCATCCTGGTGTATGGATAAATAAGAGATGGGGGTTGGAAAACGGATGTTTATTATAGAGAAAATATCACAATTATTATTTTTAATGTACAGTGGTGAAGGCCTGATGTTATTAATTTTTGAAAGCACTATTTTAATTACATACACATAATATCGTGACATAATTTTTCTTTCGTGACATGAGCTAAAATATATATTTGTGTAAGAATGATTTCTCAAAACTTTCTTACACAAATATATATATTAGCTCATGTCACGAAAGAAAAATTATGTCACGATATTATATAATGTGTATGTAATTAAATGTATGAATATTACATTAGCATTCTCTAATGCAAACATGAAAACAAGAAGTCCAGGTCCAACAATTAAAGGGTTAGTTCACCCAAAAATGATGTCATTAATTACTCACCCTCATGTTGTTCCAAACCCCATATTACATTTGTTCATCTTTGAAACACAAATGAAGATATTTTTGATAATTGTAAATAGAGCAGCGCTTTCGAGTGTTCTACGGCAGCCGATGATGTTCACATGAGCACCATGACGCATATGTGTGATAATGACACGTAGGAGCTGCACTGTTTTTACAATGTAAACGGCGGAGAAGGGTACTGGCAAAGGCTAGAACAAAATTGTTGAATAAAGTTGTTATTTTGCACACAAAAAGTATTCTCATCATTAAGGTTGAACCACTTGAGTCACATGGACTATTTAAACAACCATTCTGGGCCTTGAAAGTGTTAATTAAATCGCTGTCTATGGAGAGGTCAGAAAGCTCTCGGATTTCATGAAAAATATCTTCATTTGAAGGTACAGGTTTGGAACGACATGAGGGTGAGGTTTTTGTGTGAACTAACCCTCTAAGCATAAAGTTCCTGCCTTTAGAATAGATCTTCACAATTCATTTCACTTAATTAAACCAGGGACTTTAGTAGTAAAGGCTGGTCATTTCAAAATAGTGGTCACTTGCTTTCTTAGATACTTTCTAAAAACTCAGCCATGCAGACACACACAACTATTTTTTCACTTCATTTTTGTTCATGTGCATTCATAGACTAGGTAAACCCAGCCCGGTCTGATTGGTTGAGGGACTATCCAATTGCGTACAGAGTCATTTAAACTATGCCTGTTGATCACGCCTCTTGTGGTCTGATTGGTTGAGGGACTATCCAATTGCGTACAGAGTCATTTAAACTATGCCTGTTGTTCACGCCTCTTGTGCAGTAGAAAATACAGAGCAGACTCCCCAGACCAATGTTCAATCTTAAAAGATTGAGCTTGGTCTGTTGATAGCCAGACAAGTGTATTCATCTACTAGACACAAACTAATGTGTCCTTTACACAACATTTTGCAATGGTTAAAAAGTATACCACATTATAGTGTCTTGAATTAGTAATAATTTTACATAATTCAATAAAATATAAATAAAATGTGACACAGATGTGTCATGACTGTGTTTAAATGAGAGTAGGTCATGCTAAATCTGCAATGATAAAAGCCTTTGCAATTATGCAGTGACGAAATCTAATGCAATCGCAATGTTCTCTCATTGAAGTGAGCTCAAAGGAAGTTAAATTAAAGGAAACAACAATTATCAAATTCAAAAATATTTTTTATAAAAATGTTTATGAAGACAAGGGTTTATCGTTTTGTAAAAAATGCATACTGAAAACTATTGTGTTGAGTTCACCAAAAAGAGGTCTGCACTTGAAAATCCCAAACAAGGTACAGTGCAGTGACCTTTTCAAGTATACGTATAAGCAATTTTAGTTTGACTGGCCTCGCAGAATACATCCTTGATGTTTAGTAGCTAACTGAAATGTATTTTAAGGAAGGATGCTAATCTAATATTAAAAAGCTTTGAATATCACTTTTCTAGTCATCTGCTTTCCTTCCACATACACAGCTTCTTCTAAAAAACACTGTTGAAATGACCCTAGTGTCATCTTTAATCAACTGCTTAAAATAAACACTTCACACAGGTTATGCAAAACATTTGGAGGCTGTTTGGCCTAAAACATTAATAGGCGATTGGAGTCTTTTGGCCGTAAGCCCTGCCAAATCAATGAATAATTTGCTGGGAAAAAAAAACGGGTGACATAAAGGTCAGTATGAACATCACTCAGTGAATCTGTATGAGTCAGTTTGGCCAAGTAACAGACGAACAGTACAAATTACACAATAGATGGTCCATCTTTAAAGACCTGTGCAAGTCACACTCTCCCAAATAGATACGTAATATATATTTTATCTACTACCGTTCAACAGTTTTGGGTCAAATTCCTTTTTTTTTTAAAGATAATACTTTTATTCAGCAAGGACACATTAAATTGATCAAACGGGAAGTAAAGACATTTATAATGTTACAAAAGATTTATATTTCAAAGACTTTTCTTTAAAAATGTCTATTCATCAAAGAATCCTTAAAAAAAAAAAAGGTTTCTAAAAAAATATTAAGCAGCACAACTGTTTTCTATGGAAGGCCGTTTCCGCCACAGTTGAGTAAAAAAATTGCATTCTTAAGTCTTAATAATAATGAGAAATCTTCTCTAAATAATGAGAAACTTTCTCGAAATGACTTAATATTTCATAATATTTCGAGAAACCTTCATTGCTATAGGTGCAGGTGTTGCTGATGCTGATTCATGCAGACGAAATTATGATTTACTGTATCGAAATTATGACATGCTGCTCATTAATCTGACGCGAACCGACAGGAGCAATTGTGAACGCATTAAGGAGTATTTAACTGTGGTTTTAGCTAATAATGATTAAATGATTGCCTTATCTTCTTATTTGAATTGCATTGAATAGCCATATAAGATTTTAAACAAGAACGAGCTTTGGTGCAGAAACTGCGTACCATTTGCACGTCAAAACTCATTTTGGCGTATACATTCCACGACATTGCACACTCGTACTATTTATACACATTTTCATGAGAACAGGCCTGTATAGGCTATGTTTGTACACACAGAATTTGTTTTCAGTACACAGAGACAAAAGTACACAGTAAAATAAGTCAATATTTCGAGAAAGTTTCTCAATATTTCGAGATATTAAGTCCATATTTCGAGAAAGTTTCTCATTATTTTGAGATATTAAGTCAATATTTCGAGAAAGATTCTCATTATTTCGAGATGTTAAGTCCATATTTCGAGAAAGATTCTCATTATTGCGAGATATTAAGTCATTATTTCGAGAAAGTTTCTCATTATTTCGAGATGTTAAGTCAATATTTCGAGAAAGTTTCTCATTATTTCGAGATGTTAAGTCCATATTTCGAGAAAGATTCTCATTATTGCGAGATATTAAGTCATTATTTCGAGATGTTAAGTCCATATTTCGAGAAAGATTCTCATTATTGCGAGATATTAAGTCATTATTTCAAGAAAGTTTCTCATTATTTCGAGATGTTAAGTCAATATTTCTAGAAAGATTCTCATTATTACGAGATGTTAAGTCATTATTTCTAGATGTTAATTAAGTCATTATTTCGAGAAGATTTCTCATTATTATGACTTAAATAATCATATTTTTTAACTCAACTGTGGCGGAAACGGGCTTCCATAGTTTTCAACATTGGTAATAATAAGAAATGTTTTTTGAGCCCTAATAAGTAGGGCCTATATTAAAATGACTATTTCAGCTTGGCCTCAGAAAAAAAAATAGGGTAAATGTACCTATTAAAGGAACACGCCGACTTTTGGGACTTCATCTTATTCACTATATCCCCCAGAGTTAGATAAGTCCATACATACCATTCCCATCTCCATGCCGTAACTCCGTCTGACGCAACCACCTCTAGCCTAGCTTAACACTAAGACTGGAGGTAAACGGCTCCATCTAGCTGATGTGTATAGTTACATCCTGTACTAAGACCAACGGAAACTGATAATTATATTACACAGCGCCTGAAAATATAGGCTAACTTCTCTCAACATAACCAACGTGACAACCTACTTGCACAGAGAGCATGCTGGGGACTAATAGGCGCTGCGTAATATCATTGCGCCTGCTGCATCCATGGTACAGCAGCAAAGTTCCTTGATTATTACCCAGGAATGAGAGTATAGTCCCTAGCCATATTGGTCTAGAAAACTGCTACTTTTTATTTTCCGTCTGTCTTAGTACACAATGTAACTATACACGTCAGACGTCAAAACATACAAATAGGAAAATGTTGGTGTTATTTTGTCAAATGGAGCCGTTTACCTCCAGTCTTAATATTTAATTTAATTTTAAATTACAAAAGCATTTCAATTAAGATATACATCATTAAATGCAAAAAGTTGGCTGTGCTTTATGGGTACATGTTTGTACAATTTAAGCACACGTTACCATTAAGCTGTTTTTATGTTTTTTTTTGTTTTTTTTGAAAATTCTTGTTTATTTTAAACAACATACTTAAACAATCATTTTATAAAGATTAACTTGAAGTGTCAACCATCAGTTAATATTTAAAGTCTGTTTATGCAGTATTTACAAAGACATTCAATGTGGATGAGCTTAAAGGGGGTACTTCAGCGCTGGGAAGATGAATCTGTATTTAAACTGGGTCATTAATGTAGTAGAAATGTGAAATTATTTTTGAATTTGGTGCCTTCTAGACTGAGAAAACACAGAAAATGTATTTTTGCCTCATGGGGATGAAAGACAACAATTCCCAGAATGCACTGCTTCACTGCCCTACTCTAGGCACTGCTAGTCGGCTACTGGATTACTGGATCACTTGCCCACCGCGTTCATTTGCAGAAAATCAGTTCAGTTAGAGACACTACAATTAAAAACTGAAACGTGTCTGTTCGATATAATGCGAGTGAGCCGATTGAGCGGCACAAACAGCAGTATCGGATTACATTCATCACATGAACTGAGGTAACGTTAATCGCGGGATTCGCGGCTGCATTCACAGCGCGTGATCAGTTTGGCACGTGTTCAGTTCATGTCTTTAGAAGCTTTACTGTCATAGGAAGTTCATTTTAAAAGTTAAAACACTCACTTTGCTCTCCACGGCTCCGTTTATATGAATCTCAGCAGCTCCCTGAGCCGAGTGCTGTGAGTGCTGTAAGTGTGATGTTGAAAACATGTGGAAACAGCGCCCTCTGCTGGCTGTAGTCTTCAGCCTCTGGCCAAAAACTCCCCAGATGACGCAAAATGACGATATTTGCGTCATCGGAGGAATTTTTCCAGAAATAAAATACATAATTCTCTCGTCTCAGGGTCATATGAGGGGGAAAAGTACGATAATTTGAATATACTCCTGGGTTTCTACTGATACAAAGCTTAATGCTAATCGCTGAAGCACACCGAGCTTAACTGGAACAGCAAACCTTTTTTTAATTAATCAATATTATTAAATAAAATTTAAAAGGACAATTTTTCTAAATAAATAATCTAGGTCATGTATTTTGTCATACATATTTTAAAATGAACAGATTTTATTGGAATTATCTACTTTTTCTTATTGATATCACACCGAAGCTGTGATTTTCATAGTAGTGTACCCTTTAAGCTCACTGCACAATAATATGAAGTCTTTAAAAATGAGAGCAGTGTAAAACCACAGAACATCAATAAACTGTAAATGTATAATATAATGGATTTAAAAGTACAAGCCAGTAATGCCTGTTAAGTAATATTAGTGTAGCACAGTCTTATACAGCTAGTAAGCTAACAATGTTCTGTATCTGCGCTATGTTGCTAAAACCATCTTTTGGATCTAACAGTAATTATTTCCCATATACAGGTTCCAGATTATAATATGCAAAAGTCTAAACATTAATCTCTTAATTTTGCTGTAAGGAGTTATATTTATGGAAAAATGTATACCCATATACTGTATCTGTGCAATGGTCTGATTAGTCTGATTACTTGAACTTAAAGGGATAGTTCACCCAAAAATGTAAAATTCTGTCATCATTTACTCACCTCAAGTTATTTCAAACCTGTATGAGTTTCTTTGTTCTGCTGAACACAAAGATGATATTTTGAAGAATGTTTGTATCCAAGCAGATAGAGCAACCACTGACAATCATAGTAGGGGGAAAAATTCTATGGTAGTCAATGGTTGCTCTATCTGCTTGGTTACAAAAATTCTTCAATACATCTTCTTTTGTGTTCAGCAGAACAAAGAAACTCATACAGGTTTGGAAGAACTTGAGGGTGAGTAAATGACAGAATTTTCATTTTTGGGTGAACTATCCCTTTAATAGGTACGTTTACCATATACAAAATATATTAAAATAGAAAACATTGTAATAATATTTTTTATAATATTACAATATTACTGTTTTTACTGTATTTTTGACCAAATAAATACAGCCTTGGTGAACATAAGAGACTTCTTTCAAGAACATTTAAAAAAATCTTTCCAACCCCAAACCTTTGAATGGTAATGAATGTTTGTTTATATATATTTGTTGGGCTCATTGGATAACAAGCACTACAAAATGTGCAGTCACAAAGGCAATGAGATCTGGGTGAAGACACATCTGTTCATTATTGTACTATCGACAGATGGCTGCTTCTACCTTCTCATGTTATTAAGAGGGAACATCTTCAGTACATCAGAAGAGTGAAAAGATTGCTTCCATAAAAAAAAACAAAAAAAAAACAGTTCAGCTGTTTTATGCTAGCACAATCTGTCTTTGGAGCGTGAAATATTTCACAGCAGTGACCTGGACTGTGATTTCCTGGTTGGCTTGCTCCAAAAATAAAAATCACTTCAAAGTCCCTATTTAATGTGATAAAATTCAGTGAAACAGCAAGAGTGCTGCATTTTTTGGGGCCACTGTGGAAGATTTCTATAATCAGAATATAAATTAAATGTATAATCAATATGAATTGCCATTTACTTTAACAAGTTATTCTAGTGTTATAGTCAACTGCGTGTGTGCTAACATATGATGAGTAGCCTTAAAGAGAAGACATTGGATGATCTTGTGCTCAGCTATGTAATAATCTGCCATGTGATGATGCTCATAAGATGGACTGCAGACTATTTGTGCAACCATCATACGAGAAAGCATGTGATGAAGAACTCTTGTTGTACTTGGGATATACAATAATTATATGAAATGCATTGACTCTACCTTGAATTGTAGTGTATGGAAACGGAATGGAACCTATAACAACTATGTAATGCAGTCCAAGTGGAATTTGCAGGCAGATCCACTCCCCCCATACATACGGGTAAATAAGATGGTGACACGCATTCCACTCATTCAGGTTTATGCTGAGGAGTCGATTCAGGGTTGTGTCAGGGGTAGGGATGGGAGAGCCGGTTCCATTTGAGAACGGGTTCCACATTTTTTAAATGTGATTTTAAACCATTAGAGCGCAATGAAGACTTGCATGCTATTTTCTGTGCTGCAGACACACTCATGCTGCACACACACATGCGCACAGAATGGCTTCTCATTTTGAATAGTGTGCAAAAATTAACTGAGTTCTCTTCCTCGTCTTATTGCAAGGCATGCAAACGGAGAAATAAACAAAAAAATTCTCGTAAACACACCTTATTTTTTTTTACCTCATTAACTGATTTTACCTTATTGGAATCGAAATTAGGAATCAATACGAATCAGAATCAATAAGCAAATCAGAACTGTAATCATTAAAATTCAAATGATACCCAACCCTAGGCTGGGGGGACATAATGTCTCCATTCCCTCCATCAGTAAAAGAGGGTTACATCAGTAACCAATACATTCCCCCTATGTCAGTTACTACAATGTTATGTTGACTGACAAATGGGATCCCAATGGAAAACGTTATGAGTGATGGAGATACTGGCAATCTGTATCGTGCCCTTTTGACAAATGGTCACATTGAACCTTCCCAGCGCCCCATGTAAGCCCAGAATGTTAGTGTGATAGAAGGGAAAGAGCTTACCATGGATATGGTCGTAGCAGCATGTGGAAATACACATATGGACTGGGCAGTGCTACATAGAAAGATCTCTGCAGTAGGTCCCAATTAGAAAGGGAAGGAACTACTACAGATGCAGAGACGGGGCAGAACAGAATCTGCTCAGTGAAAGACCTAACCGGGGAAGAATACATATATAGGATTACCAAAGGGGAATCACAATATATCTTCACCGAGATTCTAAAGCTCTGCATGCGGTCCACATAAACATGCAGGGCACAAACGGGACAGCAATGCCAGGGCTGGGACTGCCTAATCCGAAGGCTTGAGCGCTTGCAAATTTACCACCTGGTCCCAGAAGGGGAAATTTGGCCACATATCCAGTCCGGGGTCTCAGGATGACGTGAGAAGAAGCCGGCCCAAACTCAAGGCATGATTCGCTGAATAAAAAAGTCTTGCAGGAAGGTAATCACAGAACCGATCAGGCATGTCCGGGGGTCTTCCTGATGGGAAGAGCACCACTCAGCATTCAGGCTTAAGTGATAATGTCTAACACCACTGGTGGTAGGCCACTTAAGTCGTCTGTGTCCCTTCCAGAAGGCAGACATGGAGGTTCCAGAGGTCCAGACGCGGGTGCCATATGGCGTCGCGCCAGGGAGGGATTGTTGCAAGAAGCATCAGGTCTGGGTGGGCCCATCATGGCGCAACCATCATGACCTGCTCCTCGTCCTCCCTGACTTTGCACAGTATCCATCTCGGGACTCAGCTGTGTAGCCAGTGCTGAAGCGGTCTCACATGCATCAATCAGAGTGCCGTGACCACAGCTGCGGATGCCATATGCCTCAGGAGCCTCTGAAAAGTTTTCAGTGGAACCTCTGTTTTCAGGCAGTTCAGCACTGACTGTGCACGTTTGTTGGTGAAACGCACTGTCATATTGAGAGAGACCAACTCCATAATGGGAAAAGAGATGCTTTGCACAGGGGAGAGCTTGCTCTTTCCCCAGTTGACCCAAAGCCCCAGATGGCTGAGGTGCCTAAGGCACCAGGTCTCCTTGTTCACACAACAGAACTAGAGTGAGCCAGTCATCCAGATAGTTGAGAATGCAAATGGCCACTTCCATTAGCAGGAGCAAGGTAAGCCTCCACGATTTTTAAGACGCAGGAAGACAGGGACAGCCCAAAGAGCTTGTGTTGATGGTACTGACCTTGTACTGATATGCCCGACCCTCAAAGGCAAACCTAAAAAACGGTCTGTGTGGAGGCAGAATCAAGGCATAGAAGTATGACATTCAGGGTGATTGCTGCAAATCAATCTTGGGGACGAACGCACGTGAGAATGCGTTTCTGCATCAGTATTGTGAATGTGAAGGGCCCGGTTCAAAATTTGCAGATCCAAGATTGGCCGTAACCCACTGCCTTCTTGGGTACGATGAAGTAACGTCTGTCTTCATCTCGTTTGTTGGGGACTGTGAAGGAGGGCAGGGTGTTGTTTGGGGGTGTGGTTGGGGATGTGGAAGCATAGTGTTGCACACCCTGTATGACCCAGAGATTCTGGAAGCTGCTCTCCACCCAGCCCTTGGAGGAGAAGGAGTGGTGCAATCACCACCTCCTGGTAGAGAGCAGCTCCCCACATCTATAGGCTGCCCTTATATGGGCTACTCTGTTCAGTGTTTGGAGGGACGGGTGTTGTCGTCCTGTGGGAAGCTCGACGGTGCAGCCGGGGTGTTGTCTCCGGTCACACTCGAGCAGATGTAGATGCCACAGGGGGACGCCGCAGAGGGATGCCCTCAGCAATGAGAAGACTTTGGGGCAGCCCGGGGCGGCCTGGTGGAAGAGGTTTCACGCTGAGGCAGGATGTGCTTGATCATGTAAGTATGTTTCTGGGTGATGTATGTTTTCTGTTCTGGAAATGTATGCAAATGTGTGCATATTTAATTACATAATGCCGCATTGGCATAACCATAACTTTAGAAAACTTGTAATACAAACAATTTTCTTAATTAATTAACAGAGGGAAGTATAGCGATATCTTTTAGATATATTTTTACCCTATTCACTTGTGGTGTATTAATGTTTCAGTCTATCTTAATTTATTTTTGCAAAAAAAATTATTATATTCACTGTTACTCATATACTTCTAGAATTACTAGCCACTGGTAAAGAAATACATGAACCACTATGATCAATACAAGTCTTAAGTCTTGTAATCATTTTCCCACAAATCTGTTTATCTTCATTAAGAAGTAGTCGATAGACCGTGTCCTAAGTGGAAAGGGGTTTGTTTCATAACTAACTGCATTCTGTTTACCTAATAAGAAATTTTGCTTTTTTTCTGTTAATAATCATTGTTCAATAATCAACCACTCTCTGAGGTTTTCAGAAAGGCAATGAAAAGAGTAAAAGAGTGCTAATTTAATGTCAGGCAATATAAATGTAAAGCAACTTTCTCAAGGAACATGGACATATTCACTATCTGTTCCTATAAATGCTCCCTGTAAAAGATCATGCCTTTTCACATCTAATGAAATTCACTGCATGTTTCTGAGCTGAGCATAAAACCAGCCAAGAATAGATTTCCAATTCATATTGCCATTCTAGAAAAGATCCTTCATAGTGCGTGCAACAAACCTTCAACGTTCTACAATTCAATGCATTTAAAATGGGCCTGCCTGTGTTCATCAGAAAATAACTGTCCTTGCAAGATCATCAGAAACAAAGTTCAGCCACTTCTGACCCAACAAACGCAAAAGCTCAACCAAGATGGAAAAAGTTGCTTTGAGATGGAAAAACTTTTCAACTCAAAGAAATATCTTTATATTTTCAAATATAAAAGAGTATTAACCTAAATAATTTCATCATAAGAAAGACAACCTGGGTAGATTTATGCATTTGTGTGTTTGTTTGTAAATGTGCACATGGATTTATAGGTGTGCGTGAGTGTGTGCTGGATTTAGCAGGGCTCTGTGAGTGTAAAGTATTGCTGTTATCCATCACCTCAATGTCAGTAGCTCACTAAGAGATAAAACTATTGTTTATTTAGATTCAAGATTTTGATAATTTTGATTCATGTTGATTGATGTTTGCTTCTGCCATTGTTTTAAACAAATGCTCATTTGTCTGAATCAGGAGTCAATTGAATTTGGAAAAACGACAATTACCGGTTCCTGTTGCGTTGAGCAGTATAATCCTTCCTTTTTTAAGTAGTATTACTCTTGCTAATTCTATTTGAGAGAAAAGGACAGTGTTCAGTGATCTTGCATTATGGTCAAATTAATGTAATGCAATACATGTGATGTCATGATCCTGTAATTGCCAATAAAAAAATGACATTATGATAACATCAGTTTATCTTATAGTGATTATATATTTCTTGCACAAATGTTATTCCTCTTTATGTAAATTGATAACTTGGCCTAATGTTTGTTGATATTATACTATTAATTTACTGAACGCTGATTATTATCTGATTAACAGACTGTCAGATTATCTGTTTTGATGGAAGCAAACCTATAAACTCCACAGATGTTCATACATATTATTATGCCACTGCTGGAACAAAGTATGTCTCTTCACACTGGGTTTAATTGTATTTGACATCTATTTTGTCATGACAAAATGTAATTCAAATGGATAATCTTTTTTGACAGAATCTTGGCAAAATGATAGCAATCTGAAACAGATCTTATCACATTTAAGCATGAAATAGCCTACGCCTATTGATTATGGTCTGAGAACAGGTGACTCAACTTCTCTTTGAAATGCAATGATTCACATTTATTTTGGGTTTTGGGTTCATAATAATTCATAAGATTGCTCCAGATGGGTCTGAGTTCTGAAGTATTTTAACAATGACATAGAAGCTCAGAGATTTCTTCATTCACTCATAGCTATTTTAGGATATAGGATCACGTATGGCAAGCCGAATTAGCTTTTGATGTTCTCAGCGTTACTCGTCGTAATTACATTTTTACTTGAATTAGGAGGCTCTCTAATTGTAATTGTCACTAGTAAGAATTAAATTAGAGCTTTTTAATTCAATTGTTAATAGTAAAAATGCAATTACACTGAGTAACTGGGTCCGTTTTAAACTAATTCAGCTTGTCATAATTATGCTAGAGCAGCTACTGTCATTACAGGTTTTGCTACTGATCCTCCATGCTGAAGCTGCAATGATATCACAGTCAATTGAGCAGTGAATATAGCCAATATTGCCAATTCCTTTGTCTATTTGTGCTCCCAGGCGAAGTCAAACCTAGTGTCTTGGCTTCATGAAGCTTTTAAATGGCACATTTTTAGACTATAATAAAAGGAGAATTAGTAGTTAATTGTCTGTTATTGTCCTGGGGTCCGTTCTTCATACGTCGCTAACTCGTTTAGCTGGATTTGATTGTTGAAGATTTAGCATGATCTTGGATTGTTTGGTTCTTCAACACTCATCCTGGGGTCCGTTTTTCATACGTCGCTTAATATCTCTGAGATAATTTGACAGATGCCAGATGTTCGAATCTTTCTGGCTAATTTGGTTCTTCAAACGAATTTGCGGATTGGATTAAAATATCTGCATTAAGTTATCTGAGATTAACGTGTGTTCTTGTGTTCCCTGAAGAGGGCAGAGGTATCGATACTCGAAACCACTCTCAGCAATGCAGCAATGAATTATTCCATCACAAATACATCTCTGTGTCTATATAGTATTATAGACTACACAACATTATAAAATAAATTTCAATCTTATTTTTATATTAATATTATTATTGCCCCTGGTTCAGTAAGGAACCTTTGTAATAAAGTAGCAGTGGCTGGGACAGATTTTAAGTATCAAGCTGCTTAAAAAGATACAGTCTAATCCTGTTTACATGAAATAAACTGCTCCTGAGCAGGTTTAAGCTTACAGACCTGTTGCTATGACAGCAAGTCCAGGGGTCCGTTCTTCGTTCGTCGCTAACTCAGTTAGCTGGATTTGATTGTTGAACATTTGGCATGTTCTTGGATTGTTTGGTTCTGTGACGCTCATCCTGGAGTTACTGTCATAGCAACAGGTCCGTAAACTTAAACCTGCTCAGGAGCAGCTTATTTAATGTAAACAGGATTAGATTGTATCTTTTTAAGTGGCGTTGATACTTAAAGGAACACTCCACCGTTTTTAGTAATAGGGCTTATTCAACTTCTTTCCTTTATTTAGATATGTGGGCAAATGCATTTTTGTCTCAGTGCATGCATTGTTTTAGTTTGGCAGGGTCGGCGCTAGCTTATCTTAGCATAATGAATGGATTCCTATGTTGCCAGCTAGCATGTCCCGAGTAAAAGTGATCCAAAAAACAAAACAACCCACCTAATTACTTCTTGTGTCCTGCGTATTCACAACGAGTCAATATCTGCCTAGGAAATCGCCTAGTCTTAATCTGCATCGCTATTTGTATTCGTTGTGAATACGCAGGACACAAGAAGTAATTAGGTGGGTTGTTTTGTTTTTTTTGATCACTTTTACTCGGGACATGCTAGCTGGCAACATAGGATTCCATTCATTATGCTAAGCTAAGCTAGCGGCGGTGGAGTGTTCCTTTAAAATGTGTCCGATCACTGCTACATTATTACAAGAGTTCCTTATTGAACCAGGGGGAATAATAATTTTAAATAACAATATAAAAATTAATTAGAAAATAATATTATAATGTTGTGTAGTCTATAATACTTTAGACACTATGGAATAATTACTGACAGATATTATGGGAGTGGCTTGATGCAGCGCAGGAGAAGCAGATAACTTGATCTCAACCCTTTAATGCTGTCACATAACAAATCTGCTTCAAAGGTAAAACTAAATTAATTGATAATTATAATATTGAAGATAAAATTGTAAAGGCTGTAGAAATACTAGAAAATCATGTTTAAAAAAACAGTGCATATTTAATTTATCTGCTTTGCTATTTCCTTATAAAGGTCCAGAAATTCGTCAAGTTTTTCGCCAGGTGTCTTTTTTAATTATATGAAATCTCAGATAAATTAATTTAATAAGATATTTTAATCCGATCCGCAAATTCGTTTGAAGAACCAAATCAGCCAGAGATCAGTTATCACGATTAGAAGATCTGGCATCTGTCAAATCATCTCAGATGTTTTAAGCGAGGTATGAAGAACGGACCACTGATTAGACATGTTTTCAATGCATTCAGAGAGTTACCTGTGGGTGCGGTCAGCGTGTGGAGTTGATTTGGAGTTTCGAAAAGCTTAGTTTCTACAAAAGAGTGGTGTTACTGAATGAACCAGTGTGAACAATTCAACGACTCACACACTCTTTTTGTTCATTAATGAATCAATTAATTATTTACTCAACTGATTTGTTCAAAAACAAAGATTCACTCATAAAGACAGTAACTTGTTGCCACCAACTTGCAAAACTTGCAGAAAGAGTCACAGATTCTGTGCATGATGAGTGGAGGAATTAGTCTGAAACAAACAAACACAAAGCGGAGTGATACAAACAGCACCGTTAGACTGTTATTTAAAAAAAATTTGAATCAAAAGTTTAAAAATTGCGGTATTAAAAAATTAGGTAACAGTTTAGTTAACAGTACCAATAATTGATCTAAATATATAGTCTATAAATAATGTGCAAATACATTCCATATCATATATTATTTATCCATGTATTGTGATCTTACTCTACCATAAAGGGAAAAAAACTGCAAAGATGTGTTCCAGCATCTTTCCACATGAACTTAAAGAGAAGCTCAGTTTAGCATCTTTAACAAGTGAGGAAAGGAATCGCTTCTTCTGTTAGTTTCTCAAAAGGAAATCTGGTTTAATCAGTAAACATGCTCACAAGACACACTTCCACAGGATGGACCTGCCAAGTGCCCCATCATCCTCTATCTCATCAGCTTATCTCACTTAAGCAGCATGGGTTTCCCCATGCTGGGGTCTGTAAATGGCAGCATGAGTGCAGTGTTCCTGGACCAGCACAGGCAAGTTTATTGATCAGGTTTGGCCACCGGACTTGGTAGGGGGTGGTATTGTCAATAAGGTGCAACCTGTACAGCTGTGGAAGCAGTTGGTTGCCATTTAATTGAAGATTGCATGCTGATGACCTATCCTCCTCATTGGAAATGCATCATGATAGATTTATATTTATAAGAGACAGTAACATCTGTCACTAGCACCAGTGATCTCAAAGGAGGTCTATAATTCTAAAGCTATATTCCCATTCATCCCAATGGCAGTTGCTCGGCTGGTGATGGACCCCTTAGAGGTGTGCAATTTTAAATCTGCCACCTAAAATTAAGAACAGCAAATACAACAAAACATAATACAAATCAATAAGGCTTTCTTCCAATTTATGTCTTTCCTTAAAAAAAATTTGACTAGTTATATTTTATAACAGGGACTCCTCAGATGTAATTTTGATGGATCTTATACAGCAATACTAGTTACAAAAAGTAATTAACAGCATCTGCAGTGGTGTGATTGAAGCAAATGCTTCATATAACAGTATGAAACAGAGTTCAGAGTAAAACAAATGCAAGTTGATTTTATGAGAACAAACAATAACCATGAAATTCATCAAGCACTGTGTAATCAAAAGACTCTCCCACTGCAGCTGTCTGATTCATCCCTTAAACGTCTACCTGCCTCTAGCTTTCATCATCAGAAAAGGACGCAACTAAATAAATGCTATTATTGGTGTGGGCCTTTCAGATCCTCTAAAGATGAATGAGTCACTGTAGATTCATTTTCTATGAAAAAATAAGTATTTTAATGTTAATTGGTGTAATGCATTGATTTTTATTAAAGAGCAATGGTAGGTTTAAAGGGTAAACAAGCCTTAATTGCTGTTTGACTTCAGTTTAAATTAAACAGAATTATACAGTATAGATTATACATTTATATTACACACTACTGTTGAAAAGTTTGAGGTTAGTAAGATGTATTTGGTTAAAAATACATTAAAAACAGGAATTTGTTTAATACTTTAATTTAAAATAACTTTTCGAATTTAATACATTTAAAATGTAATTCCTGTGAAGCAAAGCTGAATTTTCAGCATCTTCAGTGTCACATGATCCTTCAGAAATCATTATCTGCTGATTTGCTGCTCAATAAACTTTTTTTTATTTATGTTGAAAACAGTTGTGCTGCTTAAGATTTTTTTCTGTAATCGTAATTAGGTTTTTTTGTTGATGAATATAAAGTTCAAAGGAACACTGTTTATTTTAAATAGAAATCATTCATAACAATGTAAAAGTCTGATCGATTTAATGCATCCTTGCTGAATAAAAGTATTAATGTCTTTTAAAAAAAGAGAACAACAGCAATAAACTAATTATTCACAAGCTTTAAGTAATCCTTCATTTGTACCTCCAGCCAGTCTAATCACCGTATATCAGATTATCAGCACAATGCAATATCACCAAAAAACAAAAGAAAAGGTTAATACCTATTTGACAGCCTTTGAGTCCATTTGAAGATAATGAGAATTCTTCCAAAGCAAACAAGCTAAGCTGTGCAAAGAGCTGGTGTTATTCCCTCTCTGGGGTCTCTCTGGTGCAGATACGGCTCAATTTCCTCAAACTCATCAGTCAAAGAGGCAAGAGGAAGATAACCGCTTATCCTGAGGACCAACAAGATACTCTTCAAAATTGTTTTCTACGTCTCAGTAAATCTCCAAATATTATACAATTAAAGCATTCTCATTGTATACAAAGATTGTACATTTCATTACTATAACTAGTATTTAAATATTATTACATTATCAGTTAATGTATTTCTGTTTACTTTGTCTTGAAGACAGCACTGTACTATACATGTCTATTCATGAAAACTTTGTATAAAAACTTTATTTTTTTTAAATCAGTCTGCTACTGGCAATTTATCACCTTCATGGATCTGCACATTGTGAATAAACTTTTAGATTACGGGGTTATTTGTCGTAATTACTCAAATGCTACATAAAGGGATATGAAATTGGATAGATTCACAAAAAGAGTGTCTACAGATTAGAATAGAAGCTCTGCCAAGGTAAAATGACACATTCATTCTTACAATGACTATAATAACGTTTTTAAAAAGCAAAACCATTAAGTACATTTTCTGTGTGGGACGAGTCACATGAATGAGGAAGAAGGTTATGAAAAGTTGATACTGCATACTGAGCGGAAAGAGATCAGAGAGGAATCAGTGTACTGCTGTGAGTAGAAATCAGATCGATCAATGAGAAACAAATAGGGTGAATGGATACAGAAGGATGTCATTTATTACTCAACCTCATGTCGTTCCAAACCCGCAAGACCTTTGTTCATCTTCAGAATACAAAATTAAGATATTTTTGATGAAATCCGAGAGCTAGTAGTGAAGGTAGTGATGACATTGTTAAAATATTCCATGATGTGACTACAGTGGTTCAACCTTAATGCTATGAAGCGACAAGTATATTTTTGTGCTTAAAAAAAAAAAGTATTCAATTAAACAACTTTATTCAACAATCTCTTCTCTTCAGCGTCAAAAAAAGTATTTGTGGGTCGGTTTTGAGGTTGAACCACTGTAGTCACATCATGAAATATTTTAACAAGTCTTTACTACTTTTCTGGACCTAGAAAGTTGCTCTCAGATTTCACCAAAAATACCTTAATTTGTGTTCCAAAGATGAACGAAGTTCATACAGGTTTGGAACGACATGAGGGTGAGAAATTAATGACAGAATTTATATCTTTTGGGTGACCTGACCCTTTAACCCCTCACATTCTGTTGAGATTGATACATGTTTTGGCTCCCTGAGACCTCCATGATATAAGTAAGTAATGTAACAGTGGTAATCATTTACTCACCCTCAAGTTTTTCCAAACAGTTGTAGGGCACCATTGACTTCCATTTTATATTTTATTTTCCATAATATGGAAGTCAACTGTTTGGTTACAAAAATATTCAAAATATCTTCCTTTGTGTACAGCAGAACAAAGACATTTATACAGGTTGGTGGAACAACTTGAGGGTGAGTAAATGACAGATTTTTATATTTTTGGTGAAAAAGTCTTTTGTCCTAATACTATAGGGAACATCATTAGATATCTTTACTTAAATGTTAATTACATGTAAAGTATATATTTTTACGGTTTTAAAATTGCCATGTGGTCTCTGAGACCTTGAACAGATAGCACTGTAAAAGCTAATTTACAGTAATGTTTTTTATTTTTATGGTATATATCATATAAATGGACAGTAAAACCCCTGAGGTTCTAACTAATACTCAAAAAGTAATTTGTAAGTCTGACCACAAGTGTTTGATTGATTGAGCTCTAAGGGCTTTGATCTCACAGGTATATATGCAAGAAACCAATAAAAACATTTTTATATCATAAAACTGTTCACATCTTAAGGAAGGGAACGCTATTATATATATATCTAAATAAGCACCATTTACCATAAGACACGGTTTATAGCACAAATGGTATGCAGCATTCAGGTAATTAAAAGTAGATTGACATATTCACAGCACTGAATAAGGATGAACCACCTGAGGAGGAGGATTTGTGCTGCTCTGTTGCCCATCTTGCCAGCATGCAGCTGTAGCAGTGTTTGAATACAAGGAAACGATGTAAAATTCATACATTTAAATCCATTGGGCAAATCAGTATTCATGGATTCCCTGTTCTAATCAGAGGTGTAAGAACATAAACGTGTTCTCCAAAGTTGAACAAAAAAAAAAGTGTAAAACACTGCAAAGAAGAATAATACAGCATCAAACCACACTTTGAGTTTTGATTTGGGCTTCAATCGTTTCCGTAATTCCACAGTGGTTTACGGAGCACGGGAAGCCTCTGTCTTTTAATCCAGTTACAAATAATACCTTGGCTCACCTCCATTCTAAGCCCAGGCATTTGTTTCTATGACAACAGCTGCGTCACCGACCCCTGAGAACACTTGATCAACATACTGCCATCTTTAGAAGATCTGAGGTCACTACTTAAAGCTTGGATACAAATAAGCATTCCAATGTATGTATTGAGTTTCTCAATCAAAGTGATTCATTTACAGAAGCTGCCAAGTCCATCATATAAACAATGTAGCAGTCGGGATGTTGTTCACACCGATCTTATATTATGTCATTGAGTGCGATTACATGCACCGTCATAATGCGATTATAATGGGATTTTGGCAACACATTATGATTAAATAATACAAAAGACTTGATTTCCAATCGTGATCTTAGGTCGTATTTCACAATCTTTTAACAAACTGAACCAAAAACTCTAAACCTGGCATCTCATGAAGGCCATATGGTTTATCCTAGTCATAAAAAAGCAGGGTTGGCCTTGTGTTGGTGTTGCATTTATCCCTGGGACCATGTTGTAGTATTGCTTCAGTTTAGACTGACTTGTTAATTCATGGAATATGGCTCTGACTCCCTATAGCTTACATTTGTCCCAGGCTGTTCCCTACTCCATATTAGATGTCATTCAGGCACAATGCCAAAAACATCTAATGCGAGGTCATGCACCACTACATTGCCCCTCTCACAAAGCTGTTAACATCTGTCTAGTTAAAGTCATGGACCACTGGTTCTCTGTGGTGCTAAACTGCACTTGTATTAACTTAATTCTAATAATGAAAGCATATTCTTTATTTGCTATGTCTTGTTGTATGATTGTCAACAGAGTAGCTTAAGTCCAATTGATTCTGTTTTTAAAATAAAGGATTAAGCACAAGAACAAAATACACAATTATCAGCACGTATTGAAAATATACACATAAAAGGTCTACAAAATGTTCACACATTAGCGTTAGTGTGACAGACTCTCAACAAGTAACCTTATCTGAGTAAAGTCCAGCAGAACCTCCAAGTAAAGTCAAACTATTCACACCTGGTAACTCTCCCAGGATACATACAAGCATACAGAAAGGAACATGATGTACTGTAACTATCTGCAAAGTAGGCTGCTGTTTACATATAGAGCAAATGCCACCCACAGGAATTATGTCAAAGCAGAGCAAGGAACTTATTCACCTACAAAATGATTATAAAAACTATAAAGAACCTACAAATCTTTTGTAGAGAATAATTCATATAGGTCTAATAGAAGTACAAGATTCACATTTCACATTTCAAGATTCAGCATAGTTTATGCTGGTGTGAGCTAATAAAGAGATGGTCTTGCTAGCTGGTGGACAGAGCCAGGACTGTTATACTTTTCTCAAACAAATTGGAGCTGGTGTTGCCGATTCACCAAATCCTGCATCCCATGCAATTTATGCTGTTGAACAGCAATTTTGTAGTAATTTTATTTTTTTGTACAAAAATATGAGCCTAAAATTATCTTCTGAGGTAACAAAGGACAACAGTTAGATTCCTGGAAAAAAAGGAAATTATTACCTAAAAATTGTGCTCAAAAGTAACTTGCATCACCTACCAAATGAGGAATCTTTTTGCCGTGTGTGCCTTCCCGAGAATCCCGAGTTCTTATTTGAAAGAAAGAAAAAGTTTTTTTTCACGCACAACCATTTCTAGGGTTTGCAAAAGGGAAAAAATCCAGTATGCGGCAGTCCTGTGGGCGAAAATGTCTTGTTGATGCTAGAGGTCAGAGGAGAATGGGCCGACTTTGACTGAAATAACCACTCGTTACAACCGAGGTATGCAGCAAATCATTTGTGAAGCCACAACACACACAACCTTGAGGGGGATGGCCTACAACAACAGAAGACCCCACCGGGTACCACTCCTCTCCCCTACAAATAGGAAAAAGAGGCTACAATTTGCACGAGATCACCAAAATTGGACAGTTGAAGACAGGAAAAATGTTGTCTGGTCTGATGAGTCTCGATTTCTGTTGAGACATTCAGATGGTAGAGTCAGAATTTGGCGTAAACAGAATGAGAACATGGATCCATCATGCCTTGTTACCACTGTGCAGGCTGGTGGTGGTGGTGTAATGGTGCGGGGGATGTTTTCTTGGCACACTTTAGGCCCCTTAGTGCCAATTGGGCATCGTTTAAATGCCACGGCCTACCTGAGCATTATTTCTGACCATGTCCATTGCCTCTATGACCACGATGTACCCATCCTCTGATGGCTACTTCCAGCAGGATAATGCCCCATGTCACAAAGCTCGAATCATTTCAAATTGGTATCTTAAACATGAAAATGTGTTCACTGTACTAAAATGTCCCCACAGTCACCAGATCTCAACCCAATAGAGCATCTTTGGGATGTGGTGGAATGGGAGCTTCGTGACCTTGATGTGCATCCCACAAATCTCCATCAACTGCAAGATGCTAAGATGCTATCCTATCAATATGGGCCAACATTTCTAGAGAATGCTTTCAGCACCTATATGAACCAATGCCACATAGAATAAAGGCAGTTCTGAAGACGAAAGGGGATCAAACAGTATCAGTATGGTGTTCCTAATAATTCTTTAGGTGTATATATATATATATATATACCAGAATTAAGAACCACTGCATTAGAATAATTTATTCATTATTCATTATTTGACCATTATTTTGCCCAATTTTCACTCATTGTGGTCCTAAAAGAAAACAAACAAAAAACATAATGGTGCCATTTGTGGGTCCCATGCAGGGCCCAAGTGACAGCCCATCAAAAACCCACATGGAAATGTTGACTGGGTCTTTTCACGCTTTCAAGCCCTGTCTGCTCAGATTGGTCACCTGGCACAAGCTGTTGTTACTGGACTGGTCAACTGCTTAAAGCAGTGCTTCTCAAACCTGTGATAGGGACCATTTCTAAAGCTTTTACTTGTCTTGAAAAAGTGGCTAAGTAGGACTACAGAAGTTGCGGGAACATTAAGCGTCATCACACCAAACAGAGAAACCAGGGGGATGCTAACTTCAGGGTTGGCCAACAAAAATATGTCATCACTGCAGCACTAGCATGACTGCAAATGAGGCATTTTTCAGACAAGTATTTTCTCTCATCACTAATTCCAAAAAATAGTGGTTGAAAATAGCATGTGGTGACTGGAATATGTGGATGAGCTTTTTCATAAGCCCAGCTGTGACATGAGTCCAGGAATGACACACAATTAAAGGTATACGGTAGCCTGGATGCCAGCCGAACTTAGCCCTGGTCTGGACTTGATCCGTTGTTGAGTAACTATGCTTGAACCAGAGCTGTTCAGACCAATCAAACTGTCAGGGCGGGCTTTATACGATGATGGACAGATGATCAACAGTAACGTTATCATCCACATCACCAAAGAGCGCTTGGTTAGGTGGAATTCATTATAATCTTAAACGAAGAACTTGTTTGTTCACCTTTACTATCTCTCTCAAAAATTATGATTGTGTTGGCAAGTACTCCGTTTACCCTTAAATTATTTTTACAACACCGGCAAAGATCGTTTACACTCATCTTCTTCTTCCAGCGTGCGTGCAGTTGAGTTCTGTTGACAACTATAACCCTGATTGGTTGTATAGGTCTATCCAGTTGAGTGCAGAGGTATTTTCTTTCCTGGTTTGGTTGAAACACGCTCCATAATCACAGCCCAATGGAGTAGTATCAGACTTATATTCTGACTAGAATCTGAGTATGACGATGTCAGGCTAGGTATATGGGTGATACACTAAAAGATGTGTGACAATAAATGTTTTAAAGTATGAATCTATAAGACTAAAAACATAATTGGATTAATTAAGGACACATGTTCCCTTTTAGGATTTTAAAAGTGTGATTATGTCTGTATTAAAATCTGGCTGCAGCTATAATTTGCCAATACGGCCTAAACTTCACATCATACTTGATCTCCTGAGATCATCAAAATCATTTAGCATGAAAAAAGAATAATAATAACTTGTGACTTAATATTCACCTCCATGCCCAACTCAGCACAATGGCAGCTGAAATCACAGGGGGCTAAAAAAAACATCCTCTTGCCATAATAACTTTAAGCCTATCTGCTTCCTCCAGCTGTGGCTGCCTTAGCATTCATGAGCAGTGAAACATTTTCCATGTCACTGAAAATTAAGGGCCAGCACATTTCATTGGAGGCCAAGCATTAGACAGAGCAGTACAGTAAGATAGAAGACAAGTATGGATTGGATCTTTGAAGTATTCCATCAAGGGAAATTAGAAATCCGTGCCTGCAGTGATAGGACTCGGCTTAGGTCCTGACATAAAAAATGAATCACTTTCTACCCCCACACCAAATCTCCATTTTACTGAAGACTGAAGAGTGAGTGTTCTGCCCCTCTTTAAAAAATCCCTTTGATTCTCACACCTGCAAGAATCCTTTCCTCATGCACTTCAGTTAGGTAGCCACTCACTTCTCATGTGTGTGTTTGGCTCTAAAGTGCGGAGGAGAAATGATGTGGCATCTGAAAACTATGATTGAGGGTTGCACTGCATGTCACTGCCAGGTTACTAAGTGCTTGTTTAATGGCCACTTTAGTCAATAAGCATATTACCCACCTCCACAAAACAACAGAAGCATCCTGCACAGAAAGGCTGATAATAACAAGCCATGACAAAACACTAGAAAATGGGGATAAAACTCAACGATTTATCAAAACAGGACCACTATAATATCCAAACAGACCTCTGCATTAATTGAAGACTTTCAGGAAACTCAGTGTTGTAAAACTAAATGTGAGTTGCATAAAAAAAAGCAAGTGCACATTTGCCTCCACAGCGCTAGCCTAGAACAAAATGAGAACATTAATCTTAATCTATCCAAAGTATTGCCTAGAGCTACAGTCCGGGACACATCAGGATCTAACTTGATTTCCTTTCACTTCATCAAAAGGTCCTAGAACAATCCTTTTCAAAGCGCCGGAAGAAGCTTCTGCTTATCATGACACAAGAAAAAAAAAATTCACTAATAAGTAGTAAAAGTTGTAAGCCAAAAACACATTAAACTTGAAAAAAAGCAGAGATGAGATACCATAGAAGTTTGACATCATGTGCAAAAAAAAAAAAAAATCCCTCTCTTGCAGCGAAATCTCTTCTCTTTGATGATAAGTTTACTGGCACGAAGGCAGGACAACCTGTCACTCACATGACATCACAGTAATAGCAAACCACAACCATCCAATCAGTTCCCCATGGACAAAATCTACTTTTTTCTTGTTCAAGAAGCTGTTTCACTCAGACATGAATCACAATTGGGACTTTTAACCCTCTTAATTGCTAATGTATAGGCTACCAATTTGCTGGACTAATTGGTTATAAGTAATATGATTCTTAAAGAAAACAGACTAGAATAGAGCAGGTCAAAAATGCTACTACCACACCAATGGTGCCTTGGCAACTAACTAAAAAGTTAAATGTTACTAAAAATGTTACACTTTTTTTTTCTTCAAATTTGCATTAATAAATTCTATAATAGTAAATAAATCAAACTATATCAAACTATAGTATTCTATCAAACACAGCAGACAATTAATACTAAATTAGAAAAAAATAAGAATTTGAAAACAAAAACAAAGGGAAAAAGTACATTTCTTACATTAATTAGCATTTTTAGATAAGAATATATTTAGAATGGTAACGTTACAGGTATGAATGATTTTCCCTTTACTTTGTCAATGTTACGTGAGATTAGAGAAGTGTAGTACCTTGCAGGTGATGTTCAGTGAGAAAATAAAACCATGGCAACTAGACATGGCTTACATCAATAATGCGGACTAAAATTAGCATCAGTCCAGATAGCAGGTGGGAGAGCTTGGGGGTGGAGGAAAACCTCTATCCTTCCACCCAGCAAACTAAATACACGCAGACAATGAGATCGGACATCTGTAGCAGCTCTTTAACTGAATTTCAAAGATCTCTTTATGCATGGTCCACAGGTCAGTTAACTGTTAATCTAGGCTAACAGCGCCTCCTGGAGCTGACTACGCTTCAATTAGCAACCGCATTTACGATAATGTAGGGAAATTAGAAACAGCACTCTTTGGAGGATAGTTTTGGTGAGAGGATGTGTAACTTAGGCCTATATGAAGTTAGAAAATGATTTAAATCAATTATACAGCCAATAAAGTGCATAATACCTGGAGAAAGCTAAACGTTAGCGTTCCTGGGGCGCAGAAGAACACTCTCATTCAGTAATTAACGTTATGTGTCAGCGGCCGATACTATCAACACATATGCTAGATAAAAATCTCCGTTTTTTAAAATATTTTTTTATTATAGCTGTTTTGAGCCAATCACCTGCGCCGTAAAAACCATGTGACTTAGGATCACAGTAGAGCTACCAGAGAGCTAAAGGCAAGACTATATATATATATATATATATATATATATATATACAGGTCCTTCTCAAAAAATTAAAAATTAGCATATTGTGATAAAAGTTCATTATTTTCCATAATGTAATGATAAAAATTAAACTTATATATATTTTAGATTCATTGCACACCAACTGAAATATTTCAGGTCTTTTATTGTTTTAATACTGATGATTTTGGCATACAGCTCATCTAAAAAAATTAGCATATTTCATCCGACCAATAAAAGAAAAGTGTTTTTAATACAAAAAAAGTCAACCTTCAAATAATTATGTTCAGTTATGCACTCAATACTTGGTCGGGAATCCTTTTGCAGAAATGACTGATGCGGCGTGGCATGGAGGCAATCAGCCTGTGGCACTGCTGAGGTGTTATGGAGGCCCAGGATGCTTCGATAGCGGCCTTAAGCTCATCCAGAGTGTTGGGTCTTGCGTCTCTCAATTTTCTCTTCACAATATCCCACAGATTCTCTATGGGGTTCAGGTCAGGAGAGTTGGCAGGCCAATTGAGCACAGTAATACCATGGTCAGTAAACCATTTACCAGTGGTTTTGGCACTGTGAGCAGGTGCCAGGTCGTGCTGAAAACGAAATCTTCATCTCCATAAAGCTTTTTCACCAAAATCTCCTGATAGCTAGCTGCATTGACCCTGCCCTTGATAAAACACAGTGGACCAACACCAGCAGCTGACATGGCACCCCAGACCATCACAGACTGTGGGTACTTGACACTGGACTTCAGGCATTTTGGCATTTCCTTCTCCCCAGTCTTCCTCCAGACTCTGGCACCTTGATTTCCGAATGACATGCAAAATTTGAGCGACAGTCCAGTGCTGCTTTGTAGCCCAGGTCAGGCGCTTCTGCCACTGTTTCTGGTTCAAAAGTGGCTTGACCTGGGGAATGCGGCACCTGTAGCCCATTTCCTGCACATGCCTGTGCACGGTGGCTCTGGATGTTTCTACTCCAGACTCAGTCCACTGCTTCCGCAGGTCCCCTAAGGTCTGGAATCGGTCCTTCTCCACAATCTTCCTCAGGGTCACCTCTTCTCGTTATGCAGCGTTTTTTGCCACACTTTTTCCTTCCCACAGACTTCCCACTGAGGTGCCTTGATACAGCACTCTGGGAACAGCCTATTCGTTCAGAAATTTCTTTCTGTGTCTTACCCTCTCGCTTGAGGGTGTCAATGATGGCCTTCTGGACAGCAGTCAGGTCGGCAGTCTTACCCATGATTGCGGTTTTGAGTAATGAACCAGGCTGGGAGTTTTTAAAAGCCTCAGGAATCTTTTGCAGGTGTTTAGAGTTAATTAGTTGATTCAGATGATTAGGTTAATAGCTCGTTTAGAGAACCTTTACATGATATGCAAATTTTTTTAGATAGGAATTTTGTGTTTTCATGAGCTGTATGCCAAAATCATCAGTATTAAAACAATAAAAGACCTGAAATATTTCAGTTGGTGTGCAATGAATCTAAAATATATGAAAGTTTAATTTTTATCATTACATTATGGAAAATAATGAACTTTTACTAAATTTTCTTTGCGTCATTTATAAATCATGGCTAACCATGGGAAGCAAATATATATATATATATATATATATATATATATATATATATATATATATATATATATATATATATATATATATATATAATTGTTTTGCTTCCCCATGGTTAACCATGATTTATAAATGACACAAAGAAAATAGTAATAATAGTAATACTTTAGTATTCCCATATAACATACCCTTCAGCCAAATGTATGTGCCATGCGCTTGACTTGTGTGTGAGCTTTTTGGCCACGAGGAAGTGAAGGTAGACATTGGCACGTTAGGCGAAATACTGTCAAAACTCCATTGTAAGTTCATTTTAGACTAGGAAATACATAATTAAAAAAAACATTTTTGTACATCAAAATGTGTTTTCTAAAGTTTTTGGTCCTTTTTAAAGCACATTTTGACACAAAGGACAAAGTCTTTTTAGGGAATGCCACTGCTTATTGGCCTCACTACACTGACTAGCAGGGCTAGGGATGCTCCAAAAATTATGACTTAACAGGTCACGTGTGAAAAGTGTGGGCTACTGAAAAAGAAGTCTTGCTGATTTTCACTTCTGCTATAATCATTGATTTAGAATTCCAAGACATAAACAATGTTAAAGATTTTTTTTTTAAATACTAAGATGTGGTTTCACTACTTTCCAGGTAGCAAAGTTGCATCTGAATTTGTGACTTCCAAATGAAATATAGTACAAAATGAAATGGATTAATAAAGCTTTTTTAATGTTTTTTTAAACACAAAGACCTTTTCACTCCTTTGACCTTTCATAGTGAAAATGCATTTGAATGTGTGTGTGAAGTTTCAGACCCTTTACCAAAAAATATTTACCCTAATAAGACTAAGTCAAAGGTCAGGTGTAAAAAACAATTTTGGAAAATTATTTTAGCCTTAAATATATGTAAAATATAAAGTCTTTTTTTTTTTTTTTTTGCTGTGATTCAAATAGTAATCCCTTAGTGGGTTAAACTAAACTAAAGCAATGCCAGCTGGGGCTAACACGCCTGACAACTTGTTCACAGAACGTATGTCTTTAGTGTCAATGAAAATCTCATCCCAAGAAATATGCATTTTTTTTAAATATATTTTTTAAACTGATAAGTGCCATTGTAGCTTAATGTTCCCTACAGGGTAAGAAAGACAGCGAAATACACACGGGAAGACTTAAGGCAATCTGAAACTTTTAAAATGTTTACAATGGTTATATTGGTAAGTATTTTATCTGGCAATACTACGCTGATATGGGAATCAGCCGACGTTAGAAGTAAAAAAAAACAGAAAACGGTTCTGGATGCATAAACTTATCATCGTAATGCTCCTGAGTCCCTGATACATCTGATTCCCCTTTAGAGAACCAGCAGTAAATTCCCAACAATTGTAATTGTACATTTGTAATGTCATTAAATACACACTCGTTGAAAATTTATTATCATGGGAAATGCAGTACTTTATAATAAAAATACATGAACCATTGGAAAAGGTTTGGAGAAAAACTGTGATGAGGTTATGAACACTATGAAAAATTAGTCAATGTCAATGTGAGACTGTGTGATTTCTGTTAGCTGCAGAAATCTGATTAATGAGAGATTAGTCAAGTAAATCACACCCAGGTACATCATAGTTTGGTAATTTTATTTACAATTATTACTGAGTACGCTGCTTTTGTTTTAGATTCATGTTCTCCCCCTGCAGAGAAATTTCTCAGATGCATAAAATAGATGCTACTGATACATAACTCAAGAGTGCTGCTTACTAACCATGCCATTTTAAATAAATTCTTTATGCATTTATCCTTAATTATCTTTCCCCATCAGAACACAAAAAGGCACACAGATGAAGTGGAATATTGACAGGATATTTTAGTCAGCAAACCCTTACATAGCACATACCGCAGGAGAAATCTAGATAAGCAATAACAATAAAATAGCACATTCCTATTAATTACTATAAACACTTTAAGGACCATACAAATATCAGTTAACCAGCCAGAAATCAGCAACGATGAAAAAGACAGTGTATGATTTATCTTTTCAAATGCATAGTTCATATTCAGGTACATGCACATCCCTTTTGTACAAATAATTACTAATACTTTCAAATAAACATAACCTTAGGAATCTCACCCTCTCATAAGTAAAAAGGAAGAATAGAAGCTCATTGAATAATAAAGGCTGGCTGCATCACTCAATGCTCATTACATCTCTAACAAACTCTTAGTGTTTACAGTTCCTTGTCTGTGATTGGTTCTTCCTCAATCTGCTGCAGTACAGCATGATCACATGGCTGTGGGCTGCCCAGCTGGAAAGAAAAAAATAGTCATCATAAAGAAGATCAGAAATCACTCTGTGAACTATATTGCACATATTGCAGAGATGTCTGGCCTACTTTTGAGTCGCATATAGCAGGAGTTACAATAGAGCTGTTGGCTTCGTATTCTGACTTCTGCTCCTGCTTCTGAGCCTCCCAAATCAGACCTGCAGTCAGAGCACTGCAAACACAAGATGAAAGAACATATTGTTAGACCGATAATGCCCCATGTAATGCCATATAATACACTCACCTCCATCTAGGAGTGAAAGAGAGAATCCTAGCTTGAAGTCAATGGTGGCAGCAGTATAAGAGGTTATAAAATTAAAGAAGTAACACCAGCCCAAAAGACCAGAAATATCCCAACAACAAGATCAGAAAGAGGACAATGCAGTGTGAATGAAAGAATGAGTAGAAATATATTTTTTGGCTGTACAATACAAATGATGTATGTGTGAGGAATGATTAAGCTCTAAATTAAAATCGGATGGGAATTAAATAAGAATTACACCCATGTGATAGCGCTGTTTATTTACATGTACGTGTCTGTGCTGTTTTAGCATCTAATTCTCTACAGAAATATGCCTAACAGACTACACAATGCAATTTACCGTCTTGCAGGCCACTTCTGAGTGCTAAATTAAGGAAGGCACACCAGATTACTGCAATCTGGGATTGCACAACATTTTTGGATATATGTCCCATCATAATGCTATTCGCCATCATTTGATGAATTACCATTGCAAATTGTAATAAGACAGATGCAATCAAAATCTTCGTAGTACATCACACTTATTCCATCTTGACAGAAATAGATTTGTGTAGTCCAACCTTTAAAAATGCACACTGTTTGTTCTCGATGGTTTGTTTCCATTTAAGAGAAACAAATTACAGTCTTTTAGGAAAGAAAGAAAAGTCACAGGGCAGAGCTGTCAGTGTGGTTATCCACGAATCAGCTAGAAGGTTAGAATTGGCATTTTGATTCTCTGGGTTGACATTTTATATGCGTTACATATGTGCACAGAACAACTGATTAGAATAATCGTAAAAGCAGGCTGGGGAGATTAGCCAGGTTAGTCACTGATGAAGCCAGGGTAGACCTGACCTCTGAGTAGCTGAAAGCTCACCTTGAAACAATTCAAATGAAAACAGAGCCCCAGGGACTCGATGATCATGGCTGCTCCTTTGCCCAGTGGTGTATTACAGAACGAACAGATTTTCCTGCCACTCACTGACCTAGATTACACAAAACATGACTAAGCAACAGACTTGCACACAGCCCATGGCTTATGCGGGTCCAAACACATTTTGAAGACAACGAGAATATGGGAGACACATGGGGGTGGATGGATGGAATCGTTTAAATCAGTGGTTCTCAAATGGTTTAGCTTCACAAGCCAGATTGGACATCAAGTGGCAGCCCAACACAATACCTAAACTGTTTATCATATAAATTGTCAACAAAAATGTCTTAAGGTGCAATCTTTAGCATATTCATTTATTACCACATAGAACAAGCACTGGGCCAAATGATACATCAACTGCAACAACAACAAAAGTAATGTGCTAAACACATTTTAAATAACGTTAATAACCAAAAAGTTTTGGTTCCCATTGACTTCCATTATACTTTTTTCCATACAATGGACATAAGTGGGAACCAACTGTTTAGTTCAAAACTTACTTCAAAATATCTTCTTTTGTCTTCCACAGAAGAAAGGAAATACAGATTTAGAATGACATGAGGGTGAGTAAATGACAGAATTTTCATTTCGTAAAAACATCTAATAAATCCTTAAAACAAGATTTGACACAGCATAACATATTAAGACTTGTATATAGATAGAATCTTGAATATATGTGTATTTTGTGTTAATGCAATGGAATTTTTTTCTTAATTGAACTTAAAAACTTTGCAGTTTACAACAAAATGATGGATATTTGTTTTCTCCTTAAAAGTTATTAAGTCCTTTGTTTTGCTATCTAGAATTACATTTTATTATTCTGCTGTCCTTAACCAACCAATTGAGAACCACTGTTTTAGAGTGTTTAAAAACCAATAACAATTTCTTTCAGCGAGGAATACCTATTTCGTGGTAGAGCTTGAGGCTCTGGATCTGGTGTAGTCGCAGATGGAGACCAAGACTGCCTGAGGGAGCTCATGGACTGAGAAGCCTCCAAAGTGGCAGATCCTGGGCGTCCACTATGGTATGACGAGGAGCCAGAGAGGGCCGAATGAGGACGGCTGTAGTCTGGTATGGACGAGGTGCTGTTAGATGTGCTCCATGATGATCTCCAAGAGGAACGAGGCATATCGAGGTTGTCAAGAGACTCACCTCTGCAAGCAAAGTGAGTTTGTCAATGTTTGAAGCTCACAAGTAACATCAGTTGCATCTTCACAGGAGCACTCAGTCATTTTTTCCTTATTGTTTGCTTACAAAGTAAGAACACTTTGGCAAATACTAACCTTCTAATGGGAAGATCGACTGGTTCTTTGGCGGTGACACTGGCAGAGCTCTCCTGACGAATCCAGCTTTTGTCTGTGTTCAAGGATGTCTTCTTCCTCATTTCCTGAAGAATCTGCTGCCTCTCCACTTCAGCCCGAGATAGAGGGTCTTTCTTATAGTCCCTGCTGACCTCACCCAGACCACCGCTTGCTGCTCAGACAAAAATTACCATTAATAACAAAGTGACCAGTTGTAAATATAGTTGATAAACAAGCATCATGTAATTTCACATAAGCAACTGATTTCTGATAATCTTCATATGATTATATGTAGTGGGGTCTGAATGTTTGAGACCTTGGATTTAAATATAATGTAAGCCTGGTAATAAACAGTCACAGATGGTCAGATGTTCTTGCTTCCACTACAGATCGAGATGAAGCTCTTTGGATCATCTCAAATCATGCTGAACAACATGATCATGCAGCTTGAGTGTTGCTGTTATTAAAGCAAAACGAGGACAACCAAATGCATCATTAAAAAATTTAACTTACAGTATTATTTTTTACGGAAGTCTATAATGCTCACTAAGGCTGCATTTACTTGATCAAAACAGCAAAAATAGTAATGTTGAGAAATATTATTACAATTTAACTGCTGGCTGCTTAATATTTTTGTGGAAACTGACATTTTTTAATGATTAAAGAAAGTTCCAAAGAAAAGAATTTATTTAAAATAGAATATTTTAACTTAACTTTAATTTCTTTACTGTCACTTTTGATCAATGTGATGCATTCTTGCAGAATAAAAGTATTCATAAAAAAAAAAAATTGCTAACCCCAAACTTTTAAATGGTAGCGTAATGTATATTAGATAATTTTAACAATTCAAAAATAGAAACAATGGACCCCACTGTTTTTATATTATAGTTTTTAATCAAATGCACACTGATCACGTGGACACAGACTCGATTACATCTGATTTTGCTGACATTGCATGTGTCAAATTTGCAGAAAATAAGACCAAGGTGATTGGTTGAGCTGATTGATTGGCATGGATCAGCGCCGCGCCCACCTCTCTCTGGATCTCTGTATTTCATGGCATTGAGGATGCTCCTCCTCTCAAGCTCTAGCTCACTCGCTGCCTGCTTTTTTTGGATCTGAGGGTTTTTCTTTCTCCTCAATTCCTCCTCCAGCAGCCATCCTGCCAAACCCCTGTGTCTGCTGTACACACCTGCAGAGAGCCGCAGACTCTACAGCACCGTACTGTGTGTGTGTGATTTAACTCCAGCCCTTACAACATGTGGAACACTGACAACACGCTCATGAGGAATACCGTCTCAGTGTCTCCTTATTTGTCAAACCAACAACAGACACAAATAAAAGGGTTAGAGGATAAACGAAGATAAACGCTGCACTGACCTTTAATATCTGGTTTTGCAACCTCATCAAGTTCTGGAGTAGATTTGGAAATGGACCTGCAAACCAAAACGAAAGAATAATGAGATTACTCAGTCCAATAAATATACAGATGAAAGATCTCATCAATGGACAACTCATCTTTGGACGCATAGCCTGAAATTATTGCATTCATTTACAACTTTGTTAAATAAAAATGGTAATGCAAACAGCAGAGTCTAATTTACCTGTGTGAGTAGGATAATTCAGGGTAAACATTGGTATAGCCAAAGGATTCCACCTTACTGTGGCCGAACAGCAGAATCAGCACAGACAAGCAGATGTTAACACAGTCATGATTGAACAACATTAATGGAAGACAAATTAGTGCGATTATTAATGCATGAGTAAAACACATACTAGGGCTGGGTAGTAGGACCAAAATTTTAAATCATGCCATGAGTATCTTGTATCACGGAAACAGCATACGTCATAATAAAGTTATTTTTGCTGTAAAAATGAATGTATTTTATACTACTTATTTATTATGCAATAGTGTTCAGTAGGTTGACAATAAAGATTGTTATAAAAAGATTTCAGTTTCATAAATGCTGTTGCAGTTTCAAAATGCTTAAATCTTTATACTGTATGTTATATTCTTCAAAGGATCCTGAGTGTTTGTTTTTTACAGTGTATTTTATAAGCTTCATCATCCTGACTAATTCCACTATTTTCACATTGTTCCATGTTTCTTTATTGATCTTATTGTGTAAATAATATAAAAGTCCTGCTCACTAATATATAGATGTCTATCTACCAATGCATAGAACGTATTACAAATGTATTGTGTCATACTGCCCAGCCCTGACACAGACAATGTTAGTTTAGTCAGGTTACTTTGGTATTTAAAGCAGGCCTAATACATGTATTTGTCAAGCATGCTGATGTTAAAAAAAGACATGCATGCTTAAGAAAATGATACATTCATATCAGTATGACACAGAGATGGGACACAATATATAAAAAAGAAAAAACAGCTAAAGACTTGAAATGCAAAAACTCACTCTTGATTCTGAAACCTCTTCTGCTCTTCCAGTTGCCTCCTCTCCTCCTCTCTTCTATTCCTTTCTTTTTCCTGAAGGAGGCGCTCTTCCTCTTCTCTCTTCCTCCGCTGTTCCTCAAGGCGCTCCTGTTCTTCCTTCTTCCTCCTCTCTTCCTCTAAATGCTGCCTCTCCTCTTCTCTTCTTTTCCTTTCTTGTTCTCTCTTGTTCTCTTCCTCAAGACGCTCTTGTTCCACTCGTTTTCTCCTCTCTTCCTCTAACCGCAGCCTCTCTTCCTCTCTTTTTCTCCTCTCTTTCTCTAAATGTAGTCTCTCCTCCTCTCTTTTCTTCCTTTCTTCCTCTTGCTGGGCCAATCTGGAGGCCTCCTGCACTTCCCATGAAACAGTAGGTTGCCTTATAGAGGGAAGAGGGGAGTAGAGGTTGTGTCTGTCCAGCTCCATCTCCTGTTAAACAGCAATCAAAGAATTGTTTGACAATGACAGAGACAATGACACACACATACACATATACATATACATACACATGCTCTGATGAAGCTATATAAAATTACAGACATTTACATAAATTCCACAAGATAAAATAATAGTAAGGGTTTTTTTTCTGGAAAATCACCAGAAAAATCGTCAAAATATATATATAAAAACAGTAATTTGTGTATTTTTATCAATTCTGTTATATTTCATTTGGAATATACTTTCTTTCGTGATTAAGGTCTAGTTATTGCTGAGGCATTCATAAAATTCATAAAATACACTGCGCGTAGGGCACCAAGTGCTCAGGGGGGCACCACAAGAAAATTCTCTACAACTTCGCTAACGCTGTCAACACGGGCATCATAAAGTGATCACGCTTAGGGCATCACAACGGCCAGCGACGGCACTGAAAACATGACAACATAACATAAAATACCTTTTCATAATCTTTGGATCTCTCCTTCACAAGCTCTTGCTGTGCCTTTTTCCACTCCTCATCAAGTTTTTCTTGGTCTTTTTTGTACTTCTCCTGCAGCAAGGAGGGTAAAATGAATAAATCTTGAAAAGTTTGCATGCATTGATCAGCAGCACAAAACACATCCTCTTCAACGTAGGAAAAAAATATTTTACACTTTTCATTTAAATGCTATATTTTCTCTTTTACCCAACATATTTAGGCCATATCTCTATAAAGCCCAACTGATGAGCACATATAACGTTCACCTGCAGCAGACGCTCCTGCTCTTTCTGCCACTTCTCCTGACGCTTGCGCTCTTCTTCTGGGTCCCAGGACCAGCGTGCAGTGGATGTAGCGATGGAGGGCATGGGAAGCTACACACACACAGAAAACACTTTGAATTATTGGAGCCAACCACTGACCAAATAAAATATCCCAGATATCTTTATTAATATCTTGCCATGGTATTTTTTTGCACCCAAACACTGAAGCACACAATTGAACAACATACACTATATTGCCAAAAGTTTTGGGATGCCTGCCTTTACATGAACATGAACTTTAATGAGATCCCATACTTAATCCGTAGGGTTTAAGTATGGGATTAAACTGTGACTTTCTGGGAAGGCTTTCCACAAGGTTTAGGACTGTGTTTATGGGAAATTGACACATTTGTGAGGTCAGGCACTGATGTTGGACGAGAAGGACTGGCTCGCAGTCTCCGCTCAAATTCATCCCAAAGGTGTTCTATCGGGTTGAGGTCAGGACTCTGTGCAGGCCAGTCAAGTTCCTCCACACCAAACTTGCTCATCCATGTCTTTATGGACCTTGCTTTGTGCACTGGAGTGCAGTCATGTTGGAACAGGAAGGAGCCATCCCCAAAATGTTCCCACAAAGTTGGGAGCATGAAATTGTCCAAAATGTCTTGGTATGCTGAAGCATTAAGAGTTCCTTTCACTGCAACTAAGGGGCCAAGCCCAACCCCTGAAAAACAACCCCACACCATAATCCCCTCCACCAAACTTTACACTTGGCACAATGCAGTCAGGCAGGTACCGTTCTCCTGGCAATTGCAAAAACCCAGACTTGTCCATCAGATTGCCAGACAGAGAAGCGTGATTCGTCAATCCAGAGAACACGTCTCCACTGCTCTAGAGTCCAGTGGCAGCATACTTTACACCACTGCATCCAACGCTTTGAATTGCACTTGGTGATGTAAAGCTTGGATGCAGTTGCTCGGCCATGGAATCCCATTCCATGAAGCTCTCTACATACTGTTCTTGAGCTAATATGAAGGCCACACAAATTTGGAGGTCTGTAGCTATTGAAAGTTGACGACTTCTGCGCATTGTACGTCTCAGCATGTGCTGACCCCGCTCTGTGATTTTACGTGGCCTACCACTTCGTAGCGGAGTTGCTGTTGTTCCCAATTGCTTCCACCTGGTTATAATACCACTAACACTGAGCTCCTGAGAGTGACCCATTCTTTCACAAATGTTTGTAGAAGCGTCTGCATGCGTAGGTGCTTAATTTTATACACCTGTGGACATGGAAGTGATTGGAACACCTGAATTCAATGATTTGGAGGGGTGTCCACATACTTTTAGTGTAATATGATCTGATTAATTAATAATAAGTGAATTACACTATATGCGTGTAAGCAACAGTGGTAGGATTAAGAGAGAACATTGAAACTCAACTTACATTTGATATTGCTGTATCAGATCCACCTGTAAAAAAGAGCTACAATTAGATGCTTTTTAGACATTGTTGCCAATATTTTGAATGAAACCCTTCATCATAGCTTGAAGGGAACACATGAACAGCATTCCATCCCAAAATCTATTAATATAAGAAACCCATAACCCAACAGTATCATAAATAAATGTTAAAGTAGAACCACATGCAAAGACTTGGATAAACAAACACATGCAAAGACTTCAATAAACAAACCAAATGAATAATGCAAAAACGCATCCCGTAGATAAACACCTTTGGCCAGTCCCCAAATGCAATGCCACATGCAGAAGCACAGGCTATTAGTAAAACCAAACTCCATATCCATGCCTGGCACAGCATGCACTATTTGCATTCGCAAGACAATACCAACACACTCAACACTAATAACTGATTTCTTTCCCTGAGCTGCTCCTACACTCAAGGATGTACAGCAAGAATGACTTGAGTGTGTGAAGGTAGAACAGTCTCATATTTGTCTTGTTCTAAATTCTCTCATTTATACCTGTGGTGAAAATCTCTGATATTATATTAATACGGTACGGTAAGTAAGGTATCAGCAAGATACATTTTCCTTCTAAAGTATTTTCCAACTATTATTTAAAGTGCTTAGTATGTTGGTATGTTCCTGACATGCTGTCTTTTAGAGGCCTCAGAGAATGACTAATGAAGATATATTTAGAAAATAGTTGACAAACTATTGAGGTATCTTCGAACTGACAGCGACAAAGCAACCAAAAGTCATTCATTGTCAATGAGGTTTGGTGATGAACATTACTTATATGCAGCAATATTATAGTATTTATTAATATTTGTATTAGTTTTTTATTACAACTTTTTGATATTTTGATATTTTATTAAGTTTTAATTTTCTTCTGTTTAGCTTTAATTTATATTTATAACAGTTAAGCATTAAGTTATTCACTGAAAATCTTGACAGCTGCCCAAAGGCTTCTTTTGTGGAGTGATACAGTATCTGATTCATGAAGATAATATTTTGAGTAGAATCTTTTTGATGAATCACTGGATCTGGTTCACAAGTTTAATTCAGCCAGATTTACAAATGATCCAGTTAAACTTACTGACTCTGATCTGTCAGGGGTTCATAGCCAATTGAAGATTATCAGTGATTAACAGCTTAAACTTTGGTCTGCTGCTCGCACAGAACTATTGTATGACTTCAGAAGGCTTGGAATAGTTGTATGGAGCATGTTCATGACATTTTAGGATGCTTTGGTTATCTTTTTTTATGCCTTCATTTTTCAGGTCACATTAATTGCATTTATAATCAAAAGAGCATGGAAAACAGTCTTTAAATGTTCTCCCTTTGTGCTCCACGGAAGTCATAATGGCTTTGGAACAGTGTGAGGGTGAAAATAATGGAAGAATTGTCGTTTTTAGATGAACTATTTTGTTTTGTTTCTCTGCACTATTTACTCGCCAATTTTCCTCTACTTTTTAAAGTACTCCGGCTCCTGTAGACAGCATGTCAGCGCTCGAGATGGAAGTGGACACTGCACACTCAACCCCCTTTTACCACAGAGGTAGACCAGATAACTGACTGTAAGCCCTGCAGAGCCTGAGGGAAGAGCAAAGAGGTTATGAGGGGCTTCTGCTAGAGAGAGGAGGACGATGGCAGGATGAAGACTTAGCGGTTTACCCACAGCCCCCGAAACACATAGCCTGAACGCATCAGCACTGAACTGATGCTGTTCTGTTACCTTGTTCAAAAAACTCTGATCTCCTTTTTAAGTTTTTCATAGAAATGGATTCAGATTCTACATGGGAGATAAAAATGTTAGAAGAAGATGAATTTGTACAAAGGTAAAAGCTCCAGGTGCCCTGGGGAAGAAATAATTCTTAATCCACACTGCTTTCTTGTAAAAAGTTTGGTAAAAATATATATATTTATATATAAATACAGTTATGTTCATAGTGTTTGGATAGCTTATCTCATTTTTTAACTTTAGTCTTTATCATACTGTTTAAAGTTAATCAAAAACAAGCATTCGTCAAGCTATTAAACAATCTCAGAACAAGATTCACACATTTTCTGCAAACATGCATTTAATTAAATAAGCATACAAAACAAAAACTTTACAGACTATTTCCAAGCAATTAGCTGAAAAAAAATTATTTACCTTTATTATTCACATTCTCTGATTCCTCACGCAAACCACCATTCATCCCATTCGAGCCAGGATTCTGTGGAAAAAAGGTCATCTGTTTAGCATCATGAAAGAAGTTAAAATTAAAATACATTCAAATACCAATCCAAAAATAAAGTGTCATATAAGTGATTAATTATAGTCTGCTCACATTTCCTGGCTGTGAGCTGGTGGTCACGGTTTTCATAACGTTGTTCTTGGATTGTTGGGATGTGAAATCCAGGTTGGTGCTGAGGTATGACTCAGTTGGACCTAGAGGATCCAGACTGGTCAGATTGATGGTCTTATGGCTTTTAAATGGAAGGGAAGGTAGGTCTCTGCCCCAGTCTGATTGTGGCGTGTCAACAAAACCATTCATTTAAAAAACACAGAATTAGCAAACTATAAAAACAGACAGATACTAAAAACTGAATAATACTTCTAAACAGTGGGGATGAAAGACAGACCACCTTCCCCTGCCATGCAGTCAGAATGAGCTCCACACACACCAGGTTTACCAACAAGCTTACAGATGCCCTCTGATCTGCCTCCAGTCACAAACTATAAGCCTGTTAGTAAACACTGAAAATATGAACCACTGAAAATATAAAGAACCACATACTTTAGAAACTAAGATAATGCAATATAATGCACTGTTTAGGAAGAAATACAAACATACTACATATACTGAAGACACCAGACCAGGGGAATGCAAGCAAAGGAATAGTTCACCCAAAAATGGGCATTCATATAATGAAAAACTGTTAAATTATATGACTAAAATATGTGATCCATATAAAATAAAATAAACTTAAATTAAATTAAATAAAAAGTTGGAAGTTTGAATATAGTGCACAAAAGTCACTGACTAATTTAATAGTACCTTATTATAGTTTTGTCCATTTGGGAGCTTGGCAGTCCACTATATCTATTTTAAGCATATATATTTGCAATGAAATTATCTTTTTTAATCACACACAAAAACAGTAGCATACAAGTTTGGAAATATTGCCGTATTTAAACTTTTTGAGTGAACATTTCCTTTAAATGGGAAAAAAAAAGTGGGGGAAAAAGTATATCAGCAACAAGAAAGCCAAACACACATTATGAGATGAACACAGATGATTCTCACTAGGCACATTACTACTGCAGTAGATATTTAGACTTTTAACTACAGGGTCAACCAAGAACAGAGGATCTTGGTCTGCTGTTAATGTAGCAAAAGGTAACTATAAAGAGTCTGGCGATGTTATTTCTGTTGAAAGCTTTACCAAGGCTTCCTGTGGTCAGTGCTGCACTCGATGAGATGGTGGGGACTTACTATTCTTGCCTTGTCTCCGGATGTCCATAAGCAGACTTCCCTGCTGCAAGGCCTCCTCCATACTGCTCTTCCACTCATTATAGCTCATGTCTGCCACCCGGTGCCCGTTCACCGTAAGGATCTCATCTCCAACCTTAACCTGACCGAGCTCCGCTGTGCTGCCTTTTCACACACGCACATCCCACATACACAAACAAACACATTAAACATGAACTATACACAATATAAATGTTGAAAACTCCTCAAAACAATGATGCCCAAACCGTGATTTACATAACTAAATCTATTTTAGCATCTCAGAATTTTTTTTTTTTTCTCATGCACATTTTATTCCATTGCTATTTTGGGCAACTTCCTCATCAGATTCAACCTAGAAAAAAATCTGTCCTATATACTGTAGCAGTACATGTGTGTTTTTTATGAGTAGCAGATGCTCGCTGAAGCTGCAGGTAGAGCATGTACTTTGTGCTTCATTAATTACAGGGGGGGACATGAGATCACTTTTGACATCACTTTTATTTCAGAGGACTTAATTTTTTTTTTACCTGGAACTACAGATTTGACACGGACCCCAGTGGAGTCCCAGTCGTTCTGGAAGCCAAAGTCCCGGCTACTGTTGGGTTTCTGGTTCAGGCTGATCCTCATCTCACTGTAGTCCACCTGGAAGACAGAGAAAATTCAGCTATACACAGAAAGTTAAGTGATTTCACATGAAGTGATTTCTGGTTTTCGTGAGTGTGCCATTGAGATTTATTGCAATAAAATCTAAATTACTTGAGGACCAGGAACATTGTCATTAATCTACACAGAAGGCAACCTAGACCGCAAAGTATAGCTAAAAAACGTTTAAATAATCTGTATTTAGTCAGATTTACTGAATATATAAGTGATTGTGTGTCTGTCACTGTGTGTGGAATTGAACTGAAGATGTGATGTTATTGCAATGTGTAGTTGAGCTTGTAGTTGTAGCTTGCCTCATTGGGAGGGATGAGCGGGAATGAAGATTTAGACAGGGGCGACACCTTGTTGACCGGTGGGACAGGAGACGGGGTTCTCTCCTCTGATCTCTCCTCTTCGTCACTGCTGTGCTTAGGGCTTTCCTGGGAGACATCTTCATCCTCTTTCACATACTGAGCATAGCGGTTGTAAACTGTAGTTTTCTTGAGGCTGTCGGTCTCTCCATTGGTGCGCTTAACAGAGTCATCCATCTAAAAGGTTTTTGATGTCATGTAAGTATTTTCACAACCAATTTGAACTCCTCACTGTTTGAGATGTATTCATTACTTAATTTTATAGTGAATAAAGCAGAATAAATCATCATGACTGGTCATTTTAACCATGGGACAAGTCTGGGTTCATTTCTAACCAGTTCAGAGGAATAGAGTGCAACAGCCTGTCCACTGTTCAGCTGGCTTGATTCTGGAAGTATTTTTCAAATAAAATTTTTCCCATAGGATTAAAAAAAAAAGTCTGTTAAAGAGTTATAAGCCATGAACCAAACAAACCAGCTATGAGGTGAATCACAAAATGACCAATGACAACATTACAATACCATTTTTTCCCCCTGAATGAATGTGGAGTGAATGAGAACTAAATAGTTCTTTTGGAGAATTGTTTTCACTCTGATTAGTGGAGATTTCTTTTCAGAATCATAGGTAATGTAGTTTTTCACCAGAATTCCACTGTTACACATGATAATTTAAAAAATGAGTTGAAATAATATGGGCTGATGGTATCATCAAAAGTACATACCATGAATTAACAACCTTGTTGCTCACAGTAGGTATCAGTTTAAAAATTATAATTAAAAATCTATGGAGAAAATGAATTTTTACTTCGAGGACCACTGCACTATTGACACTGTATGCTTTCCCCCCAAAAAATCAGACTTCCACATTACAGTTTTATTCTAGTGTTTTAACTCAATTAGATGCTTTATAATTCATATGAGCTGTAATCAGAACTTCATTGTAAATCGATCACACACTCTAGCAGGTAGCATAATGTTCTTAAAGAACTTCATTCATTAAAAAACCCCCCAAAAAACAACAACGGTATCATGATGTTTGAAACCAAACAGGGCCACTCACCGTGAATGCTCTGGGAAGAGAAGTTATTCGATTGGCCTGTGTGCCGAATGGTCTGGGCGTGACTACAGAGGTGAGTCTTGCGCTATCTGATCTCTGGTAGCTCCTGGGGAGGGAGGCAGAAATTTGATCCAGCCCAGACTGCTTTGTATCCATTGAATTGGGCTTATACAATGAGCTAATGGTGCTGCTGGAGTTCTCAACTGGCTTAGTTTTGCTAATCGAGTCCGAGCTGTTGAGAACGCTACTGGGTTTACTGACGCTGATGGGCTTGATCATGCTGGTGGGCTTAATCAGGCTGGTGTTGCTGTTGGAGAAAGCAGGAACTGGATCATCCAGAAGGTTTTGGGTAGTTGTTTTGCTCTCCTGAATGCTGTTATTCATCTTAATTGGGATATCTGGGCTAGAGCGACCAGGTTTGGTAGAAAAATCCGTCTGATCTGATGCCAGGGTGCCAGCCACAGGTTCCTTTTCTCGCAGAGATGGTATGGAGGGTAGTGAAGGTTTGTCCCTGGGGGCATAAGGGGTGTCAACGGTGTAGCTACGTGCTGGCAGAGTTCTTCTTCGGGGTATAGGTTCTTCAAAGACATCATCAACGCTGGAGTTAAAGCTACCACTGTAGTTGCTTTGCTCACGGCTATCTCTGAAAAGGAGCAGGAGCAAAGGAGGCAGGACAAGAGCCGCGATTAGATTACACTTTTACAATGCGCAAACAACGGATCAGAGAAAGTAGAACACACTACACTCTCTGCAGTAACAGCACACAGCAGAACGACAAAAAAGAACAGTGACCGCAACACTTAATCATAGTACACCACAAATAACAACAAAAATAAAATAAAATTAGGACAATAAAAATAAATAAATTAAATATACAGTTTTGTACAGTTTAACCTTTAAAGAGACACAGTTACAGCTTGATTTGAAGGAACGTATGCTCACCTCTCATCCTGCATTTCCTTCAAGGTCTTTGATTTCCTGGTGTCACTTGAAGTGATATGCTCAATCTGTTCTCTCTCCTCTTTTTTCTTCACAATGTCCGAATTCACACTCCTGCGCTTATTCTTCCACCTTGTAAGATCCTGGAGGGACGAGGAGAAAGACGCTCAGCCTCCATAACTGGAGCACAGGTGCTTATTCATAAGCAGTAACGGTAGGAGGGACAGTGCATGGGAAGGGTGGAGAGACACGAGGACAGATTGAGGAGTGAGGGAGGACTAGATTTTGCCGGTGTCCTATTTTGTCTGTTTGGCTCCACCCGACTTCTTTTCCCATGTGAATGAGAGGCCCGTATATGACCTAAATGCTGTACTGAAGCTCAGTCCAACCACATCCACACTACAAAGTATCACTGAACAGTTACAGGCTACTTATTATTGATGCGACTCAAAGTAGTCAAGGTCCTTATGAGGACATCCTTACTAGTATCAACTTTCATTTAACCACAAGTCAAACATCTGCAGCTATGAATATTATCAATAACACAGTGTGAGCCAATACTCACATCTTGCCACTTATCGTCACTCTCCTTAATCCGAGCACGCATCTTCTGCAGCTCTTCGAAGCGTAACTCCATTGTCGGGGTGATGAGGTCCGTCTTACTATCAGTGATGTCACTTACTGATTTGCTCCTGTAAACATTACGTACGTTAGTAGTCCGATTAATTCCTTCAGGAAAAAGGTCATGCATTAGGATGGAAAAAAGATTTCATGGATTTTAGCCATTCAGCATCTTGATATGAGTAAACGTGTTACAGCTCACATCAAGCAATCATAAATGACAGGAATTTACAAGACAAAACATTGAAAGGTTAGTAAAATAGCATGTCCTGAATATTTTTCAAGCCACAATCAGATTTCATAATAGATAACTTAAAAATATTTATGTTATGTGGCAACTCAATTGGTTAATAATTTTCCATTAGTTGCTTAATCAATCCCTTCCACTCATGTGACTTACCTGTGAGAGCACAATACGTCTGCATTGCAGAAGTACATCTGTGCTTCTCATACTCTGGATCTTTCCAGAAGGACACGTTTGAACAGAGGTTAAATTAGCCATCAGTGTGCATATCTGTAGTCGACACGTTTTTTTGCAGTGAAAAAAATTAGACAGCAGCCCATGGGGATCATAGCATTGAGTACAATGTGAGTGTCAGTGCTTAATATAGGGGAGGAGAGCAGAGGAAGCAAAGGCCTACGCAGAAGCCGTGACCACACACACAAAAACATGCCGTTCCTGCACAAGGCCACAACTCACCCTTTACTATCAGAGCTTTTCTGGAGCAGTCTAGAACCAAAGAGAACCACAGCAACAACATAGTCATATTTTTGTGTGATGATTAACAGTACTGAATGATCAAGAAAGTAACATTCACTCTTGTTCAAAGGTTTGGGGTCGGTAAGATGTTTTTGAAGTCTCTTATGCTGGGTAAGGACATACTGTATGGCCTTAGCCAGCTGTATAAAAAAATACAGTAAAATTGTATATATATATATATATATATATATATATATATATATATATATATATATATATATATATATATATATATATATATATATATATATATATATATATATATATATATATATATATATATATATGTATATATATCCTGTGAATTGTCAGTCTCCAGCGTCAATTGATCATCATTCCAATATGCTGATTTGAAGAAAGAAACATTTATTATTATTATCAATGTTGAAAACAGTTACAATGTTTATATATATATATATATGTATATATATATATATATATATATATATATATATATATATATATATATATATTTATATCGTACTGACCCCAAACTTTCAATAATGTCAATAGCTTAGCCATACCACTCCAGCTATGATCAAGTGCATAATGATTTTCTTTTTTTTTCTTTTTTTTCAGTACAGGCAGCATTGCTTCAGCATTCAGTTAATTTGCTGATTACAGACCTGGTTGTCTGACATTAAAACATAATATTAGCTGTCAGCTGTAAGTTTAGGTAGAATGACTTCAGTGTAAACTTGTAGAATTCCCCATCAGTCCCAGCGCAGTTGCTCTAATACCCCGACATTACATGGACTCTGATCAAACGCAATGTTGTACTTGGGGTTCAAGTGCTAGGTGTGTTTCCATGGTCACATAAGTGTAAGTTCCAGCTTTCACAGAATCACAAGGGTGTGGGGAATTTGGAGCTAGAGTGCATTGTAAGTTACTTCGTGCAGAGTGAATGTGTCTGACTGGATTATTTATAGACATTGCTCAGGTTTTAAAATTCCACCACAGCTTAGCTGGACACACTCACACCTTATAAAGTCTGTTAGGACTTTAGGACTTAAACGAAAGTCAAAGCAGTTGAGTCTGTACTTGATGTATCTGCTTCGTATATGCTTTCATGACCAAAACTTTCAATCTTTTATTAAACACAAGCAAAATTCATTTCACAGGCAATTGGTCAGTCTCTCCAAAGACAAACAAAGTGCATCTGTAATGTCACATTCTTTGGTGTTCCAGTAATCCATAAAAATTCAATAAAGTAAACCTAAATAAAATATGTAACAATGACCAAATAAACCATTTATCCACCTATTTTCAATGCAGAAAACAGCTATTTTCTTGTGAATGTGCAATACTTTTAATGAATTAGCCACTATTGGTAAATAACAATAAGAACAAAAAAAGTGTATCAAACTGTAAAACTATATGTGCTACAAACCAGTGTTTATGATTATGACAATAAATTAAAATATGATAACAAATACCCGTTTGTTATGTCAAGCAGCATGTTTCTGTACAGCTAAAATAATTAGAAACGGCCGACACCAGCAGCCTTGCACCTTTATGTTAAAAATAAAGTGGATAAACAGCTTGTATCAAATTTCAATGCTGAAAGCCATTTTGACATCACTATATGCACAAACTTATCTAAATGAGTGCAAATTTTGAAGCTGGTACAACAGAATTTAAATAAAAAAATACTAAGAAAACCAAATATCTACCGGTTAAAATCATTTTCATGCAATCAAAGTCAAACCCATGTCAGACTTGCAAACATTTGCCATTGCCAGTGTAAGATCATAGTTAACACGAGAATGAGAAAAGTACACCACAGATGAGATCATGATGACAAGCGCACACAGGCATTTCTGCAGGCTCAGAAACCTAACCTCTCCACCATCAGCCTCTTCCTGTATCGCACACGGCTGGCCTCTCTGATGGCTTGCCATTTCTGCATATCTTCTTCATTGCAAGACAAAGAAACACTGGGAGATCCCTTTTCCTCCAACCCTTGGGTACTTAAAGCTTTTAGCTTCCTAAGTAGCATATCATCTGTTTTCGGGTGCTGCTCTGCTCCGTGTTTAATCTCTGAATTGGGTTTGTCCTGTCTGGGTTCAAATGGGCCACAAATCAGCTTGGCCTGCAGTTTTGGTGGCAAAGCCCAAGTCTCTGGAATAGGAACAGGGTGGTAGTTATCAGGGGCCCCAGACAGAGAGCGATGACTGATTTGCTGTTGATCCCTCCGAAAAACCACATCGTCTTTTTCAATGTCAGGATAAACAGGTTCACCCTCACGGCAGGGCTGAATTACCACCATGATCTCAGCCTCCGATCTGCGGCGAGGCACCAGGAAGTTACCATACTTCAACTTGGCTAGATCATCACTTGAGTGGAAGGTTTTTGTACGACGTGTAAACATATCGTCATTTTCCAAATCAGGCAGGATGTCGGCAGAAACGTTGTATGGGTCATTAGGGTGTTCACGCCCAAGGAGGGGACGCTTTTCGCATTTTATGAGTCTGGGGCCAGAGGCGGGATCTGGTCTGGGCCAAAAATCAGGGGGTTTTAACTTAGAGAGCTCGGCACTCTGCTGAGCAACCGTGGGGTGTTGTGTTTGAGAACTGTGGGCGAATGAAAGGAGAAAAAAAGAGTAAAGAAAGGATTCAGAACATGCAAGGGGACAGTAAAAATCAGTGAGAAATGCATGCAGAAGGATGCAGTAGTGTGAGCGCTCTGCCTCAAAATACTAAAAGTTACTTCAAATTTTAATTTAACAAAAAGTAGTTAAGAATCTTGATTCACACCACAACTATAACGAATAACAGAGGAACGATATCGTTGAAATCACTTTCAGATATTTATATATTTTCCAGCTGACGAATAATAAAAACAGTAATCAGAATCTTGCTTTAAAGAGCTTGAGCATTTAAATCAGTAGATGACATAACTGCAGCGCGAGCTTATAATAAACAGGACATTATCGTTGTTGGTGTGGGCACTAATATAATTATTATTATAATTCTCTTTATAGTTATCATTCTTGGTTATCATTCTTGGTGCCTTTAAGCTCCAGGAAAATCTGGTCCATACAACTTGTCTACAATATTCCACATTTTCTGAAGCCATTTGATAGCTTTGTGTCAGGAACAGACCAAAATTTAAGTCCTTATTCAGTGATGATATTCCCCTTAAGTCAGTTGTGGCACATTAATTTGAGTCAGTTGAAATCAGTGTGTTTGTAAAGGAATTGATCAGTCAGATTTCTGAATCAGCTGGAAATATTCAATGAAAAGATCAGACTCAAAAGAATGATTTGTTCAAAGATCTGGTTCTTGAATTCAACTCACTGACACGAATTAACAACTTATTGGATGACTTTGTCACCTTACACAAATCATATGGCTTCAGAAGTAATGTTTTTTTGGCATTTTTTTTAGATGTAAACAATGTTGTACAGAAAAGAGCAGCGTGAAGATTCAACTTTTTTGGTGAACATTAATTAAGTGAAGACTGATATTATGCTAACAGTATAAATCTCACCATTTCTAATATCATTAACATTCACAAAGATGATTATGAATAAAAACATTACTTATTAGTAAGCATCAGTTGATACATTTATTAGAATATGTGGAGAAGCTGATCAGGGGAAGTGAGTAGATGTCCGGTCCTACTGCATATGGGGCTGTGATAAGGACCTGGGTGTGGAAGTGAGGCTGGACTGAGTGAGGCCTTCAGGTGCATGGAAGTGAGAGGGAGGGGGTTCAGACTGAGTGCGAGAGAAAGAAGGTGGAGAGAGCCAGGGATTGACGTCACCATCTGATTCTTCAGAGGAAGAACCTGACTTCCTGTGGCTGGAAAATGTGAGGTGAAAGAGCACAGAGAAAGAAAAGGAAGAAAAGTTAGTAACCATCACCAGAGAAAAGATAGAAGGAGGCAACAGAGAAACCTTAGCGATAAAGTAAATTAAAAGGAAAAAAGAAACCTCAGGGTTTACAGTGGCATCAAATGTATTTGTACATTTAAGCCACCTTAAAAATATATGAAAGTATGAGAAAAATGTGCAGCTCAAAATCAAAACAAAAACTAATACAAAATTTGGACATGTACTGGTTGTCAAATTTAATGAAACATGTCCATATAATAGGTCTAAGACCATTGATTTGCAGATCCCCCTTAATTGTATTTTATTATATTATATTATATATGTATTATATATAATATATTATATATACAATAATATATATTGTATTCTATATATTATATTATGTACTTTTCTGTACTTTTTTGTAGCCACTAGATTTTCAAACATGTTCGAGAACTAGAAATTAATATCTGAACAACACCTGATGGACTGATCAATAGGGCTCAGAATTGAAAACAGGTTCTTAGTCAGGTATCATTAAAAAATAAAAATTTTTAATTTCATTTTAATTTCCAAATTTCTTACATGGACAATTGCTGATTATAATAAATATCGTTAAGCTGATTTATTTAGAATTTTTGTTGTTGTTGTTGATGTTGAAAAATTAAACATAATTTGATAACTTCTAATGATAGTGAATGCAGTAATAATTGTTAAATTCAAAATTACGAAAATATTTGTTAACAGAATCATTAAGGAACCAGGACCAAATTAATTCATTGGTTTCCTGTATAATTCCTGGAATATCAAGCATGTCTTGAAAAATGAAGAAGTGTTCTTGGAATTAGGGATAAGGGTGTTTTTTTATTTATGTTCTTTTCTTATTTTATGTTATTTTGTGTTTTTCTGCCTTAGTACTGGACAGACCTGAAACCTTGGATCTTCCTGTACCAAGGGCGGTGCTGGGAGCCCAGTTTGATCTTCTTCACATGTGCATCCTCCTCAGGTGTCCAGAACTTGGGCAGATATTTATCAAAAGGCACTGTGGTAGATGTTTGAGGCATCAGGCCTACTTTACGGGCATAAAGGTCATCTTGAACAGGATCAGCATAGCCAAACTCATCATCCTCTTCTTCAGAGTCATCGTAAATGCAGGCGTCAGCGGATACAGGCCTCCTGTAAGTCCTCTGAAGAGGCTGTGACTGACTGCTGCTCAAAAGACAGCCATTTTTGTTACATACCACCAATGATCAATGCACATCAAACCATCCATGGTCAACAAGCACACCAAAGCAAATGAAAATCAAACATTGAAAATAAAATGTTGTTCCAAAAAGGCCACGCTATGGGTTGAAATTCAAGCGAAATAATGACAACACAGCAACTCAAAACCAAACTTCGAAAGTTTCTGAAGAAGACCCAAAGTTAACACACACACAAAAAAAAGCAAACAGATGCATGTCAAAGAAGCCAGTTTCTGACCTGAGATGGGTCAGTGACTGCTGGGGCACATTACTAACAGCCACCTGTGGCCTGGTGGTACATGAGGCAGCAGCTGCCTCCAGCGGGCTCATGGGTACGGCAAAGTTGGTCGGAGCGACAGGGGACGGGCTGTGAAATCTACGGCTAGCGAGGTCATCTAGAACCACGTCAGGATCCGGTTGATCTGCATCTGAATCACTGCTCTCATACTCATAGGCCAAAGACTGGTGGGCAGTTGTCTGGGATTTCAACTCGGTGATAGATGAAGGGTCTGAACCTGTCCTCTCATGACTGGGACGCACCACCAATGCACAAAAGCACAAAATGCCAAGAAATAGTGGGGGAAATAAGCATCGGCATTCAAACATCGGGAATGTTTCACAGCTACCGTAACATCTCAAAGAAGGAATATAATGAAAAACATTTCTAGCAAGCAAAGCGAATGATCAAGAGACAAATTCTGAGAATTGTTTTGAGAAAAAGTTCACATTTAGATCTTTTGATGGCAGGTATCAGAGCACAATGTGAGACACTGTTAAGATCTTTTATGAAACTCTGGATGAGCTGAAAAGCTGAAGACTAAAAAAGACCCAGAGAAACTATTAAAGATATTGCATTTGTGATTTTTCTATTCTGTGGGTGTTTTTCTTCCTCAGAGAAAGAAAAACACATTTTTCTGCAAGCATGGTCTCTATGAGATCATAAATCAATGATCAGATTGTCACCATTCACCAGAGTAGGTGAATATACCATCCAATGAAAACCCCCACTGAATCTCTAGAGTGTAGACTTGCATTACCTAGTAAAAGTGCCGTCATCTTCTGTGAACATAGGGCTAGCCCAGCTTCTTCTGTTGTCTTCATTTCGCTCGGCGCGTTTCTTGCGTAATGGTGCTGGAACATAGCCCGACTGCTTGTCCTTTGATGGCAGGAACTGATTGAACGAAGAGGTGGTCTTAGGTGTTAAGACCATCGAACGGCGGTATTCCTTATTATCTGACATCATGAAGCTCAGATCTGCTTCAGGGTCACTACCACAACCTAGAGAAACAGCACAGAGAGCCAGGAGTGTGAGCGTATAACCATTGTTTTTCTGGTGGGGACTTTCCATTGACTTTTATTGTTTTTAAACTGAGCTAATTCTGTTTTCAAACCCATAACCCTAAAGCTAACCCTGATAGAATGTAATATAATTTTTTTTGTTGTTGAAATTTTTATTGAGACACTAGCCTATTTAGTATTTTTACAAAGCCACTTTTCTTACAGGGACTGCTGGATGATCGCCATACATAAATTCACGCTTTACTTACAGAGTGCAAACATTTATTTTTTCTTTATCAGAATTTATTCTTATTTTACACACAAATCTCACTAAATTGAAAGCAGTTAAAACAATTTAAAAAATCTTTGCCAATGGGTTAAGAAAATAAATGTAATTCATATAATTTAATATATAATATTGTTAAAAAGTTTGGGGGCAATACGATTTTTTTTCTTCAAAGAAATTAATACTTTTATTCAACAAAACTGCATCAAATTGATAAAACGTGTCAGTAAAGAAATTTAACTTGTCAAAAAAAAAAATTATATTTCAAATAAAAAACACATTTTACAGAAAAAAATTAAGCAGCACAATTGTGATAAGAAATTAATTTCTGAAGGATCATGTGACACTCATTACAGGAATAAACTTACATTTTCTATTTATTACAAAAATAGATTATTTTTTTTAATTAATAAAAATTTTCAATATTGCTGTTTTTACAGTATTTTCGATCAAATAAATGCAGCCTTTGTGAGCATTTCGAATTCCTTCAAAATTTTTACAAATCTGACCAACCCCAAATTTCTGAATGACATTCTCTGAAAATGTCTTAATCCTCCTAATATATTTACACAATTTGTATTGTTGTAAATATCTTACATGGAAAGAAGACAACTTTTTTAACACATACTTCTCTGTAGTAAACATGATAGTGGGAAGCATCTGACTCATTGCTGGGTCAGTGGGGAATAAGAAAAAATGTCTCACTGGGGTGTAGGTGTAGACAGTTCAGAAGACTAATTATATCAGCAGCTAATCACATCAGCACCTTCCTCATGAGCTGCAATTGAGCCCCTGGGACCATGACTGAGTAAAAAGATGCTAATGTCATTGAAATGCAAACATGTAGAACAGTATGAATTGATGGGAGTTTGCACTTTCCATCAAAACAGAATGTGCTGACCGTCACAGACAGCAAAATATAGCTCATGACAAAAGCATCAAAAGGTATAGTTTGCAGACCACTAGAGGGCACCAGGCATTTTTGTTTTGACAAGCAAGAGTTAATTAATTGACTACATTTCAGCCAAAGCTATCTGTAGTCAGGTCTTTAAACTTGAATGCTTATTTTCATGCACTGGTTGAGAGTGTTTTGTTTAAAAAAAAACACACAAAATGAGATATTCACCTTACCACCTTTCATAGAACTACTCATCTTTGACTCTCAAAGTCAAGCTAGAACGCACAAGAGTGACTTCTGAGATTAAAGTGCCTTACCCTCGCTGCTTCCTTTGAGTGTAGCGTCTGAGGATGTGCTGTAAGTTCTGGAGCCCAGCGAGTCGAGGCTGTCTAGAGAGTCTTCTCTCCTGTGTCTGGCCCGCAGCGAGAAGAGCTCTTCTTTCTCTGAGTACCAGCTATCTCTACAAGTGCTGTTTCGAGCACTGCCCCGCAGTGATGTGCAGTCCTCTAGTGCCTGTCGAGCACAAGGGTGTGAGTGTGAGGGAGACAGGACGACACACATCAGGCACAAGGGAAAAACACAATCAACAAACACAGCATACAGCCTCCATCAGTGCATAAACACAGTCTTGCTCATGAGAATCTGCTGTCTCTTCCATTGGAAATCATGCCATTGAAACCAATCGGGTACACTGAAGTGTTCAAACTCATGTCTTGTATCGGTGTGTACTTAAAAACATTTCTACAGCTGATTCTGACTACATTAACTGAAATGTGAACAATGGCAAAAAATGTTGATGTAGCTCAAAAGGATACAATAAGCACGGTCAAATTCCATTACATTTGTATTTATTGACAATACGTGATAGTAAACAGTATCAAAGCAATCAGGTGAATTAATTGCTATTGGCTGACTGTGTTCCATAATATTTTGTTATAGTATAGTTACAGTAAACCATGAGACTATTATGCTACATTCTTAGCAAGATATTTTAAATGCCAGAATGGATGTAAAATAAGATTTACTTAGTAAATCCACAGTATCCACACACTTCAATATACTCTTAGTAATATCTAAATACTAATGCATAATCTTACCTTATATAGTGTTGTGCCAAGTAATCCCTCAAATGCCTTTAGTTTTAGGTAAGGTCCATTGTAAAAAGGATCAGCATGTGCCTTTCTGCCTAACCAAAATATAGTGATCAGAACCTGTGACAAAAATCAACACAATTGTATTAGTACATAATGCAACAATTATACAATTCAATGACCATAAAAGGCCTCCTTGGCAGCATGACAAGATATCAGGAACTAGATAAATCACAGTGTACAATTTCTAGATTAATAAATACACTGGCCCAACAAATTCATTTTAGTGTATGTATAAAGCCGGTTAATACACATGTTTTTTTTTATTTTATTTTTATTGTAAAACCGAATTGTAAAGAATATATTTTAAAAAATACTACTATACTGCAAGGATGCATTAAAATAATCAAGTGACAGTAAGACTTTTAAAGACTATTGTTCTTTTTAACTTTTTGTTAAAATCCTAAATAAAAAGGTATAGAAAAATAGAGAGAAAAACGTTTTTTGTGCAGTAAATCAGCATATTAGGAGGATTTCTGAAGGATCACGTGACACTGAAGACTGGAGTAATGAAGCTGAAAATTCAGCTTTGACGTCACAGAAATAAATTACATTTTAAAACATAGTACAATAAAAAAGTTGTTTTTAATTTTATTTTGATAATATTTAAATAATTATTGTTTTATTGTATCCACTAACTACGTATGCATCTTACCAAATCTGACCCCAAAATTTTGAATAGTAGTGTACTTCATCTATTGTTTTATGACTTGAAATCTAACAAAATTATTATTTTTACATTCACACGTGTACAGATACTCTTTGGGCCACTGCATTTGTTCTCTGTAGAGGTCGGTATGTCTTGATCAGTTTACTTGAGTTTTAGATTAAGCTTCTTGAAATGTTACTATGACATGCTGTCTGATATTGTGCTACTTTGAGAGATAAACAGACAAACACAAACCGCAATGTGGGAGCTGTAAAGTGAGCATACCACAGGAATGAAGCAAAGAATTCTAAAGCTCACAGCATATTTCAAATAAGCAAATTGGGATAAACATGATTTCACATCAACTCAAGAAATTCAGCATTAGCACTTACATTTTTGAGCCTCCTGCTGCTCTCCTGGCGTCTGTAGGGGAGAAGAGGAGTTTGGTTAATCACTCAGTCTGGGAAAATGACAATAAACGAACAGTGGGTATGTTTTGGGTTTCTGTGTGCTCTAGTGAATGAGCTAGAAGGTGAGAGCACAATCCCATCAGGCCGGCTTCCAGCAGCTCTATACAATAGGATACCCACCGAAAACACGTTTACTCAAACACACTGACAAACACGGCGACATGGGGATGGCTGACAGCAGACAAACACCTGATAAACAACAGCCAAACAACCCTACTAATACTAGCCCCACTCTAAATGAACAATATATTAAAATTAAAACAAAAATAAGCTATAGTACATGTACTGTGTATGTTCTACTTTTATGTCTTCTAGTCCTTGACTGGTTATTTATGAGCACTGTCAGTCACATACGGTTAAGACCAAATGGGACCACTATAAAAATACCACATTTATCAATGGCATTTTGAACTTAAGATTCCTGGCATCCTTTTGTTGCGTGTAAAGTGAGTACTGCATTTCTTCCTGATGTTAGGACCAAAAGATTATATAATACATGAGCCATTAGTTATCTGAATTGGACACTGGATAAACATGTATACAATATAATGAAATGGTAGTTTATTGATATGATATATTGAATTAGTATGTATACAGTATATGCAGGGAATTAAGATATCAACTACAACAAAATCAATAAATAATAAATCATCATCACCACTATTATTATATATTACTTGCAAAAATAGATGCACAGCTTTTAAATGGATGTATATGGAGAAACTGATTACAGTACTAATAACACACTTTCAGAGTGATAAATACATTTTTAGCTCTGACAGCCATGATGCAAGATTTATGACATAAGCTATAGCGTTTAACAGCTGAGAGGTTGAAGAGTGATTAGGCTAGTGAGCGACCAGTGTTTTTAAGCTGGTGAACCTGTATGACATGTTCAACTAGCTGAATGAAGGCGTTCCCTGCTTACGATAACAACAATTTATTGCTCCAATAAAAGTCGTAAGAGGAAAAAAGTGTCTGCCATCATGAACAAAGTCCAAATTTATAAAGCTGCTTGGAAAAAAAAATGTCAAGAACATTCTCATGCTTGTTACCTAATGATAATTTATGTACCCTGAAAAAGCCAAAGGACTCTTTGTTGGGGTGAGAAGAGATGAAAGGAAAGTATTTTATTTAGGTACCTCAAGGGTGTATTCTGGTTTCATGTGATAAGCTGTTCACTCACATGAATATGAGGCATTTATTTATCAGCAAATCCCTTTTGAAAAAAAGATATTGAGATATTATCTGTATAAATGCACTGATCTTGAAAAGGAAAGCTAAATCAGCAAAATCAACATTTATGATTCAATCTGATTAAAGAGAAAGTTCATCCAAAAATGAAACCGCAAAAGAAGAAATAATAATAAAAAAAATGTTTAGCCTACTGGTCCTACCTCTTTTCCTTGTAATTACAATGAAAAGGGACTTACGCTTTCAAACATCCAAATGGACACAAACACAAATAAAAGTAGTCAGTTACATATAAATTTTGGTTTTATTCCTCACAAAAAGCAATAATATGTCTTGCAAGCATAAGAAAGAGTAGTATATAGACCACTTTTCTAATACTTTATTGGTGTTTTTTAAAAATCATTTTGGAGCTTGTCCTCATTCATTATTTTAAAAAGAGAGGCCAGAATATTTATTAAAAATTGTGTTCCAGGTGAGTAATAAATATTGATTGATTTTACTATCCCTTTAAATTGTTAACATGTTAAAAAAAGAAGTGGATTTATGTTTAACTGCCGCTCTTGCCACTCTTAATTCTCCATCCTTCAGTAAGAGAACTGTGGAACATTCCAATTACAACAGCTCATTTTTCTACTCAAAACACTGTCAGACATAATCAGAGCACAAATGCTTTTCAATGGGGTCTCTATTCACTCGGCAGGCTTTAAATGTGTCTAAACATGTACAAGACTGCGTTAAATTGCTTATAATAACCCGTCTGTTCCCAAGGCAAAAAACTGTTGCTCACGCTAATGACCATTAGTGAGAATATAATGTTTGCACTGTTACTTTCTCACAAAAGGCGACATCAACCTGCTGCATTTTTAAATTTTCATGTGTAATAAACTCAGAAACTGTCTGATCAGGGTAAAGTCATAAACAAGTACTGTACCAGTCCGTGGGAAAGTCACAATGACAAATAGGATGTGTCTCTCTTTAGAAACCAAACCATTTCTGTATGTGTGATTATTGTGTTGGAACATTTCAAAGTAAAACATAATGGAAGTTTCTAAATGGCACTGTGCTGTTTCCCTCCAAACAATGTCCAGACCACAGCAGCTCACAAAGATGTTGTGAATGAAAAAGTAGGATAGTCCATAATAGTTAGAATATCGCCTACACAAAATGTAAAATACTTACACACGGACAGCCTTAAGTTACACAATAGTCACAGCATATTTCTGGAACTTTCGAGCAGTACATCCGTCCTCAATTTCGAAATAATTTGAGTCCATAAAATGCCTGCCAATCCCTTTTGGGCAATGCAATAAAATGACACCGTGACAATGGATGGGCAGATTTATGACACATCAACACCCCTCATTTATAAAGTGGGTGTGTGTGCATAGCTGGGATATTAAGACCTCACAGCCCAGTTCAGTAACATTCAGCAGGTAAAGAATGTTGCTGGTTTTATGAACGAATATCTTTAATTAGTCATTCTTTTTGTTATCAAACATTCTTTGTGTTTTTACTCACAGCTCTGTGATACAACAAATACATTTCAATGGAAGCATTGATTAAATGTCTCCCAAACGGCTTGTTACAGTACATTCTACTACAATTGATTCACCAGCTATAATCCACAAGCAAACACTGTAAGGAATCATTTTCACTAGTCTGATGAGAGAGTGTTGCACAAATGCAGCTCTTGTTTGTCTGCTTATGGCATGGACAATTGACTAATTCACAATGTACCAGTGTCGCAGTCATAGAGACCACTGATGCCATCCAGTGCCATCCAGTGACATATTCATTCTCCCACAGCATTTATAATGAAAACATTATATTACAATTCACAACACTGCAGATCTAAATAGGATCTTTTAATATTTAAACATAAACAGTTCACCAATAGTACTTTTTACTGATCTAAACAGACTTACACTATAGAGTTTTCTGACCCCACATAGATTGCAAAGTTATTACCACTTGCAAGGCCCATAAAGGTAGTAAAGACATTATTAAAATAGTTCATGTGACTACAGTGGTTCAACCTTAATTTTATGGAGCGACAAGAATACTTTTTGCCTGCAAAAAAACAAAAAACAAACACAGTGCTGCGCTCCAAGGTTCTAGATCAGAACGCTGACTCAGTATTGGCCACTGATTGGCCAGCTTCTGTGCTACACATGCGTCGCTGTTCTCATGTGAACAGACGCAGAACCCGGACACGCTGCACTGTGTTTACTAATAAAAAACATAGGAGAATGACAAGGAAGAGAAGAAACTGTTGCACACAAAAAGTATTCTCGTCGCTTCAGAACTTTAAGGTTGAACCACTGTAGTCCAGAGGTGGGTAGTAATGAATTGCATTTACTTCGTTACATTTACTTGAGTAAATTTTTTGGGTAACTTCTTTTAGAGTATATTTAAAGATGGGTACTTTTATTCTTACTCAAGGACATTTCTTACTGAAAAACTAAAAACTGTACTTTTACTTTGTCACATTCGGTGGCGTTCCTCCGCAACTGTCAAATAATGACTTGTTCGCAAGTCTCACGAAACGTTGGAGAGGCTGCTTCACGAGAGGTGGCTACGCATCACCCGCTTATAATTAGCACGCGTTTAGTGGGAAGATGATGGCCGAAGCACAGGAAGATGTGTGTGAGCTACGGGAGCCAGATCATCCGTGGCCTCAAGTTCAGTCTATGTTTTCACTCCAAGATGTCAAAAAGAATAGCGATGCATGCTGTGTGCACCAAAACCAACTGACATCTCAGCATACAAGAATTCCAGCTCCAACCTGAAAAAACATGTAGCAGTAAGTGTCACAATGATGTCTATATTTGAACTATTAATGGTAATTTGGTAACTATGGGCACTTTTCCCTTATTGTAATACTATTTCACACACTGTCCGGGTGTTATCCTCATATTCGCCCTTGTGCAAGCAATGACAAATCGTTTCCTCCAAACGTCCATGAACAAACGTTCACATCTTTACATTTACATATCTTTTTTTTCACAAAACAAAACAAATTGAATAGCCTAATGTGACGTCTTGCATTTTTACACAAATCCGGACAGACACCTGTCTGAAGTGTAGAAATTACATACAAATAAAAAAAGGACTGTATTTTTTTCCTACCTAAAGAATGCATATACTTATAAAAATAGAAGAACAAAGTATGTTTTAAAAATAGCTCTGGTTAGCCCAGCACACTATTAATTTACACTGTTTAACCATTAATCACAATCACAATCACACACACACACCAAGGAGAGGTGTGTGAAAGTTCTCCAAATAGTCTGAAATTCAGGATTTTTGCTTCTTATCAATCAGATCGAAAGTAACTACTTGAGTAGTTTCTCATCGAAGACTTTTTTACTCTTACTCAAGTAACTTACAATTTTTACTTTTACTATTTTGGCTACTCTACCCACCTCTGCTGTAGTCACATTTGAAACAATTTGAAAGTGGTTATAACGTTGCAGTCTATCGGGGGTCAGAAAGCGCTTGGATTTCATCAAAAATATCTTATTTTGTGCTCAGAAGATGAACAAAGGTCTTGGGGTTTGGAATGACATGAGTGATTAATGACAGAATTTTCACTTTTGGGGGAACAAACCCTTTGATATGAACAATATTGTTACTGCACCACTCTGCCACACTGTATTGCAGCTGTAAAAACACTGTCACAAGATCACAATGCTCTTCATGTCATTCTGTATCTGTTTCTTTTATGATTAATTTGGAGCAATGTATGGTTCCTATTGAAGTCCATACCAATCAATGATTGTCAATATATTTTAACACTGTTTGAAACTGAAAAGTGAGGTGTTACCAAGACTCTTAATCAAATGAAAGGCACAACTCTATAAACTACTGGAATGCAGGAAGAGATAAAATTCTTTATCATTAACATTTTGTAATCGCTAGTAACATGGCATTATGTTCACTGGACGAGACAATAATAAAACGCAGAGACAAAGTTCACACAGCTACCTAGATTTCACCATCTACAATGACAAGAAATGAAACCCTCTGAACTATGATTCACCGCTAGTCATAGTTTGCATCTACCAACGAACTTGTGACTCGTCCGTTCCATGACAAAGTTTCAATCTGGTAAATACCTTTTTATGAAGAAGATGGATGGCGATCTGTTATAAATATCCTACATTTACTCAGCACTAATCTGCTACCAGTACCTGGACAAAACCGTAGTCATGTAAATCTCAATGATGTTATCTTCATTATTTTATTTCAGCTAGTTGCCAAGGCAGCGTTTCTCTTTTTCATTTAATTTCACTTAATGAACTAAAATTACTCAAACTGAAATAAGAAATAATACTGGTATCGGTATCAGGCCCGACACTGTGCTCGTGTCTCAAACTCATTCAAATGTTGATACCAAAAAACAAAACAAAAAAACACACATTGTGTGTATAGTGTTTGTGTACAGACAAAGAAACACAGAAAACAAAACAGTGACATGGAGATTGAGATAAAATGTCTGAATGTATCTAACTAAAACTAAAGAATTTTAATGAATATAATAAAATAACGTCATTTTTAATTCAATATTTACATATAGCTGCTGTGATATACAAAATACAATACACAAATTACAAGCAATAGAATGAATAACATCTATTTGCTAATAACAAAAAATTACAAATGCATTGAAAACATAGGTATCGGTACTCTGTATCAGCGAATACCAAAAATGAAAGTATCGGTATCAGACTCATTCTGAAAAAAGTGGTATCTCTGTATCCCTAATTAAAACGCATTATTAATTAATAAATTTATTAATTAATAAATTAATAAAAAATCCTAAAACTAATTTTTTTAAATGATTACTTATTTAATTCTTTATTTACACACAAACGTGCAAAATCTATATGAAATATCACACGAGCAAGAATGTGATATGCCTCTATATCAGCATGGCTGTGTTTGTGTGTAATTATAATTTATATATAAATAATATGTGTGTGTGTGTGTGTGTGTGTGTGCGTGTGTGTGTGGACTGGTAATCCCTACGGTATGGGGACAAAATGACCCCACAAAGATGGCAATATCCAAAATCCTTGTCCTTGTGGGGACATTTTTTGGTCCCCATGAGGAAAACATCTTATAAATCACACTAAGTGATGTTTTTTGAAAATGTAAAAATGCAGCATGTCTCCTGTGATGGGTAGGTTTAGGGGAAGGGGCAGTGTAGGGGGATAGAAAATATGGTTTGTACAGTTTAAAATGTATTACGCCTATGGAATGTCCCCAGAAAACATGGAAACACAACATGTGTGTGTGTGTGTGTGTGTGTGTGTGTGTGTGTGTCTGTGTGTGTCTGTGTGTGTATGGGTCTGTATGTAAAATTAAAGTAATGTTGTTGATCATGTTTTATTGGCACACAGGCCATGAAACTTAGCAGCTGTCATGCTGGAAGATGCTGCCCATGTGACAGATGACCTGGAGTTGTTGCTTTTCTTGCTTTTCATGGACGGATGAGTAATAATGAATGTAGGCCCTGCTTATCTGAAGCTTACCGGCAATAGGCTGCAATATCTGCTCACGTTGCCTTCTGTGTGACTGTGAACAGTCGCCATCAAACTCCACAAGGGCTATAAACCTCAGATCAGTGTGGGAGATCTGAAAACTTTAATGTGGCGTGCAAACTCTGCCCTTACATTGCAGATGGTTTACTGCCATGCATCGTTTACTGCTTGTATGTATCACTCCAGAACACAGAAACTGCATAGTATTTGCTAAAATGATTTGGCAAGGGTCTGGTGTAAAAATCTTTAAAAATAAGCCCTACCAAATATTTGAGTTGGACAGTGCTGAAGTGCTGTAGTCTAATTCTTAACTAGCTTACAGTTGGTATATGCAAATGATATGGTCTACACAAACCCGGAACAGAAAACACAAGCCAAAAAGGTAGCCTTCTTGATGTGTTCTTGATGTAAACACAAACATGTTTCTGAAGGGTGTAAAGTTACACCAGGAGAACGACGGAGAAAACAAGCTAAAAAAAGAAACAGTCAGGAATCATATCACTGTTGCACTTCATCTAGTGTCAAAAAGTGACCTTTCAAATCTAAAATTAGGAACCCTGGAACTCTTCCGGCAAATGCCTGACAGTGGACACAGATAAACCCTTACTTCATGCCCACACACACACCCTCAGACATATACAAGTGGCGTAAGTGATTATAATTATAGCCTATAGGGACTGGATGAGTCCTGTTTAATCAGAGCCTCTGTACAGTTTCCATGGCAGTGAGGGTGTGGCATGGTAACCGTCATACAGCAAGGCTTGCTTTGTTTAATCTCGGCCCACAGGTTAGTGTTTGACAGCACTGTCACTTCTACTGAGGTAACAATGACAGGACAGGCAGAAACATAAAGCCCTCCCTTGCCCTATTCAAAGCACTTTTCTCAATAAGGGCAGGTTGATTTCACATATTTGAATCATTACTAATTTGTATGTGACGTGATACAGATATGATATGTCACAATGCTCCAAATATTTTGTGCTGGACTAGTTCAAGCCAGAGCTTAACACACCTAGTCAAATGAAGCCATTCACAAATAGGCTCAACTATCAGAAAACACAGAAACAGAAAGTCCACTAAATGATAACCCCAAATTATGTTTTTTATGTTGTTCCTAACTCATAAATATGAGTTTTTTGTTTATTAAAACATAAGGAATATATATATAAAGTGAATGAGAACTGATGCTGCCTAGCTACAAAATAGCACCATAAAGCTATGATTAATGTGGTTTTATGACTTGTGCTCTATAAGTCATAAGTTCTAAGTCTTGGGGTCATATGATTTGTGTGGGGAATAGACCAACTTTAAGCCATTATTCACTGAAAAACGTGACATTTCACCCTAACTCTCCTTGGCAAGTTCATGAGAGCTTATGACAGTAGTAGTGATTCTCAATCCATACCATCCTTTCAGCGAATCTGATTAAAGAGATCATCTGAATGATTTATTTGCAAATTGAACTGATCCAAATCAAGTTCAACTCACTACTCAATAATCTGGTTAGCAATCCAATGACAGCAAAGATTGTCAGTAAATAATCAATATCTTTAGTCACAGCTATTGAATGACTTCAAAAGAATTGGAAAATAGCACACAAGTCAAACAAACTTTTATTATACTTTTATGGTGCTTTTGTGTCCTTGTTTGAAGCTTGACAGCTTCAGTCCCCATTCAAAGCAACTTCATGGGGGAAAAAACAACTAGTCCATTTATCAAATGTTCTCATTTTGTGCTTCATAGACGACAAAGCCAGGTTTAGAATGACATGAGAGTAAGTAAGAATTATTAATTTTCTGCAAACTGTTGCAATTAATTATGAAACATTCTAGTTCATTTAAGTGACTTAGAAAATATAATAGCCTAGTACTTGTGTTTTTGTTCACAAATATCAAAGTGCTGTTGCAGTGATGAACATGTCAGAGCTGGACTGACAGATCTCACAACGTCACTGCCTCCCAAAGACACACCTGTGAGAATACTGAACAGGTTGATCAACATGCCATGTTTTTCCACCCTGGTCACAGTTAAGGGCTGATCCAAAACACTGAAACTACAACAATATAGCATGATTACAGCATGCACAGGATATTAACACCTGCAAGTGGCAAAAATCACCAACAGTGCAAACAGAAAGTCTTTAATCTCTCTTCATCTCGAATTTACACATACACAGGCCAATTGTCAGCTTGTGTTTCAGTGATAGTGAGAGTTTATGCTTTACTCATGAGGGTGATTCTGCTTTTTTAAAGATCAGATTATAGTTTCATTGCAACTCAGCTCCGCTCTTCTTCATTTATTGGCTCTTCTCTAACTAATTTACCACCTGACAAAACAGGCATAGCTAATTCATGATTTTCATTTAATATTCAATGTATTTTCACAAACAAAACAAGTTTATACAAGCCAGGCATGACTGTGTGGTAAATGTTGTTAAGCTATTGACAACCACGGCACGTCCCATGAAACTTTTTAATATAAATAGCCATTCACATTGAGTTTCATACTAGCACAGTTGAATGTAAATCACTGGCTCAGTAATACAAGCCTGTTTTACAAAAATATGTGGATATGAGACCAGACGACAATAAGATCTGCCAAAATCACCATCCAGTGAGCCATAAACAGTGGTTGGACACATTCTGTTACAGCTAAACCACAGCTATTTTCACATTCGCGGAAGGACAAGCATATTACCGAACATTGTAAGTTGAGAAAACCAAAACTTACTTGACAGTCACACGTGTGGATAAGTCTTGCAGGTCTCCTGGGTGGAAAAGTTGGGCCTCTTTTAGTCCAAGCTTTGCACAGGCTTTTAGGAAGAGGTTGATGTTGTCCTGTCGACAGAGAATATGTGTCCACCTTGTGAGTTAGACAGCACTCACACAGGAGTTCTTTGGCACACAGAGTCCAGAAATCATTGCATCCAAAGTTCAGTCCAGTGAGCTAAAGCAGTGGGAGGAGACGAAAAAAATGACACCACAAGAGCAAAGAATAAAGGCAGGATGTCACTGATTGACCTGTGACTGTACCTGTAAGAGCAGGAGTTTGGCCTCGGGGCGGTGCAAAAGCATGACAGAGTGTCAAAGCCACTAGTCCCCTCCCCCGTACATGTACGGCAGTCACACAAACACACACACACACGCACGCACTCTCTTTTCACTCGCTCTAGAATAACCCAGACAAATACTTACATGTGCACTAACATATTAACTCAAGCATACTCTCCCTTTTCACACCCAGAAACTGCCACACAAATATTGCAGCAGAATATTTGAGGAATCTTCAGGGCGGTGGATTATTATGGAGACGGAGTTGCCATGAAACACAGGTGACTGAAACGACAAAGTATTTCCCCCAAGCAACTGTTAAAAATCGCACGGTGGGTGGGTAAGGAAATGCTTTTAATTTTAAGGAAACTCAAGATCGTGTGTGTTCATTCATGTTGATGTATATAGACTATACTGGCACTGAAGTCGCGTTATGACATTATTTCAATTAGACTTGATCAACCATCTGGATGATAGTTCAGAGCGTGTAGCCCACCCTTTCCTGCTTTCCCGCTTGCTCTGAAATAATCACAGGGTGCTTTGGCCTATATTTAAACAGCAAACATGCTTATTAACAGATGGCAATGAGGAGCTCCACTTCTGATTCACCTCCTCGCTGTTGTTAAATCCTTTACCGAGGTCAAAGGTCTCACCCTGACCCTGTGTGTGAGAGTCAAAGTGTCTGTTGAAGTATGTTTCATCTGTGTTTAAAGGTGACAAATGCACTGCACAGAAAATGGATGTCAACAGCAAGGCGTCTCTTATTGTTCTGTCCCTCAACCAAATTCTCATACTCCAACAGGTTGATCAATGTCCTTAACCTTTAACCTAGATTTATGCAAAATATCTGAGATATGAAAAGGTCCAGCTAGTCACCCGTTTACCTGAATACCTGACTGCTAAATGTCTTGGAGCAGGTGGTTGGAAACAAACAGACTATTACATGTTTAACCTTGACTTGGAATTTTAAATGACCTACAATTACTCAACAGGACATTAAAACATTAATATGTTTTAATAATTTTGCACAGATAGCTTTGGGACAGTGACATAATCATTGGCTAGAGTGTGTCAGAGACCTCTACCAATCCCAAATATATGTGACACTGGATCTATAACTTGTGTTCTTGAACTAGGCAAACATCATGACTATTGGATGCAAATAGCTAAGTGTACAATAATCTCTTACTTTAGAGTCAGTGCACATACAGTAATCCTGTCAGAAATACTCATTCAGAGATTACAGCCATCTGAAAAATCTATCAATCATTCCATCTAACACTTTTTTGCGACTGCTGGTTGTTGGTTTGTTGCAGAGGCATTACTGGTGATATGTATATAATCTGAGGTATGCTAATGTTAAATTCTTGTGATAAACTGTGCAGGCATATAGATCAAGTTCTCATATGAATCATGTTGTTTTCAATAAACCATTACGATGAATAGGCAACAATGAGCCATTTAAAACATTACAATTTAACACAAAGACATTATGGGTTTAATTAAAGTGAATAATAAAATATAAATGCTCAAATGCACACTTTTAAGAGAAAACAAGCCTGGTGGCCTGTGGAAAATTCTATTCAAATAATCAGTTCTGCCAATTCTTTTTTCACAGTGGTGAGACTCATTGCAAATATATCCATCCAGCTCAATTATAGGGGGTTTATGAAGGGCTGCGCTCTACAGACTCATCTCTCTGCTAAACCTCAGGCCGAAGCCCTGCCAGAATGACTTTTCTAATGTGGCCGACCAGCGTGCCACAAGTGTAGGCTTCCTCTCTTCAAATTGTTAAAAGGAGGATCAGCTATCCAGGGAAACACAAGGGTAAACCAAGGCTCCGGATTTGATGGAACTACGGGAAAGTGATCCAGAAATCAACCGAAGCCAAACCTTGAGTAGAGTTTAGTGATCCAAAGCCAGAGTTGCTACACAGTCCACAAAACCAGAGATTTCCACTCTTGCACTAATAAGCCTTGATTTAACAAAATATAAAACCGCAGTATTAGAATAAAACTGTGCCTAACGAAAGCCAAGCAGCCAGAAGGAACAATAATGGTGCTGGGAAGATTTCAGGGGCTTGAATGAGCCTTTCATTCTGTGGAAAAATATCTTTCATCAGTCATAAACATAGATGGATAAGTGCATTGTGTTCCTTTGCATGTTACGGTTTGCTAGTGGTTCAGAAACAGCTCTCTTATGGACAAACTTTACAGGCTCAGCAGTTTTTAGCAAAACTAAAATATACTCCAAAGTATGTGTTTTTCTTTGCATGCCTTTGCTTAGCCTTTGCCATGTAAGCCCTCAATTGTGAGTTTAGGCTGTGCTCGATAGGTTTCGGGGTTGGAAGCATTTTATGACAATACTGCTGTGATGCTGTTGGACATGCGGATGCTTATGCTTATCTCCTTACCTGGGTCAAGAGTTTTAAAGGGCATTGGAAATAAATGAGCATATTTTACATAGATTAGGCCGAAAAGTTTAAATTAAAAACAGCTTAATTCAGGCCCATTTGCCACTTGGTATGCTCTTGCTTTACAAAGTCCCAGATTCATGTTGTTTAGTGTTGTCAGAGTTAACATTAACATAACTATGTTTAACTCCAATATTTCTATATAATAGTAAAACCTAAAAAGGGTGTAGGTTGCTGTACAGTGACAGTCTAAGTAATATATCATATGATTTCAAAATCTAATTCAAGGACAAATGTTTATATTAAATGCCAGGCATAAGTAAATCATCTTTTTGCAATTCACACTAAATACCCATGTACATGTCAATCATTTAGTAAATCATTCAAACTTCTTTTTAAGCGATACATTTCTTAGTCAAGATGGAATACTACAGCTCAAATCATGTATGAGTGTCAAAAAAAACAACCTTACCAGGCCAGCAATAGGTGTGGATAATCGGTTTAATTTCTTGATGATGCCAGGCTTGATCTTGTTGATCAGTCTAGAAAAAGAAAAACAGAAACAAACAATTACATTGCGTGCCGCTTGCCAATTTATGGCTTCTTTTAATTCTGACCATCTGGCTTCAGTTTACAAAGCCATCTAATGCCCTGAAAAAATACAAACAACTCTCTGTGGAAACAGGCATCAGTCAACAGCCTCCAAGTAAGTCTAGTTTTGTGTGTAAAACTGGTTTGAGGAAATACACAGAAACATTAAAGTGCAAAAACAAGGCATGTGAAAAAATGAGCATGAAATATAATAATGTAAGTGTGGCGAAACGTCTGACGTTTTTGCTCACGTGTAATAAAGGGATAGGCAGTCAATTAAATTTTTATGTATCGTCTCATACAGTATATTTTCTCTCATTTAGTGATGTGCAATTACTAAATGTGCATGTGCAATTTGATGGGCAATTACTCAATTGCATTGCATTTATACACTCTTTAAGCTAAAGACTTTGCTGTGCCCCAGCAGCAATTTCACAGGACTCTTTGTAATAGACGTGAAATCCAGAGTCACAATGTCCTCAGGTAATGTGGGCTTTTGTTCGCGCATGTGGAAATAGCAAAGCTAATGGCTTGGTATACAGACTGTAAGCAGGCAGCATGAGAGAGCAGGAGCAGGGTGATGACATTCTGCACTGGACTGTGGTAATTAGTCTGCTGAGTCATTCGACTGACACCAGCGTGTCAGACCAGCCCCCGCACTGGCCCAGAACCATCCAGCCAGGTTCAGAAATGTGCTGAAATCCCTGAGCTTGCAGCATGTCACGCCCACCGACCCAAAGCTATCTTTACATAAACAGCACAAGAGGCCTGAGAGCCGCATCTCCCTGTGTGCCTGCCCTCTGCTCAGGTTTCTGAACCCGGCTAGAGTAGCTGGCACTATGGATCACCTAACCCTCTTCCCAGCTGTCCTTTTAAATGCTCTTCCATCCATGTTGTTTTCCTCTACTAATGCTTCCTGGGACGGAAACGAGTCTGATTGTGAAAGCAGGGAACAAATTATGTGTTTTAAAAATAGCTGCATGACTTAATGTATGTTAAATGACACGCAGCTGACATTCAAAGCAAATTCCAAATGAAAAAAGTTCAGGTAGCATTGCTTCAGTGCATTATAGAAAAATAGTTAAAAGGGATAGCTCCAACCTAGGCTCACTGGAAAAATGTGGCTCCAACCACATTTTTGCAACACCAAAAATGTACCTATACATACAATTCACTGCATAAAAGTTGTTGGTGTTTTATTGAAGTTTCCAGATACATTTTTATTCATTCTCACATTTCAAATTACAATTGCAGGGGCAAATTATTATTGATTAATAAATACTTATTTTTGCACGGTCCCTTACACAATACTATTTTATGACCTCAAACACTTTTACCATACTGCATGATTTGTAAACTATTACATTTTGACATTTTGAGCTCCATATGTTTGGCTTCTATGACGTAGTAAACTTGCTTGGTAAATCACCTGGTACTGCATTTCATTTTCAATGCAGAATGCTTGGGTCAAGATAAAAAAAAGCTTAAAGACTTGTAAAAGCAAGCTAAATGGTTACTTCAGCATAGTCTTGAGTAGCCTGACAAGCCAGACCCACATTAAGATGTTGGGTCTTGGAACTCCCCATTGACAGGGCTCAATCCGAGGGGCGGGATAAACGGTTGTCTTTCAAATTCCCTTTGGCACGCAATTGGATAGCGCTACAACCAACCAGAGCAACGTGAGCTGGTTGATAGATTAAACTTTCGCCGTATCCGGTCGGCAAAACTCCGAACACATATTCCCTTCTTAAGAACAACCTCAGTGCTGTTCTTTGTTCTTTTCTCAAAGAAAAGCTTAAATCCAAGACTTCAAAAGCTGATTCGAAAGACTGCCGTTCGCCAGCTTCTTTGTTTACAAGCACGCAGAACCTCCGCAACTCTTCCTTCATTATGTTAAGCCCGCCCACAAACTCTATACACGATTTGATTGGCCTGACCAGAGTTTGTTTGTTCCACCTCACAGGTCTAATGAGAGTTGCTAGACTACACTCGCGGCAAATTAGATTTGCTGCTGCTAGGGTGCGTCTAGATTTCTAGGCTAAGTCTTGAGAGTAACGCATTACAAGTAACGAGAGTTAAGTAATCAGATTACTTTTTTTCCAAGTAACTGGTAAAGGGGCGGTCACACTACACTTTTTGTTCCATTGACTTCCATTCATACATATACGAATGTGTCAGACCGCAAACGCAAGCTCATTAGAAAGATATCCCATTTCACGAGTCCCAAAGTTCAAGTTTGGTGAACTCTGACCTGCGAATTCTCATTACATGAAGATGTGTGACCAGTAGAAAATTCATTACATCACAGCATGACATTTTTTTTTGCAGTAGAGCAGATTGTATACAACCCCAAATCAGAAAAAGTTGGGACAGTATGGAAAACGCAAATAAAAAAAAGAAAGTAGTGATTTCTAAATTTACTTTGACTTTCATTGCAGACAATATGAACACAAAATAGTTCATGTTTTGTCTGGTCAACTTCATGTCATTTGTAAATATGCATCCTTTCCTGTCATTCAGACCAGCTACACATTTCCAAAAAAGTTGGGACAGGAGCAATTTAGGGCTAGTAATGAGGTAAAATGGTCAAATAATGATGTGATTTGAAACAGGTGATGTCAACAGGTGATTGTAATTATGATTTGGTACAAAAGCAGCATCCAAGAAAGGTCTAATCCTTTAGGAGCAAAGATGGACCGAGGATCGCCAATTTGCCAACAAATACGGGAGAAAATTATTGAAATGTTTAAAAACAAGGTTCCTCAAAGAAAGATAGGAAGAGATTTGGATAGTTCACATTCAACAGTGCATAACATAATTAAAAGATTCAAGGAATCTGGAGGAATTTCAGTGCGTAAAGGACAAGGGCGCAAGCCTAAGCTGAACAACCGTGATCTCCGATCCCTCAGGCGGCACTGCATCAAGAATCGTCATTCATCTATAAGCGATTTCACCACATGGGCGCAGGACTACTTTGGCAAACCTTTGTCAAGTACCACAATACGGAAACGTGTACTGTGGTCAGATGAATCAGTATTTCAGGTATTTTTTGGGAGGAATGGACGCCGTGTGCTCCGGACCAAAGAAGAAAAGGATCATCCAGACTGTTATCAGCAACAAGTCCAAAAGCCAGGGTCTGTCATGGTAGGGGGTTGTGTCAGTGCCCTTGGCAAAGGTAACTTGCACTTCTGTGAAGGCACCATTAATGCTGAAAAGTACATAGAGATTTTGGAGCATAATGTGCTGCCTTCAAGAAGACATCTTTTCCAGGGACATCCATGCATATTTCAACAAGACAATGCAAAACTTGAGCTACTCGACTGGCCTGCCTGCAGTCCCGACCTGTCTCCAATCGAGAATGTGTGGCGCATTTTGAAGCGCAAAATGTGACAACGAAGACCCTGTACTGTTGCCCACCTTAAGACTTGTTTGCAGGAAGAATGGGACAAAATAACACCTGAAACACTTCATCACTTGGTGTCTTCAGTCCCTAAACGTCTTTTAAGTGTTGTGAAAAGAAATGGCAACATTACAAAGTGGTAAATGCTTTACTGTCCCAACTTTTTTTAAATGTGTTGCAGGTCTGAATGACAGGAAAGGATGCATATTTACAAATGACATGAAGTTGACCAGACAAAACATGAAATATTTTTGTTTATATTGTCTGCAATGAAATACAAGTCAAAGTAAATTTAGAAATCACTTCTTTTTTTTATTTGCGTTTTCCATACTGTCCCAACTTTTCTGATTTGGGGTTGTATTTTTACATTTTAAACGCATTACTATTTGTTATATGTTAAATTCATGTTTTTAAAAAAAGACACTGCAGAGCATGACGTCATGTCACAACTGTTGCAAAATTTCACATACTCAAAGTCTAATGTGACCACAACTTAACACATCACTTTTAAAATTACAACAAAATATCTGAGTTACTTTTTCAAATAAGTAACGCAAGTTACTTTGTTTTCCCATTTATTGACTGACACCTCTCCTGTCTTCATGTTGAGAGAAATCAGGAGTGAGGTGAAGAAGTGTACATTGTGTAAACTTGACGGCTATTGTAGTTTTGGAATGAATGTGAGCAAGCATTTACTCATTTCACTTGGACAAAAGCAAATGTATTATTCCTCAAAATGAATAAAAACAGTGAAAAGCAAACTTAGAATATTTCACACACCAGCCATAATTAAATGTAAAATAACACAAATAAATGTATTTACCAATTGACCATCCTCATCAATTCAACCATCCAAATAACCAAAAATTACTTTTTTGACCTTTTTTTTAAATTGCTGAAGTAAGTATGTTAAACTGTACAGGCGTGAATTTGCATTTCCTTCAGCCTGAGGCTTATTCACTTTACTTTTGATGTGAAAGGGCCTTTACATTTGCCAAAAATACAATTTTATTTGTTGTTGTTATTAAAAAACAAGCAAGCAAGTCCAGCCCAGGTGAGAAAATGTAATGCAAAATTAATGTAATGCATTATTTTCCATAACAATTACTTACTTTTGTAATGCAATTAGTTACTTTTTTAAGGAAGTAATGCAATATTTTAACATTACTTTAATAACTTTCCCCAACTTATATTTACTTTTAACACTAATGGTTATAGGTTTAAGGTATGGTTTAGTGTAGGAACTATGTTTATTTTTAAATACGATAGAGTATTAACCTTTTAGCATAATATAATTTAGCAAAAATGTCGCCAGAGGCACATTTTTTCCAAAGAGCCTCTGTAGAACACAAAAGATGATATTTTGAAGAATGCTTTAAACTTTTTGTCCATACAATGAGTCAAAGGTCAGTGGGATCCAACATAAAAGTTATAACTTATTATGACACAAGCACCCATGAGGTTTGAGATTGAAAAAACACTTAATTTAAACCATATTACTTTTGCCTTACCTTTATGTCCTTTGGAGCTCAACAGTTTTGGACCCCATTAACTTTCATTGTAAGGACAAAAACAGCAGAGACATTCTTCCAGTTATCTTCTTTTGTGTTCCACAGAATTAACTGTCTTTTAAAACTGTTTACATTATATCATGTTCAAGGTACACAAAGGGTTTTTATTAAAACCCTTTACAGAACAATAAGCCACAAAGCTATAGTAGAATCCTTTTCATGGTTTAAGCAAGAAAACCATAGCATAAAATTAGAGAAGTATAAATAACAACAGCTTTACTTACTCACACAACAGAAGTCCATTCTCCAGAGAACTCCGGAAATTACTGCTTCCAAACTTCTTCTTAGTGACTGCCTGCGAGATGAGGACAAACACAGGAAGCGCGAAAAACCAGTGAGTGGGAAGGTAGGATGTCCAGGGAAAGGAGAGGAAAGTTGTTCTTCCAAGCTTTAAGTCCAAGCGTCTAGCACACCAGTACAATAACACAGCCTCTTTTGGAGAATCGTGGGTTATTCAGTAATCAGGGCTGGAGCCCAGTGGCCAAACCACAGAGAACGAGAGCATCTGGAGGAATGTCACAGTTCTACACACAGCTTCATGCCTTTCCAATAATCTCAAAGCTACTCCTGCAGGATACAGAAGGCTGCCTGCCCATTGTTTTTGCTCACACAGAGGGAAGCATTTATGTTGTGTTTATTCCCTCAGACTACACGGTTACAATGTGAGCCCTGTTTCTCCACACCTCATATAACATAATCTATGAGTAAAGCCCTTTTTCCGACGCAAATGTTTTCAATTTTCAAGTTTAAATGCCAGTAAAAACATTCTACAGAGTTTAGCTTTCATGAGACTTTTCATGAGTGTCATTATGAGTAATACTTTAAGTATTTGTTTTATAATATGCTACTGGTATATCATCAAATTTAAGAAACTAACTACAAACAACCAGGGCATAGACCTAGTGGATTGTAATATCTCCCAAACAGTCTTGTTTCAAAAATAAAGTATGCAAAAGATATTAAATCTAGAGAGGTCAATAAAGGGTAACCACTTATTGATGTCTGTTGTGTAGAACCGCACACTCTTAAGCTGCTTTTACTCGACTGTCGCTCAAAAACATGGCATGTATTCAGAGGGTGTGGAGGGCCCTATATGTAAAAGGACACTGGTTATGTTGGGATCAGCATTGACTGCGAGATTTGAACCGCAATTGTTCTCTTTTAGAAGCAGAACTTCAAAGGACACTTTCTATGTCTGCTGAACAAAACAAGGACAAAAATAATGTGTGGACAAATACTATGATCCTAGTACTACTAGATACAGTTACACTGCAAATTACAAACTAAAGGTAGATTCTTTCAGTTTCAATGGGAATTTTGTATTCCATGTCACACTGATCTAAATCTGCCAAAGCTTGAGATACATAAGATAATCTTATTATACAGCCCAAAGGGTCCAGTATGTGTTATTTTGTCAGAATATTAAAGGTAAGTGTTTTTGGAATAAAATGTCAAAAAGCTTCCTGTCCCCTTCATGTAGATTTATGGAAGCATCACCAACCCTCACATATATGGAGTGTAAAGAGACGAGGTTAATCATATGGAGCACATTCACACAGCATGGTGCAGTAAACATCAGAGTTCGATGACATATGAAATCCTGACCCCTGGTGTTCCTGTCATTGTAATGTCCATGATATCTTTTAAACAGATATCTGTAGTAGGTAGAGAATAATTCTAGAGCTTGAGCAAATCACTTACATAACCAATAAAGAAATGAACAAAAACATACAACTACATTAGTACTATTAAATTATATACTATTGTAAAAGAAAAAAAATATTTTTTAGCAAAATCCATTAAACTGATCAAAAGTGACAGTACACAAAGAATCCAGGAAAAAAAGTATAATATTTTTTACAAAAATGTTGAGCAGTACAACTTAATCATAATAAATGTTTCTTAAGCACCAAATCAGCATATTACAATGGTTTCTGAAGGATCACGTGACACTGAAAAATTCAGCTTTGCCATCAAAAGGAATAAATTACAATTAAAATATAATAAAATAGAAAACAATTATTTTAAATACAATAATATTGTGTGGCAAGCGGCGAGGTGAGTGGACCGTGAGAGCGGAGAGTGATAATGGGCGCCAGCTGCGCGGTCTCATCTCACGGAGGAGTGACGGGAGCATAAAAGGAGGAGCGACGACAGTGCAAGACGAGAGAGGACCAGGGGCCTGTACCATGATGGTAGATCAACAAACTCAGGGTTATAGGATTAGTTTTGAGTTGACAAAACCAAACCAATCAATTCAGGCTTTGTTGGTCCCATGATGCTGATCATCAACTTTCTCTGTCAACTCAGGCTTTGATCCTGAGTTTGTGGAGCGCGTGCACGTGAAAGTGTGACATCAGCAGTGAGCAGCCAATCACAGGCCTTTCAACACACATGTGACTCATGTCTCGCGAGAGAGCTAACGTGATTCAAAACTCTTTTGCTGAAGATAAAGACACTGAAGTATATATAAAGAATTTAAAAGCATTTACAAAGAAGAAAATAATTTTCCATGTAAGAGGATAAATAAAGAAAATAGTTGTGAAAGTATTTGATATATATATTTTTTAAAGCAGTCTCTTGTGCTTTAATATTGTGAAATATTATTAAAATGTAAAATAACTGATTTCTATTTGAACATATTTTACTATGTAATTTATAATTGTACAATTATTATATTAAGTAATAATAATTATATTAAGTATATATATATTATCATGTCGTGACCTTTAATTTTGAGCAGGAGAACCAGGGGGAGTGGCTTTATTGCATCAGAGATGAGTCACTTTGCTCACAGCTGATTGGTCAAACTTAAATCTCAGATCTCGAATCCAGAACATAACCTGCCCCGGAGCAGGTTAGCCGTGCAGCGTAAAATACCATGGCAACTAACACCGATTAAAGCCGAGCTACTTTCATAGTACCTAAAACCCAGGATTGGCACAAACTAAGCTTAAACATATCTGGCTAGCCAGCTAAACCGGCTTCATGGTATAGGCCCCAGGCCTGGACTTTATGTTGTGTTTTGTTTATGTTTGAGTATGCTTTTTTGCTTTCATTTTGTGTTTATTCATTTTATTAAAGTCTTTAAATGTTCACCGGTTCCCGCCTCCTTCTTCCCATATAAACAAACTACGTTACATAATATTTTGCTATATTTTAGTTTTTACTGTCTTTTTTTTTTTGAAATTCTAAACAGTTAAAATTAACCCTAAAATGGTTTCGCCAATCATTATTTCATAATCGGGTTTTTAGGGACCAGGATCTATATCTAACCCTAATGGATCTCTTTCTGTCACGATAATATACAACTCTCCTGATATTAGACTAACAATTACAGAAGAATAAAACAAAAACCTTTTGGAGCTCGGAAGTGTTCAGTTTGAGCAGACTTTTTATAACATTATCACTGTCCTAGTCAGAGCTCATTTCCTAGAACATTCAGAATCTGAATATCTCAAACATATTCTCAAAACTATCCTTTTCAATGTCTTCAAAATCAATATTTTGATCGCTGACAGTTTCTTCAGCAGATCCACCATCAAGTGACAGTGACACTAATATATATTGTGTTCAGTGCTTTCTCAGCCGTAAATCGCTGAGCCATTTCAAGTTTTGCTGATGATACTTTCTAGTATTTTGTTTTCTGCCAGCGGTAACTATGAGTGAAACGTCACTTCATTATTGTGTATCACACATTGCCACCTTGTGGAATAAAGGTGAGAAAAAAATATGCTGGCACTTTTTCAGACCTATAAAATTTGTTTTTTTTACAAAAAAATTATGGGAAAAAAATGAAATGTTATATTGTATATAATCAATTGATTGAGGAATACTAAGGTTAATGTCTAACTTTATGAGGAGGAGGGTAAGTGAATGACGTCCCAGGGTCACTAAAGACCCGAGGTATGCGTTTAAGGGTCTAAACTGCCTAAGCACCCATTCTACCACCTACACCTCTACTCCAAAAAAAGGAGAATTTTTTTGTCCTTCAAGCTCACATACTCATTTAAATAGCAGGTTTTGATGATGCAAGACATTATTTTAGTTCAGCTGCACTTTTGCACACAGCTACTGTTCATTCATGAAGGAGCAATGAGGCATTCCAAGTTGTTTGGACACACGGAATGCTGCACATCGTTAATTGTGCCAAAGTGCTTTAATCCCTTTGCCCAAGCAAAGTCTGCTGAACAAGAAGGAATATTGGGATAAAATGCTCAACAACACATCTCCAAGGGGTCATTTTAGGCTAAAAAGAACAGTCAAGTATGTTTCATTCTATAGGAATTCAAATCTGTAATTTTTTATTATTGACTTTACATGCATGTATAACAAATCTAATTTAACAAAAAAATCTTTCTAATATTGCAACACAATAATGATTTAGCTACAGTGGCTAATGGCAACTTTCTACTCATAAACATACACCCTTTAGAAGGGTGGCTAATTTTAGGTTTGACTTTAACAAGCTGTGAACTACCCTGGAGAAAAAACAGGAATGTCTCTGCCCTCAGACCGGGTGCAAGAATGAGCACATGTGACAAACTCCAGATCGTTCAGCTGACTAGAACACCCTTACACACTCAGACACTCAGACTCAAGCACTGCTCAGTGCGCCCTCACGCCTGACAACCTGTTAGTCATTCAGATTGGATGCTAGGCACATCACCTTCCTCTGCAGGGGAGCAATCAGCTTGGGGCAGAAACTGCCCTGCCAAGGTCCACTGCCTGTGACAATGAACCAGTGTGCATGTGTGAGAGACTGATGTCACACTGAAAGCATTTAGATTCACCCCTCATGAATTAAGAACAATATTTGTTCAGTTACAGCCAGTGCTTTGGCCCTGCCATCTCCCGCTGAGAAGGGAATTCACAAGGATAGGAAAGTTCTAATCATTTGTGCCCTAGACTAAGAGGGTTCGGAGGAATAAACCCAGTAAACCGTGTGAAAATAGTTGCAGGACTTGTTTTTCCACCGTCTGTGAGCTTGGCGAAAAAAATAAAATATATCAGTTTTAAGCACTTTAAGGAATAGTTATCCCAAAAATGAAACAGGTGTCATAATTTGTACTCGCCCTCATGTCATTCCAAACCCGTATGACTTTCTTTCTTTTGTGGAACATATTTTGAAAAATGTTTCAATGTTTTATGTCCAATGGAGGTCAATGGATACCAACATTCTTCAAAATATCTTCTTATGTGTAACAAAGAAATTCGTACAGGTTTGGAACGACATAACGGTAATTAAATGAGGAACTATCCCTTTAATGCATCACTGTTTGTGAAATAACAAAAATGCATGGTCATGTCCACTTAAATCACATAACCAAAATGTGTCAATTGTGGACAGAAAGATAATTAGTAATATAAAATATATTTGTAAAAATGTATTAAAATATATATTTTTTAATAGTTTGGCTTAAAAATTATATTTATACATTTTTTTAAATAAATTATGTAATCAAAAAACCAAAGAGTATATCTGTTGTCATTTGGCCGTGAAATGAAATGTGACAGGGTACTAGAAATGTTAGGTTTGGTAAATGTTAACAAAATCATATGAAATAAATGCATTAATGTGATAGTTCACCACAAAATGATAATGTCCTCATTTAGCTAATCACCTTCAGCGTTTGTTATTTAAGTAAATAAGAACAGAAAGTTGTCAAACCATAAGATAAACAGACACTAATAATAGTACCTATTCACCATCAACAAGTTATTGGAGATACTTTTTATTGCATGAAACACCACATGCTGGTCTGTCTGGGTATAATTCAGAATGAGTAAATAAACCGATTCAGTGCTTTCTCTTTTTAGTTTCCTCATATTTTGGCAGTATCGAGAGTCCTTTCCCTGAACTATTTTTATTTAAATGAAAGCACATGTTAATGTGAGGACAGTTCTTACCTCAATCCATCTCTGAGCTTCTGAGTAAGCAGCCTCATAACCCACTGCAGACTGCGGTCGCCACTCCATCACCGGTCGCGCGTACAGTCAAGACGCGAGCGATTTGTTTACCGCGTCGAGTGAATATTTTTAAGACTACCTGCTTTCTTTAAAAAAAAAAAAAAAAAAAGAAAGAAAAAAGGGCATCCTTTGAAACGCTTTTCTTATACGACTACCAGTATCAAACCTATCACTCTGTCGAAAGTCAACGACCAACGCTGCTGTAACAACCGTGAAGGACGCAGGGTAAACTCTTAAATCTCCTCGTTCTTTTACCAACTCCTGAGAAACTTTGTGGTGTGTGCTTTATACGCCCCCTAGTGCGTCAGGATACACACCTAGCTACTGCCAGGTTACGTTACAGGTGCCGAAGGACAAAACACCACAAAAAAAAAACACTTATGTCTAAGACTTAGAAACACATTTACAAGTACAGAGTACGAACAGAGTGAAAACAGTTAAGGATCAGAAGTGCATAGCAATTAAAATGGTTAATTGAATTTGTATCTAATTAAAGCAAACAGTGGCAACTTTTAATACGTTTTTTAATATTATTTTTTTAGTCTACAGTTGAAATACTTTTAGCTTATTTAATTTTTTATATTTAGAATGCAACTACATACTAGTTCATATGCAAAAGGGGTGGATTTCAGTCAGCTAGTCAATAAAGATAAATTATAATGAACGAATAACTAAATTATTTGTATTATATGAGAAGAGGACGAAAACTTTCCAGGAACACTGAACCAATCGACCTATCTGCATTTATTTTGCATATTCAGTGCTTTCTCTTTTTAATTTAACAATTAAATATGTCCTTTTACAATATACATCTGAATCAATTATTTATGTATAAAACATTGCCGTTTTGAAGTATGGATGTAAATACAAAAGATTTTCAGGGAGTGAACTGTACAGCAATGAGGTCAATATGAGATGAAAACATTGAGTCAGATTTTGTTGCAGTATTCTTGAGGAAAAACTGTATTTAGGATACATATGTTATGAAGCATTGGCATTAGTGTAACACTTCTGTGAGAACAGTACATTTTTGAGTCAAAACATGATACATATTCATCATGAGAACTTTTATTTTAAATGGCTTTTCTGGCAGAAAACAATGCCATTAGGTCAATTAGTTTCATTAACACAGAGAATACATTTCATATCATTTTGGAGAAATGAACACAAAAGTATTTCAGGCAGAGTGTCAACATTCAGATACAAAATTATTATATTTTTTATGTTCATGTACATTTTTCGGTTTTTGTCTAATTCTAATTTGCTTCTCATTTTCCTTGTGGTCAATACTTTCAACAAACTTTGATTTTAATCAGTCAAAATTGAAACGTTACCGTATAAATGCTAAAGGTTTAAAGTATTCAGCACTTCCGAATGATTGGCAGTTTTTCTTTCAGGTAAAATAAGAACATTTATGCTTTGGAAAGAGCCACCACAGTGAAGCGGAGCTCCTGGGGATCACGTGCCATGAACTTCTTGCAGACCTCTGCAGAATCCTGTAGATCAGGCAAAAACATATGGGCAAATGCATAAACCCCGGGCAAGAAACTGTTTAAACGATCACTACAAGCAAAAACAAGTTCCAAACATACAGCCTTGTCAGAGGGAGTCTGTACATCTATAGAAAGTAAATAAGAAACATCACACCTCAAGAAACGTGTCCTCTGTGGTTTTGCCATGAACAATTGGAAAAGGTTTACGTCCATCTGAAACATGAACAAAACACCTGTAATTATGTACAAAAATATTATGTATATTTCTTTAAATTAGGTGTTGATACTGTTAATCTTTACATTTTGTTTGCAGACCTGACACATAAAATAAAATGAAAAATAAAAATACATTTACCTACCCATTTCATATAAATGTCCCTCAACATTCACAAAGGCAATAAAATGCAAATCCACTTTCTCATCTAAACTGGGAGCCTATAAAAGTTGAGCAGAACAAGTAAGCAAGCAGGTTAGACACTGGAGTAGCATGTGATATGAGATAAAAGATCCAACACAAAGAGAACACTAAAGGCCTCAGGGTCAGAGAAACAAGGAGGTCATTAATAAAGAAATTAAGAACAGCTATCTCAGTCCTTTGAAGAAAAAATACAAATAAAAAATAAAATCAGATTGGAAGGGGTCTTAAAGGTTATACTGTAGGTAGACGTGGCTGCAGCTAAAAATTTGGGGTGTGCAATTTACAAGTTCAGACACATTAAAAGTGGGTTTCTTACATGTACAGCAGCAATTTTCAAGTTCAATGATAGGATAGATTGAGTTAGATTATAAAATGTATTTGATGAAAAACATGAAACAAGTTACGATAGTCGTTTTCTTTCGCATACTATGATATTAAGGGAAAAGACTTTTCAAATAATAATAATAATAATAAAAAATTTAAGAAAATAGGACTTATAAATAAAGGGTTAGTTCACCCAAAAATGTAAATTCTGTCATTAATTTCCCTCATGTCGACGAGAATCTTTTTTTGCGCACAAAAACTAAACTAAATAACGACTTATAAAAGAGATGGAACCACTGTAGTGAGATGACCTTTGTAACGACGTCTTTAGGACCTTTTATGGGTCTTGAGAGAGGAAATTACATTACTGTCAATGGAGGCCTTTCTGAGCCATCGAATTTCAACAAAAATATCTTAATTTGTGTTCCGTGTCTTATGGGTGTCGGATGACATGAGGGTAAGTAATTAATGACAGAATTTATTTTTGGGTGAACTAATCCTTTAAGATATTTTCACATTTTATTCTATGGCATAAAACGTTTCGGTTACTAAATGGAACCTCGGTTCCCTGAGAGTCAGCTAACGCTATGGGGAAAACGCTTTCTCGAGAATATTGAAGCCAAAATGATCTTTAATTTTATATATGTAAAATGCAGTGCACAAACCTATGGCGAGGTGGTTGAGACGTGCAAATCAATCAAGTCGCTTTGTGCTCGCCTAAATGGGCATGGCCTATGGAAATAAAAGCCCCCCTTACGCCATAGGATTCAGATTAAATCGACTGAAGGGATCGCCTGATTGAAGCACAACAGCACAGCAAGTTACAAAATACTTGTTCCTTTCTCTCAGGGAACGTTTAGTAACCGAGACGTTCCCTTTCGAGAGTACTTTTGTATTGCACAAGTAAGCTTACACTATGGGAACCCAATTTAAAACACTGTGTGTGCTTGTAAACTTCGCCCCATATTATGGCCTGGGGCGAGAACCCGAGGCCCATAGAAGAATAAAAGTTATGAGTCCCAAAAAGAGGCCAACGAATAGTAAGCCTCATGTAAGGGTATAAAGCAGGAAATAAATATTACTGTATCATATAATTTAGATAAAACTAGACCAGACAACTTCAGGCCTTATAATTGTTGTAAACGTGTTATACATTTGTCTATATGGAAAGAACCCTAGCTTGCAAAGCTGGAACCTCCAAGTTATAAAATGTAATAAATGTGGACGGAGAGGCCTAGCCTGCTGCCGCACAGATATCTTCCAGTGTTATTCAACTGGACCAAGCCCATGACGATGTGGAATGAGCTCTGACGCCTATGGGGCAGCAGAGACCTCACTCGTAAGCCAGCGAGATGGCATCTAACCCTCACAACAATCTTTGGCTCGTGATCACACACCCTCTGGTGCGCTCGTCTGCTCTGGCATTCTGTCTGCAGCACTTCTTCTGCGCAGCTGCACAGCATCACACTGAACAGGTAAACTCATCTCCGCACTACTCTGCTTTCACAGCGCTGTTGTGTTTATAATCGCGCTCTTGCAATCTATTCTAACTCAAAATTTCAGGGAAAATGTTTTAATAAAATCTGAAAGAGAGAAGCTTGATGGTGGCGACATGTGACTGGTTTAGACTGGTTCATGCATCCATAGGCCATATAGTTACATGTTTCTGGCATTTAGGCTTCAAAAATCTTAAAAGTTGTGTTCATCTGTGAAAATTATCTTGGGGGACAAAATGTGTTAGTATCAAACTTTTGAAGAAACAGGTTTTTTTGATGTTGTGATAATTCAAAAGCTTGTGGAAAAATGATTTGGGGTTTCTGTCGAGGGAACCAGTGTGATGCTATCTTCTGGGTTGGCCTACAAAATTAAGTCATCACCGCAGTATCTACTGTCCCACACTCGGACCAGGGGGGCAGTTAATGTTTTTGATTTAAGATTAGAGAGCACATGAATTTTAAATATTAAATGGATAAATTATTTACAATATTCCATGAAAAAATTAAGAATTGTCTATTTTGATTTCAGGGTGACTTTTTAAAAAAAGTGTCTATATCAGACAATCCAGATATTCAAAATGTGTTTTGTTAATATATTGGTCCATAATTAATTATAAATTAAACAAAAAAAATGGAGGCTTGGCCTCTTAGTCTCTGTTTAAAAAAAGAAATAACACTTCAATATTTCCAATATGGTCTGCATTTCAAAATGTCTGCAACTTCAACAAAAGAAAAACATAACATGGAACATTAAGCAATACTAATACTTGGTATTGTTTTGTATACTGCATTAACAACTAATCATGTACTGTATTTATCAAATACCAACCTCTGTTTGTCCTTCCTGAGCGCTTGACTCGTGTGTTACTCGAATACTCTGAAATCATAAAAATATCAGTATCAGGAGTATAGGTTTAATTTGGTTAATTTCTTCACAGGTTTGCTGAAAACTTCCAAAAACAGTTAGTTCAAATTGCAAGATGCTGTATTAAAATACACAATATTTTATCACCTCATCCTTTTCAAGGAAAGCTGCCTTTTCTTCTGGGCTCATCTTTGCAGACTGCAGTAAAAAAGCCTTAAGCGGTGAATCGGGCTCTGTAAAAGAACATACCACAAACAAATATTACATACAAATGAACTGACTAATATAAAATCAACACTGATACTTACCAAACTCCAGATGCCTTTGATTGTTTGCCACAGCATGAATCAGCCCTATTGTACCACAAGCATTGCCAATGGTTTGTTTCATGAAGTACGCATCTGAGGACACCTCTTGTCCTTGTGCCTTAATTTTTGTCTCCTCCTCCTGTCTAAAGGTTTCATACTACATTGAGGAAAATAAGTATATTACTAAAAATACATCTACAGTAAATATCAGGCATTGTAAAAAATAAAAGTTAAAAAAGAAAGATGAAAACACTTCATTCTACTGACTCATGAGTGACATTGGTTTTTGCTATGTTTCACAGAACCAAGACATACTGTTGCTGTTATGTTAGCTGTAGAAACAGGACAGTTTTGAGTGTTATTGTCTGAAGCTGGTGTGCTGCTGGCGACCAACTCTTGCTTTTGTATATATAGTGTACTTCCTTTTTTGATCTTCCTTCTCGTTCATTCGTCATCTTTGCTTATTTTTAGTTGAGATTTATTTTGCTTCACTTCAGCTATGATAAAGAGACATACACTCTTGCATTGTGTACATACACTCTTGCATTTTGGTGGTGGTGGGGCAATGAAGGGAAGGGTGTGTTTGTTTGGGTTGATTTCAAATATCAACAGTGTTCCTCAGAAATCACTTACTGTACCGGTTGTGTCTTATGTCTTAACTTACTGCCTCCGTAACTTTGTTAGATAGTAATGTTAATTTACATTTGTGCATGTTTATATGAGAGCCCAGGTTTTTATAACAAATACAATTTGTCACATGCTTTGTCATGCTGAAACCTAACTGCCCTACTCACTAACCCTAATTACATAACCACAAAGATTAGATTAATTGACAGATTATCGCTTTAAATCAACAGAAAAAGTGCTCAAATCATTTCATATATTATATTAATATATATATATAAAATATTATATTAATATATATATATATATATATATATATATTAATATATATATATATATATATATATATTAATATATATATATATTATATTATATTATATTATATATTATATATATTCGAACAGAGACAAGCGAACCGAACAGTTAGGTTTTTTCATGTACCGTGCCACCCCTAATGGCACGGTACATGAAAAAACTAACTTCGGTTCTTCTCGTTCGAGCGTGCGTCGCCGACGGTTCAACGCATGCGTAATGTAGCCTCGTGCCTGTATGTTACCTCAGACAGTGGGTGTCCTTTCCGAGCGAAATAGAAGATTTAAAAGAATTAAAACTCGGTAAAATTGGAGTGCTGCAGGTCCTGTCATGCGAAAAATGGCAAGTGGGAGAGATAAGGTAGGCTGCCCGGAATTGGAGGATGCGCCAGCGTCGTATAATGCCAGCTTCACACAATACTGTATCCTAAATTGTGGATAATTAAGCTATATATCATATGCTGAAGTACATTTCTGGAGTGTTAACGATTAAAAGAAAAAACAACAACAACAACCGTACCGAACCGAAAACAGTGACCCTAAAACCGTGATACGAACAGTGTGCATATGAGCATCAGAAATGGACCATGGGCTGGAGCAATGGAAGTAGGTGGCCTGGTTTGATGAATCACATTTCTTTTACATCACGTGGATGGCCATGACAACAGGATGAACTATGGCAGTGGTTCCCAAACTTTTTGAAGTGGAGTACCCCCTGACGCATTTACCATCCTTCTGCATACCCCCTCTCTTTCACTCTCCTTTTCTATTAAGGGACAATATTTGCCCCTAGACTTTCCAGTGCATTTTTTTAACCTTTATCTATACACCTTTATAACATTAAATTAAAAAAATTAAATTAAAATTCCAAATATTTAACCTAAACTGTCAGGAGGTAGCAGGTGGACTGTCTTAATGCCCAAGTCGAGTCATTCATTCAGTAATGAAGCAAGTAGCTGTATTTGTGAATGAATCATTGAATCAATGACTTTCACAAACCATTCATTCAAAGCCGCAGATTCCTTAATGAAACACAGCTGTGTTCAGTTGCAGTTAAATTTAGTTGCAGTTCAGCTGTGGCTTTCATTGGAACTATTATTTGGTTGCAAAATAGAGCAAATACTGACAATACTGTGTTTAAAATGAACATTGCTTAATATTACCCTTTTGTTTGTTGAAATGTTGTATAAAATCAAAGTCACTTTGCAATCAAGTGGATATGGATTTGCATTATTGCTTGTATAATATATTATCAACATTAAAAACAACTCACAAAAGGGTATGTGTTTTTTTTGTGTGTGTTTGAATATTTTATTGATCTACGGTCTGTGCCAGGCAATTTATTCTTCATGCTAGTAAGTAATACATCTACAGGTACATTTTCGAGAAAAGCAGTAATGTAGCGCAATTTGCTAAGTTAGTATACTCTGCATGCAATCTGCACACTGCTTGTGTGGAAATAGATGCTGTCAGTTTTGACCACAAAATATTCTGGATTTTGATTGGATGGCATTGTTTTGATGTTATTTTAAGGTGGGAGGACAATTGAATGAACAGCAAAACTGAGCATTTTGTTCACATACCCACTCTGTCACCACACATACCCCAGTTTGGGAACCACTGCACTATGGGAAGAAGGCAAGCCGGCAATTTTCTGCTGGGAAACCTTGGATCCTGCCGGGAAGCCTTGGGTCCTGCCATCCACGTGGATGTTACTTTGACACGAACCACCGCATTTGTTGCAGACCATGTACACCCTTTCATGGAAATGGCATTCCCTGGTGGCTGTGGCCTCTTTCAGCAGGATAATATGCCCTGCCACAAAGCAAAAATGTTTCAGGATTGGTTTGAGGAGCTCAACAACGAGTTTGAGGAGTTGACTTGGCCTCCAAATTCCCCAGATCAATTGAGCATCTGTAAGATGTGCTGGACAAACAAGTCCGATCCATGGAGGCCCCACCTCACCACATACAGGACTTAAAGGACCTGGTGCTAACATCTTGGTACCATATACCACAGCACACCTTCAGGGGTCTAACGGAGTCCATGCCTCGACGGGTCAGAGCTGTTTTGGCAGCAAAAGGGGGACCGACACAATATTAGGTGGTCGTAATGTTATGCCAAATCGGTTTGAGTGTATATAAATATATATATGGACAGAGTTGATGCCAGCAACAACCATATCCAGTTTCACCTCCACTATAATTTACAAACAGACAACTAACTATAAATACAGAGCTTGTGTACGGACATGGAGGCTATATGAGTGTCAAGTGCAGTCATACCTTCTCTGTTATAGGGAAGAGCAAAAGTACAGCGCACACAGGCCTTGGCACCAAACTGAGAACTTCAGGTTCCAGACCGTACACATCCCCAAACTGCCAGGTGGGCACCAAGCCAAGCTGCCGTAAAAACTTAACAAAAGGTATAACACAACACATAGATTAAATACAAATCATATTAAACTAGTAAAGGGGTTAGAAGTCTATGAACATACATAGACACCAAAGGGCCTACACGATCCAAAAATATTTCTATTTAAACATAATAAACTAATGTGGAACATAAAATACATTTTACATTAGTACAAATGCAATAAAGTCACAAACAATATACCAAGCGCAGTATTGCTGATAAACATACATCAAAGTTGATGATATTAGCTTTACACAAGCGTGCTTTAATAAACCTGATTCATTCATTTGGCACAAGTTTTGAATCCTAGACACACCCAGATAGTCGAGACATCTACTCACTTGGTTCATAACCTGAAAAGCAGACACAGAACAGAAAACAGTATCATATAAAATATGATGTCAAAGACATGAGCTGCAGCTTTCCGTTCCTGCTAAAATAAACCCATGAACGATATAAAATGAAACGAACGGCGGAAGATCGTGAGATCGGGGAGAATGTTATACCTCTGGGTTAGCTTCAAGTGGTAACCAGCGCTGGCCCTCCATCTCAGATTAAGCACCGTCTGATATCCTAAATAAAAAGATGATATTGCTACCACGAGCAGTGGTGTGGACGCTTTGACAGCTGAGGAGGAAGTTCAATGGAAATCGTGCGTGCGCGCGCGCGTTTGCGTGTGTGTGAATTCAGCGACTAGCCTAAAGTCGCACCGGAAATGCAGGCTTAAATTCCACAATAAAAGTAACCACATTATCAGCGTTACTAAAGAAACGATATTTTATATTAATAGCATCGTGCTTTTATGCGGCATCATTCGTGTTGTAGTGTGTGTCACGAAGATACTTGACAGTCTCGTCACCACGCTTACATGCATATCAGTTTTCTATTGAAGTCGATATTGTGGTTAAGGCTTTATTTTAAAATCTTCTCTTTTTGTGCTTTGCAATTATTTTTATCCTGTATTTGCCTCTTATTATTATTTCATAACGTTACTCTAGTTTAATGTTAGTGAGTGATATGATTTTTTCCAGGTCCGTCAGAAGTTGTTTCGCGCTGTCACGTTACAGATTTAGTCCAGTGGGTGGCGGCACTCAACAGTTGGTTCTGTAAACGCTATTAACCGCGAGCGAACTAGCGAAGAAGAATTTTAAGATTCCGCGGAAATGTTTGGTTTTAAATTTGTGTAAACCGATTTAACTTGAATGCGCAGTATTTGTTATCCAAATTGAAATGCATTATAACACGAATAAATATATACCTCATCAAGCCTCGAGTTTGTCGTCTTCTCGAGTTTGTCGTAAGTAGCTTTAGTCAACATATAGCATTATATTCTTAACGGCTGAGTTTTATTCCGACATTGTAACTTATAATCGGTCATGTTTTTTCTACAGCCGCCAATGATAAAACGCTGATAGTGTCGTCTAAGGAGAAAAAGGAAAACATAAGACAGGGAAAACAGACGGCGTCTGTATACGCAGCCAAGATAAAGACCAAAATACACAGTAAGAAATACTCAGAAATGACAAACAGGTTTATCTGTGTGCAGTACTTGTGCTCTTATAAATCACAGATGACAGTAACTTTTATTATGACAATAACGATGATGATAATAATTTTCAGATACCTCATCATTCTTCAAGCTCTCTTTGAAAAGCAATAACAAGGCTCTGGCCCTGGCTCTGGTTGCTCAGAAGAAGAAGAGCAGAGAGCTGGAGGAAGAGGTGGTGCGGCTGAGGAAAGATGCGCAGACCACTAATTTTGATCTTGCTTATCAGCGTCATAAAAACAAACAATTGGTGAGTGAAGTCTGTTATATGGAATGCATTTATTTTGGCACTAAGGTATGTTGTAAGTGACTTCTAAAGTTATGTGCTTCGTATTAACTTCAGCATTGGTTCTCTGACTCGTATAACGTTACTGTACAGACAAAATCACTCTTAGATTCATTGAACATATTGAGTTTGTACCGTACTTTAAAGATCATGCTACATTGTTATATATATATATATATATATATATATATATATATATATATATATATATATATATATAATATATATATATTAGATGTAGTTACTGTACTTTTTCTTTCTTTCTCTAGTTTTCCATTATACGAGAGTTTTATGATTCTTCCCTAAACTGGATGACAAAGGCTGTTGACATTTTTTGTAATGATGAGGTAAGCTGTCAATATAGTTTTGTAATAGCTAACTTCTTCAGAAAAAAAGCAGATCTATCAAAATTATAATCAAATATTTTTGAGACTTCAGCCACGCTTTGTTGATTGTTCTGAAATAGATCATTGTTAAACAGTCACAAAATTATAATTTATTTAATTATTGTTAATTTAGTATAACATTATTAATTATTAATAATATTACTTTTTAAAGGTTCCAGACAGTATGGACACTGAACACAACACCGGTGAAGGTATAAGAACACAGTGTAAGCTGTTAATTGTATACAAGTTTCCTTAATGTCAGTCAAGCTTAATTTTGAAAATGTATTTAAAAGTTTGAATGATTGGCACTGTTAGAAATTAAGTGGCTGTTAATTTTCAATATATATGCTGTTATTTTAATTTAAATGTGCTCTTTATTTATTTTTCAGACCAGATGTTTGAGGTGGAAAAAGAGGTTGAAAGTTTGCCAGAGAGACTGTTGTGTCCACAGCAGGACCATGTTGAGTCTGACCCAGTGAATACAGCTATGGTTAAAGAAGCTGCAGCCTGTGATGTCCTCAGCCAAGAGAGAAACAGTCCAGCACAGCAAAACACCTTATATGACTCTGAAATGGAGGTGACTATTAATGACTGTGCTGCTGAAATTGTAACAGTAGACACAAATGCAAAAAGAACCTCTAGAGTTACAGAAGAACATCAGGAAAAGAAGGATTTGTGTCTGCCACCAGGAGAAGACAGTGAGACTGCAGAGGAAGACTCACCTATTGAATTTAGTAGATCAGATTATACACCAGCTGTGCCAAAAGAGTTGACCACTGTGCCACAGCAGTGCTTTCCCACTGTTCAGAACGAGGTGGTGAATGGACGTGAAACGGAATCAATAACTGCACGCAGGAAGACTCACGTCACCTCTCGTAGCTCTAAAAGTAATAGGCGCACATGTAAACGGAAAGAACCAAACCAAGATCCAAGGAAAACATACCTTATCTCCCAAGATTCTTCTAGTGACATTTTATATGATTGTTTCAGTGATCTTGAGCTTCAGACTTCTGAAAAAAGCAATTCAATTTCTTTAGATGGACATATTTCAAGTAAAGCTGCTAAAAACAAAGCAAAAGAGTCTTGTTCTACCCAGGAACCCAGGAGAACATTTCTAGTTCTAGATGAGCTAAGACCTCAGAAGAGCAGGAGGACCAAAGTCTCATCACTTATGATGGATCACAGTTTATCGAATATGCATGAAAATGTTGCTTCAGCTGGTACTGTATGCCCAGAAACTGCTGGTACTGATGTGCGTGCCAGTGAGAGCGCAGTTCAAGTTAAAAAACATAAAAACAAAACTCTGGCACATCCACTTTTACAGTTTGAAAAGTGCAATACAGAAAAAAACAGAGGAACATTTGTGATACAGCCAAGACAATCATTCATCAAAAGGAATTCAATTTTGAACGAAACCAATATATTCATAGATCCCAACAGTCCAGAAGGATCACAGGAGGTAGCACCAGAAACCCAAATGACAGCTCAAGATATTGGTTTAGATACTGTTGCACAACAGGACAAGGAGCCAGAGCAAGTTTCTCATGAGATATTGATGGAAAACACCCATCATCCAGAAAGTTCACATTATGTGCATATCAGCCTTGTACAGGAAGCCACTGAAATTGCATCATCAGTTCCCGATAAAGCTAAGAAACACAGAAAAAAGGGGGCAAATAAAATAATAAAATGCAATGCTGCCAGAAAAGAAAAATCAAAAGCATTAACCAAGAAACAAAACTGTTGTGCTGTGAGTATAGATGAAAATGTGTCGACTGAAAGGCAAGATGTTATTGATCTTCCGAATGGAGCAGGATACAGATCTTTGTCAAATACTTTACAACTACCAGGCATATCTCATTGCTCAGAGGAGGAACTCGGGGATGAACATAATGCCAAAACCCCTGAAATACACTGCCCTTCCTCTGTTGACAAGATTGATCAGGCTGACTATATCAACATGGATGCTCTTAACACAGATCTGGACCAAACCAGCCAAGCTCATGAGAGCAGGTGCAGGAAAACCTACGTAATTACGTCTTCTCATGAATCGCTAAGTAAAGAAACGACTGAAAGTGGTGCTTCCAGTGGAACATCATCTCCTGAACATCATCTCACAAATGAAACAGATGATGTTTCACCTGTAATGAACTCAAGCATGTTTATCATGGAAACATTAAATGCGAATTCAGACCATTTTATTGAACATGCAAAAGACCTTCAGCTCACAGAGGAGAGGCCTCCATGGGAGACCATTGATGGTTACACTGAAACACTCTCAGTCGAAAGCTCTCCTCACAGCCCTCAACCAGAGGCCCGCTCTCAAACTATGAATATTTACCAGGACCCGGACTCTGCCTTGAGGCACCAAGCTCCAGGTAAACCTTATACATTAATCTAAATGCTTTGTCAGTGATTGTATTTTTAAAGGTAAAACAAAATGTGTCTTTTTAAAAAATTTAATTTTACATATTTGTCTATTTGTTTGTATTTAATATGCTTTTATTCTGCAAACAGAAGATGGCAGGGTTATGAAGAGTCTAACAAATACAGACATTAACTCTTTAGGGAGAACACGAAGAAGAGCAGTGCCAGTCTCCTACAAGGAGCCAACTCTCAATGGGTAAGTCACATTTGAATAATATAATACAATGCAATAAAATTTCATATAACAGGGCTCCAGACTGTGACCAAATGGTTGCATTTTGCGACAAAAATTGGAGTGTGCAACTGAATTTAACTTCCAGTCGCACATGTGCAACCGGTAAATTTACCTGCTGATACATACACTTATTATTTATAATTGATAGACGTTATATCTGGCAAATTATATCTTTGCCAGCCGTTTCTATATGAGATAATATTAAACCATTTGTCCGTGATGCATTTTTGCTATTCGCAATCCAGATGATAAAGCGAGCGAGTTCTCTCACGTGGAGCTACAGCGAACACAACACGTCAGTCAGCTTAATGAGTGACGATGGTCAAGAGAACTAAACAAAAGTTTAGTCTGCTTAAACTTTAGGAATGTGCTGTGATATTAATCTAATTTTATTTTCGATTTAGGCTTCCAAGAATTACAAAAAGATATGAGGTAAAACTATTCCTATAGCTGTGTTCTGTCGAGCGTGACATCCTTCCCTTCACAGCCTTGCGATGTAATTTCTCCCTAAACCTAGCCTGGATGCCAGCTGAATTTATGCCACAAAATATTTGCTTGGGCAATTCGGTCTGGACTCGATCCGTAGAGGAGTAATTATGCCTGAACAGAAACAGTTTGGACCAATTAAATTGTCAGGGCGGGCTTTAGACGATGATGAACAGATGATAAACAGTAACGTTATCATCCACATCATCGAAGGTGCTTGGGTTTGAATTTGCTCTTATCCTAAACGGAGAACTTTTTCGTTTATGCATTTACTTTCACTATTTCTCTCAGAAATGATGATCATGTTGGTAAGTTACTCTGTGTATCCTTAAAGCTGCAGTCCGTAGTTTTTCCTCTTTGTCGCCATCTCTGTTCGAAATCTGCAATTGCAGTTATTCGCAGAATTATCAACTCTACGTGAGTTGTGCCTCGGCACCGCACAGCGCGTATGAATACAATGTTTTGAGGAGAATGTGCATCTGTCATGAGAAGGGCTGTCAGTCACCGCGCTGTGTGGATACTGTCATTCGTTCAAACAGTAGAATCTGTGACCGAATGACCAACATAAGAATGTCATCTGAACAAGTAAGCAGCTTACATCCACTTTTGTTCTGTCCAACTAGGCCTACAGGGAAAAAGCATTGCAATAAATAGTGATGATTACATGTCCCTCTAAAAAAATAGCATATTGTTATAAAAGTTCATTATTTTCCATAATGTAATGATAAAAAATAAACTTTCATATATTTTAGATTCATTGCACACCAACTGAAATATTTCAGGTCTTTTATTGTTTTAATACTGATGATTTTGGCATACAGCTCATGAAAACCCAAAATTCCTATCTCAAAAAATTAGCATATCATGATAAGGTTCTCTAAACGAGCTATTAACCTAATCATCTGAATCAGCTAATTATCTCTAAACACCTGCAAAAGATTCCTGAGGCTTTTAAAAACTCCCAGCCTGGTTCATTACTCAAAACCACAATCATGGGTAAGACTGCCGACCTGACTGCTGTCCAGAAGGCCATCATTGACACCCTCAAGCGAGAGGGTAAGACACTTCTGAACGAATAGGCTGTTCCCAGAGTGCTGTATCAAGGCACCTCAGTGGGAAGTCTGTGGGAAGGAAAAAGTGTGGCAAAAAACGCTGCAAAACGAGAAGAGGTGACCGGACCCTGAGGAAGATTGTGGAGAAGGACCGATTCCAGACCTTGGGGGACCTGCGGAAGCAGTGGACTGAGTCTGGAGTAGAAACATCCAGAGCCACCGTGCACAGGCGTGTGCAGGAAATGGGCTACAGGTGCCGCATTCCCCAGGTCAAGCCACTTTTGAACCAGAAACAGCGGCAGAAGCGCCTAACCTGGGCTACAGAGAAGCAGCACTGGACTGTCGCTCAAATTTTGCATGTCATTCGAAAATCAAGGTGCCAGAGTCTGGAGGAAGACTGGGGAGAAGGAAATGCCAAAATGCCTGAAGTCCAGTGTCAAGTACCCACAGTCAGTGATGGTCTGGGGTGCCATGTCAGCTGCTGGTGTTGGTCCACTGTGTTTTATCAAGGGCAGGGTCAATGCAGCTAGCTATCAGGAGATTTTGGAGCACTTCATGCTTCCATCTGCTGAAAAGCTTTATGGTGATGAAGATTTCGTTTTGGCACCTGCTCACAGTGCCAAAACCACTGGTAAATGGTTTACTGTCCATGGTATTACTGTGCTCAATCGGCCTGCCAACTCTCCTGACCTGAACCCCATAGAGAATCTGTGGGATATTGTGAAGAGAAAGTTGAGAGACGCAAGAATGGAAAATAATGAACTTTTATCACAATATGCACATTTTTTTAGAAGGACCTGTAAATCTAACGATTATCATATCCCGTCAAACCGTGCAAATTATACTTTGTTTTCAAGTTGTTAATGTTAATAACATCAGCATTGCGTGACTACACTTAATGTGTATTAGGACTAACGTTACCTGTAGTTCAGTTTCCATTTCTGTGCAGTCTCATTTCTAATCGTCAACAAATTAATGTGGAGTAGATGTGAATATAGCTCCCTAGCTAGCACAAAATAATGGATATTTACCATAATGCACGAAGCAAAACGAGAAAGGCACAACAAAGAAAACTCCGTAACTTTAACTGTATGAATTAAGTGAAGTGTGCTTCTGTTACACAATAACCATTGAAATGTCTGACCTGTTCAGCAGAAAAAACTGTCTCTGCATCCGTTTTGAACCCCTTCAAAGCACGGAGTAAACGCCACCTTTCAAAAGCCCTTTTTAGCCTTGTTTTGGCTCGGTTGAGGTCTCTTTTTTTTTTCTGTAGACATTCCGAAAGTCCAAAGTCTTTTGCATTTTACAGCAGGCGAATATCCAGATGTCACTGTCACTGAATGATGTTTCAACCTTTCTGGATCCGCTATCAAATTGATAAGTTTAATTATATGAAGCGCTGTGAGACAAGACTATATATCTCCACCTCCATCCTCACACGCATTATAGCCTACTAGCCGGAACACCTTCTTTATGTGCACAGATGTGACGCAATGAGGCAAAGATATGCTCGAATGTCCCGTGGAAATCCACCAGTCCCACTGGAATTAAAAACATTATTACAAGCTAGGGATGCTCATTTCGGTTATTTTTCCCGACCGACAACCGATGCTCATTAATCGATTATTAACCGTTAACTGATAAGATTATAATATTGAATTGACATCAAATAAAAATACAATTGATCCGTTAAATATACTTTTTTCACGGGTTTATTTTACTGTGCAAACAGCAGCATACACAACAGATCGACAACAACAGAACCTGGATTCACACATTATTATATTTTCACACACCTGCAGCTTTTCTGACAACACAGAAAAACTGAATAAAGTCATAGAAATAAAAAGCATAAAATAAATAGGCCTACACTATTTTTTTAAATTAAATCATTACCAAATTAAGATAACAAAACGAAAATACACTGAATCCGTTTGAAGCTTTGAAGAACCGGAATAGTTTTTCCAGTCAAATCAAAATAGCAGGCCTACCTCAATCCACAGCTTGACTGGTTTTTATTTAAAAAAAATAAATAAAAAAAATAACATGTCTAAATGATGTAAGTTAGCCTGTTGACAGTTAGACCTGCGGCAGAAAGCCTCGTTTATACAGTCTCCACAGTGCGAGCCTCCGCTGACTGTCTGTTTGAGGAAGTGTTTCGATGCGCCCGACCGCTGTGCTGTTCTTTGAAACGACTGAGGGAAACTGAGTAATTGTTCAATAAACCATCAATACTTGACAATGTTTAGGCTACTTTAGTAAACTTGACCAAAACCACACAACGAAAAGCATTAAGGCTTCAGATGTCACTGGTTCCTGGAAATACAGAGATAACGCCTCGCTAGAGCGGCCAGCATTGGGAAGCGCCTTTTATTTGCTTTCCACCAGGCAAGAGCTTTTATTACTGCTTTATTTTAATACCGCGTAGCATAATTTGCAATTTGCAAGTAACTTTGTCGCCCTTTCTGCCGAAATGATCCCACATAGTTTGGGAAATATGTCTGCAGAGACGTGTGGTTGCTAGTGTCCATGCCCCCCTGTGAGTTAACAAATACAGCAAAAAAAAACACAAAAAAAACTTTAACCCGTTTAACTGATAGTATTAATCGGTCAAAATTCTTACTATCGGTTAACTGTTAAATGATTTTGGATAATTTTTAACCCAAAAAGGTTACGGACTTCTGCTTTAAATTCTTTTTTTACAACACTGGCAAAGATCGTTTACAGTTTACACTCATCTTTTTCTTCTAACGTTTTCTTATTCCAGCATGCGTGCAGACAGGGTTGCCAAGTTTTTTTACAATGTCGCACAATTGCTACTATAGCACAAAACTATAGCTTTAAAAAAATATGGTGTTTAGGGGGAAAAGTTTTATTTTGACAAGGTTGCCTGCTAAAATTTGCATTCCTGGGTCTATATATTACATAATTGGGGTCACTTATGTTCCCGCGGACATGGAAAACACCCCGAAGGAAAAATATGGACTTGGCAACACAGTGCAGTTGAGTTCTGTTGACATTTGACAACTAACGTTATGCGTCGCTCCTTTGCTCTGATTGGTTGTAGGTCTAGCCAATTGAGGACTTTCCTGGTTCGGTTGAAACACGCCCCATAATCACAGCCCAATGGAGCGGTATCAGTATTCTGACTAGAATTGAGTAGAATTGACTACCCTAAACCTAAACTTAACGTCAGAATCTGATTGTTGTAAACTGCATTCTCTACTGTTGCTTAACTGCGGGATGTGTTTGATAATAAATAGAGCTATTAAATGCACAATAATCTGCTCGAGAGACGCTGTTTCCAACTTCAAGGTGGTTTATGTGTATGTGCTGCGAAATGGACCGACTTACACCCTATATCTTAGGCTTTTCGTGTGAGCGTTTAATTAATTGTTAATAAAAATATAATAAAATGAATAGTCTGTGTCAAAATGACCGGATTGGAGAGTAGTTACTCTAACAGTTTATATCTTAAATGGGCATAAATAGTTTGGAGAAATAAGAGAATAGGATATTAATAGGTCTGCATTCGGTCTTAAAGGGGCAGCGTCTAAACCTGCTGACGATTGAGCCATTAAATCGAATCAAACAAAAGGCAAAGAGAAAGTATTCACATCTCTTGAATGAATAACCTTATTTAATAACATAAAGCAATGTTTATTTCATTTGTGTATTTGTTTATTTAACATTTGTTTGCACTTTGTTCTAATGTTGTATCTTATCTTATGCATATAAAACACAAACAATGCCTGCACATCGGTCCATTTACAAATGTTTTATATTTGTTTTGTTCAAACATTGCTGTTTCTTTTGCTATAGATATTTTAATTTTCAGATTATAAAGACATGTTAATTATGTTCTTAATTGTTTTGTTTTTTTACATTAAAAAAATATAATAAAAAGAACCAATAAGAATACCATTAGAGTACCGAATAGATAAGCAGTATCGGTAAGAGTAATACCGTTAACCTTAACGATACCCATCCCTATTAGTAATACAGTGGAAATTAGTAGATTTAATTAGCATGTTGATTTACGGTGTGCGCCCCTAAGTTTTCTGGTTGTGCGCCTAAAATTTTCAGTTGGGGGCCACTGTGCTCCTAGTGAAAAAAGTTTGGAGCCCTGTATAATGTATTGTATTTCTGCCTTGATAAAGAATCAATTTAATCTTCGATAACCTTTGTATTTTCTTTATTTTTTCTTTATTTTTGCAGCAAAATGAGACGTGGGGACAAATACTCAGATACAAAATTCTTAAACTCTCCAGTGTTCAAAGATAAAAGTAAGAAGAAACAAACTAAGAAGTGATTTTCTCATTGAATGATTGATGGATGTCTTATTTTTGTTCTGTTTTTCCTTTTTGTTTGTTTTAATTATATTTAGTATTTTTATGAAATTCAAATGTTTAATAGATTGATCTTAAAGTAAGCATTTTAACAGCTGTTAGTTTGCCTTCAGATCTCAGCGTAGTTTCATTCTTGTACATTTAGGAAATTTTGTTTGAATTTTAAATATTTATTTTTATGGTTAATAAAGAAAACCTGATCTATTTGCAGTTTATTATTAACTTGATTCTGCTTTCCAACTCTAAGTTGTGTTCGTATTGCTCATATGGAAGTAATCTCTAATCTCTTTCCTAACAAATGTCATACATTGTATCTGTGTTATGTAACCGAGCACTGGTCGACAGTATTTAAGTGATTAAAGGACTGAATGAATTATTTAGAGGACTGTTCACCTGAGACGAGTACAATTCTGAGATCAAGTAGGAGTGTCTGTTCCACCAGTTTATACTGTCTGAAAGCAGATGGAAGCTTCTGATATAGTCAAGTTATTGTGCTATCAGGAAGTGTTATTATCAGAGTTTTAGGTAAGTGTTGGTGTTTTCTTAGTTTACAAAAATGTTTGTGTTTTCATCGAGGATTTTATGTTTGTAGAGGTGATTTGCATCAATGCATAAGTAGATGCATAGTATATTATATATTATATTCAAGGACTGTTCTTATTTTATCAGTAACTTTTTGGAGTATCCCAATTTTTTGCAAATGTTAGTCTTATCAGATGCCTTGGGTAACCTAACACTTTTCTGTTAGATACCCTGTCAAATGTTCGTCTCACTTTTCCTGTTCATTGGAAGCCAAAGTTTGCAGTTTGCTTCCTGTGTTTAGTGTTGCCCCTGGCAGAGGATTAAGTCATAGGTAAAGTGAAACTCATGGTGTGTGTTTTTTTTTTATTTATTTTTTTTAACCACCTTTATAATTGTAATTTTCCTTCTGTTATAAAGTAATTTAAACTGTTTTCCAGACTGAATTTTAGAATAAAGACTTGTTTAGAATTAAGTGTCTCAACTGAGTGTCTACAACATGGAGGCCAAGCGAGTGAAGAGGGATGTTAAAACTTTGCTGTAAGTATAGCTGTATCAGGATAAATAAATTATCCATACAAGGACACCCATTTAGAACAAATCTTAACGATTTGAACTGCTGCTGCTAATATATATGTGTGTGTATATATATATTTTTTAATATCTTTTAGTGGTGAATATATTGGGCAGCAACTCAGAGAAAATGGTTTTGATCCAAAAGGGAAAAGCACTTTTACATTGTTAGATGATTTGGTAAGTGATCAATGTTAAAGCAACAGTTCAATTTCAAAGGTTACATTGCCCAATTGAGATGGAAAGTTTAAATTTTAGTTGATGTTTATGTTATTAATGTTATGGAAAAACAAGATTCAGCTTTGAGCTTGTATTGCTACATTTCGATCTTTACACGTAGGCCCATTATGATTTGGCTATAAGTGTGGCTTTGTGGTGGCTCAATAAAGATGATGGGAAGAATTCAGTTGAGGACAACTACATGTGAGTAATTCATATAAATGGTATTTGTGTATGTTCAATAGTTTTATACTATTTGTGCAGTGTTCGCATAAAATCACATTCGACCATGCTCTGTCTTTTTTAGAGGAATTGGCAGTTTGCGACACATTAGCCAGTACCCTAATCGCCTGGAAAGAGAAGCAATGATCCTTTCTTCCTTTGCTGGAATGCTTCTGGTAAGGTTTAGAAGAGAGTATAATTAACTGGTTGCAACAGAAATTCTGTTTTTGACAAATTGTATCATTGTCCTCTCATTTTCAGAACACCTTACCTATAGAAGACATTCTGTCTCTGTACAGTTGCAAGCCATCTGCATCTTACCCTCATAATCACAACAAGGTATTTGATAGTGTGTTTGATACACGAGTGCGCAGATCTCAGGCAGGATGAAAATGGAAGCGATATACATCTGATCTGTAAATAGAAAGCCTTTAATTGTTGTTTGTCTGTCGTTTCACATTATACTTCTCAACCAGGAGGCCAGGACCCACTAAAGGGCCTCAACAAGATTTTTTTTTTTAAATATATTTATTTATAGTTGTATGTATACATCTAATTGAATTATTAAAATGTAATAGTAATAATAAATGATAAAAAGCAATATTATTTCTCCCCTCAATGTTTTTCAAGAATAAGAAAACAGTATTTCTTAATCCCTATTAAATTGCCTTTACTGAAGGGTTTCATGTCTTCAAATTTCATAAGAAAATTAGACAAAAAAAGCATAGTTCTGAATAGGTCTTTTCTTCAACAGGGCAACATTGTTCACCCATTCTCCCTCTCTTATCATCCATTTGCTATGCTTAGTTCATTCAAAGCAGTAGATCGCTCAAGAAAACACAGTATGTGACCTTACATATATCAATCAAAACCATTGTTAACATGCATACATTGAAAAGTAAAAGTAGCTTTGTTGTTTATCATTGACTTTTAACTCTCTACCAGCCCAGGTGCTGAAACGCTGGATCAAAGAACACAGTAAACAGAAAGTCTCTCTGGTGACAGAGACACCAGAGTCCTCTTCCTCTTCTAGCTCCTCATTTAGTGTGAGTGTCAGTCTGCTTTTCTACATCCTACCACAATCTGTTATGACCCACATATCATGTATTATAACACTATACACAGTAAAATAAGAATGCACTCATAAAGTTGGAAATTACTGCCATCATGTGCTCAGATTATGTACTGTAATTGTTGCACCTGTCTTTTGTCATAAAACAGGATAGTGAGGACTCTTTAAAAGATGAAACCGCTCACTATGAGGGCTCGCAAGAATCTCTGCAGGACTGAAACAGCAGCTGTCCAGCAAGCAAATTAAACTTAAACATCGTGTGTGTCTCAATCAGCTTTCTAGTTTAGTCAATGGGCTGACTCTCTGATCAGTGCCCTGACTACTGAACTAGGGAGCTGATTGAGATGCACTCATTGCCATGATTGCACACATCCTTGCCATGATTGAAACATCCTTGTGTTTCCTGGTTTGACTGTATTGTAAAATAGTGGTTCTTTCCCAAGACTTTGTTCACAGCCAGGTGGTAATAATAATAAAGAGGAGATTAATGTACATTAATCTATTTTATCAATACCAAAATGGTTTGTTTTTACTGACTTTATTTCTTAATATATTTCCAATGAGTTCACACAGTATCTTTTAGAAATGGAGTATAATTATTTTGCCCATGCATTCTCATTTTATTCGTGAGTTGCACATATGTATATATGTATATGTATGTATGTGAATGAAGATGCAATGTTAAGTTTGCTAGCCTGAATGCCAGCCAAATTTAGCCCTGTCCACAACATTTGAGGTTGGGCAATTCGGTCTGGACTTGAACCGTTGTGGAGTAACTCTGCCCAAACAGAAACAGTTCGGACCAATCAAATTGTCAGGGTGGGCTTTAAACGATGATGGACAGATAAGGCAACATAATCATCCCTTACTATTTCTCTCAAAAATGATGATTGTGATTGTAAATACTCTCTGTATCCTTAAATAATTTTTCACAACAACGGCAAAGATAGTTTACACATCATCATCTACTACTTCCAGCATGTATGCAGTTGAGTTCTGTTGACAACAATGAGTTAGTGATGCATCATTCATGAACGTTTCGTTCTTTTTGAACTAATCTTAAATATGACTCTGGAACAACGAGTTGTCTCAGAGAGCGATTCGTTCATTTTGTGTTGAACGTGCATGCTGTACAGGCCATCGGTTCTGTACAGGATCTTCTGCATTCAACTGATGGGGCTATAAGAATGAATGACTCGAACCCGAAAACTTGAGAGGTGAACTAATCAGTTTTTTTTTTTTTTTTTTTATTCGAAATGTGATCAACGTTTACATAAGTACTAGATGTGTTTGGGAATTTAATGTGTGACATTTTAATTATATTCTGCTGAAATTAACGAAATGAAAATTCCGTAAAAAAAGTCCGTAAAAGGATCCGAACTTCCCACTACAATGCGTCGCTCAACATACGTCACTTACTCTATTGCTCTGATTGGTTGTAGGTCTATCAAATTGAGGTTTTTCCTGGTTCTGTTGAAACGCCCCATAATTAAAGGCCAATGGAGCGGTATCGGACTCATATTCTGACTAGAATTGAGTATGACGATGTCAGGCTATAAGTTTGCAGTAATCAGTAAAGATCTTCAACTACTTCTTAACTCAGTAACACGTGGTACATTACAGACGTATTTCGGTCTGTTGGTGCATTCCATGTCATAAGCAATAATTCCATCAGATAAAGCATCTCATTAGTGTCTGGATAAAATCAGGCCAGCTGAGGTCAGTAATTTGCCAGCTAGGAATTTTGATTTGATGAATCAGGGCTTTTATATGGATAGGATTAAGATTTTGGCAGCACCATCAGAGTGCCAAATCCCAGTCATTGAGAGGACAAATAAAGTTTGATCCACCATGTTGATGGAGGTTTATAAAGCAGACCTCATGCCCTAGTTTGTTTGACAGTTTCTCTTGTTTAGGACTGTTTCCTGAGGTTCACATCATGAGTAAGGTAAATGAGACGGTTAAAGACTTTTGCATTGCTTGAGGAAATTTTAGGTTGGCATTAACTATGAGCAATTGTTAGCCATAAACCTAGTTATACTTAGCTGTACTATAAACAGAACAACATAACCAATATTGTGTGTATTGCTTTAATCTCTTGCTTGCAGATTACCTTTTATGAGGAGAGAAACTTCCAAGGTCGCTCCTATGAGTGCGACACAGACTGCCCAGACATGCACCCTCATTTCAATCGTTGCAACTCTATCAGAGTGGAGAGTGGCTGCTGGGTCCTGTATGAAAGACCCAACTACTCTGGTTTGCAGTATGTGCTAACCAGGGGAGAGTATCCTGAATATCAGCACTGGATGGGCTATAATGACACTATTCGCTCATGCCGTACATTTTCCTATGTGAGTATAAATGTTAAAGAATTTAAAATATTTGTTGTGAGTTCTTCTCATCTCTTATTTTTTTATTTAATTAAATTTTTAGTACATTATTCCATCTTAGTAGTGGTTCTATTCTGCTGCAGAAAAAACTTTCTTGTTTTCAGTACCCACAGTGTGTAAGCCTCCTGTTGTATTTTTTGTTGTTGTACACATTAAAACGGCACACATTCAAACTCTTGACTAAAACTATTTGAAATGTTTTGCAGCAAAGTGGTGGATCCTACCGCATACGGATCTACGATCGGCCAGATTTCCAAGGTCAGATGATGGAATTCAGAGATGACTGCGAGTCCATTCATGAAAGTTTCCAGTGCCGCAGCATTCATTCTTGCAATGTCATGGAGGGATACTGGACCTTCTATGAGCATCCCAGTTTTCGAGGCCGGCAGTATTTCATGCCTCCTGGCGAGTATCGCAAGTTCAGCGACTGGGGTGCCATGTGTGCCACCATCGGCTCCTTCCGCAGAATCACAGATTTTTAGAGTCCACATTATTAAAATAATTGTTCATTTCTGGCATTGACTTGTCAATAAAATGTCACAAAACCATATGCTTTGCAGTGTATGCATTCATGCTGCAGGTGTGTCATTCACACTCTGTCCATGATCAAACAGATTTCAGGCTATATGGCATCTGTGGGGTATGCTTTAATTTCTAAAAGGGACTAGGGCTACACTTTATTTTGATTGTCCATTTTAGACATTCTTCTAACTAGTAACTGACTCTCATTAGTGTATTAGTAGACTGGGTTAGGTGATAGGGTCCACGTAAGTAGAATAAGTTGACATGTAGTTGCAAAGTTACTTATTGTCAGTAGAATGGTTGTTGGAGGACCATCAAAATCTTTGTCTTTGCAGATATTCAGCAGACATTCTACTAATATCCTAATGACAGTGTCGAACATGCCCTTCACGGACGACTGCCACACACACACAATACTGTAAAACATAAAACATAACGTAAAGTCCAGGGCTGGTCCTCTCTCGTCCTTCATTGGTGTCGCTCGTCCTTATATGCCTCCAAGCTCCCTCATGAGAGGACTCGAGACCGGTGGGCCTCCGAAGTGTCGCTCATTCTCTATCACTGACCGGTCTCGCTTGCTCTTCCCACATCTCTCGCTCGTCCACCACACCACATACCCCCATCGCCCCTCGCTGGCTGGGGGTTCACCTGAGACGGCCCCCCAGGGCCCCCAGTCTCTGCATCTGGGGAATGGACAGACGAGGCAAGAAACGGGACATGGAGACACAGAGAGCGACAGGACGAGAGAGGAAAAAAAAATATGTTCCAGTTTCCGGACACACTGCCGCTCAGTCCCCAGCCAACCGAGAGGCTCTTCCTCGCAGTGCCATGCAATGGTACTGGGCGATCTGTGTATGGCTCGTGGCTCCTCCCATTGAGGTCAGCCAGCAAGGAGTCCCGCCCTCCCCTCCCCTCCCCATCATGGCGGATGGCAGCAGGTTCTGGCCCACAGTCGAACACAGGCGACTACTCTGCTCCCTCTAAAACACCACCACCCTACCTCAACCCAGGGGCATGGCAACGAGCTCTCCATCCCATCGCTCTTCACTCTTCACATCGCCTCGGGCAGCCACCCTCGGTCTTCATTTATCCGTGCTGCCCAAACTCCTCAGCACCTCGATCCCCCTCAGCAGCGAGTGCTCTCCGACAGCATGTTCCTCCCTCCTTCTGGGTTTTGGCACCAATGTAACGTAGTTTTTTGATATGAAAAGAAGGAGGCAAGAACCTGCAAACATTTAAAAGATTTTAATAAATAAACAAAAGTAACACAGGCAGTCCCTCATGGATGGCTGCCAGGCACACACACACAATAAAACATAAAATAAAGCATGGTTCTTCGTATATGCCTCCGAGCTCCCTCATGAGAGTACTTGCTCGCTCCTCCACCTCGCCACAATGCCCCTTTTGCTTTTGTATGAAAACAAGTTATACTACCTGTATGGATAGTTGGAAGCATCCATTGGTTGTAGCCGATTGTAATGACAAACTAAACTGCACTACTGTACTGGCTACCACATAGAACATACCATATGCTGGTAAAATTATTAGTCATTGACAATTATTGTGATGAAGTAGCCATCCTACACTTGCAACATCCTGCAGAACGTTAATTTGTGCAATACACTAATTAGTTAAATAATGGCAATGGGGCTGTTATTGACATCAAAATTTACATATAAGGATTTTTTATAACAGATACCCTGATGAAACATACATAAACATCAACACAAACACTAAAGGCATTTCACAATTTCAGAAGCAAAACTATTCAGCTTCAATTAAATTATCTTGCAATGTGTAATGCTAAAATAAATGCAGACTAACACTATTGTTGTGTTGTTTCCCCACACCTTTCCAGCAGCTTTCAAAAGAACAGCTTTTGCTGGAAAAACTAATGTTACAGAGGCATTTAAAGTGATTGTTTAGGGTAAAACAGACAATCATGTTTGCAATATTCCTGTACGGTTTCTGCTGACATGAGTAAACTGTGATTTAAATGACAACACAGAGAGTAGTACTGTTATCTTCTTGGATATATATATATATAATTATAATTCCAGCAGCACTTGGCACCTGCACAGGAAACATTTCAAAGCCCCTACAAACATGGGACAGGTCTGTATATGAATTAGATGTATGATTGGAATGAATGAATGATTGCATCAGAACTGGGTCGTATGATCCCAATGGTAAATATTGAAGACAATCATTATCTAAAGTTATCAATGGTCTTGTTGAACCCCTCATTAGCATCCTGGATCCTTCAGAATGAGACTGTATGAGCACTATGACATGTGTGGCAAGATGATGGAGCTCATGGATGATTGCCCTAATCTTATGGAACGCTTCCATTCCGACTTCCATTCCTGCCATGTGATGGATGGTCATTGGCTTGTGTATGAGCAGCCCAACTATATGGGCAACCAATTATACCTCAGGCCTGGCGACTGGGGTGGCATGAGTTCCAGGATTGGCTCCATCAGACGAATCATGGATCTCTAATGAAAGGACTCCTTCTGAAATGTCTGCTGTATGCCCTTTTTCACACACTAAATAAAATGGTGTCTGTGCTCAAGTGTATTCAGTTTTGTTCTTGCACCCTCTACCTGGAGGGGTCACTGCCAGATGATGACACTTGCTACAGGCTGCAAGATTTCTTCAAACTGTTCAGAGACCTGAATAAAACTATAAAGACATTTTCCTCCATGAGACTTTTTGAGGTTTTGAGTGTTCTCTCTGCTTGCTCATGGTGAATAACTAATGATAAACAGATGTCTATAAAACTCGCTTTTTAATAATATGGCCAATGTTTAATACATTGTTTATGTAGACATTACATAAACAATTTTACTTACATAAAAAAATAGGATTGTGTATATAATCTAAACACTTAGTGGCAATACACTTAACCCCAATTTAGTTCAGGTGAAGTAGGCTGAGTGAACTATAAATTGCTATATTAAAAAAATAAATACATAGGACAGTACTTCCTGCAGAGGGGCGAGTATTTTGACTTCACAAGTTTACACTTACATAAAATTTATTGAGAGTACATTTAAATTTGTATTTGGCGTTGCTGGCGTCTGCCTGAACCCAGAGTACCCCAACGTGTATGTAAGTGGTTAGAACTAAAAGTTTGGAGAAGGGGTGGTGGAGGGATACTGATAAACTATCAACAAACTATTTAATATTACAAAATATTTAATATGTATTTATAATATAATGTATTTAATACATTTTCAGTCTGTATAATTTATTGCAAGCACATGATGAGCAAGTAACGTCCATCTAAAAATATTCTATAACTTTAAGCAATTAATTATACATATGCATATATTTACATTTAGCATGTTTATCATTTTATGAGATATGTAAATACCACAATCCATTGTAAATTCATAGATTTAAATAAATATCACAAGTCGAGACTTAAATGCAATTTTTAAACAATGTATCATAACTTACTGGATGTTGGGTATAGATATTAATAATTTTTTAGTCTCACAAAAACTTTAGGCATGCATAAGTAGATTTTATACAGTATTTATTTTATCATCTATTTCACAAAACGGCAGTACTGACCCTATTTTTTTTAACAAAAAAAGAATCATAACAGCAGAACATTTTTAAAAAAAAGCTTTTTTTCTCTCTTTCTTTCTTTTTTTGCAATTGTAATATGAATGACACACACAGTGTCGGCACTTCATGTGTGCTATATATAAGAGTGTCCTCAAAGTAATAAGCAGTGTCACACTCCCATGGTACAACTGCACTGTCAAAAATGGGGAAGGTAAAGCAATACTGTGAGAAAAGTGAGAAAGGTCGTACAGTCTTTTGTTTTGTGTTACATTGAAAACATTTTTGATGGTTAATGTATGCATATGGACTAAAACATGTTTTTCTATCTCTTTTTTGACAGATCATTTTCTATGAAGACAAAAATTTTGGGGGTCATCAATATGAATGCAGTGATGATTGTGCAGATATGCTCTGCTATCTTTACCGCTGTAACTCCATCATGGTGGAGAGTGGATGCTTCATGATCTATGAACAACCACATTACAACGGCCAGCAATTCCTTGTCCGTAAAGGAGAGTACCCAGAGTTTGAAAGCTGGTTGGGCAAAAATGACTCTGTCTGCTCTTGCCGAGTAATTCCCATGGTGATTATGCTACTTTATGCTTTAGTGATCTACATTGAAAGGAATTACAAACTTTTCTTTTTTTATCACACCAATCTTTTAAAAAAAAAATTATTTCAGAAATCAATTTTTTTTAATTTGTGGTAAAGTGTTGTATGAGAGCTGATTTACATAAAACTTTTGTTCTTCCATCTTTCAGACACAGGGATCTTCTCATGAGGTCAAGCTTTTTGAGAGAATGGAGTATGGAGGTAAAATGATGACTCTTGTGGAAGACTGTCCAGATGTGATGAACATGTACCAAACAAACCACATATTTTCCTGCAAGGTCATTTGTGGAAACTGGCTCTTCTTTGAACATGGCAACTACAAAGGCAGGATGCACCTTATTAGGACGGGAGAATACACCAGATTCACTGAATGGGGTGGTTTGAGTGCCCGTGTGGGTTCCATCAAACGAATCATGGATTACTAGAATTAACATTCATGCTTAATATTTGTATACTTTAAAACTTTACTATACTTACTCAGTTAAATGCTTTATTTTATGACTTGTTCATTTTTATTGTGACATACACTGTTGTAAACACAAACCAAATTTAATACAGACTTCAAATTGGCAATATTTACTTAGGGCCTGCCATGTTGAGTAACACAAGCAAACACGTTGATTAACAACAACTGCAGCCTTTACGCTCTGAAAGCTCTTATATGTATACCTCAAAAATAAATGTTTATAAACTCTGAATCTATACATTTGTTTATTTTTGACTCATAGAATGTTTTACTTCATATTTGGCAGTATTTTAAAAGTACTTACAGTATACATGACTGTAATTTTTTCTTTTTTATTCAGTTTCAAAAAGACAAAGGTTCTTTAAAATTGTTTTTTCCGCTTTTTGTTAGTTTACTGTTTTTTGTTTGTTTGGTTTGGTCATTAAGATTAATCAATATGGCCGCTTTCAACAATATTGCAACTTTCATCCAAACTGAGTATCTATTACTCAACTGATTCAATAAAATATATTTTACAGTTGCATTGATTCATTGTGCTGATTGCAGCCAGATTGAAGCTTCTGCTAGCAGGACAGGACGGATTCCTGCATTTTGATGAATATGGAAAAACTGCAATAGGGCCAAGCCAAATAATCAGATTGTTTCATTGGCCACCTGATTGTAGCCCCTATTACTACTCCCTGGGCTAGATTTATTTGAATGACAATACTTTATGCTGTGCAATCACAGTGCTGCTTCTAGGTTTTATAAAAGACAGTGATAAACTGGGTGCCAGTGTTGAGCAGTATAGCCCTGCCAGATGCCATCATGACTATCGGAAAGGTAAGATGGCATCTCTCACTCTCAGACTAATATACTTATTATGGGCTTTTAATGTATATCATAAAGCCAGTTTGAAGCTGCAAGTTCATATTATTGCAAACTTGAATAGTAGATTTACTGTACCCTTTTTCTTTAATAGATAATCTTCTACGAGGACAGGAACTTTCAGGGTCGCTATCATGAGTGCAGCAGCGACTGTGCAGACCTGCACCCCTATTTTACCCAATGCAACTCTATCAGGGTAGAGAGTGGGTGCTTCATGGTGTATGAGCACCCAAATTATATGGGACAGCAATACTTCCTGCGGAGAGGCGAGTATTCTGACTGTCAGCGTATTATTGGGTTCAGTAAATGTATCAAATCATGCCGTATGATCCCAATGGTAAGTGATTTAAGGGAGAAAATATTAAATTATTTTAAAAAATAACCATTCATAAATTCAAATAAATACTGCTGAAAAACACTTTGATGTTCTTGCCACATGCTTAGTATTTCCCAAATCTGTGTTTTCTTTTAGTATAATGGTAACTACAGAATGAGGCTATATGACCGGGCTGATATGGGAGGTCAGATGATTGAACTCACTGAAGACTGCCCTAACATCATGGACCGCTTTCATACATCTGATATCCACTCCTGTCACGTGATGGATGGCCACTGGCTTCTATACGAGCAGCCCAACTACAGGGGACGAATGTACTACCTTGGACCAGGTGAATACAGGAAGTACAGTGACTGGGGAGGAACGGCCCCAAGAATTGGGTCCCTCAGGAGAATAACCACTTTCAACTAGACAACATGAAGTGTGCAGCAACATATGCACTTAATAAATGATCTTGACTGAAACATCTGCTTGTCTGGTTATTATTCTGTTGTAGTGTTATGTAAACTTAATACCACAGAAAAAAATTATCTTCTAAACCTTCACTGACCTATCACTGCATATCTGGTTACCAGACTGGAAAACATTCATTGTAAAATTCAGTGGCAAAGTGGCAGAGGGCAAACTGTCTATCACACAGTTTATGCTTTTGGTTGAACAATGTGGGGCTCAGTCTGGATTAACTGTCCTCATTGAAGTTAAATCTATCACTACCATGACTGTCAAAAAACAAAAGCAGTTCTGCTATTTAAATGTACATTGACCTCAGAGAAATTAGAGGACATACTTAATACACATGTATTTTTGTGGTACAATGTATAGCAATCAAATACCAAATTCCTAGAAAAGGCGAAAATACAAAGTTATTTCTCCTAATAATTTATTCGGCTTTATAATGTTAAGACCAAATCAATCAATCAATCAATCAAGTCATTCTGGATTTATAATGAAATTAAGTAATTATGTGATTGGGTGGATACAGTTCTGATAATATCTGGCTGTTGATTTAAAAAATATATATATATAATCCAAATGGCTACATCAGTGCCATGCCACATTATTTTGTAATTAACTTAATACAGGTTTTTACTATGGAAGAATATACACAATATTGTAGATGAATAAGTGTCTTTACCTGTATTGCTTTGCGATTATGTGTGAATTTTTATTCATTGAACACTACTGTTAACAGGTTTGTAAATCATTTGTCATTTTGTATGACTGATGAATTCATCATGAGTCAATTGGTTATTGGCAATTTATGATATCACAAGAACAAGAAATGCTTGCTTTTTACTGTGTATCCGGGGCCTTTTTTCATTTATATACAAAGGATGTTTGTATCCACTTTTACATTTACTTTTACTTTTGCCATTACAAATATTTTGGCTATTTATAACCACATATGGAAGAGATTTACAAAAATCATAATAATACACAATACATGTTACAGATAAAACATATATTTTTAAAAAATTGCATTTGGCTTGTTGCTAATATTAGCCTAACCAAGAGCTGAAACAAACTAAGAGTTTTATAAACCAATTTCTATGGTTTTTAACCAGCTCCAAAATACCTGCCTGATTGGAAGGTAGTAATCCTGGAGATCTTGTTAGCTTTATTAGAGCTGGAGCTAAACTCTTCTGGACAGTGGCCCTCCAGGAGTTGAATTCGGCACCACTGTTCTAGAGCATGAATTACATAAAAGTTTGACATTTGAATGAAACAATGCTCACATGACACTTGTATTTAATCTTTCCTAAAACACAGGATTATCTCCCATTGTAAATTTCCCATGTAATTTTTTGATTTTTTTTCATATGAATAATGTATTGGAAAATTCAGTCGAGTATGTAAGTACAGTTGAAAATCCTGTTGAAAATGGAATCTCAGTAACTGCTCCCTCTGTTGAACAACTTCTTTAATGCAAAAGGGATGTTCCATATTGTTCTGTATGCATTGTGCTGTGAATGTGTGGGTGCCGTACCAGTCCTTTCCCTGGACCACGCAAGAGAAAACACCAAACGTAATTATATATCCTTTTTCAAGTAAAATCCATATTTTGAACCCAATATTGTGCTCTAACAAAAAGGTAACATGTGCCAGTACCCTGACATATTCCTGTGTTCATTTGAATGACAATACTTTGTTTGTCAAGAGGCAGTATAAAAAGCTTGGGAAGCATATGGAATCCCTCCAACGGAGACCATGGGCAAGGTAGGATTTTTGGCACCACTTTCATGACATTTACATTAAATTGCACCTCCCCTATGTATGCTAACATTTGATGCAGACGGATTACCCTCCTAAGTGTTGATTTTTTTTTTTTTAATTTTCAGATTGTTTTTTACGAGGACAAACATTTTCAAGGTCGTAGTTATGAGTGCAGCAATGACTGCACAGACCTGCACACTTACTTCAGTCGCTGCAACTCCATCAGAGTAGAGAGTGGATGCTTCATGATCTATGAACGTCCAAATTATATGGGCCACCAATATTTTATGAAACGAGGCGAGTATTCTGACTACCAGAGATGGATGGGCTTCAGTAGCTGTATTCGATCCTGTCGCCTGATACCAATGGTGAGGTTCACTGAATGTGCTACTTTTGTGGATATACATTACGGCTTCTTTGATGCCAGTGCACTGAATCATTCCTTTGCATCTTGATGTCAACAGTACAGGGGACCATACAGACTGAGGATCTATGAGAAGGCTGACTACGGAGGTCACATGATGGAATTCATGGATGACTGCCCCTGTGTGTCTGACCGTTTCCACCATCGGCATGTGTACTCCTGTAATGTGATGAATGGCTACTGGATCTTCTATGAATATCCCAACTACAGAGGGAGGCAGTACTTCCTGAAATCTGGGGAATACAGGAGATACCGAGACTGGTGTGCTACCTGTGCCATTGTGGGCTCCTTCAGACGAGTCACTGATTATTAGCCATTCTGCTTGCACTTATTTATATGAACTGTTCATTTCCTGTTTATAAACATAACTGTTTATAAACATTTTGATTTTTCACTTCTTGTGCCTGGATATAAAAAATGAATAAGAATAAAATGATATTTGTAATAATAAAGTACTCTTGTTTACTGAATTGTCAGCACTAAATCAGATAACAGAATTAAATGTCTTTTTTCACCTTCTCACTTTGATTTTTACAAATCTTAAAATTATTAAAGCATATACTAGAAACATACAACACATACAGGAAAATATTGACCTGGATTTTCCATAAATTGGTCATACAATCTGACCTTAACTAAAGCCACTTCCCAAACATTAATCTACAGAAAATATGTGTTTTGTTTCTAAAACATACTTACCTGCACACTGTAAAAAGACATAAAGACAGTTTAGATTATGGGTCTGTAGGATTTTTTTGTTGAACAGAGCGTGACAAGTTTTGATTATATTTCAAATATGTCAAACGCTTTAACTTGTGAAAGAGACACCAATACGAACGGTGCATAAAAATATCTAATTTCAAACATTTTAAATCATAATCGCTAACTATTGTTATTCAGTATGTTTATTATTTTAATACTACTTTTGCTTAAAAAATACTATCAATTTGATGCTCATCTGCCAGGTTAATTGAATTTATAAGAATTGAGGAAATTGCATTTCTCTGTTTACAAGTGCAATTTTTGAATATGTGGTGAAAAATATCAAATCTAATATTTAGCATGTTTAATGAAAAGTGGCACATGCATAGTTATAAGAGACTGTAAATGCAAAGAGATTAAAATGTCAAATGCACTGAATGTTTTATGTGATGAATGCTTTACTTGCATAAAGAGCCTTTTTATTTCCATGGTCCAGACATCCAATCTCGCCTAAGTATAAAATTCCATTATAATTCTTAAAGTTAGTTGAAGTCTATTTTGTCCCTTTTGTCAAAAAAAGTTGATCTAATAAGAGAAAAGCCACATTTTGTCTCTGTCATGTGAATACGGTCATTATGTCACTTGTGATATTGAAAGAACATTCGCTCTGGATGTGACTAAAGCTTTGTCTATACTGTAAAAGACAATGCATGAAAAGCTGCCAGAGATGTATGGATAAAAACTATTGTTTCAGTTTACAGGACCACTTCAGCAGAAGTCATACTGCTTGATCATCAGATTTTGGCATTTGAATAACAACAAAATGTGGGCCCCTGGTTCTTGTATAAAAACCACAACCAAAGGCCATCAAAGTACAGCTGGTACAGTGAGCTGAAGCACTGAGAAAAACAACACATTACCACGATGGGCAAGGTAAAATAAATATACTTTATACAAATGCTTAATATTTGGTAGAAAGCTTTATAGGTTCGTTCAATGTGTATTTGCTTAAAACATGATGCAATTCAGTATTTAAAATCACTGATTTTTTTAATCCCATCAACAGATCATCTTCTACGAGGACAGGAACTTCCAGGGCCGTAGCTATGAGTGCATGAGCGACTGTTCTGATATCTCCTCATACCTGAGCCGCGTTGGCTCCTTCAGGGTGGAGAGTGGTTGTTTCATGGTCTATGAGCGCAATAGCTTCATGGGAAACCAGTTCTTACTAAGGAGGGGAGAGTACCATGACATGCAGCGCATGATGAGCATGGGCATGATGTTCGACACTATCAGATCTTGCCGCATGATTCCTCCAGTATGGGTCTCACTTTGTTAACGGTGTTGTGCAGATTTAGCAATGCACTATTTTCTTTCACAATTTGAACTGTATGCTGTGCATGCATTTCTGTGAAAGTGCTAAATGAATAATCTTACTTTGTTTTACAGTACAGGGGATCCTTCAGGATGAGGATCTATGAGAGGGATAACTTTGGAGGACAGATGTACGAACTGATGGATGACTGTGAAAACATCATGGACCGTTTCCGTATGTCCGACTGCCAGTCCTGCCACGTGATGGATGGCCACTGGCTCATGTATGAGCAGCCCAACTACAGAGGCAGGATGATATACTTTAGGCCTGGGGAGTACAGGAGCTTCAGGGATATGGGATATAGCAACATGAGATTCATGAGCATGAGGCGTATCACTGAAATGTGTTAAATTGCTAGAATATAGAAACAAATAAAATGTTATTTTCAGAACTAGCTTTCGTGTCCATTGTTTCATTATAGATTACTGAATGGCTGACATTTTAAAAGTGTTTTAAATGTCTTTTTTCACCTTCTCACTTTGATTTTTACATTTTTACAGTTTTGCAATAAACATTTGACCTGTATGGCGTGCTGACTGCTCTGCGCATGCGTAAGAGGTCAGGTTTCTTTTTATGTTGTTTACTGAGGAGATATTTAGCGGAGTGGAGACGGAGTTGATAACAATGAATAGAAGCTGATGCAAAAGTTTAATTTAGGTTGTTTTGTGTCGATAAAAGTACATTTACAACAGAACATTTGTAAATGTTCATTGTGACTTTCTCAACGAACTCCGGTGAGTTTTCTCCGAGCAATGGAGCACATGTTACGTGTCTGGTTAATTTGATATGAAGACGATTAGATTCAATTAGATTCAGTTTAATGACTATAAAATACATAAAAGCATTATGAGATTTAAATATTGAAAATCTCTAATATCATGTGTTGAGGTCTAATATTGAGGTTTATCGCAATCTCGGCCCACAGTGAGGGCATAAACTACACTACAGGGTGTGACGCCATATTGAATTTTAGGTGGACGAAAATGTCAAAACTTTTCTTTTTTTAACGACAATGTCAAAACGAGTGAGGACGTGCAGGATAGATGGACGTAAAGTCTTTACAATGCGTGGTAAGGGTCTTATCTAACTTGTAAACAAAAAAACTCCCAAGTCACGCCTTAAAAACGGTTCCATGTTTTTGATGAGCGATTTATTTAATCAGCTGTGAACTATCACATGGTATTAAACAACAGTTCAGTCTGTTGAACACACTGTACTAACGTCACATCCTAGTTCCTGTCAGCAATTAAATACATTGTTGCTTTAGGTACACTGTTGATAAAATCATTACACACACACACACACACACGCACACGCACACACTACAAATAATATATTGTCATATTCAGGCGTTTATTAGTCATGTTTAGTCAATCAAAACATTTCAATCTTTAGTTTATTTAGCTACAGTGATAGTATGATTTCCTGGAATGATGTGTGTTATCATTCTTATGCAGGGTATATTTGGAGTTTCTGCAGGAGAGCACCCTTTGCCTTTGCTAAATCACGTGCTTTAATGTTGATTAACCGTGCATCCCTAATATAAATGTTACGTCAAAATTGCATTAATCGATTAACAACATCTTTATGAAACATAAATAGTTAAAATGCATGTGTAACAGTATATTGGATTCGTCCAGCTCTTAAAATGACAGCAGTCTAATAAACCTGCTGCTGTCCAGGCCCGGTTACTGGATCACATCACTGAGGGTGCTTCTGAAACCACTGAGGGGGCTCTAGTAAAGTGCAAATGTAGGCTAGGCAACGACTCCACCATAGCAGTGTACAGTGAGGAATGTACGGTTATTTACAAGTTCCAATTATACCAATAATAGGAATTTCAAAAATATTTTGCTACAAATGTTTGTCTATTAAAGCTGCAGTTGGTAACTTTTCATTCGCTAATACATTATGTACTTTTATATAATAATGCACTTTTTTTTCATTCGCCTTTTTTCCATTTCCATTTTTCCCATTCCATTCAATTGTTATGCCTCAAGCTTTATTTATCCAAACTTTGTATAAAGGTGATTCTCAACTATGTTATGAAAGATATAGGCCTAACAGAATAATTTGATAAACCATTTCACTTAATTCAACATTTGTGTAAACACATGGTTGGTCCTCTTAGCAGCATGAAAAACAATAGTTTTATTCAGTGGATTTTATAGACTGTATAGCCTTGAAAGCGAGCCAAGACAAAATTCAACAATAAATATCTTGCTTCTATCGTGTCTTCACTTTGTTTGTTAATGAGAGGTTTTACAAGCCTGCATCACCTCAGCACTAAATAAAAACTCTGTCGTTTTGAGTGGTGAGACTCTGATCGCAACAACTATATCTGGGATTGGCTACATCAGTAACCGCTGTAAAAACACATTGTAAATAGATCCATTTGACGATCTCCAGAGCGCGAACGCAAATTTGCAAATCTGCCTAAACTGTTTAGCCAGCAGTGTTGGGGGTATCGTATTACAAGTAACTTGAGTTACGTAATAATATTACTTCTTCAAGTAACTAGTAAAGTAACGCATTACTTTTCAAATTTACAACAAAATATCTGAGTTACTTCTGACAGCTCTCCTGTCCCCATGAAATAGAGAGTAAGTACAGAGGTGTTGTGTGTGAACATAGTAGTTATTGTAGTTCAAGACTAAATTTGAGCATTTATTCATCTCACTTGCATAAAGATTGAGTATTCCTCAAAAATAATAAAATCATTCAAATACAAAATATGCAAACCTCCAATAATTAAATGTTAAATAAAACAAATATTTTTATGCATTTAATCTACCTTTATTGACCAATTGGCTGCTGACCTTTAATGATTCAGTTAAATCATGAGCAAAAATTACTAGATTTTTGTATTTATTGACTTTTCTCCTGCGTCCTATTCTTTCATTACCCAGTATGGCAGCGTATACAGCAGAGCGTGTGAATTTGTATTTTTACCTCAGCCTGAGGCTTATTATTTCAATTTTGGTATGAAGAGGTCTTTACATTTGCACAAAAATAGAACCTTTTTGTCATTAAAAAACAAAAACAAAAAAAACATACGTAACGCATTACTTTTCTTAAAAAGTAACTAAGTAACTCAATAAGTTACTTTTTAAGAGAGTAACGCAATATTGTAATGCATTACTTTTCAAAGTAACTTTCCCCAACACTGTTAGCCAGTATACTATAGTATTATGGTATCAACTGAGGGTGCCCCGTAGAATCTGGCCTGCTGCTGTCGCTTTAAAGGAACACTCCACCGTTTTTAGAAATAGGGCTTATTCAACTTCTTTCCTACATTTAGATATGTGGGCAAATGCACTTTTGTCTCATTTTGTCTTATTTTCCCACCGGTTAATCGATGTGTGACAACATCGGTAAAAACGGTGTCACCGACTGGGCTTTTAAATCGCTAACTCTATATAACCAGAAGTAATGCACACGGCCCATTGGGCATTAATAACGGAGCGGAGCAAGGCAAGTGGTTTCATTGAATTCATATGTAAGTTAAGCTTCTATAATATACATAAACTAAAAATGCGCCAGTGCACAAACACTGTGAATGACAATTCGTCCTTAAATGCGGGCGCTCTGTGAGGCTATGAATGGGTGATAGTGCGGCCCTAAATGCGCGCTCTATGCGGCTGTACACATTTTAGTTTCGGATAAGGGCCAATTCGGGAGAGGGTTGTTTAAATTGTGGGATTATTAGCCTATTAATCTTAATGAAAAACACAACAACAACACAGTACAATGACAAACTGGCGTAATTAGGTGCCTTCCGTGATCATCTGGTCTTTCAGCTCTTGGCTTTCCTGACTCCTTCTGCGTTTGTGTTGCTCTGAACATTCTTCATGAAGCAGACACGTTACGTTTTTATTTCTACTGTCTGTTGTCTCTAACTAAACTAAATTATTTTATAATTCTATAAAAAAAATAAAATAAAAAAAAAACGACGGTGGGGGGCGGTGCTACGGTGTGCGAGTGATGTAACCGGTGTTGAGTCTGCACGCTGGTAACACCGACAACACCGACTATCGTAGCAAGCCTACAGTGCATGCATTGTTTTAGTTTGGCAGGGTCGCTGCTAGCTTAGCTTAGCATGATGAATGGAATCCTATGTTGTCAGCTAGCATGTCCTGAGTAAAAGTGATCCAAAAAAAAACCCCTACCTAATAGGGCTGGGCGATATCTAAAAAAAAAAAAATCTTGATATTGTCAACATTTTTACGATATTCGATATATATCTCGATATGTTTGCAATTGCTTTTAAATAAAAAATTATAATTATTTTTGCCCCCATTTAAAAACAACAAAAACTATTTAGATACAACCAAATTAAATACAAAATGTTTACGTTTACTGAACAGGTTGGGGATGACCAAAGTCTTAAATCATGATATGAGTAATTTCATATTTTTTTAAATGTACTTTTATAATTACAATATAGATTTTTAATTTGATCTTTTTTTTTTACGAAAAACATAAGCAAAACATGCAAATTACAAACAATATGACAAAAACAGTGCTTTATTTTCAGCTACAGTGGGTCTATTTAACAGTAGCAAGTCAAGAAATAAATCAAAAATCAAATATATATAAAAAACTGCTGTCTTCACTCTATAAATTAACTAGGTTTCACTGATTCTTAATAAATATATTGAAGTTGTTTAGCCAAGCATGGGGTGGTTTTCTAATTTTCGTTGTTGTGTGATTAACATTAAATCACACAGAATATGAGGTCCGGCCCTTTAAGAGCTCCACGGACCAAATTCATTGTAACATGATTTCTCACTCAACTCTGTGTATGTTTACTAAAGACATACACTACTGTGTTTACCTGAATATTCGCCAGGACCTGCATTGTTACATTTGTTTGAGCATTGAAACCCAATAATCCATGAAAGAACTGAATCCCGATCATATGTTGTCTGAAAGGCGAGTGCGCGCGCTTCAGGTCAGAGTACGGCAGAGCAAGCACGTCCCGCACCGCACTTTTATTTCTCTCTGCATGTTTCTGTTATTATTTGACATGCGCTGCATGTATATATTTAACTCTTCTGCTTGCAATGTTTTGTGAATGGTGGAAGCAGACCTCTGCGTTATCTGGTAATGTTATTTGGGAAAGTTTGCATGTTGAATTTTAAATATTCGATATTTATAATATATACCGGCGTATGTTGTGCATGTGTTGCGTTTTTTTTGGATCACTTTTACTCGGGACATGCTAGCTGGCAACATAGGATTCCATTCATTATGCTAAGCTATGTTAGCGGCGACCCTGCCAAACTAAAACAATGCATGCACTGAGACAAAAATGCATTTGCCCACATATCTAAATGCCCTATTTCTAAAAACAGTGGAGTGTCCTTTAAGAGCTGGACGGATCCAGTATACTGTTACACATGTGTTCACTTAAGATAACAGGCTGTTTACTAGAATACTCAGCGAGGCTGGCATTTGTTGAGGTAATTTTGTGTGAATTTATCCGTTCAAGCACAAGACATGAAAGAGAGCTCAGTTCACAGTGTTGGGGAAGCTACTCTGAAACTGTAGTTAGACAAGCTCATAAATTAAAGTAGTTAAACTGCAGTCAAGCTACACTTCTGAAAAAGTAGTTAGCTACACTACAAGTAACTATTGAAAAAGTAGCTAGCTATATTGAAATGTATATAAATAATTTTTACAGTGATGTTATATTACAAATAACTGAATAATTGTTAATGAAGAATGTTTATGTAAATGCAATGCTTAAAACAATGCAATGCTAGTGCTGTTTGTAATATTTTAAAATCTGATGCAGCACAAATGAAAATTTTACAGACACAAACGTTTGAGACTATTTTGTGTAAATTTGGAGCATGTGGGCAGGCTGGGGACATCATTGCCTATAATTCAAAGTCTAATATCTAATAAACTGAAGGAGCACAAATTAAAAAAATATTACGGCACAAAACAGCACAATGGATGTCTGCTTTCCTCATACATTGTCATTACAGTATGGTAAATTATTTCTTATACTTTTACTTTTTTGTCTGTGTTTGTCTGTTTTATCTATTCTAAGTACTTACACACCATGTTTCTTTTTGATAGTGGATGACGTCGTCATTGTGCCACTAGTTATTTTACAGAAATAATAAGCATGCACATTTGAACAATTAATTAGTCAGAATAAATGTTCATAAATGTTCATTTTCTCCAGATAATAAAAGGATTCCTGCTTGAATATGATGACACTGATCATGCAATATATAAACCATTTACAGAAAAGGGGCTTTCTCATTGCTAGGTAAGACGATCTGTTATACATGTTTGCATATATTTATTCAAATGTTAACTACATCTTTAATATGTGGCAACTTCTTTAAAGAAATGCTACAGCCACTGTACTTTCTTGAATAAGAACGTGTGGCCATCAAAACAGAGCGAGGGATTAGACTTTTATTTTGAAAGTCTTCATGTGTCATTTAATAGGTGTAACAAAACACATGCCATGATTCAGTTCAATAGACAGTATTGTTCACTATTCAGTACTAGGGTTGGGCGATGTCCCCTAAATTGGCAGTTGACGATGTGTACAGTAAAACATTGCGATGGACGATGATATCATCGTTTTTTAATTTTTTTAAAATAAAAAAATATAATTTACTATATCTGTATTTTACTATCTCTTTACATGAATACTATTTTCTATTTCATTATTTTGCTAACCCAAATGGACTCACCCGCGCTAGGTTGCATGTGAGGGGAAACAAAGTAAAGAGTTGTGCACTTTTTATTTTAATAGGCTATACCTCCTTACATAAATACTATTTTCTATTTAAAACTATAATTTCGTTATTATCCCCGTGTTTTGTATATGAATGCTATTGTACGTGAATATATTACCACAGGACAGAAGCACAAAGCTTTGTTTTCAAAGGAAATAAATTCGCAGTTACATCGCAGCCATGAAAACATATGGATTCATGCCGAATGAGAGAGGGAGGCTGAGCCCAATTAAAGATTTGCCAGCTTTTCAATATGTTTGTACCAGATTTTCAGATTTTCGCGAACTTTAACTATAGGCATAACCTAAAGGCTAACAGTTAGTCAATTTTATCCCACCGGACATCACGTTTCTTTTCATAAATCTTCACTCGCATCACACTCATTTTCGCAGGGAATTGTAAACGTTTCTTCCTTTCGTTTGCTTATAATTAAGTCTATTATAGCCTACCCATTCACATGCTTTCCTGTGGTGAAGTAGAAAAAAACAATGTAGGATGAATACCTTTTACTTCAAATTTTATTTAACACAGTTTGTTCTTATTAGACTTGGCGCGTCAAGTTTATTTGAATAGCGCAATTCACACACACACACACCACCGATTTTAATTTTGTTTTCTCTGGCAGTGGATAATCAAACATAGCCTAAATGTCTTGACCCTGTGGAAGATAAAATTCGCTCTTCAGACGTTTTACAACATGTGTTGCTTTACAACATCAGGAGAAAACATTAAGACAAAGATATTCGAGAAGGTGTCTCCAGCTCATGTCCCACATTCATCTCAAAGCTGACGCATCTTTGTGGGGAAATAAAACATTTTTTTTTTTTAAACTAATATTTAATTGTCTAAATGTTTTATAGGCTGTAGGCTAGTGTGTTGTTTCACTGACAGAAGTGCTAAAATAAACACGCATGATTATGAAATGGATTATTTAAAAATGTAGGCTAAATATCTGACTACATAGACTATATCATAGACTACAGTATTTAAAATAGCATATATGCTTTAGTTATACTCTCAATTTAATTTACAGAGCAATCCCTGCAAAGTTTTTAGTTTAACTATAGAAGAGGATTAGTGTGTGTCGACTTCATAGCAGGGGCGTGGCATCACGATGGTGGCGCTCCATCAGGATGATATCGTCCATCGGCACAACCCTATTCAGTACTCAAAACTACATTTTACAAAGATAGCTTTTTTATTGCTTCTGAAACAATTTTTTTTTGTGTTAAATTTAACAAAGTATTGTTCACTAAAGTGCAAAAAAGGTTTTACATCAGAGATTGACTCTGTACCTGTGATGCATTAAACAAATGTTGACTACTCCCTCTGGTGTTTAAATATTTTGTTGGTCAAAGACATGGAAAACCCTGCTTGCTTATAATGATCTATTTTTGTCCTCCACAGTGGAAATCATTACAAAAAACAACATTTATTTATATATATATATATATATATATATATATATATATATATATATATATATATATATATATATATATATATACACACACCTACATATATTTTCAGCAATATCTTTTCAGCAATCATTTTGTGTGGGAAGATGTGTTTTTGATGGGATAATCCACCAAATATTGTATGCATTAAAAAAATGTTTTATGGCATTCTCAGATAGGAGTTATAGAATATGCTAGTATTAATCGTAAAGTCACCTTTATTTATATAGCGTTTTATACAATACATTTTGTTTCAAAGCAGCTTTTCAGTTATAATAGGAAAATGATTCAACGATGCAAAAAGATGCTTTTGGCTGTATTGCAACTCTAAAAGAAAATAGTGTCATTATTCAGCTAAAGTTAGTTTAGTGTTGATTCAGTTCCCGTTGTAAAGATCATCAATTATTAAATTAGTTCATTTCATCTATATTTTATATTTTAAAACAGGTACTTACATTTGGACTGATGTGCTGTGCCAATGGGAAGGACACTGTTTTAGGATTTATGAAGCAAACAATAAAAATGATCCAGCAATAAACAGTCAAAAGGAGAGGTGAAAAGGTAGATGATGACTTTCCAAAGCCTGAAGCTGAAGAGCATTGTAACTGGTGAGTGTTTTTTAAATGTATAATTCCTCATGGGATGACATAACTGTAGTAAAGCTCGTGGAAGGAAGGAGGCGGGAACCGGCGAACATTCAAAATACTTTAATACAATAAATAAACAAAAGGAAAGTAAATCGCGGACAGCCCCTCACGGACGACTGCCCGCACACACACAACAAAACATAAACAAAACTCAACGTAAAATCCAGGCCTGGTCCTCTCTCCTCCTCTCCTGAACCCGCCCGTCCTTTTATGTCTCCGAGCTCCCTCATGAGAGGACTTCGAGACCGGTGTGCCTCGCTAAAGGTGATGTTCATTAACACTCACGCACCGGTCTCCACTCGCTCCTCCCATGCCGCTCGTTCGTCCACCTCGCCACAATAACGTTTAGAAATAGTGCGCTCAGATTTTATGAAGAATTGTAAACGTATAGAATTTTTATTTATTTTTTTATGTACAGAAAGAAAAACAAATCCTTTCTATTTATTGTCTTATTTATTTTCTTCTTAAGACCTGTCTATTCAGCATTTTTTCTATTTAAGCATTAAATAATTTAAATTGTTGTGTGCTCTTCTAAAATATGGTCACAGTGGTAACTTCACATAATCTTTGTGGATGAGACTGATGGACATGGTTAATTTATGGTTAAAGTTGCCTATAAATACGTCTGATGACATTCACTGTTGGCTCATGAATATTGAGATGTTGAAATAAGTCACTAGAGTGATGTATTTTATTGAGAATGTGTTAGAAGGGTAGAAGCTTTTGGTGAGGAGCAGACAAGAGGTCAGTACTAGGTGAACACATTTGATGTACTGTTCCTTCAGATAAACAAAGAATACATGACTGCACTGATTTTTACTATCAGTGACTGTAAAAGCCCCATTGACTCTATAGAATCATAGTTATCTACCTAGTTATTATGTTTCTAGTTTTTCTTTTGTAGTGGAGGAGTTGCTTTGGATTTGTTGCTGTAGAGAGTGCTGTAAATAATACAGCATTTATTTTTGTGAACTTGGCTTTAATTGGGCATAAATTAGAAATGAGAACAGGTTGTTTTACCAACATTTATTTTGAACAAAAAACAAAAATGGCAGTTTCTAGACATCGACTATAGGCAGAGTGAAAGTACATTCTGACAAGACCTAACAAGAATGCTTAAATACAATAAATAGTTACATAGCTTTATATTGAATGTACAGGACAGAAACTAATAATCAACCTACTACCCCTTAAAACATAATAGTATGTTACATAATAATAATAGACATTATATAATTGGTGTCAATATACAGGTCCTTCTCAAAAAAATATCATATTTTGATAAGTTCATAACTGAACATAATTATTTGAAGGTTGACTTTTTTTGTATTAAAAACACTTTTCTTTTATTGGTCAGATGAAATATGCTAATTTTTTAAGATAAAATTTAAAACAATAAAAGACCTTAAATATTTCAGTTTGTGTGCAATGAATCTAAAATATATGAAATTTAAATTTTTATCATTACATTATGGAAAATAATGAACTTTTATCACAATATGATAATTTTTTGAGAAGGACCTGTATGCTGTGTTGCCTGTGTAACTGGTACCCACTGTTGTTTTCATTTTTATAGTACTAAAATCATTTATTTCAGTTAGAGAACAGATACTACAATTAAAAACTGAACGTGTCTGCTCAATACAGTGTGACACCACAGAGTCACACCACAGACCAGCAGCAGGAGTCAGATTTCATTGATCACGAGAGCGAGGAAAATTTGGTTTCAAAGCAAAATGTAAAGGCCCTTATTTAAGTGAGTCTGTCATTTGTACCATTTTGTTGTTGTGTTTTTTATTAAGAATAATAGGCTAATGAACCCACAATTAAAGCAACCTGCCCTCAAATTGGTGCTAATTCTAAACCGAAACTAAAATGAGCACAGCCGCACTATCATTCATTCACGGCCGCGCTGTCATTCACGGTGCGTGTCCAGTCTGGTGTGTTTTCTGTTTTATACTGTTTTAATCATATTATACTAGTATAGAAAAACACTGTTAAAATGCATAATATATTAAAGCTGCTTGCAGTGATGAAAGGGCCCTCGCACATGCACCGCCACCCGGTGGCCTCAGGAAAACAGTGAATAGTGGGCGACATGCATTTAAGCGGATCAATATAGGGGAAAAATGGCAAACTCACTTCAATGTGCCACACTTTCTTCTGCCAGCAGATGGCTTTTTTTTTACTATAACTGATTATTGCCATGTAGATGTCTTCAGGTCAGGACTATTATCAAACATGTGAAGTTTGAGGCAGATCGGACATTGTATAACTGAGTTACAACAACTTCCTGTTTAATGGTGTAAATCACATACATTAGCACATAGCCACGTGTTGCAAGATTTAATGTGTTTCTAGCATGTTTGGGATTTCATGGCATATTTAAAAGTGTTTCTGGGAGTGAAAATTAAAAATATCTCACTTCCTGTTGGTTTTCAGATTTCGTCCCAGGAGACTTTTTTATAGGTATAGTGCTGTTACATGTGTCTACTGAATTTCATAGCTGTACGTGAAATGTAGCGGGAGGGGCACTACGTTAGGTGGCGCTTTCGAACCATTTTACCAAGCCTAATTCTGAAATATATCTATATCTGCCATGTTTTGACAGAAGTTTGCAGAAGTTATAACACACTTCCTGTTTCCCTTTTCTCGCCATAAATTAGTCTCCTCGCTACGGCCAAACCGTTTGAGATATCAAAATGTAGCTGGAAATTTAGCATCCTCAATGCCTTGACCTCATGCTGACCGAGTTTGGCGCTGATCGGGTGAATCGCCTAGGAGGATTATATCAAATTCCAGAGCATGCGTTTTCCGAACAACCCATAATAGCTCACTTCCTGTTGGGCTGACGCATAACTTAGAGCACGAAAGTTGTTCGGCCCGATGAGATCTACATGTGCACGAGTTTCATACATGTATGAGCAAGTGTGTTTGATACATGGACAAAGTTTTCAGACCCCACTTAAGGGGGCGCTGTCAAGCTCCCCTGCCACACCCGGGTACCAGCTTTGGCGTAGCCTTGATGGCCGTGCATTCCGACATATGTGCAAAGTTTCAAGAGTTTTCGAGCCCGTTTCTGAGGCTTTGGCCATGTCTTCTTACTGACATCTCTGTTGTGTGTGTCGCGTTCCATGCAACTTCAAGCATACTAAGATTTTGAACTTTAACACGTTGCCATGGCAACAGTATTTCAGATAACAGGAATCCATTCATATATCTATATCTTCCATGTTTTGACATTATGCTGATTAGGGTTGTGCCGATGGACGATATCATCCTGATGGAGCGCCACCATCGTGATGCCACGCCCCGTTCATGAGTCTCTTCTATAGTTAAACTAAAAACTTTGCAGGGATTGCTCTGTAAATTAAATTGAGAGTATAAATAAAGCATATACTGTATGCTATTTTAAATACTGTAGTCTATGCCAGATATATAGCCTACATTTTTAAATAATCCATTTCATAAGCATGCCTGTTTATTTTAGCACTTCTCTCAATGAAACAACACACTACAGCCTGTAAAACATTTAAACGATTATCAGTTAATAATGGAATAAAACATAAAGATTAAGACAATTAAATATTAGTTAAAAAAAATATTTGTTTAATTCTCCGCAAAGATGCGTCAGCTTTGAGATGAATGTGGGACACGAGCTGGAGACACCTTCTCGAATATCTTCGTCTTCATGTTTTCTCCTGATGTTGTAAAGCAACACGTGTTGTAAAACGTCTGAAGAGCGAATTTTATCTTCCACAGGGTCAATACATTTAGGCTATGTTTGATTATCCACTGCCAGAGAAAACAAAATTAAAATCGGTGGTGTGTGTGTGCGTGCGTGAATTGCGCTATTCAAATAAACTTGACGCGCCAAGTCTAATAAGAACAAACTGTGTTAAATAAAATTTGAAGTAAAAGGTATTCGTCCTACATTGTTTTTTTCTACTTCACCACAGGAAAGCATGTGAATGGGTAGGCTATAATAGACTTAATTATAAGCAAACGAAAGGAAGAACCGTTTACAATTCCCTGCGAAAATGAGTGTGACGCGAGTGAAGATTTATGAAAAGAAACGTGATGTCCAGTGGGATAAAATGGACTAACTGTTAGCCTTTTGGTTATGCCTATTGTTAAAGTTCACGGAAATCGGAAAATCGGGTATAAACATATTGAAAAGCTGGCAAATCTTTAATTGGGCTCAGCCTCCCTCTCTCATTCGGCATGAATCCATATGTTTTCATGGCTGCGATGTAACTGTGAATTTATTTCCTTTGAAAACAAAGCTTTGTGCTTCACTCCTGTGGTAATATATTCACGTAAAACAGCATTCACATACAAAACACGGGGTTATAACGAAATTATAGTTTTAAATAGAAAATAGTATTTATGTAAGGAGGTATATTAAAATAAAAAGTGCACAACTCTTTACTTTGTTTCCCCTCACTGCAACCTAGCGCGGATGAGTCCTTATTTGGGTTAGCTTAATAACGAAATAGAAAATAGTATTCATGTAAAGAGATAGTAAAATACAGATATAGTAAATTATATATTTTTATAAAAAAAAACGACGATATCATCGTCCATCGCGGTGTTTTACTGTAAACAACGTCAACTGCCAATTTAGGGGACATCGCCCAACCCTAATGCTGATGAAGTTTGAAGTAAATCGGGTGAAAATAAGATGGTGATTCAAGGCATTTTTGAAAGTGACACACTTCCTGCTGCCAGTTGATGGCGCTATAACTTTGACTCACAAAAGTCATATCCATGTGATCGGCCTCTTACAACGTACACACAGCTAAAGTTTCATCCAGATCGGTCAATGTATTCTTATAATACACAGAAGTTATAATACACTTCCTGTTTCCTTTTTCTTGCCATACATTCGTTGCTTCGCCACGGCCAAACCGTTCGACATATCAAAAATCCGTTCGCACTTTAGCATCCTCAATGCCTTGAGTTCATGCTGACCGAGTTTGACGCTAATCGGGTTAATCGCCTAGGAGGATAGCCTACTGTACATATAAGGGAAAATAAGTTTGCCTTTTTAGTACTATTTAAAAATGTTAAATTATATTTGCTTGCATTCATTAATACCCATGTGTTTGTGCTTATATAAGTATCATTAAAATGGGATATATATTCAAATGAAAAACCTAAAAATAAGGAAGCAGTTGTGATCTGCAATACTTTGAGTAACTAGACTAGATACATGTATATTTTATTAAAGAGCCTTACAGGCACCTATAGGGTAAATCCATTAAAGTGTCCGTCAGTTGTAACTATGATTCTAAATTCAAAATTGCTTAATGTGGCTTTGGATAAAAGATAAATCACTTGTTCATATCAGTAAGCAAGAGTTGTTGTGTAAGTTTTTTGTTATCATTCTTTGTCAGTTTTTCAGTGGTTAAAGGTACACTATGTAGGATTTTTGCAGTCAAATATCCAAAAACCACCAGGCCAGTGTTATATATTTTGTTCAGTTGAGTTCTTACAATATCCCAAATGTTTCCAACTATTTGTAAATTGTGAGAAAATCGCTATTTTTACCAATGAACCGGGACGTGTGAGCATAGCGTCTGAGGGAGTCGCCTGTCAATTGCGTCATATCTGCATTACCCTCGTTTCCGGTTTGATTTTGCAGAAAAGCTTTACTCTAGGGGTGGGCCAAAAAATCGATATGCCGATTTGCCTCTTTTCATTTTCATAAAAAAAAATTAAGCATTAACAGCCACACAAATGTGGTACAGCCAACGCACTACCTGGATTATCTTCACTGCAAAAAAATACATTTAAAGTTATGAAACTTTACTTTGCCCTCAGTCAAAATGATTTGGTAGACAACAATAGATTCATTAGACCAAAGATCGCCCATTAGATTTACACAAGACGAATTATATGTCATGTTTAACCACTACAGAGACATCCGAGCCAGCGGCAAACGCTAGAAGGACTGGCCGAGGAGAGGCAGCTCGCTGGGGTTAACGAGCGCTGAGCGCCCGCTGATCGCCTGGAGCTCACAACTCCACGCAAGATTATTATAAATACAATATATTATAAATAGGCGCTGTCTTTACAAATAAACCACATAATTTCGCTTTAAGCAACTACGTTATCAACTGAAAAGCATTAAAACTACATTTAGTGACAAAATATCAGTATCTTTAGTTATGCAGGGTTTCTCCTCACGTCACTTGACCACGTGACAGCAGCAAGCAGGCTCCTGATTGGTTAACGCGCTTGGTACTCAGATGTGACAATACTTTATTATATAAGGTTTTATACTGGGTGTTTTTTCACATGTCTATTTTGCAATTTCCAAATATGAAATGTTGCTGCTATGAATAAGTCAGAGATAGTGACTTTTCTTTATTATAAATCATTTAGTCACATAAAACTGTTCTCTCATGTCTGTTTGATGGCTTTATATGCACTTACTGAACTTTAATGCTATTTCAAAAAAGATTAAATTATTTAGTTTTAATAATGAAATACATGATCATATGACTTTTTTGACGTTTTTTCCATTTACAAAATGATATCGTGATATATCGTGAGAGATTTTCTTGCAATATATCGTCTGTCACAGAATCGCTGGTATCGTGATATTATCGTTATCGTGGGCAAAATATCGTGATATTATCGTATTGTGTGTTGACCTGTGATTCCCACCCCTACTTTACTCTCACTGCAGTGTGAACAAGTGTCACAGCAGCCGCCGATCGAATGCACAGAGTAACGTCATAACATCATTGTAAACACACTTAAATGTATCTAATATAATAAACAGAGCTGCGTTACCTCATACTCATGACCGGAAAAGCGGAGATTGAGCCGGCAACTTTGTCCCGTCATAATAAAAGTCCCGCTACTCGCGAGCAGTGTGTTTGTTGAACAATCTCTCCAGCGGCCTTACTCAGCTCCCTCAGCACTCGCCCCTGCTCTGCTTCATATACAGTAAAGTTAATAATCGCATCCATGAACATGATTTCTGCCCGAGTCCAATCCCGATTCTTTTCCACCGGCTGTGAGGTGAAGACAACATGTCCCAAGATTCTGCGCTCAAACTTAACGTCATCAAACTACGCCTTTGTTTTGAACAGGCGCCCTCTAGCGGACGGAAAAGTCACATAGTGCACCTTTAATATATTTTCCAATAAATACAATATAAAAGGGTTTCAGCACTTTACCCATTTGAAAGGTTGCAGTTAATACACAGCATGAATTAATCTTTATATCTAGGACACATTGGTTTAAAAAAAAAAAAAGTTCAGACGTGGTCAGGTGTACTCATGCTGTGCACAGCACACCTGACCACATCTGAACATAATATTATTATTTAATAATAATAATAATAATAATAATAATACAACTATTTAATGGACACTTTTCACATTTGTGAAGTTCTCAGAACTGATATAATTGTGGCTGGGTAAACATAGATGATGTTTAGTGGAAGTATAGTGGTAATGTAGCGGTGAACTACAGCAAATATAACTGTTTTCATTTTTCCCCAGTAGCTACTAGCTACAGCTCCATAAAAACAATAAATAAAGTTAATATAGTATCTGGTAAGGAGTCTAAGGATATATTATATTTATAATGCAAGCAGTCAGTCAGTAAATAAATAAACTCACTTGCATCTGGTCCATTGATGAAGCCATGTCTAATCAGCCGTCCAATCACAACTGACTTTGAAACACGGAGTTAACCAATGACATTTCAGTTTACAATGAAATAAGTCCCACCCCATGACTGGCAAAAAGAAAAAGGTTTTGCGTGAGCAAAATAGAAGATCGAGCGCGCTTGTGGGGAATGATGAAACGCGTGGTGCGAGCCGTGTCCAAGCTCGCAAGGGCTTGATTTGCGCGCGGAGATGTCATCCGCGAGCCTGTATACTGTGCATACACTTTCAATGGAGGGACAGAAAGCTCTCGGACTAAATCTAAAACATCTTAAACTGTGTTCCGGAGATGAACGGAGGTCTTACGGGTTTGAAAACGACATAAGGGTAAGTCATTAATGACAGAATTAAAAATTTTGGGTGAACTAACCCTTTAATATTGGCCAAACGATATTTAATTCAAATGTTGACTACATCTTTAATATGTGGCAACTTCTTTAGTAAAGAAATGCTACAGACACCGTAATTTCTTGAATAAGAACGTGTGGAGATCAAAACAGATTGAGGGATTAGACTTTTATTTTGAAATTGCGATGAACAGTTAGCATATTTTGAAAGCATTGATGTATTCTCCTGTGTTGGTGTAGGTTTGTAAATTATTTACCTTACAAATCTGATGAAATGGTGCACATTGTGTTTCGAGATGAATGTTATAAGCAACCCAAACTCAAAGCATATGCAGAGATGTAGTTTGATATGCTCCATGCATGTAAATAATAACAGTTCATGTGGAACAGCATCTGTGACAGACCCGCTCTGAGACACGCATGTAAATAATTAAAGCTCTCAATAGCATTATATGTGATGTAGTATGTGTTTTAAATGGTTTTAATACATTTTGCAGCCTTAAAAAAAACAGTCTAATAATTCTCGTCTGTGGAATGTGCCTCTTCCACTATTTTGCTGGTTACTCGACACTGGTAAATTGCAATCATGGATTTTTTTAAATTGAGTATTCAAATTTAATCAAGGAATTATGACAGCCCTATTGTATCGTTTCTTTCATTCCAGATCTTCTTCTTGCATTTCAGTTTTAGGAGGTAATACGTCGGATAGAACCAACTCTTGAGCTCATAGCACCCCAGTCATTGTACCTCCCGTATTCGCCAGGTCTCAGGAGGTATTGTGGGCCTCTGTAATTAGGGTGCTCAAAGAAGATCCAGTATCCATCTTGAACATTGCAAGAATGGATATCGTTATAATGGAAGTGGTCATAAAGGGAGGGACAGTCGTCAGTGAATTCTATCATCTGACCACCAAAGTCTGAACGTTCGTAGATCATGATTTTGTAGGATCCCTGGTGCTATGGTTTGAAAACACATGTATTTAAACATCACTGTTAGCTGTAACACCATGTCCTAACTACACGCGACAAGATTCCAGTGACATGCAATTTGTCTGTCCACACCAGACGCGACTGCGAGATGCGACAAATCAATCAAAACTCACAGCCAATGAGAACAGCGTGTGGGCGGGCTCTCGCAGCAAGTGCACGGCACCAGAGATTGATCTTGACCGCACTCGCAAGGAAATGGATAAGTAGCTTACTTAATCAAATTCACAAATATAACACCATTTAAACATTACTAAAATACATACCGAGTTACTAAAACAATCTTTGTCAGAGAATATACTTGTTTGTTCACAGTTTGAACGATCTTGTTTCCATTTGTTTAATTTCAAGATCTGAGGTGAGTTATCCATTGTTGCTTTTAGTACGACTACGTTACAAAGCTGGGAGCACTAAATGATATTCAAACTCACATTACATGCTTTTGACATTAAATAATTCACATAAACATTACCTGGGATTATCATTGCCATGTTTTGTGTTGTTGTTCCAGACGTGACTTCGCAGAAATAGAAACCGTTTCTAAAATGAAATCATCGCCGTAGCGGCTGGTTAGGAGAAAAACTCTAACAAGTAAAAGATGCCTTTTTCACGTCGCAGCGTGGCGTCATATGTAGTTAGGACACGGTGTTATGCTAAAAGACATGTATAGGCCAAGCATACTGTAAGATTTGAACCATAAGTAAAAGTGAAGGGCTCACTTGGGGTATCATTCGACAGGATCTGACACAATAATTAAAACACATCCAACGTTGGTAGTCAGCATACTCGCCCTGGCGCAGAAAGTACTGGTAACCCATAAAGTGTGGCCGCTCATATACCATCCAGTTTCCACTTTCGACCTGAATGGAGTTACAGCAACTGAAATGAGAGTGAAGGTCAGCGCAGTCACTGCTGCACTCGTAGGAACTGCCCTGATAGATCTTGTCTTCATAGAAGGTGATCTGTAATAGATTTTTGTTTAGTTTTATTTGATGTTGTTTTTGTTGTTGCATTCACACACAGCAAAAACACCCCCTTCCAGCAATTGTGCAGATGGCATTGTTTATTAAACTTTGCAAAAATTCAATGAGACAAAGATGGACAAAAGCCTCACCTTTCCCATTGTGTTGAATCTGTGTTGTCCCAGTTCAGTACTGAGAGAGGGCTACTGGGATCCATTTGTATACTTTAGCAAAAGAGACATCGTCAGTGACATCAATTAACTTCAGATGTCAGCTTTTTGCTTTATTAAAAGAATGGTCAGCTGATGAACAATAGGAATTTGTATTATTTGGCAGCAGACCAAATTATTTTTTCTGTCATCTTGTGAAAGAGGACAGCGCTGCTTATTAACTCCTTGTTTTCATTGACAATTTCTGATGTATTGCATGATAATACAGAATACTGGTAGGAAATGCATTTTCTCTCTTTTTTTTTTTTAAATCTGTGAATTCAATTTTGTATAAAAAATTAAACACATTATTCCATATTGTTAAAGAGTATGAATATGGAAGCTCGAGAGCCACTGATTTTGAATCTCTTCTTGGTACCTTCAGAAGAAAATAACAAAATCACATTCAATATGGTACTACATTCCCAATCACAATTTATTTTTTTTTATTTAATTTTTTTATTAGATACTAGGGCAGAACATAGCGAGACAGCTAGAACAAAACAACATAAATGAAAAAAAAATTAGGGTTTTACTTGTGATTATGTGAAGTGTGTTTTGTGTACTATGGCTGGGTATTGACGATTTGATTTCAGTTCACAAGCTTGCAATTTGCTTCAATTCCAATTTGATTAGATTCAATATTGATTATTTTGGATATACAGTGAGGAAAATAAGTATTTGAACACCCTGCTATTTTGCAAGTTCTCCCACTTAGAAATCATGGAGGGTCTGCGAGGTGATGTAGAGGTGTCAACCCGTTTGGGTTATTTAAAACGTGTAATTTCGCCAAAGAAGATTTGTTTTAAAGCAACCTACTTCAGTGTAGCTAAAATGTGACTGTAGCATCGCGCTTACACTGAGGATTTGAGTTTATGACGATCAGGTGCGGATGGATGGTTTGTTTTTAACAGCGAATTCGGTGAAGTTATCCGTGCATCTCTAGTATGACCATCTCTACTCTTGTTCTTATTTCAAGTTTCCTTCCTGTCCAATATTTTTTGCTTCTTACAAAAGCCTCACAGCCTTCAGAAGACAGTAAAGGCTTGTCATGCCTGAACTGAAGCTGAAACTTTAAAGTTATTTTAAACATACATGCAATGTTTAGGCATTATTGCTATTTATATTAATATTATTTTGGTTTATTGGTTGTAGGTTTAGTTTTAGACTGAACTTTTTAAACTAATTTGAAATAGATTTTTATAATGTGGCAATTGAATGCATTAAAATGGGTTATTTTCACTGAAAATATGTGAACATGGGTTATTATGTATGCAATTTCAGCAATAAAACTTTATTTTTCTAAAAAGAAAACAAATTAGATGTTAATTTTAAGATACCTGTCTTATTTTCTCTTATATATTTAGTATTGCTCTTTAATAAAGAAAAAAGTAATTATTATCCGATTACTCGATTAATCGATGGAATAAAGGGTAGAATACTCGATTACTAAAAGAATCGATAGCTACAGCCCTTTTTACAACCGAGGTATGCAGCAAAGCATTTGTGAAGCCACAACACGCACAACCTTGAGGTGGATGGGCTACAACAGCAGAAGACCCCACCGGGTACCACTCATCTCCGCTAAAAATAGGAAAAAGAGGCTACAATTTGCACGAGCTCACCAAGATGGGACAGTTGAAGACTGGAAAAATGTTGCCTGGTCTGATGAGTCTTGATTTTTGTTGAGAAATTCAGATGGTAGAGTCAGAATTTGGCGTAAACAGAATGAGAACATGGATCCATCATGCCTTGTTATCACTGTGCAGGCTGGTGGTGGTGTAATGGTGTGGGGGATGTTTTTTTGGCACTTTTTAGGCCCCTTAGTGCCAATTGGGCATCGTTTAAATGTCACGGCCTACCTGAGCATTGTTTCTGACCATGTCCATCCCTTTATGACCACAATGTACCCATCCTATGATGGCTACTTCCAGCAGGATAATGCACCATGTCGCAAAGCTCGAATGATCTCATATTGGTTTCTTGAACATGACAATGAGTTCACTGTACTAAAATGGCCCCCACAGTCACCAGATCTCAACCCAATAGAGCATCTTTGGGATGTGGTGGAACGGGAGCTTCGTGCCCTGTATGTGCATCGCACAAATCTCCATCAACTTGAAGATGCTATCCTATCAATATGGGCCAACATTTCTAAAGAATGCTTTCAGCCCCTTGTTGAATCAATGCCACGTAGAATTAAGGCAGTTCTGAAGGCGAAAGGGGGTTAAACACAGTATTAGTATGGTGTTCCTAATAATCCTTTAGGTTAGTGTACACACACACACACACACACACACACACACACACACACACACACACACACACACACACACACACACACACACACACACACACACACACACACACACACACACACACACACACACACACACACACACAAACACACACACAGTGGGGCAAAAAAGTATTTAGTCAGCCACCAATTGTGCAAGTTCTCCCACTTAAAAAGATGAGCGGCCTGTAAATTTCATCATAGTTAGTTACACTTCATCTATGAGACAGAATGAGAAAAAAAATGCAGAAAATCACATTAAAAAATAAATTTATTTGCAAAATATGGTGGAAAATAAGTATTTGGTCAATAACAAAAGTTAATCTCAATATTTTACATACCCTTTGTTGGCAATGACAGAGGTCAAACGTTTTCGGTAAGTCTTCCACAAGGTTTTTACACACTGTTTCTGGTAGTTTGGCCCATTCCTCCATGCAGATCTCCTCTAGAGCAGTGATGTTTTGGGGCTGGGCAACACAGATTTTCAAATCCCTCCAAAGATTTTCTATGGGGTTGAGATCTGGAGACCGGCTAGGCCACTCCAGGACCTTGAAATGCTTCTTATGAAGCCACTCCTTCGTTGCCCGGATGGTGTGTTTGGGATCATTGTCATGCTAAAAGACCCAGCTACGTTTCATCTTCAATGCCCTTGCTGATGGAAGAAGGTTTTTACTCAATCTCACGATACATGGCCCCATTCATTCTTTCCTTTACATGGATCAGTTGTCCTGGTCCTTTTGCAGAAAAACAGCCCCAAAGTATGTTTCCACCTCCATGCTTCACAGTAGATATGGTGTTCTTTGGATGCAACTCCGCATTCTTTCTTCTTTAAACACGACAAGTTGAGTTTTTACCAAAAAGTTCTATTTTGGTTTCATCTCACCATATGACATTCTCCCAATCCTCTTCTGGATCATCCAAATGCTCTCTAGCAAACTTCAGACCGGCCCGGACATGAACTGGCTTAAGCAGGGGGACACGTCTGGCACTGCAGGATTTGAGTCTCTGGTGTCATAGTTAGGCATGTGCCGGTATCAATTTTTCATGTTGCGATTAATTGCTGAAGCTTTTATCACGGTATACGGTATTATCACGATATTGAAATAAGTTGCAAAAAAGTGTTGTAATAGTATAACAGGTTTAAGAACTCTTTTTGTAATAACAAAAATAACTCTGAATGTTTAAATACAATAATACAATGCACCAAAAATATATAAAAGTTACATTTTAAGTGCAAAAGAATTAGGCTATAAAGAACAACAGGTAACACGTTACAATAAGGTCTCATTATTTAATGCATTAACTAAGATTGAGCAATAGCTACATTTGTTACAGAAAGTTTTTTTTTAAAGTTAGTTTAGAAATACAACTGTTTGGTAATAATGAATTAACATGTTAACTAATGAAGCCTTATGTCTCAAAGTTTTACTGAACAATAACAAATAATCAGAAAATGTCTAATCATTAGGGCATGCTGTAGTCCAAATTTAAAATATAAAAATGTTTAAGTTTGAAAATAAATAGCCTGTTAAGTCTTTAAGTATTAAGTATTTGGTGCTGTGATGAACAACATTGAAATTACTAAAAATGAATGGCTGTTTGGAGCATTTGAAAAACTTCACTAGCGCAATTGCTTTGTTTGTGGGGTTTCCGGGGTAACCGCTGCATTCTGCAGTTCCATCAGCGCCCTCTGCTGTCAGAGAGTGAACTGCACTTCATTCAGCGTGTGCGTCTCCTTCACTCGTTCAGCCACGTGCTTCTCATGCACTTAGGGCTTATTTACATCTGAGCGCGTGTCCCTTTGACGCAGAATACAGCGGTGTTGAGCATTTTATACGGTTGATGGGCAAAGTATTCTTTAATGCATTATAAAATCATTTATTTGTTAATAAATTATTATTTACGGTATTTCGAAGTGCCCACGATAACAATATTGTGCATATTCATTATCGTGATATATCGCATTACCGAATATCGGCACATGTCTAGTCATAGTGTGTTACTGATGGTAGCCTTTGTTACTTTGATCCCAGCTCTCTACAGGTCATTCACTAGGTCCCCCCGCGGGTGAGATCTTGCGTGGATCCCCAGATTGAGGGAGATTATCAGTGGTCTTGTATGTCTTCCATTTTCTAATAATTGCTCCCACAGTTGATTTCCTCTCACCAAGCTGGTTACTTATTGCATATTCAGTCTTCCCAGCCTGGTGCAGGTCTACAATTTTGTTTCTGGTGTCCTTTGACAGGGTTTTGGTCTTGGCCATAGTGAAGTTTGGAGTCTGACTGAGGTTGTGGACGGGTGTCTTTTATACTGATAATGAGTTCAAACAGGTGCCAGTAATACCGGTAACGAGTGGAGGACAGAGGTGCCTCTTAAAGAAGTTGTTACAGGTCTGTGAGAGCCAGAAATCTTGCTTTTTTTGTAGGTGACCAAAAACTTATTTTCCACCATAATTTGCAAATAAATTCTTTAAAAATCAGACAATGTGATATATATCAGACATATTGATTTATCAAAGTCACATTTTTACTTTTTTATTAGCACTAAAACATGTTGTCTGTTTCTTTTTTACTGGAAGCCAGAGGGCGTTCTAGTGCAGAAAGTCCAAAATGTTTTATATAAGTAAAATGAGACAATCCATAAGTACATAAGTAACTTATGAAAGAATCCCATATATAGCGATCGCTTAGGGATGCACTGAGGCTGTCGATCATTCAGCTTTCAAACTGTGTGTCGCGCTCGGTTACGACAGTCAACACGATGAAACTATCGAAACTATTCTATAAATATATTTACTTTTTTTTTGTCATAGATTTATTTATTTTTTAAATTTGTTTATTTTCTTTATAATGAAATTGTCTGTATTTAGTAGATTGTGTTTAACTCACAAAAGAGTGATTATCAGTTCAACACACTGAGGTATAGAAATTCTACATAGAATTTTTAAACAAAACTGCATATCCGATTGGCCGATACTCAGAACGTTTGGTATCGGATCGGAATTGTCTGTGAAAAAATGGTATCCGTGCATCCCTACTATCGCTGTAGTTGAATATAAAGTAGATTGAAACTCACACATTTTAAATCTGAAGACCACACAACTGCGACACTAAGATTTATCTTTGTTCTTTAAACAAAGGCTATTTTCATAAGAATAAAGTATATTAATAATGCAATGCTAATTGACATAGCAATAATTATTTACAGTATAGAATACAAAATAATATACTGTCTGCCTCATTCTGTCATAAGCCACATCAGATCCCAAAGAAAGTTATTTCACTGATGTTATGAAGTGAGATTGGAGTAAAAACATTTAATGTTTAGTAGGGGTGTAACCATACAGTAGGGGTGTAACGATACACTCGTCACGATTCGATATGGATCTCGATACTGAACTCACGATACGATATGTATCCCAATATTTTAAGCCAAAATAGTTTTTTTTTGTACTTTTTAAAAATATTTTAACTATTTTTATATTTTTATATATGTAATTATATTATTATTATTAACATTATTTGTGTATTATCAGGACCAGTGTTGGGGGTAACGCATTACAAGTAACTTGAGTTACGTAATAAAATTACTTTTTCAAGTAACTAGTAAAGTAACGCATTACTTTTCAAATTTACAACAAAATATCTGAGTTACTTTTTCGAAAAAGTAATGCAAGTTACTTTTTCACATTTATTTGACTGACAGCTCTCCTGTCCCCATGAAATCGAGAGTAAGTACAGAGGCGTTGTGTGTGAACATAGTAGTTATTGTAGTTCTAGACTAAATTTGAGCATTTATTCATCTCACTTGCATAAAGATTGAGTATTCCTCAAAAATAATAAAATCAGTCGAATGCAAAAATGCAAACCTCCAATAATTAAATGTTAAATAAAACGAATATTTTTATGCAGTTAATCTACCTTTTATTGACCAATTTGCTGCTGAACTTTTAATTATTCAGTTAAACCATGAGCAAAAGTTACTCGTTTTTTTATTTTTATTGGTAAAAATTTTTTTTCTCCTGCGTCCTATTCTTCCATTATCCAGAATGGCAGCGCATTTTACCTCAGCCTGAGGCTTATTTCAATTTTGGTATGAAGAGGTCTTTACATTTGCACAAAATAGAACCTTTTGTTATAAAAACAAAAACAAAAAAACAAGCCCAGTCCATGTGAGAAAAAGTAACGCAAAAGTAATGTAATGCATTACTTTTCTTAAAAAGTAACTAAGTTAACTCTAAGTTACTTTTTAAGGGAGTAACGCAATATTGTAATGCATTAATTTTCAAAGTAACTTTCCCCAACACTGATCAGGACCCACAAATATTCCCCCTTTGCATTATTGTATTATATTCAACATTATGTATAGTCGTTGTATGATTCTATGTAACACGATTATTAATGTAATAATGTCACTGAACCTCCGTAAACTTAATTTTTTTCCCTCACGTATTACTCGCGCTTTCAATGCAGGCAGCATTCTATTCTCTCCCCATGCTCGTAACTCTCCCATACTCGCTATGTCCCGCCTCTCTCGCTATTAATACAGTATGTAAGAATAAACCATCTAAATTGATTTGAATAATCATACTACTAAAACCTAAATATGATTTGGTAATTTAAAATATGTTTGCGCTTTCACTAAGGAGTGCCGCTTTGTTTGCGCTCTCACTTTGAAGATGGCCGTTCCGGCAGCGCGTGCACTTCAGATGATCAATGCAATCAATCACAGTTCTGATCGCAAGAAAGCGTGTTAAAATTGCTGCTGTAACTGTAAATGTTTAGCTCATCCAAGAATTCAAATTTGAACGTCTGTGTTTACTACAGTATGCGCGTTGTGTTAAATATATCCATCATATATCATCCATTGTGTCTCTTCAGAAGACTTGAAGACCTCTCGATTAGTTATTTTTACGATGCCTTTGACATTTTTTGCATATTTTAAGTTTGAGAGGAATGCACTTTAAAAATGGAGGGACAGCAATCCCTCAGGTTTCATAAAGAATATCTTATTTTGTGTTTGGAAGTTAAACGAAAAACAACATTATGGTGAGTACATGATGACAGAATATTTTGTGGTACATTTGTTAATTTGTGTTTGGGTGAATTATACCGTATAAATAGGCCTATTACAGCAAGTTGAACCTCGGATAAAACAACTATATATCGCAATTCATATCCTTTCCATCAACGATACATATCGTCACATATGGCTGGGCGATATATCGAATATTTGCAATAATATCGCAATAATTTTGACGACGATGTAAAATGTGAAAATATCGTGAATATCGAATATTTCAAATTCAACATGCAAACTTTCCCAAATAACATTACCAGAGGTCTGGTTCCACGGTTCACTAAACATTGTGAGCATAAGAGTTAAATATATACGCACAGCGCATGACAAAGAAAGCAACAGAAATATGCGCGCATGAGAGAAATAATATCGCGCCGCAGGACGTGCTCGCGCTGCCGGACTCTGACCTGAAGCGCGCCCACACGCCTTTCAGACAACATACTATCGCGATTCAGTTCTTTCATGAATTATCGGGTTTCAATGGTCAAACAAATGTAAAAATGCACATCCTGTATTAGAGTATTCAGGTAAACACAGTAGTGTATGTCTTTAGTGAACGTATTCAGAGTTATGTGAGAAAACGTGTGTTACAATGAATTTGGTCCGTGGAGCTCTTAAAGGGCCGGACCTCATATTCTGTGTGATTTAATGTTAATCACACAACAATGAAAAATAGAAAACCACCCCATGCTTGGCTAAACAACTTTAATATATTTATTAAGAATCAGTGTAGCCTATAGTTCATTTATAGAGTGAAGACTTTTTATATATATTTGATTTTTGAATTATTTCTTGACTTGCTACTGTTAAATAGACCCACTTTAAAAAGCTGAAAATAAAGCACTGTTTGTCATATTGTTTGTAATTTGCATGATATACTTATGTTTTTTAAAAATTTTTTTTTAAAGATCAAATTAAAACTCTATTGTAATTATAAAAGTACATTTAAAAAATATTAAATTACTCATATCATGATTTAAGATTTTGGTAATCCCAACCTGTTCAGTAAACGTAAACATTTTGTATTTAATTTGGTTCTATCTAAATATTTTTTGTTTTTTTTAAAAAAAAAAAATGTAAAAGCAATTGCAAACATATCGAGATATATATCGAATATCGTAAAAATTTGGACAATATCGAGATATTTTTTGGATATCGCCCAGCACTATCGTCACATTTTTTATATTACGATATATCGTTTAACGATTACACCCCTAATTTTTAGCACATTTTGCTTCTATAATTGTTCTTGAATCTTGCTGTTAAAACAAATTTATACAAACTCTGTATATCTTTGTAAAAGTAAAATATCTTAATTTTTTATTTTTCCCAACCCTGGTCTTTATTCTGTAAACTAGTGTCAGAGTGCTGCCCTTGAGGCAATCCGGTTTACTTGAATGTTAAAGTTTAAGAAGTCATGTCAGCAATGATTTAAAGTTAATCACAGAATTGTTTTAACACACATTTGTGTTAAAAGAAATCTGTAAGACATTTTCTTCTTTAATAATATTCTTCGTTTTATGTTATTTGCAAGTTTATATTGACATTAAAGATGGTTCAAAACACAATGTTTAGTGTTGTATAGAAGTTATTTTATTGAAACATTTGAACACTAGTACCAGGAGTCCATGATACGCCTCATGCTCATGAATCTCATGCCACCCATATTGCTGAAGCTCCTGTACTCTCCAGGCCTGAAGTATAACATCTTGCCTCTGTAGTTGGGCTGCTCATACATGAGCCAGTGGCCGTCCATCACATGACAGGACTGGCAGTGAGACATGCGGTAACGGTCCATGATGTTGTCACAGTCATCCGTCATCTCGTGCATCTGACCCATGAAGTTCTCCCTCTCGTAGATCCTCATTCTGAAGGAGCCTTTGTACTGTAGTGAAGTTGTTAGTCAGTAGTTTAGGTTCATTAGCTTTTATGAATCCGCATTCTGAAAGTATTGTGAAAGTATGCTTTTTGGGCAAAAATATTTTTTTACAAATGCAAAATGTTCATGCTCACCATAGGGATCATACGGCAAGATCTGATACAGTCGTTCATGCCAAACATAGACATGTAATCAGCGTACTCGCCCCTCCTGAAGAAATACTGATTTCCCATGTAGTTGGGGCGATCATACATCATCCAGCATCCACTCTCTATTCTGCAAGAGTGACAGCGGTTTAGGTAGGAGGAGAAGTCACCACAGTCGCTCATGCACTCATAAGAGCGACCCTGGAAGTTCCTGTCCTCGTAGAAGATGACCTGGAACAAACAAAAATGTTCAGCATTGACTTAATTACTATTTATAAATACTATATTAAACGTCACCAAACACAATATCCAATTGACTCTTTAAAACCATTTTGTTGTATTTGAATTGCAGTGTTACTCTATATCAATTATAGATGAGATACCATTATAAATCAGAAAATCAAATAAATCATGTTTTAGTAAGATGTTGAGAATTATTAAGACTTACCTTTCCGTGCATGGTTGTGGTTGTGGTTATTCCAAACTTGCTACTGTAATGACAGCCTGCTGCCTTATTTATGCTATATGGACTCCCAAAGAATTTGTATTCCTATTGTTTAAAAGGGCCTTAGTCAGCTGCATGGTGTAGTGAGTGGTAGAGTTTGCTGCTACAGACCTGAAAGGGTTATTATTTAAAGCCTTGTGGTGTAGAATATTAGACATTTCTGCTTGTAAAGCAATTCCAATGACAAGAAAGCATTTTAAACAGCCATAATGAAGCTCAAACCAAATATGCTTGGGTAACCTGGGCTTGTGGAGGAAGTTAACAAACACACATTTTTATTATTAAGTTTAATGTTAATTAAAACTACAGTAACCGTTGTTTGCTTTCAAAAAATTAATTCAATGATTTCACATTAAACTAATGGTAAACTTATTTACTTATTTTCACTGACAGAAATAAAAAAGCTTGTTAAATTGCTTAAATTGTTTAAAAAAATCCCTGCATTTTAATGCATTGTATTTTTAGGGCTTGCATTTTTATGGGCAAAAAATTCTACATGGTTGTATATTTAACCAATGCATATTTCAATTAAAAACATTTCACATTTTCGTTATTAAAAATTCAGATTGAATATGAATTGTTTAAAAATACAACCTATACAATAGCATCAGCAGAATAATGTTATAATCTGTTCACGGTTGGGATGCTCATATTGACCGTTAAACCATTAACCGATAGTAAGAATTGTGACCGATTAATACTATCAGTTAAACGGTTAAAAGGGTATTTTTTATTTTTCATTTTTATTTTTTAAAAATGCTGTATTTGTTAACTCACGGGGCACAACGACACTTGCAACCACACGTCTCTACACATACATATTTCGCAAAATGAAGCAATGGGAAAGAAGCCTACTATGTGGGACCATTTCGGCAGAAAGGGCGACGAAGTTACTTGCAAAATATGCTATGCGGTATTAAAATACAGCAGTAGTACAAGCTCTTGACTGGTGGAAAGCAAATGAAAGGCGATTCCCAAGGCTGGCCGCTCTAGCGTGGTGTTATCTCTGTATTCCCGGGCACCAGTGCCATCTGAATCCTTAATGCTTTTCGTAGTGTGGTTTTGGTCAAGTTTACTAAAGTAAACATTGTCACGTATAGATGGTTTATAGAACAATTATTCAGAGTCGCCCTCTGTCGTTTCAAAGTACAACACAACAGTAGATATTTTCACACTTCCTCAAACAGACAAATGTCAGCGGAGGCTCGCACTGCGAAGACAGACGAAAGTATAAACAAGGCTTTCTGCGGCGGGTCTAACTGTCAACAGGCTGTGCTCCAGACTAACCCACATCATTTAGACATGTTACTTTAAAAATAAAATAAAAACCAGTCAAGGTGTGGATTGAGGTAGGCCTGCTATTTTTAGTTGACGTAAAAACTATTTTGGTTCTTCAAAGCTTCAAACGGATTCAGTGTATTTTCGTTTTGTTGAAAAATTTTTTTAGTGTAGGCATATTTATTTTATGCTTTTTATTTATATGATTTTATTCAATTTTCTCTGTTGTCAGAAAAGCTGCAGGTGTGTGAAAATGTGACAATGTGTGAATCCAGGTTCTGTTGTTGTGTATGCTGCTGTTTGCACAGTAAAATAAACCCGAGAAAAAAGTATTTTTAATGGGTCATAAACACTCATCAATTGTATTTTTATTTGATGTCAATTCAATATTATAATCTTATCAGTTAACGGTTAATAATGAATTAATAAGCATCGGTTGTCGGTCGGGAAAATGAACCGAAATGAGCATCCCTAGGGATTGTTACTTTCATTGTAGGCCTACACAGGGAAAGTAACAATGGAGACTTTAAACAAATACACTTTTCTGCATATATACTGTCCCTGATTTAATCATCACATATTTTACTGCTTACTCCATTTCTGTAAATCAGATTTTGTGAATGAATTACTCTTTCTACCAGTTGCTCTGGTCTTTGTCAACAAGCACTTGCACCACCTGCTGGTGAGCTGACTAATAGCAGATTAGGAAACCATGCATCGGTACTTCCCAGATGTGCAATTTTTGAATTTTGAACCACTGAATTTGTGGAAGCAAATTTATAAAGTGAAAGAAAATAAACCTGTTGAATATTATAGGTTGTATTATAGATTTTTACAGACCGAATCATTTTAAGTCTGAAGGTGAATATGGATTATACATTTTTAATAATGAAAAATATTTAAAGCTTGAATATACAACCATGTTGAATTTCAGTCCATAAAAATGCAAGCCCTTAAAAAATACAATGCTTTTAAAGGCAAGCATTGTTAATGCAATGTATATTTTTTCAGTTAGTGCAGTGCAATTTAACAAGTTCCAAATACATTTTTCCATTAATTTTCTTCCATAAAGTAACACTACATAACATTTCACGAATATTCAACTGACTTTTTCCTCCCTTTGCTTGTCAGAGTGTTGGGAGTGACTGTTGTTAGAGTTGTTATATATTTACATAGTTTTTTGCAGATTGAGCAATTAGTAGTTGCTTCAGTTTTAAATGTGCTACTTTTAAATATTTTCTACTTTAAAAAAAATGAACTAGTTTCCTTAACTTTTTGAAGTGAGGTTGGTTGGAATTTGGGCTGGGTATTGACACAAATTTCGATTCGATTTTAATTAATTTAATCTCGATTATTTGGATATATCAGGTACAAGAATGTTCACGCTTTGTCAAAAGAGTTAGGCTCCAAAAAGTATTTATGAATATATTTATTTTCATCCCCATAACTATTAAAAAACAACGGCATGCTCGGTCAGTGTGATCGGTTCGGGGCGCGCGCACCAGTGGCCATATGTCTTAACTTTAACCCCCCTGTCCTACACTCATTTGTTGACGGACAAGTAGTTGATTAAAATGTCAATAAAATGTCAATAACAAAATAATAACCATAAGGGAATCACCAAAATACAAGATGGATTCTGCATTCATTAGTGTAAGTGGCGATCGGTAGTGGATAATAATATCTAATGTAACAAACTGACGTTAACAAGGTAACGCTGTTGAGGCTCACGCAGCCTCTCCAGGAGAAATCACAACACATGAGAAACTCAGTAGCATACTGCGGTAATAGTTTTTATACTTATAACATATAATACAGTTAAGCAACATAACACAACTTAAAATGTGATTTCAAATGACAGCTCAATAAACAATTAATCAACATTTAAGTCACTTACATTTTAGATGAAATATTTACTGTTTCAGCAGTGAAAATATTTCCAAACAAAGATCACAGCAGAACCACGCATCTTATAGCAACAGTGTGTTACTGAACGAGGTTGAATCAAAGATCCAACCTCTTCGTAAATGAGGTCGTTGGATGAATAATCAGCCGTTTGAACGAATCGTTTGAATCAATGACTCACTCATTCAGATGGTCACCTGAGCCACCTACTGGCGGTTTAGTTTCATGTTTAAACATTCTTTACAACTTTTCTTATTTGTATATTTAAAAAAAAATGGTAAACAATCTCATAACATTATTTAATGCAGTTGTAATTTATCAGTGTAAATTATTTAATTTGCTTTGTAACAGCCCTATAATGTCTTATTCTTATATTTTATCAATAAATGGTAATAAAAATATACAAATTTGAATATTAAAAAAAACATAGCCTATATTTAATAAGATTAGGGGAAAATGCCCTTCATAAAAGGTAAAAATATAACAAATAGTCCGGACAACCACATTTTTTAATCGGACAAGTGAAAGACGTAAACGGGCTTAATTTCGAGCCCACTCTCTTAAGTCAAAATAACAGAGTTCGTGGAATAAGACAGAATAAGTCAGGGTCGGCGTGACGGGGGCGTGTTATTTCAGAAATCTCGTGGTACAAACAAAATAAGCTTGCGCTCACAGCGCTCTCAACAACTCAGTTCAATATAACTTGTTCACACTTCACAGCAATCTTTCTCCAACTCTCCGTGCAGACCTCACACACACATCACGCCCCTCCGCCACATGTTTAGCTGCAGAGCTTTTTAAATTCATGCAGTCAAGCATCACCAGTCATACTGTATAACAGAAATAAATAAATAAACATTATGAAAGCAAAAAATACATTTCAGTTCTTAATAAAGCTGCCTGAGCTGCTGCAGAGGGTGAACTTCTTTGTTAAGAACTGAAATGTGTATTTATTTATTTTTCACATTCATTATTTGTTTATTTATGTGTTTCTGTTATTTCCAGAACTCTAGAAATGTTGTGTTTTCAGGCACTGTGCCCTTCGCGAGACAGGTTCATCTCAGTGGTCAGTTTTTGAAACAGATGTCTTGAATAAATACAAATACTGTAAACACACTTTTCACCTCTTCTGCTACACACAGGTCTACATCAAGATATATCGTAGATCAAATAGTCTGGCAATGAATAGAGTAGGCTATTTCAGAATCACTGATCGCATCGATATGATGGACAAAACTGTATTGTAGTTATGAGTACACCAGTCCTATGCAATTATTCTTGCCTCACTAAATGCCGCAAAGTGTCCTCCTTTTTGGTGTTATGGAAATGGCTACGGGTGATCATGTATTTTGGGAAATGCGGGGTTATCTGAGTTCGGTTGTATGGTTGTGCTCTATAGATTTATTTGCAAACTACAACTGTTTATTAAGTTAAAGGTTTGTTGCTGATTAGAACTTGAAGTGCGATGAGGTCTTAAAATGTTTTGAGAAGGTATTCAAAAAGTCTTAAAAAGGTATTGAAATTAACTTCAGGATTCCTGCATATACCCTGATAAACTTTCATAGCGCAGAAGTATTATTAGGGATGCACCGAAATCAAAATTCTTGGCCGAAAGCCGAAAACCGAAAAACCGAAATAAATTATGCCAATTATTAGTACCATTGCATTTATGGCTATGACTGTGTAACTTTAATAAAAATCAAGGCAGTGCAATTGCATAAATTAATATTAAAGTTTCACATAATAAATCAATTACAAATTATGCAAATATGTATTTAGCACATTGCAACAATGCACAGAATAAAATAAAAATGTTTAACTTGACCTCACTGAAATAATAATATACAGACCTACTGGCAGAAAGGTACAGAAATTTAATACAGTAATCAAACATAAAATAACTGCATATTTAACTGTTTAAATTAAAGATTAATCCTTATTAAACTTACAAAAGCTATTCAATCAAGAGCAGTGAGTGATGTCCTTGTCTTTTGTTGATATTAAACACACCGCAGTAAAGGTTACTGCCCCTTTAAGAGCCGATGCAGGGATATACGTCGTCTTTCTCGACTGTATACAGTTCACTTAAGGATTATAGAGACTATGTCTGCTAGGATACTCATCAAGATGGACATGTTGACATACTTTTTGTGTGAGTTTGTCCGTTTAAGCGCAAGACTTGAAAGATAACTCAATATTTGCGCGCTGTGAGACGAGTGCGCGCTTTTGGGTGAATGCACACAGATCTTCTCACAGCGCGCGTGAGTTCTCATTCCCGTCTTCTGGCTCTACACCCGGTGATGACGCGAAAACGACTGGTCATATTCGGATATATGGCAGCACTCGCATGCATTGAACAAAGTTTACAAAGAGAGACCGTTTTGCCCTCGTTTTTTCTTTTATTATCGCTGTTGTTGTAGTGTATCACCGAGGAGCCAGCACGTGTATCCATCAACAGAAACATAAACAAAGCATTATTTTCAAGTTAAAACCCATAGATGCGTCATCAGATGTGAGATGAACCACATACGTCCACACCGCAGACATGTTGCTTGTTTAGACCGTTTAGACAAGCACGTGCAGGTCGCGGTTTCTGTTTGTGTCACCACATTTCGGCCTTATTGTTTCGGTGATAAAAGTCTTTCGGCCGAAAACCGAAAATGCCCTTTTGGGCCATTTTCGGCCGAAAATTTTCGGTGGCCGAATATTCGGTGCATCCCTAAGTATTATAATACGAACGGCTCCAATACAGAGCGGCACAAAGCGTTTATGCGCATCCCGTGCCCTGATACACGGGAAGCAACACTGAATCACAGCGCTCAGCGCTCTGTGCATTGAAAAGTTCAAAAACACAAAGGGAAAACATATCGATGCATGGTGTATTGTCGTGGAAATTCTCAATCCAGACTTCAGTGACTTCAAATTATCTGACTTCACCATGGACAATTCAAAACAACTCACAGTTGTTAATATAAAACTACAGAATCTCGAGGTAATTCCCTTCTCGAATACATCTAACACAATTTCAATACTTCGAGGTAATTCGCCTTCCGAAGTAAGGTGACGGCGTCCTGTCGAGAAGCTACTATCGCTAGCATTAACAGCATCTATACACTCTCACCGACCTTCTCAGGCGTACTCTTGGTTCTGCAGGATCCTTAATACTAACGTATTACAGCCTCACCCAGAGAACGGCTCTAAAGTCTTCCAACACTATCACTGTCTCTACTGTGATCTCTTAAGCGCAGGATCTTTAGTACTTCAATTCCTCAGCTGCGCAGCATACTGACACCACTCCCAAGTTGCTTTTTGCTGAAATGAAGTTTTATTCACGGCCGAGAGATCACTGGTCACAACAACCAAATGAGTCTCTCCGAACAGAAAGATGCATGTGCATTTAAATTTTTACAGTTGACATTGAAAATCAGTGTCACTCAAACCTTCTTCATTGTGGTTCTGGTGACTGGTTTATAATGATCTAAGGTAATCATATGACTCTTCTTAGTTGTGCTAAGCACCTTTTTGGGGAAGTCTACATGGTCTTATTAAAAGAACAATACAATCTCTAGTCCACCCGGGGCCTGTACCATGATGGTAGTTTAACAAACTCAGGGTTACAGGATTAGTTTTGATTGACAAAACCAAAACAATCTATTCAGGCTTTGTTGGTCCCATGATGCTGATCATCTAGCCTGACATGGTCATACTCAATTCTAGTCAGAATATGAGTCTGAAACTGCTCCATTGGGCTTTGATTATGGGGCGTTTCACCCGAATCAGGAAAGACCAATCAGAGCAATGGAGCAACGTGTAACGTTAGTTGTCAAATGTCAACAGAACTCAACTGCACTGTGTTGCCAAGTCCGTGTTTTTCCCGCGGGTTGTTCTCCATGTCCACGGGTTGGAGCGACCCCAATTATGTGATATATAGCCCCAGGAATGCGAATTTTAGCAAGCAACCTTTCCAAAATATCATATTTTGCCAACCAAACGCAATTTTTTTTCCGGAGAACCCCCTGGAAAGCTATTGGGATTGTTTTGGGCTATAGTTTTGAGTAGCAATGCAACATTGCAAAATCTTGGCAACTCTGTCTGCACGCTCGCTGGATTAAGTAACGTTAGAAGAAAAAGGTGATTGTAAATGACCTTTGCCAGTGTTGTAAAAAAGGAATTTAAGGATACACAGTGTACTTACCAACATGATCATCATTTCTGAGAGAAATGGTGAAGGTGAATGCATATTCGAACATGTTCTCCGTTTAGTGCCCAAGTAACCCAAGTGCCTTTGATGACGTGGATGATTACGTTACTGTTTATCATCTGTCCATCATCGTCTAAAGCCCGCCCTGAGAATTTCATTGGTCCGAACAGTGGTCCGAACAGTTTCTGTTCGGTCATAATAACTCCTCTATGGATCGAGTCCAGACCACATTGCCCGAGCAAAACATTTTGTGGGCAGGGTTAAATTCGGCTGGCATCCAGGCTACTGATCATCAGCTTTCTCTGTCAACTCAGGCTTTGATCCTGAGTGTAGGAGTTTAGCTGTGACATCAGTAGTGAACAGCCAATCACATGCTGTGGATCAGTGAAACTGAGATTCACTTCTCCTGAGAGAGGCAGCGAGATTCACTTCTCTCTTCTGCAGAAAATTACATGATTGAAAAATATTACAAATTTAAACAAATTTACACAGCAAGAAGAAAAGAGCTGCCTCAATGCAAACATTTTTAAATGTAAGTTATGAAGTTAGATTAGTTGATGTATAGACAGAATTTTAGCTCACATGTAGTAATTTTTATAGCTTTATTTATCTAGCTTATTTGTATGACCTTTTTATAGGCTATTTATATAAATTTTAACAAAGTGCATTAATGATTGATTTAGTTAATGATACATGTATAATTGATTAAGGGTATAATAATTACATAAATTATATTTAAATAATTCACAATTATTGTTATTATTATTATAAATAAGCATTGTTAAAAGCCAGATGCTTTAGTCTTTAAAGTAGTGATCTTTAATTTGGAGTAGAACAAGGGGGTGTGACTTTATTGCATCGAAGGTGTGTCACTTTCTGCTGATTGGTCCATATGGATTTCAATAAGTTAACTCAATAAACAGTATTTATGTTTTTGAATTTCGTAATAAAATGGATGTAATTTGAAATCTTAGTTTCTTTCATATAACTAGTAACAAAGCACAAAGAATATTTTGATTTATTGGATGGGAGGCACACTACAGTGTTTCCGTTCATTCATCAACTGAAAACAGGATGACTAATCCATTCTTGGGAATCGATATGGGTTCGTGAAAATGAGAATCAATTAAAATTGAAAAATCTATATTTTTTTATACCCAGTACTTATTCAAAAGCCCTCTCATGTCTTAAATTTTTTGGTCTTGTTTTTATTTGCCTACAGTATTGGTGAGGACTTGTTTCTCTTATTGTTTCTTAATTTAACAAAGCAAAACAAGAATCCAAAAACATGAATCACAATTGTAATCACAGCAACTGCTGTTCCACTTCCTGCCTCAGCAACAGAGCCCTATACCTGAGAGTCTTGTGTGAGTCTATGATAGTCATAGTCTGGGTTTTACAGGCATAGGCCATGGGTCTGCAGTGTCATTTTTTTATTGACCATGCCCCAAGTTCATGACCCAGCACCCATGCCTGCTACAGCATTTGATCCAGTGCCAAAGGCCTTATCTGTTCCAGAACCAGACCCGTTGATTAGGTCACAGATCAAACCTTGCTGGTTCTTGCAGAAGCTCAAACATTCTTCATAACACACTAGAATGAACCTTATTGGTTCAAGCAAGCAAGCTTGAGCTTCCAATTATCATAACTGATGTGTGTGTTGATGAGTGTTTCTATGTGAATGAAAGAATAAATTAATCTGTTCCTGTATAAAGCGATCATGTTTTTATTTTTTATTTTTTTATGGACTAAACCACCACCACCATATGGATTAGTTTTATATCTTTATAAACTTCAAAAAGTCAAAAAGTGGTAGTTGCGTAGCTGTCAATGAAAGGACAGAAATCTTAATTTGCAAAGTCTTACAGGTTTCGAGCAACCTAAAGGGCCGTACACACCGGGACGAATATCGGCACGCGTTATTAGCCAGCGTTTTTCAACACGTTTTTTTATGTTCACACCCGAGCGATTTTCGCTGACGATGAGCCGAGTGAACATGCAAATTCATTCCCTGACTTTAGATGGCACTTAATGTAAAACAGAAATACCCCAGTACACAAGGTGGCGCTGCGCAACTTAACGCTTCTGACACTCGGTTTTCACTCAGAAGAAGAGAGCAAGTATTTACGCGCTTGTCAAAATCATACAAAGAACGAGACCAGCAGCTCTACATTCATCTTGCCTTGCATCTTCCTCGTCTTATTTCTTCCCGGCAGTGTAGACGCTACTTGGCGCATATCTTCTTCGCCGTTACGTATGTGTGCTCGGCAAGATCGCTTTGTGTTTGAGCGCCCCCAAGTCGTGTTTTACTGTAACTTCAGAAGCTCCAGACACGTGAGCAAAAGCGGCAATCTCATTGGTCGTATAGTTTTTGACGCGGTGCGTCAAACCAAAAAACAGGCCTTAAGGGTGAGTAATTAATGGCAGAATTTTCATTTTAAACTAACCCTTTGTTTTTAGGGGTTTTCACCCCCCTTTATGACCTGACTGTGGAAGGGCGCATACAAGAGACCAGAGCGAGAGAGCAAATGCACGCCCAGTAACGCACAATTTGTTTTTATTAACAAGGCCCAGTTTGAAACAGGATTTGTAGCTTGTCTAATGCTGAAAGATGGAGCGGTCCCAGTGATAAGGTTGTGCATTGGAAACGCAGGCAGTGAGTAAAACTGCTTCAGATGGCTTTGTGTTTGTTGGCTATCAGCACGTAAGTTACACATCAGTACACAACATGATCGTGTATAGTTTATTTATCAATGGAGCATGCAATGTATGGCGTGTGTTTAAATACATTTGTTTAGCTGACCACTATAGATGTGTTTTTTGTAAAACCACCCCAAACATACAGTTTTTCTATGTAAACACTAGTCTGATGTGCAAACCGTTCCGCTTGATACTGCTAATGTTTAGCCGCATACAATGATCCAATAAACAAAATCATGTCCTCATAAACCATGAGTAAACACACACAAATTATGTAAAACTCATGACAAGCCACTAAGCAAATACAGTTACAGTGCATACCACATTGAGACGTCCTACTGTTGCTGCTGCTCCTGTTCAACTTCAGCCTCCGGATCAGATTCTGGATCATATATGTTTGGTTGAATCTGATTGATAGCCATGGTTTATTTAGGATAACGTTTTCTTTTCCACGTTTAAGGATGTCACAGCTTTCAGATGCTCTCAACGCAATAGCGGCGCACGCTCGTGGTTCTTTAGCTCTGCCCACACGTTAGGCATCCAGCCGCTCGTTTTTTTCCCCGGAAAGACTCGGAACAGTGTATCTTTCTTTTATAAATACAGGTCCTTCTAAAAAAATTTGCATATTGTGATAAAAGTTCATTATTTTCCATAATGTCATGATAAAAATTAAACTTTCATATGTTTTAGATTCATTCCACACCAACTGAAATATTTCAGGTCTTTTATTGTTTTAATACTGATGATTTTGGCATACAGCTCATGAAAACCCCAAATTCCTATCTCAAAAATTAGCATTTTGCGTGGCATGTAATTAGCATTAACCTGCTTTCGGCTTATTGAAGTGCGAGAGCAAATTTAAATGCATTCAGACAGAGCGAGCTAGCGTTTTGCATGAAATAAGGACATATATCACAAACGCAGACTCTTTTAAGACCCAGAAAAATTGTAAAGATGTTAGAGTAGAAGAGGTTCAGTCACAAGGCTGCACCTGTAACTGCATGAGGGATAATATGAGCCGTAAATCTCCTGTTGACACGGTGCTCGCTTTATTTAACATCACAATTGACGTAACATTTGGAATAGTACTCCGAGTCAGATACGGACAATATTATTTTTGATGTCACTAAAAGGAAATAACCCGGTTTAGTAATAAATTAATGTAAACGCGGTTTACTTGCGTTGTCAATTTACTGGTTTGCATGTCAAAGGGGAAAAATGGTTATTTCAATAAGCTGATATTTGTGAGTTATTAGCTTACTGGTGTGCTTGTAAACTGTCTCTAATTACGAAGCCTATCTTGTTGTTCACCCTCTACTGCTTCCCTCTGCTTTCTCCCTTTCCCCCCGTGATTTGGTCTAAATCGCGAATATAAGATGACCCCACATTTTTCAGCCTATTTTAGGACAAAAACCTCGTCTTATATTCGGGTATATACGGTAATATGACTACAATACCTATGCAGACTGACTGTGAGAGAGGGCTGCACACTTAATCAGAATCGGACTGCAATCGCAATTTGGCATATGTGCGATTATGAAATCATATATCATTTTTTTTTTTTTTTTAATGAAATAAATATATGCCTAGCTTGTTATTGAAGAGCGGCTCTGTGATCAGCAGTAAACACTGCTCCATCTGAAAGCACTGCGAGTTTTAACCGCTTATAATGTGCGTTTGAAAAAACTAAATTCATATTGTCAGTCGAGTGTTTGATATTTCCCTTTTGTGAGCTGATGTGGCTTCTTATCACAGAATGAGGCAGACAATGAATTATTTGATAGTATTCTATACAGTGATAAAGTCTATGTCGATTAGCACTGCATAATAATATACTTTATTATTATGAAAATACCCGAGAAGGCTTGAAGAACTCAAATACACATATATTGTGTTTATTGTCTTCATGTTTAATCAAAGCGTTTCTATCATCTTTTTATTCAGCTACACAGCGCAAGCTTCACATTAGGGATTTCCTGAAAATGTCATTATATTACTTCTGTCTGAGGCAAATGTGGGTGTGTTTAGTGCCCAGCAGTGCTCACTTCGTCCTATATTGGTTAAAAAAATTAGAGGCTGCTCACTGCAGAGCAAATGGGTGGAGTGCACATGTAGCTCCTCCCCACTAGAACTCCAGAGAGGAGGGGTGAATGTGGAGCTAGAATATCCAACCACAACCTAACCCTATCCACAACTTTATCCCTCCACCCCATTGGAGCTCCAAAGAGGAGGAGCTGAATGTTATTTGACTCTGCAGTAAGTACCACTTGAAAAAAAACGGAAAAATAATACTTCTCTAAATAAATGTATATGACAATCCATATGTTTTTCTTCAGTGTACAGGAGATATCCCCCACAGTGGTTGCAAAAGAGGCTCATATTTCATATTAAAGACAGACTCGTTCTTGATTTTGCATACCCCCTACAAAAAGAAATTGATATCACAGATTTTAATAATAAATCCTTAGACATTTCTAGTGATTTTAGTCATAGGCTATTATTATTAAGTATTATTATTATTATTATTATTATTATTATTATTATGCTGTTATATTTGTTGTTAAATACAATTTTTTTTTAATAATTAAAATGTTATTGTAATAGTAATATTTCCTATTTTGTTAAATATTATTATATATATATACAGGTCCTTCTAAAAAAAGTAGCATATTGTGATAAGTTCATTATTTTCCATAATTTAATGATACAAATTTACATTTCATATATTTTAGATTCATTGCACACCAACTGAAATATTTCAGGTCTTTTATTGTTTTAATACTGATGATTTTGGCATACAGCTCACGAAAACTCAAAAATTAGCATATCATGAAAAGGTTCTCTAAACGAGCTATTAACCTTATCATCTGAATCAACTAATTAACTCTAAACACCTGCAAAAGATTCCTGAGGCTTTTAAAAACTCCCAGGCTGGTTCATTACTCAAAACCGCAATCATGGATAAGACTGCCGACCTGACTGCTGTCCAGAAGGCCATCATTGACACCCTCAAGCGAGAGGGTAAGACACAGAAAGAAATTTCTGACCGAATAGGCTGTTCCCAGAGTGCTGTATCAAGGCACCTCAGTGGGAAGTCTGTGGGAAGGAAAAAGTGTGGCAAAAAACGCTGCACAACGAGAATAGGTGACCGGACCCTGAGGAAGATTGTGGGAGAAGGACCGATTCCAGACCTTGGGGGACCTGCGGAAGCAGTGGACTGAGTCTGGAGTAGAAACATCCAGAGCCACCGTGCACAGGCGTGTGCAGGAAATGGGCTACAGGTGCCGCATTCCCCAGGTCAAGCCACTTTTGAACCAGAAACAGCGGCAGAAGCGCCTGACCTGGGCTACAGAGAAGCAGCACTGGATTGTTTTTTGTCAGGCTGAAAGTTTGAAGATTGCTTGACCCAAAGTTAATGAAGATTCGATTAGAGTGGAACAATCAAATGCATACAATGGATTCCTAAAGTTGTTCAAAATCTTATAAAAGTCATTTTATATTATATTTGACCATGAGGAATAATGCTGTCTCCATCCTAGGCCATGGCATTGATGATGCTTTACTAGATTTTGTTTCATTATGCTTAAAAATGAAACAAAGATGTTGTAATATAGTAGTTCAGAAGTGCTTTATTTTCAAGTAACAAAAATTGTCTCTCTTTTAATTTCTCATTAATACGATTTTCTTTTTAATAGAAGGAATCATTGATGCGCTTCATGCTCATGAATCTCATGCCACCCATATTGCTGAAGCTCCTGTACTCTCCAGGCCTGAAGTACGACATCTTGCCTCTGTAGTTGGGCTGCTCATACATGAGCCAGTGGCCGTCCATCACATGACAGGACTGGCAGTGAGACATGCGGTAACGGTCCATGATGTTGTCACAGTCATCCATCATCTCGTACATCTGACCCATGAAGTTCTCCCTCTCGTAGATCCTCATTCTGAAGGATCCTCTGTGCTGCAAACATATAAACAGTAATATAAAATTGTGCCAAGCTTTTATAAACTCTTATATTTTGTGAAGTATATATTGTTCACTTACCATAGGGATCATACGGCAAGATCGGATGCAGTCGCTCATGCCAAACATAGACATGTAATCAGCATACTCGCCCCTCCTGAAGAAATACTGATTTCCCATGTAGTTGGGACGATCGTACATCATGAAGCATCCGCTCTCCACTCTACAAGAGTGACAGCGACTCAAGTAGGGGGACATGTCAGCTGTGTCACTCATGCACTCATAAGAGCGACCCTGGAAGTTCCTGTCTTCATAAAAGACAGCCTGAAAATATTAAAGATAAGAGTTTACTAGGGATAAATGCATTTCAGTAAATATTGCCTTCTACTAGAGAGAGAGAAAGCAGTATTTTGATATATATATTTTTTTTATTACTTACCCTGCACGTGCTCATGCTAGTGGTAGTCATTTTAATATTTATTTATTGGCTGCTCTTCTGTTTACACTGCTCTGTCCTCCTGACATGTCTCACCCTTACTTTTATACCCGAGCGAACTGAATAAAACCGTGTGCTTGCTATTGAGATTGAGGACAACCTCCTGACTCAGCAGACCAGTATGGAAGCATTTAGAGTGCATTCATTGTGAACCATTTTGACTGGACCTACAGGTTATATACACTACACAATAACATTTGTCATAACGTTTTTCAAAATGAAATTTCTTTATAAAAAAAAAAATAATAATAATCTAAATGGATTTTTTACATTTAAACATTTAAAATGTTTAAACATGTTGAGATGCAGAACAATAGGTTTTGTCAAGGTCATTTGTTTTAAAAAAATGTCATATGTATTTTTTTGCGAACATGCTAGGTTAAAAAATTACTTTTTAAATTAAGGTTCTTCTGATTGATGATTGTTTTAATATACCTTTCAAAAACAATGTCACAACACAGACTTTTGGTGTTTTGATCTATTGATCAAATGTTTGATTTTCGACTTTGAACACAGTATGAACACAGCTGTAAGTTAGTCAAAAACACAGATTTTTCTCTTCCCAATACTTGTAATTTAAGTAAAAAGCTAATGATTATGGTAAGATAACAAGTGGCTACACGTTATCAGTTTAAACATATGTGTTTAATTATTATTGTTAATGATTTTATTCCTTATGTTATTTTGTGGTTTATGTGTATGTGTGTACATGCTGGGGATGGCCATCTTGTTTGTATATTTATATATTTGTAGATATTAGATTAAGGAAGTTTAAACAGTGGTTTAAAATACATACTCTAAGCCATAGGGAAAGAAAATACAGGTCCTTCTCAAAAAATTAGCATATTGTGATAAAAGTTCATTATTTTCCATAATGTAATGATAAAAATTAAATTTTCATATATTTTAGATTCATTGCACACCAACTGAAATATTTCAGGTATTTTATTGTTTTAATACTGATGATTTTGGCATAAAGCTCATGAAAACCCAAAATTCCTATCTCAAAAAATTAGCATATTTCATAAAAAGCATATTTCATCCGACCAATAAAATTAAAGTGTTTTTAATACAAAAAAAGTCAACCTTCAAATTATTATGTTCAGTTATGCACTCAATACTTGGTCGGGAATCCTTTTGCAGAAAAGACTGCTTCAATGCGGCGTGGCATGGAGGCAATCAGCCTGTGGCACTGCTGAGGTGTTATGGAGGCCCAGGATGCTTCGATAGCGGCCTTAAGCTCATCCAGAGTGTTGGGTCTTGCGTCTCTCAACTTTCTCTTCACAATATCCCACAGATTCTCTATGGGGTTCAGGTCAGGAGAGTTGGCAGGCCAATTGAGCGCCGTAATACCATGGCCAGTAAACCATTTACCAGTGGTTTGGGCACTGTGAGCAGGTGCCAGGTCGTGCTGAAAAAATGAAATCTTCATCTCCATAAAGCTTTTCAGCAGATGGAAGCATGAAGTGCTCCAAAATCTCCTGATAGCTAGCTGCATTGACCCTGCCCTTGATAAAACACAGTGGACCAACCCCAGCAGCTGACATGGCACCCCAGACCATCACTGACTGTGGGTACTTGACACTGGACTTCTGGCATTTTGGCATTTCCTTCTCCCCAGTCTTCCTCCAGACTCTGGCACCTTGATTTCCGAATGACATGCAAAATTTGAGCGACAGTCCAGTGCTGCTTCTCTGTAGCCCAGGTCAGGCGCTTCTGCCGCTGTTTCTGGTTCAAAAGTGGCTTGACCTGGGGAATGGCACCTGTAGCCCATTTCCTGCACACGGCCTGTGCACGGTGGCTCTGGATGTTTCTACCCAGACTCAGTCCACTGCTTCCGCAGGTCCCCAAGGTCTGGAATCGGTCCTTCTCCACAATCTTCCTCAGGGTCCGGTCACCTATTCTCGCAGCGTTTTTGCCACACTTTTTCCTTCCCACAGACTTCCCACTGAGGTGCCTTGATACAGCACTCTGGGAACAGCCTATTCGGTCAGAAATTTCTTTCTGTGTGGTTACATTCTCGCTTTAGGGTGTCAATGATGGCCTTCTAGACAGCAGTCAGGTCGGCAGTCTTACCCATGATTGCGGTTTTGAGTAATGAACCAGGCTGGGAGTTTTTAAAAGCCTCAGGAATCTTTTGCAGGTGTTTAGAGTTAATTAGTTGATTCAGATGATTAGGTTAATAGCTCGTTTAGAGAACCTTTTCATGATATGCTATTTTTTTGAGATAGGAATTTTGTGTTTTCATGAGCTGTATGCCAAAATCATCAGTATTAAAACAATAAAAGACCTGAAATATTTCAGTTGGTGTGCAATGAATCTAAAATATATGAAAGTTTAATTTTTATCATTACATTATGGAAAATAATGAACTTTTATCACAATATGCTAACTTTTTGAGAAGGACCTGTAAGATCCTGTTTTTCATTTAATTTTATTTATTTTTATTTATCTATACCTGCATTTGCTGGGAATCTTGTTGATCTGCCCGCTCTGATGAGATCTAAAGAGAATTATTTTATGATGAATGAAGATTCTTAGTGAATAAATGGATTGCCCACCCTCATGTGACTGTAGGTTCACTTGATTGTTAGTTCAGCACAAAGGAAACACCAAGATGCAAGCCCATCTACTGGCTACTTGAGACTGATAAGCCTAGAAAAAAAGAGTTTCAGTTTTGACATATTACAAAAGAACTTTAGCTTTTCATGGGCCTCTATACCATGCTGCTTTGTCAGGAGTTTTCACAATAGGAGGCACATATTCTTTAGGTTTGGGCAGGTATAAATGTAAGGGTTAACATGAGTAGAGTGTCAGTGTACAGTACTAAAGTGCTCTAAAAGACTACCACTACCACCATGGGCAGGGTAAGTACTAATGATACTTAAAAATAAAAAACAATAGTACCCCAGCAAGCAAGTTTGCGTTTAAAAGACACATAATAGCCGTAAAGCACAGCCTTGACGTCTAGGCTAAAATAAGGCAAAATTTGGGCATTAACTGCGTTGTTTTATTATTTTTTGATGTTTCCTGGGGACTTCGTGCTGACATAACTAATCGTGAAAAGTGTTGCATTACATTTAGATCTATGGCATTATATTTAGATCTTGGCACGAAAGGTTGCAGTGATAATTACTGTAGCCGATTGAAGTTGAGCGCATGAAAGCATTGATCTTATCACTGCAACTCAGTTTTTTTACACTACTACTGAATGCTTTCATCTTCACTAACAGTGCAAATGTGATATAGTTAAGAGATCCGTTAAATAAAGCGGGAGTCACTCATGCACTTGTTGCATTACTGTCGAGTCCAGGCAGTATCCTTAACGGCATGTTTATTGCTTGGTAGCTTGTTCTGGTTTAACACCACGTATGTTACTTAGGCTACCTATTCTATTGTATGTAATGCGGCGAATCGGTGGGTGGGGCTAAACAGGCAGTGATGAAGTAGGTGTTAAAATTCTTCTGCAGAGCTGGTGCTTGCCTCCCTTTGACATCATAGATCCCCACTTTGAAAAACCTGTCGTTTGCTGGGCCTAGTGTCAATAACAGCTTTTATTGGACTAACAAGGAAGTTTTCAGTTCTGAAACTTACAGGATATTCTTATAGTATGATGACCCATATTGTCAAAAGCTCAAGGAAAATTTGATTTCTCAGTTCATGACCTTTCATAGACATCTAACCATAGCCCAAAAATAGACTAGTCATCTAGATTGTGAACATAACAAAGAAATTAATCCAAACCTTGTAATCACTGTTGACTTTGCTTACATGCTGGAATATCATACATCTCGCAAATTATTTGGGCAAAAACAAAATGTAACCAAATTCAAGATTATTTTGGCTGGAACTGGGTTACTCGTTGCCGGACTTTATCGGACCTATAGTTAATGGAGACCGTGAAATTGCTTGTTGGGATATCCTTAGGATGCTGCTTTTACTAATTTAAAATCCTAGGTATCTCATTCTTTCCTTTGTGTTCCAAAATAGATAATCTTCTACGAGGACAGGAACTTCCAGGGTCGCTCTTATGAGTGCATGGGCGACTGTGCTGACATGTCCTCCTATTTGAGTCGCTGTCACTCATGCAGAATAGAGAGTGGATGCTGGATGATGTACGATCGTCCCAACTACATGGGAAATCAGTATTTCTTCAGGAGGGGTGATTATGCTGACTACATGTCTATGTTTGGCATGAATGACTGTATCAAATCTTGCCGTATGATCCCTATGGTAAGAGCATAATACATAAAGTTTTACTCCCCCTAGAGCTGTTCACTAAATGCTCTTATAGCAATTTAGCACAAATTGTACATTTTTGTTCATACCTTTGCAGCACAGGGGATCTTTCAGAATGAGGATCTACGAGAGGGAGAACTTCATGGGTCAGATGCACGAGATGAAGGATGACTGTGACAGCATCATGGACCGTTACCGCATGTCTCACTGCCAGTCCTGTCATGTGATGGACGGCCACTGGCTCATGTATGAGCAGCCCAACTACAGAGGCAGGATGTGGTATTTCAGGCCTGGAGAGTACAGAAACTTCAGCAATATGGGTGCCATGAGATTCATGAGCATGAAGCGTATCAATGATTCTTATTTTTAAAATGTATTTTTGTGGTACTACAATAAAGTACAGTTGAACCAGTCCCTAAATTTAAGGTGCACTCAATAGTATTTTTTCTCACTAAAAAGTAAAGTGAATGAAAATGTCAGTGCTTTTGAACAAAACCAAAAGGCTATTTTGTTTATGGAGCTCATGGGGCCTGCCGTGTTTAGATCACATGACCTTTTATGTCTTGCAATTTGACAGATCTGCTAATAGAAATATTGAATGTACTTAGTATGTTTCATCTGCTCATTGTGCTTTACCAAACATAAAAATAATATAAAAACTCTCCAAACAATAAATAAATAAAAATGTAATGTTTAAAGAAGCAATTACTATTGGTGATAAATAAAACAATAAAACAATTACAATAAAACCTACTGCAGCAACTGACAGACTTGAAGTGATGAGCATTGTAAAACAATGGCAAAGGCCACAGTATAAAATTCAACTTTTGAAGACACTGCTGCAACACAGGAAACAATATGAGACAGTTAAAGAAAGAGCTCATTTCAAGTGCAAGCCCACCACCACAAAGCAAAACATTTATTTTGTTTAGTATAAGATTAAATAAAGTGGGGAAACAAGAAGATAAACTCTAATGTGAAGTAAGCATTTAATAAGCAAATGTCATGCATCAGTACGTATCAGTAGTAAGCTCAAGGGGTAAACTGAAAAAACAAAAAAAACAAAAAAACATATATATATAATATATAATATATACAGGTCCTTCTAAAAAAATTTGCATATTGTAATAAAGGTCATTATTTTCCATAATGTAATGATAAAAATTAAACTTTTATATATTGTAGATTCATTGCACACCAACTGAAATATTTCAGTTTTAATACTGATTATTTTGGCATACAGCTCATGAAAATCCAAAATTCCTATCTAAAAAAATTAGCATATTTCATCCGACCAATAAAAGAAAAGTGTTTTTAATACAAAAAAAGTCAACCTTCAAATAATTATGTTCAGTTATGCACTCAAAACTTGGTCGGGAATCCTGCGGCGTGGCATGGAGGCAATCAGCCTGTGGCACTGCTGAGGTGTTATGGAGGCCCAGGATGCTTCGATAGCGGCCTTAAGCTCATCCAGAGTGTTGGGTCTTGCATCTCTCAACTTTCTCTTCACGATATCCCACAGATTCTCTATGGGGTTCAGGTCAGGAGAGTTGGCAGGGCAATTGAGCACAGTAATACCATGGTCAGTAAACCATTTACCAGTGGTTTTGGTCAAAATCTTCATCTCCATAAAGCTTTTCAGCAGATGGAAGCATGAAGTGCTCCATAATCTCCTGATAGCTAGCTGCATTGACCCTGCCCTTGATAAAACACAGTGGACCAACACCAGCAGCTGACATGGCACCCCAGACCATCACTAACTGTGGGTACTTGACACTGGACTTCAGGCATTTTGGCATTTCCTTCTCCCCAGTCTTCCTCCAGACTCTGGCACCTTGATTTCCGAATGACATGCAAAATTTGAGCGACAGTCCAGTGCTGCTTCTCTGTAGCCCAGGTCAGGCGCTTCTGCCGCTGTTTCTGGTTTAAAAGTGGCTTGACCTGGGGAATGCGGCACCTGTAGCCCATTTCCTGGACACGCTTGTGCATGGCTCTGGATGTTTCTACTCCAGACTCCAGTTTCTACTCCACTGCTTTCGCAGGTCCCCCAAGGTCTGGAATCGGTCCTTCTCCACAATCTTCCTCAGGGTCCGGTCACCTCTTCTCGTGCAGCGTTTTTGCCACACTTTTCCTTCCCACAGACTTCCCACTGAGGTGCCTTGATACAGCACTCTGGGAACAGCCTATTCGTTCAGAAATTTCTTTCTGTGTCTTACCCTCTCGCTTGAGGGTGTCAATGATGGCCTTCTGGACAGCAGTCAGGTCGGCAGTCTTACCCATGATTGCGGTTTTGAGTAATGAACCAGGCTGGGAGTTTTTAAAAGCCTCAGGAATCTTTTGCAGGTGTTTAGAGTTAATTAGTTGATTCAGATGATTAGGTTAATAGCTCGTTTAGAGAACCTTTACATGATATGCTAATTTTTTGAGATTTTTGGGTTTTCATGAGCTGTATGCCAAAATCATCAGTATTAAAACAGTAAAAGACCTGAAATATTTCAGTTGGTGTGCAATGAATCTAAAATATATGAAAGTTTAATTTTTATCATTACATTATGGAAAATAATGAACTTTTATCACAATATGCAAATTTTTTGAGAAGGACCTGTGTGTGTGTGTGTGTATATATGTATATATATGTATATATATATATATATGTATATATGTATGTATGTATGTATGTATGTATGTATGTATGTATGTATGTATGTATGTATGTATGTATGTATGTATGTATGTATGTATGTATGTATGTATGTATGTATGTATGTATGTATGTATGTATGTATGTATGTATGTATGTATGTGTGTGTATTTAGTTGATTTTGAATTATGAATTATGAAAACAACAAAATAAATGTGTAAATATTTTGAATGATGTCACCAAACTTAAATAATTTGTTGCTAGGCATTTAACTTTTTACTTTAACAAGAATAATCTGGCTAGCTGAGTTGAAATAAACTGTTATTGTCAGTGATGTTGGTAGATTTGCTCAAATATCTCACCCGGTTGTCGAACAGTCTCTTACTAATTAGGAATGAATAGACTAAAGACAAAATGACTGCTGCTGACATTTCTATGTCCTGTCATGTTTGGCCTCTAGGTGTCAGCATAAAGTCAAACACGGGGGAAATAAGAGCCCTGTGTAATGCTGATTTTCCTCTACAGTGTAGTGAAAGTGATAAGAAGGTAAACTCCTGGGTGTTCACAAGGCATAGTGGGCTTGAACTCTGTCACATTTATGTGTCTAAATGGAGAAGAGAAAGCCAGGGCATGCTTTCCTTTTTCCCAATTAAATAGACTAATTCACCTGGCACACTCTGACCTCTCCAACATCAAGCACTCAGATCAGTGTCACAGACTTGCTATTGCTCACTTGCCATTTTCAATCTAATTAGCACAGATTAAATAAAGGTGATTGATAGGTTTTTACTACTTGCAAACTCATTACATGTGTTGGATAATTTTGGTAAATTTTTAATGGCTGTCAGTGGAGAACGGTGCAATTGCTGATTTGATATTGTAAGGTGTTGAATTCAAATTTTATATGTTCTTTGTTAAACAGATGTATTCAGATACTTTTAAAAACAAGTTATGGCATTCCTCATGCTTATAAATGTCATGACACTCATTTTCATGTCTGAAGTAAGTCATGTTTGCCTGTAAGGTCTTTAGTGTTTAATACAATTTTGTGTGATTGTGTGAGTGAGACATTTTTGTGGGGATACAAATATTATTGACATTGAAACGAGTTTCATGACATAATGGTTTTATTTTTATAGAGAAGTTAATTAATCACAACGCTAAAACTCTAGTACCAGGAGTCCATGATACGCCTCATGCTCATGAATCTCATGCCACCCATATTGCTGAAGCTCCTGTACTCTCCAGGCCTGAAGTACGACATCCTGCCTCTGTAGTTGGGCTGCTCATACATGAGCCAGTGGCCGTCCATCACATGACAGGACTGGCAGTGAGACATGCGGTAACGGTCCATGATGCTTTCACAGTCATCCATCATCTCGTGCATCTGACCCATGAAGTTCTCCCTCTCGTAGATCCTCATCCTGTAGGATCCTCTGTGCTGTAGTGGAAGAGTAGTCATTTAAATGATCAGTTTTCAAACATACATACAAACATACAACTAACACAGTTTAGTTATGCCTCTCTGTAGATCACCATTGTGAAATTATCCTCTTTAATTTTTAAACAATCCTTCCTTTTTAAAAAAAATATTGAACTATTTAAGGATTTCCCCCCCACAGTAATTCCCCAAGTTGATTTATGTCATATATTAAAAATGCTCATTGAACTCACCATGGGGATCATACGGCAGGACTTGATGCAGTTGCTCATTCCAAACATAGACATGTAATCAGCGTACTCGCCCCTCCTGAAGAAATACCCATTTCCCATGTAGTTGGGATGATCATACATCATCCAGCATCCGCTCTCCACTCTACAAGAGTGACAGCGACTCATGTAAGAGGACATGTCAGCACAGTCGCCCATGCACTCATAAGAGCGACCCTGGAAGTTCCTGTCCTCATAGAAGATGACCTGCAGATTATTCAAAAATGTTGTTAATTGGTCGATCATGTATTCTGAAAGAATATTTGGAAGTTTTATAATTTACGTTTAAGTTGCTATATAACAATTTATCATGTAAATCAAAATGTTAAAAACATACTTTGCCCATGATGTCAGTCTGTCAACTGTCAACAAGTTGATATGGCTCCAATGCGCTGTTCTTTGTGCTTAGCTACCTTTATATACCTGTCCCAGTTCAAAGACTGTGTGTTCCCTATTGTATATGAATGCCTGACCCAGCATTACAGTGCACTGGCCTTTTACGTAGTCAACTGTTCACCATTCTACACGTGACTAGATCATGCTTTCCGCCTGTTCCAATGGTTGCTTTTTGATTCTATTTTTTTCAACAAGAATGAGGGGAATGTTTTCAGCGTTTCTCCCAATTCATTTAAAATACTGTTTGGCACATAAAGGATTCTTTTGAATGAATACATTTGGAGGAAACATCCAAAATATCTAGTGCTAAGTGGTTCATCTGAAGGTAGTAGATTCATTTGTGTTCTGTCATATTTTCATAATACAATAATACCAAAAAATTAAAAAAAATAATTTAAAATGTAATTACATTCATGGAACTTAAATTGGATACAATAAGTGAAACTACATAGTGCCACTCTACAGGTCCTTCTCAAAAAAAATAGCATATTGTGATACAAGTTCATTATTTTCCATAATGTAATGATAAAAACTAAACTTTCATATATTTTAGATTCATTGCACACCAACTGAAATATTTCAGGTCTTTTATTGTTTTAATACTGATGACTTTGGCATAAAGCTCATGAAAACCCAAAATTCCTATCTCAAAAAATTAGCGTATTCCAGGATCTAATTAATTACCTGGCATGCCAATTCATCCCTGCCTAGGATCTGTTTTTGAAAAGGTTTTAATTTATTGGAATTTATTGTTTTGGTATATGGTCATGGTATAACACAATAGGGAGTAACAGGAACATATTCAAATAGAAAGAGGGAATAGTATCTCGCCTGGCTCTGGCCTCCTACGTACTTGCGCTTAATTTTCATTTTACTTCAGTACTCCTGGGATTGCGGTATATTCTCTGTTTTTCTCTGGTCAGATTTTGACTGGTCCAACCCACAAACAAAGGGAGTGGCTGAGAATGATGACGTTGATGTTGTGCGCTAGTTTGAGATGACATGCGTCACAACCAAATGTTAGCGATTGGTTATGGCAGATCTAGAGTGGCTCTGGGCAGATCCAATAGTTTGTAGGACCAGACTAAGTAGTATCTGGAAATGACACTAATTGTTCTCAAATCCATCATAGTCTAGAACACCATGACTCAAACCTACAATATCTTTTTTACTTTAGTTTACATAACAAATTGGGGTAGAGTATGGAACAAACACATTGTTCTTAAGTTCAAGCTAAGAACCGCCCTTTTATTATAGCATTTTAAATGTTGATTTGATACAGTGTTCAATGATGTAGTATATTTTATGTAGTGCAGGGTGATGTTAGTGTGCATTCCAGTAGTGATTTATTCTTGATGAAGTAGCGCATCATATACATTTGGGGTGTTGATTTAAAATAATTCAACGGTCTGTAATTTAGTTTTATAAATATACTAATAACAGCATATTTCAATTTACATTACAACAGAACACTGGAGTACAAATAACAGCTTTGTGACATGGTGCATTATCCTGCTGGAAGTAGCCATCAGAGGATGGGTACATGGTGGTCATAAACGGATGGACATGGTCAGAAACAATGCTCAGGTAGGCCTTGGCATTTAAACGATGCCCAATTAGCACTAAGGGGCCTAAAGTGTGCCAAGAAAACATCCCCCGCACCATTACACCACCACCACCAGCCTGCACAGTGGTAACAAGGCATGATGGATCCATGTTCTCATTCTGTTCACGCCAAATTCTGACTCTACCATCTGAATGTCTCAACAGAAATCGAGACTCATCAGACCAGGCAACATATTTCCAGTATTCAACTGTCCAATTTTGGTGAGCTTGTGCAAATTGTAGCCTCTTTTTCCTATTTGTAGTGGAGATGAGTGGTACCTGGTGGGGTCTTCTGCTGTTGTAACCCATCCGCCTCAAGGTTGTGTGTTTTGTGGCTTCACAAATGCTTTGCTGCATACCTCGGTTGTAACGAGTGGTTATTTCAGTCAAAGTTGCTCTTCTATCAGCTTGAATCAGTCGGCCCATTCTCCTCTGACCTCTAGCATCAACAAGGCATTTTCGCCCATAGGACTGCCGCATCCTGGATGTTTTTTGTAAACCCTATAAATGGTTGTGCGTGAAAATCCCAGTAACTGAGCAGATTGTGAAATACTCAGATTGGCCCGTCTGGCATCAACAACCATGCCACACTCAAAATTGCTTAAATCACCTTTCTTTCCCATTCTGACATTCAGTTTGGAGTTCAGGAGATTGTCTTGACCAGGACCACACCCCTAAATGCATTGAAGCAACTGCCATGTGATTGGTTGATTAGATAATTGCATTAATGAGAAATTGAACAGGTGTTCCTAATAATCCTTTAGGTGAGTGTACATTACGGTTTTGTGAACAAAATTAAAAGGAAAACTTCGACTAAGGCATTAATAAACAATCAAAACTTTTACATTTGAGTTCAAATAAAAAAAAAAACGAAAAAAACCAACAACAAAGTGGCTCTAAACATCCATATACAAAATTATTAACCCACAAAAGTCAAATTTTCTAGATAATCCTTTATTCTTTATAACCTCAAATAAGCACTGCCTACAAGTCCTTATAAGCTTCTGACACCACTCTACTGGAATCTTAGGGCATTTCTTGTATGCAGATCTTTCGGCTCAGTACGATATATTTTTTTCTGTACCCTTCCCCAGATCTGTGCCTAATACAATTGTCTCAGAGGTCTACAGACAATTCCTTGGACTTCAGGCCTTGATTTGTGCTCCAACATGCACTGTTAACTGTGGGACCTTATATAGACAGGTGTGCGCCTTTCCAGATCATGCCCAATCAACTGAATTTACCACAGGTAGACAGGTGGACTGTAGAAACATCTCAAGGATGATCAGTGGAAACAGGATGCACCTGAGCTCAATTTTGAGTATCATGGCAAAGGCTGTGAATAACAGTGCCGCCGCTCCCACCACGTGCATCACGCACTGCGCATAGGGCACCAATTGTTGAGGGGGGCACCACAAGAAAGTTCTCTCAGCAATGATGATATGATGTGATTCATTGTCAAGATTGTTCTTCCTGCAGCAGCAAAGCATCCCCTATAATAAAGGCTGATTTATACTAATAATACCAAAATGAATTCAAAATTTGTGTTGTTACATTTTTAGAGAGGTGTACGTCAGGATACGTTGTAGGCTATGCGTGCAACACAGCCTATGACGTAGCTATGGTGTACTCTCGACAAAGTATAAATTGAAAAAAAGAATGACCCGTCTTCATCTTTGATCCTGGGGATGGTGTTGTTCTGGTCATAAGCCATGACATGTTTGTGCCAGACACACAGGGCTACTGATCTATGGGTCCAATAAATACCAGTTTGGTCATATCACTCCATAAAACATTCTTCCAGAACTCATCAGGCCTATCCAAATTACTTTTAGCATATTCAAGTCAGCTTTTTTTGTTTTCTTGGTCAACAGTGGTGTTTGTCAAGGTGTCTAGGCATGAAGTCAATGCTTGTTTAGTGTTCTTTTGAAAGGTTTACTATGGAACTACGTTTCACACTTAAACAATGCTGCCAACTGTGTCTCTGGGGAATTTTAGTGTATTGGGAATGTTCTTGTTGCCATATTTTTATGTACAAAAAAGTTTTATTTAATAGAGTCACAAACACATATACACAAAAATCATTGTCGTTATAGAGTTCCCTATGTCTTAATTGTGTTTTAATTGTTTGTACCCTACCATACTAGTAAGTGATCTATCGGCTGATAATCGCTTTGGGATGATTGATCGGCGGTCTCTAAAAATGCCGATCTCATGAACCGATCGCATGCTGACGACACATAAAAACCCGTGCCTGCCGTGAGAGCAAGGGCATGATATGCAGCGACACCCTCTCATTCTCTTTCCGGCGCTGGTAAAATAATTATAAGGTAGGTACAATTCATATTTCTATATTAAATAACTTATGCAGTCATTTGAACATTTTCTGTGAGACGTAAGTTCACAAACAGTGAATCACGGCGTCATGCGCTTTCTCTTTCCCTCTCAAAATGCTCAAATGGCTTCACATCAGCGCATCGCATCTGCACTATAATCGAGCTGCACAGTTGACACAGGATTTGCCACTTGCACAATCGAGGCAGTGGGCATCGTCACTAAAGTTTATCATTTGCATTTATTTTTTAGTCATGCCAATGTTCAAACAGCATTCATGCGCTCCTCCAGTCCAGACTGTGGCCGCACGGCACACACACACACACACACACACACACACACACACACACACACACACACACACACACACACACACACACACACACACACACACACACACACACACACACACACACACACACACACACACACACACACACACACACACACACACACGTTGTGTTTCCATGTTTTATGGGGACATTCCATAGGCGTAATGGTTTTTATACTGTATATTCTATATATTTTATCCCCCTACACTGCCCCTGCCCCTAAACCTACCCATCACAGGAAACATTCTGCATTTTTACTTTTTCAAAAACATCACTTAGTGTGATTTATAAGATGTTTTCCTCATGGGGGACAAAAATGTCCCCACAAGGACAAGGATTTTGGATATTGCCATCTTTGTGGGGACATTTTGTCCCCGTACCGTAGGGATTACCAGTACACACACACACACACACACACACACACACACACACACACACACACACACACACACACACACACACACACACACACACACACACACACACACACAAACACACAGGCCATCTCACTAAAAGCTTGCCAGTACAAATTGCGCTGAAATGGTCAGATACACACACATGTATGTACTAAATTACCTTCTTGACGAGTATGCACGTAAACCCCGTAGTGACTCGCGAGTGAACGTTTGTTCAACTGCATGTAACCGTATCAGTGTTTCCTCTTAAAGTGACAGCTGTCGAATAAACTGCTGTCTCTGACTTTCTCTTTGTCTTGTATTTTTTGATGAACCTTTATGATGCTCTTGAATGACTAACTTTTGCAACCTTAAGTGTAAGGATTAATATAATGTATTCAGGGAAGACCAATATTAAATTTACATTTGATTTCTTATTAAATGTCTTTAGTATTTCTTCCCTCAATACTAACGTTAGACCTACCTGAAAAATTGTCTTTAAAAACAAAAATGCACTGCATGATGGCGTACAGTAGCCTTAAGTTATCTCATTTTCTAAAATAAACACTTGGTGGTTCTTCAAGATCTTGACTCTAGCCTATTTCTACAGTTTTTTTTTCTCTCAATACAGTTAATTTAGAGTTAGTTTAATTTCTACAAATGGTGCAAACTCTGCAAGATTATAGATAAAAAATTCCCATTCCCCTGCCATTCTGTGATCGGCAATCGGCAGATCATGATCTTGGTGATCGGTAAACGGTGATCGGCCCCAAAAATGCTGATCGGAGCATCTCTATAAAAAACAATGTTGAATGGGGGTTGAATAATTATGGCATAGCTGTATTGTGAAAAAATTCTATAACTCATCCTATAAATCCTAAATATAACACATTAACATGATCACTTTTAATATGCTACTAATAGGTATATGCACAACAACTAATCTAATATCTAGTGAAGTGAATTATGCAGTTATAAGTATGTTTAACAAATAGTCCAGGCCTGGTCCTCTCTCGTCTTGCACTGTTGTCACTCTTATCCCACCGGATCTTCTTGCGTGAGACTCGAGACCAGTGTGGCATGCAGGTGACGCTCATTAGCAATCACGCACGCCACCGGCCTTGCTCCGTTCCCACGACTCTAGAACCCATCCTGCTTGCCACAGGGACCTATTATGCCCCTTTTTACAAGATGTTAGATAATGCTGCGTTCCAGGCAACCCGTAACCCGTGTTTTTCCAAAGTTCTACCTGTAAAAGTGCACTGGAACGGCAGTCAAACCTGTGCCTTCCCACCCGTACTAGATCAATATATTCCCAGTTAAACCTGTGCTCTGATGTCACATAGCCAGCAAAACAACAATTACAGCCCCTATAGATGTGGTGTTTATGAAAGTCGTACACGGTGAAAAATAGACTTTCGGACAATATAACGTTGGTATCAAATTAATAATAATATAATAATAATAAATAATATACACACGGTTATGTATTACAATGTTTCCCTCAAATAAGCAAGGAGGCTCAAAAAATTGCCTGGAACGCAGTCTCAGGTGTCCCCACATATTTACAAATTTATTATAGCATGTCCTAAATGCCCCTAATTGGGTGAGAGCAAAAACTCATTGTTTTCGTGTGTGTATCTTAAAAAGCCAGTCAGCTGCTGCTCCCCGCCCCCTTACAAGAAGTGGGTGGAGCCTTTACAGCTTGTGATTTCCCTTATGAAAAAGAATTATATTTCTTCATTAAGTTCATTTTATAAAGTAAATTTCAAATATATTTTAAAGTGCTCCACGTAGTAAATATAGTAATATCAATGTGTACTAGTTGTAAGTGTACTAGTTGTAAGTGTACTATTTCAATACTGCTTGGGACTAAATTGGCTTACAGGTCCTTCTCAAAAAATTTGCATATTGTGATAAAAGTTCATTATTTTCCATAATGTAATGATAAAATTAAACTTTCATATATTTTGGATTCATTCCACACCAACTGAAATATTTCAGGTCTTTTATTGTTTTAATACTGATGATTTTGGCATACAGCTCATGAAAACACAAAATTCCTATCTCAAAAAATCCGACCAATAAAAGAAAAGTGTTTTTAATACTAAAAAAGTCAACCTTCAAATAATTATGTTCAGTTATGCACTCAATACTTGGTCGGGAATCCTTTTGCAGAAATGACTGCTTCAATGCGGCGTGGCATGGAGGCAATCAGCCTGTGGCACTGCTGAGGTGTTATGGAGGCCCAGGATGCTTCGATAGCGGCCTTAAGCTCATCCAGAGTGTTGGGTCTTGCATTTCTCAACTTTCTCTTCACAATATCCCACAGATTCTCTATGGGGTTCAGGTCAGGAGAGTTGGCAGGCCAATTGAGCACAGTAATACCATGGACAGTAAACCATTTACCAGTGGTTTTGGCACTGTGAGCAGGTGCCAGGTCGTGCTGAAAAACGAAATCTTCATCTCCATAAAGCTTTTCAGCAGATGGAAGCATGAAGTGCTCCAAAATCTCCTGATAGCTAGCTGCATTGACCCTGCCCTTGATAAAACACAGTGGACCAACACCAGCAGCTGACATGGCACCCCAGACCATCACTAACTGTGGGTACTTGACACTGGACTTCAGGCATTTTGGCATTTCCGAACTCTGGCACCTTGATTTCTGAATGACATGCAAAATTTGCTTTCATCTGAAAAAAGTACTTTGGACTATTGAGCAACAGTCCAGTGCTGCTTCTCTGTAGCCCATGTCAGGCTTGACCTGGGTAATGCAGCACCTGTAGCCCATTTCCTGCACACGCCTGTGCACGGTGGCTCTGGATGTTTCTACTCCAGACTCAGTCCACTGCTTCCGCAGGTTCCCCAAGGTCTGGAATCGGTCCTTCTCCACAATCTTCCTCAGGGTCCGGTCACCTCTTCTCGTTTTGCAGCGTTTTTTGCCACACTTTTTCCTTCCCACAGACTTCCCACTGAGGTGCCTTGATACAGCACTCTGGGAACAGCCTATTCGTTCAGAAATTTCTTTCTGTGTGGTTACATTCTCGCTTTAGGGTGTCAATGATGGCCTTCTGGACAGCAGTCAGGTCGGCAGTCTTACCCATGATTGCGGTTTTGAGTAATGAACCAGGCTGGGAGTTTTTAAAAGCCTCAGGAATCCTTTGCAGGTGTTTAGAGATAATTAGTTGATTCAGATGATTAGGTTAATAGCTCGTTTAGAGAACCTTTTCATGATATGCTAATTTTTGAGATTTTTGGGTTTTCATGAGCTGTATGCCAAAATCATCAGTATTAAAACAATAAAAGACCTGAAATATTTCAGTTGGTGTGCAATGAATCTAAAATATATGAAATTTTAATTTTATCATTACATTATGGAAAATAATGAACTTTTATCACAATATGCTAATTTTTTGAGAAGGACCTGTATAAAAGTATAAGTTTATCTGTACTATAAGTGTAACAGTAGTCAATTTTAAGTGCACAACTGTTTCTCATTTTTACTGCATACTACAAGTGAAATTATAAGTATACTAGTAGTTTACTATTTCTATTTTAAGTAGTACATTTTTTGAAGTTTACTAAGGAACAGAGAGAAGTCTTAAGCTAAGAGTGAGGGCGGGGTTGACCTCGTTGCTATGGATGATGTCATCATGCTTACTAACTATGCCCAAAGTGATTCAGCGATTCAGTCTGTCAGCGATTTAATCGTAGGATTATTGTAGAATGAGGTTTCATGTTGCCATATTCAAATAAAGGTTTTAAAATAAGAATTCCATATTCAAAAAAAGATTTTAAAAAGTGTCACTAATTAAACAAGTATATGTTCTGCTAATTGTCAGCTTCTTGCATGTCTGCATCTCGAGAAATTGCAGAATTCAAGCAACAAATTTAGTTTCATAAGTTTTGGTAGGAGCACTATCTAACAGCTCTAGAGGGGGCATACAGTATACAAAGCCAACTCACCTAGTTACCTTGACAGATGTCTGTATCCCTCTGCCACTCTCGACTCCTCACTCTCGGCCAAGCCGGGGATATGGGGGAGTACTCTGGGTTAAGGCTAAATTCTGAGCTCAGAGCCCTCAACTAGAGGTCTTCACGGAGCACCCGAGACCCGTGGACCCGGATCTGTTTAACATTGTGTAATACCCGAGTCGATCGGATTTGGAGAACACCTGGCCGTGATCAGAGTCAGTCAGCGCGGCTTTGTAATTTGTAAATTGTAAAATTAGGATAAGAAGGAAATAAGGTTTAAAAAAACGTGCTTCCTCTCTCGCTCGCGCTCTCTCTGTCACTTAGAAAGCGGGCACATTAATGCAAGTGCACGGTAATAATGTAATCCTATTTAAATAATATATTTCAAATCAGCAACAAAATCTCAGGTGAAGTGTCACATAAATGCTCAAAAAAAAAGCTCATATTTCAGGTTGCTCCAGCTAATGCTCAAGTGCAGTCTCACTCAGTTTCTATGGCAACCCGAGGTTCTGCAGTGACTGTAATGTCTTTAATGATAAAATGAATTAACCGTATTGTTTAATCTTAAAGTTTTGGTGGTCAGACTCAGCTCACAGAGATTAAAGCAAATAAATAATGCTAACATCAACGGCCATGGCATCGAACGAGCAATCGTTATTAGTTCAAAAGGGCAAACAGTCAAAGTTATTATGCGAGTTAACTTGAGTCGAAATGCAAATCTGTAAATTTGCATTAGTCATCCATCACCGTGACACAAAGTGGACTTTAACATCTGAAATTTGTGAATTAGGCATGCTTGGAATAACAAGAGAGGAATAACATGGATAGAACTTTTTTCTTAGCAAGATTTTTGGCATTTCTCGGATCTGCACGGGTCCGGGTCCAGCTTTTGAAATAATAGATGGGTCCTGGTCAGTTCTGTGTAGCACATTACGGGTTTCTTTGGGTTCGGAATTTTTGGAGACCTCTATCCTCAACCCCCTGGACAGCATGGTAAATACAGGCTTATTTGACTCTTTTAATCTATCCAATCATTTGTAAGTGTTAACTCATGAAACAGCTGCTACAGGCAATCATACATTATTTTCTTATTTATTAAATAAAAATATTTATTATTTTTGGCATTTTTGCCTTTTAATTATGATAGGACAGTAGACAGGAACCGAAGTGGAAGAGCGAAAGGGGAGAAAGGTCTGCAATAGCCATTAGGATTGTTTGTGATTTGGTTTTAGTGACTTCGAAAAGTTGACTACTCGTAACTTTTCTGAAATACTCTAACTTTGTGAAATACTCTTAGAGCAAAAATTGAGAAGTCCTACAATTAGGACTGACTTTAGGATTTTTAAGAGTATCTCTTAAATCCGCAAGTTGGGTGCTACTTTTAGCCTTAAGATGTTTTGTGAATACGGCCCCTGGTCTCTGCGAATACAGTCAGAGACAAAGCTAACTTTAGCCACATTACCCTACGTGCTAACAAGGCATGTGCCGGTATAATTTTTTTCATATTGTAATTAATTGCTGAAGCTTTTATCACGGTATACGGAAGGGGTGCACCGATCAAATATTAGGATTAGATATCGGCCGCGATACTGACAAATTAGCTGGATAGGGGATCGGAAAAATTAATAGATCCACAGGCCGTTTTTTTTTTTTTTTTTGCTTTGCAGCAGAACCTATGTCATTCGTCAACTTCACGTGTGTTGCATGCTAGAAGCAACATGGAGCGAGCCAGAGAGTCGGCTGCAGGGTTGCCAACTCTCACGCATTTTCACGCTTTCAGGCTCTTTTTAAAGTTTCAATTCAAAGTTGCGACACGCTCTCATCTCCTGGCGGCACGCACGGTCACGTGGTGCACTCAATTCTTCTAGCGCTGTGTCAATGCATTTAAATGGCTTAAGCGGATACACAACAGTTCACTATACAGATGTTTGCAGCAAGTTTTGGTTAACAGTACAGCATAGTGTGAATTGATTATTAAGTCAACCATATTTACAGGATTGTTTTATTATGGAGAGTGATAGAGATGCTAACATTAATGTTATTCTTGTATTTAGCCCTCAGATATTCCTTACCAATTGGTCACACTCATACTCACAGATGGTCAAATGTGACCATACACCATAACTATTTTTCAATTAAATAAATGTTCTTTATTTTAGTTCAATAATATTTATTGAATCTTTTGAGGAGATATTTTGGTACTAAATACTATTTTTATTACAATTATATATATTACAATTAGTAAAGTAATTAAGGTTAAAATAGAGAATTCAAATTCAAAGTGGCAAATTAGTCATTTTGTGGCTAAAAAATAATAATGCTCATTTGTAATGCCATTACCCAGTCGGTGCCTTTATGGCTCTTTGATAAATATACATGTATCTAGTCTAGTTGCTCAAAAAGTATTGCAGTTTTGCATTTTAAAGGTGTCATGAACTGGCTTTTTAATTTTTTTTTTTACTGTTGTCTGAGGTCAACTAATGACGTTTGTGTGGTTTTTACATTTAAAAACATCATAATGAATCAGTAATAGGCTATTTTCTAGACTGGTTTTGAGGCTTTATCCTGTACGCTGGGTTTTGATGGGCATGCCGCACTGGAGACTTGGAAGTAAACGCCCACGTCTAGGATTGGATAATATTTGCATATTTAATGAGCTTCAGCTCCCCTGTCAGTTCAGTTCACATTAGGGAGGGATCGTTTTGAAAGCGGCAACCGGAATGATTCTCTCGATCACAGGGCTCGTAAAGATTTATTACACAAAGATTTATTTCTCATCCACCCGAGATTGATTGGAATATTATTTCTGTATTACATGGCCCGCCTGATCGGTTGATAAGCACGAAACGCATGCACACACACACACACGTGCGCGCGCACCCAGATCAAGAAAGGAATATTATTTCACTATTTGAGATTCATCGGCCTGCCGATGGGCTTACGTTTTGGTAGCCGTCTGGAAAACACAAAGCCCCGGGACTACTATTACATATAAAAAAGAAATTTACTCACATAAGTTTGTTGCACCATTCCTGTCTATTCCAATATAGAAGGCACAACACTGTGTCTGCAAATCCAGCACCTGAGACGTATTTACAAACGATTCCGCCGTGAAATGAAGCGAAACACATGTTCATGTCTTCCCCACGTGTGCTGAAACTTCATTAAAAAATAAATGAAGTATCACACATTCCTAATATTAGTATCCGAAGTAGTGTTGTCACGATACCAAAATTATGACTTCGATACGATACCAGACTAAAATACCTCGATACCGATACTAAATCGATACAACGGTCAAAATACCACCCAGTAAAAGTAATTGAATAATATGACAACAGAACTTATTAATTATAGTCTTATTTAATTCTTTAACTAAAAACTCACTTGGCCAGCATGTTCCTGCCCTGGTTTTTGACCATTTCTTCTAATTGCAATTTTTTTATTTAATCTTTGTTTTTAAAAATAAGCTAAAAATGCAAATTACAAACAATATGACAAAAACAGTGCTTTATTTTTCAGCTATAGGTCTATTTAACAGTATAGCAAGTCAAGAAATAAATAAAAAAATTAAAAAAAAACTGCTTATTCTTCACTCAATAAATTAACTATACACTGGTTCTTAATGAATATATTAAAATGATTTAGCCAATCATGGGGTGGTTTTCTTTTTTTCATTGTTGTTTGATTAACATTAACCATACAGAATATTAGATCCGGCTTAACACCGATCTCACCTCAACTGTACATGTTCACTAAAGACACACCCGACTGTGTTTACCTGAATACTCACAGGATGTGCATTTTTACATATTTTTTGACCATTGAAATCCATAATCCGAAAGAACTGAATCGCGATCGCATGTTCTCTGAAAGGCGTGTGCGCGTGCTTCAGATCAAAGCACATCCCGCGCTCCGCGCTATGTTTCCTCATGCGCGCATGTTTGTGTTGCTTTCTTTGTCATGCGCTGCACGTGTATATATAACTCTTCTGCTTCCAATGTTTAGTGAACGATGGAAGCAGAGACTCCTGCTGTCACTCATCGACACAAATAAATACAGCTCTTATTAACGCGCAGTCCTTCTTAAAGTACCGGTACTAATAAAATTCCATATCGTACCGTTTGTAATAGCAGGGTATCGCAATACTTTTCTAGTACCGGTATATCGTGCAACACGAAGGAAGCTTATGCAGCGACTGAGTTCTTCCACAATAGTTTGCTGTCGTCTTCGACTTGTTTATTGCTGCTGATCCCATGAGTCGGTGGGCGGGGCTACTGAATTACACATGCTTATTATTCTGTAGAGGCGGTGTTTCGTTGCGCAGTGACGTCAGTATGAAGCACACAATCGTTTTCTGGGTCTAGTGTCTATAAAAGCTTTTCTTTGACTAACAAGAATGTTTTCAGCTTTGAAACTTACAGGATATTCTTATTTTACCGTGACCTTTCATATATCAAAATGAAAGTGTGAAATTTTAAAACGTTAATAACTTGCATCCTAATATTTTTAATGATACTTATATAAGCACACACAAGTGAATATTAATGAATGTGAGCACATATAATTTGACCCAAGAAACGTTTAAAATAGTGCTAAAATAGTGCTAAGACAAATAAATTTGTCCTTATATGTACAGTAGGCTATCTATATGAATTGATTCTGAATCTAGATCGAAATCGATATTGCCCTACCGATATTTTAAATAAATAAGAATTCCAACACTTTACATACATCTGTTATTTTGTCTTAGTTATGTTTAGTTATTAAAGTCTGCTGCCTTTAGTCTCTTCAAGGAAGGTATAAGGTGGAAGGTATACAGTTTATTATTAATTCAACAATAGTATCGGATCGGTATCGGGTATCGACAGATACACAAAGCCCAGGCATCGGTATCGAGACTGAAAAAGTTGGATCGGTGCCCCCCTAGCATATACGGTATTATCACAATATTGAAATAAGTTGAAAAAAAAGTGTTGTCATACTATAACAGGTTTAATAACTTTTTATTAATTACAAAAATAACTGAACATTTAAATACAATATAAGCAATACACAAAAATGTATAACGTAAACAAATGTTTCAAACAGATTAAAGTGCAAAATAATTATAAAGAACAATAGGTAGGCTAGCACTTTACAATAAGGTCTCACAATGCATTAACATTAACAAAGAGCAAATTTGTTACAAAGTTATTATTCTTTGATAATGCCAGTTAAAAAATATACAACTGTTAATGTTAGCTCAGGTCCATTAAATAATAGTTACAACTTTTGATTTGAATAATGTGTTATTAAATGTTGAAATTTTCATTGTCAGTGTGTTAACTTTTGTTAAATAATGGAGCCTTATAGTGTGTAACTAAACAAAAGAGTCAGCATATTTTCAAACAATATTATATAGGCCATTTAGTCCAGATTAAAATATAAAATGTTTACGTTTGTAATAGGGATGCTCATTTCGGTTAATTTTCCCGACCGAAAACCGATGCTCATTAATCGATTATTAACCGTTAACTGATAAGATTATAATATTGAATTGACATCAAATAAAAATACAATTGATGAGTGTAACCCGTTAAATACTTTTTTCTCAGGTTTGTTTTTACTGTGCAAACAGCAGCATACACAACAGATCGACAACAACAGAACCTGGATTCACACATTATCATATTTTCACACACCTGCAGCTTTTCTGACAACAGAGAAAAACTGAATAAAATCATATAAATAAAAAGCATAAAATAAATAGGCCTACACTATTTTTTTAAATTAAATCATTACCAAATTAAGATAACAAAACGAAAATACAAGCTTACAAGTTTGAAGCTTTGAAGAACCGGAATAGTTTTTCCTGCGTCAAATCAAAATAGCAGGCCTACCTCAATCCACAGCCTTGGGAATCGCCTTTCATTTGCTTTCCACCAGTCAAGAGCTTGTACTACTGCTGTATTTTAATACCGCGTAGCATATTTTGCAATTTGCAAGTAACTTCGTCGCCCTTTCTGCCGAAATGGTCCCACATATAGTTTGGGAAATACAACCCTAAATCAGAAAAAGTTGGGACAGTATGGAAAATGCAAAAAAAAGAAAAAAGAAGTGATTTCTAAATTTACTTTGACTTGTATTTCATTGCAGACATTATGAACAAAAAATATTTCATGTTTTGTCTGGTCAACTACATGTCATTTGTAAATATGCATCCTTTCCTGTCATTGAGACCTGCAACACATTTAAAAAAAAGTTGGGACAGGGGCAATTTAGGGCTAGTAATGAGGTAAAATGGTAAATAATGATGTGATTTGAAACAGGTGAAGTCAACAGGTGATTGTAATTAGGATTTGGTACAAAAGCAGCATCCAAGAAAGGTCTAATCCTTTAGGAGCAAAGATGGGCCGAGGATCGCCAGTTTGCCAACAAATACGGGAGAAAATTATTGAAATGTTTAAAAACAAGGTTCCTCAAAGAAAGATAGGAAGAGATTTGGATATCAAAAGTGCATAACATAATTAAAAGATTCAAGGAATCTGGAGGAATTTCAGTGCGTTAAGGACAAGGGCGCAAGCCTAAGCTGAACAACCATGATCTCCGATCCCTCAGGCGGCACTGCATCAAGAATCGTCATTCATCTAGAAGCGATATCACCACATAGGCTCAGGACTACTTTGGCAAACCTTTGTCAAGTACCACAATACGTAGTTACATCCACAAATGGCAGTTAAAACTGTACTGTGCCAAAAGGAAGCCCTATGTTAACAGTGTCCAGAAGCGCCGTCGACTTCTCGGGGCTCTGAGGCATCTGGGATGGACCATCACACAGTGGAAACGTGTACTGTGGTCAGATGAATCAGTATTTCAGGTATTTTTTGGGAGGTATGGACGCCGTGTGCTCCGGACCAAAGAAGAAAAGGATCATCCAGACTGTTACCAGCAACAAGTCCAAAAGCCAGGGTCTGTCATGGTATGGGGTTGTGTCAGTGCACTTGGCAAAGGTAACTTGCACTTCTGTGAAGGCACCATTAATGCTGAAAAGTACATAGATTTTGGAGCATAATATGCTCCCTTCAAGAAGACATCTTTTCCAGGGACGTCCATGCATATTTCAACAAGACAATGCAAAACCACATTCTGCACACATTACAAAGTCCTGGCTATGGAGGAAGAGGGTACGGGTACTTGACTGGCCTGCCTGCAGTCCCGACCTGTCTCCAATAGAGAATGTGTGGCGCATTTTGAAGCGCAAAATGCGACAACGAAGACCCTGTACTGTTGCCCACCTTAAGACTTGTTTGCAGGAAGAATGGGACAAAATTACACCTGAAACACTTCATCACTTGGTGTCTTCAGTCCCTAAACGTCTTTTAAGTGTTGTGAAAAGGAATGGCAACATTACAAAGTGGTAAATGCTTTACTGTCCCAACTTTTTTTGAAATGTGTTGCAGGTCTGAATGACAGGAAAGGATGCATATTTACAAATGACATGAAGTTGACCAGACAAAACATGAAATATTTTTTGTTCATAATGTCTGCAATGAAATACAAGTCAAAGTAAATTTAGAAATCACTTCTTTTTTTTTATTTTTTTATTTTCCATACTGTCACCAACTTTTTCTGATGTGGGGTTATATGTCTGCAGAGATGTGTGGTTGCATGTGTCGATGCGCGGTTGCATGTGTCGATGCGCCCGTGAGTTAACAAATACAGCATATTTTTCTTTAACCATACAGCAAAAAAAAAAAAAAAACCTTTAAACCGTTTAACTGATAGTATTAATCGGTCAAAATTCTTACTATCGTTTAACGGTTAAACAGTCAATATGAGCATCCCTAGTTTGTAAATAAATAACCTTAAGTCTCTAATATTACTAATATTAAGTATTTGGTGATGTAATGAGTAAGTTACCGTAACAACGTAAACTGCGTAGGAGACTGACACAGGCTAGAACTAAATTGTTGAATAAAGTCATTATTTTTTTTTGTTTTTGCACAAAAAAGTATTCTTGTCACTTGATAAAATTAAGGCTGAACCACTGGAGTCACAGGGACTATTTAAACAATGTTTTAACTACCTTTCTGGGCCTTGAAAATCAATGGAGGGATCACGAGCTCTTGGATTTCAACAAAAAAGTATCTTAATTTGTGTTCGGAAGATGAATGAAGGTCTTACGGGTTTGAAATGACATGAGGGTGAGTAATTAATCACAGAATTTTCATTTTTGGGTGAACTGACCCTTTAAACAGTTGCTGTAAATTTGAGTCTTGATTAATTTGTGGCTCATTCCTGTTTTATTTTTAATATGAATGATGGAGGAGAAAGGGGAAAAGGAGCAGGAAAAGACAACAAGCCAGTACTTTTTGACTCGTAAACCTTTATAACTCATGAGGTGCATGTGTTTTTTTGGTGGATTACACATGCAAATGTTGGCAATAATGATTATTCAGACAGTTTTATGTTGTAATCATTTTATTGAAACATTTGAACACTAGTACCAGGAGTTCATGATACGCCTCATGCTCATGAATCTCATGCCATCCATATTGCTGAAGTTTCTGTACTCTCCAGGCCTGAAGTACCACATCCTGCCTCTGTAGTGGGGCTGCTCATACATGAGCCAGTGGCCGTCCATCACATGACAGGACTGGCAATGAGACATGCGGTAACGGTCCATGATGTTGTCACAGTCATCCATCATCTCGTGCATCTGACCCATGAAGTTCTCGTTCTCGTAGATCCTCATTCTGTAGGATCCTCTGTACTGTAGTGGAAGAGAAGTCAGTCATGTATAAATTAATTAGTAAAAAACATTATCACATGTAGTCATAGACTGCTGTCTAATGTCAGTTAATAAATTTGTCAGCAGGTTAATGAAACTCACCATAGAGATCATACGGCAGGACCTGATGCAGTTGCTCATTCCAAACATAGACATGCAATCAGCGTACTCGCCCCTCCTGAAGAAATACCCATTTCCCATGTAGTTGGGATTATCATACATCATCCAGCATCCGCTGTGGACTCTGCAAGAGTGGCAGTGGCTCACGTAGGAGGAGAAGTCAGCACAGTCGCCAGTACAATTGTAAGAGCGACCCTGGAAATTTCTTTCCTCATAAAAGGTGACCTGAAAATTCATAGTTCATCTCTTAGTGGATTTAAGTGAGGAAAATACCACATTAAAGTAATTTGAGTGAAATTGTATGGAATGGGAGCTGGAATAAAGTTTACCTTCATGGTTGCGCTGGCTGATCCTCAATAGTTCCACAAAGGAGAAGCTGAAGCTGATTCTGCTTGTTGACTGACTGCTGTCACCTGTGCTTTTATACTAGACCAAGACTAAAGACTACACAGCACCTATTGTTAGTCAGTTCCTGACTGTGCAAGTTAGAATAGAGGCCATTCTAGCTCAAGCTTGGTATGTAGATAGTCCTTACTTTTTTCAGGAATATAGCATTTCTTAAGTTTCTAAATTAATTTTTTTCTAAAAGTTTCCAATTTTCGAAAAAGAAAAAAAAGAAAGAAATATGGAACACTAAGCAAAGATTTAAACAAGCAGGTTCCATATTTTTTTATTACATATTCTGCTTTCATTTTTTTCATTCTAAGATTTGGACCATGATGGATCCATTTTAATTCGACTGTAATTTGAAAAAAAAATTATTGAAGAACTTTTGTCATTTTTTTGTCATTTTGTTCCTTCTGGATTCCATATGATGTTTCCATTTGAAGGTCTTGTGCTATTTTCTGTTCTAGGTTCACAGCCTAATGGATGGATAGTTAAAAAAAAAAAACATTTTTAAAGTTATTAGCTGTTGTTTATAACCCTTATGTTTCTTTTGTCTTTATGTATACTGTTCTGCCTACCTGCATCATTCTGCTAATGGTTTGTTCTTCGGCTCTCCAGTTCTGGATTTCAAATTTGAAGCACATTATATCCAGCACTTGGGTTAAAACTTCTTGCCTTGAGTCTCACCATTTCTCGTTGGAATAGTGAAATGTTCTCAGTATTTGCAATAGAAGAATGGTTTAAATTGAACAAACCTTACATCCCTTGGGGACCTTTCTGATGCTACTGATGTTGCAATAGTTTTAAAAGGCAGACCTTTTACCATAATCTGTTGTTGCTACCGATTGTGTTTAATCATAATGTAGCTTTTTAAATGTACAAATGCTCAAGACACTTGGATGTTGAATTTAAATCAGTTTATTAAACAATTATAGATCAATAACATCAAACAACTTAAATGACACAAAGCCTCAAAGTTGTAGCTGAATGGATAGCAACTAGGGCTGTCACTTGTGTAAAAAAAATTATGTTCGATTTTTGAGACATAAGTGTTCATTGAATCGATTCTAAAATCGATTTTAAATGACGCTTTCATTTACAATGCTAAATATACGCCAATCCACGGACAACTAACGGCATTAGGATGAAAGTAAAGAGGGCGCTTGAGACAAACAAGTCAGCAATATTTCCGATGTTTTATTGGTGTGAAGTTTCGTGCACAATGACAAACAGGAGTGCAAAAAAAAAAAAAAAACATTAAGCAGAGTGGACTGCCATAACAGCACACACACCGGGACATTTGACTCCACATGGGATTTTTGACATGGTTGATTCTTCTTGCAATCGTAATGCAATTGACTATGGTCTACATTAAATCTTTAAATAAAAGGGTTATTGAGCGTTTACACAGTGCCTACAATAAAAGAGCCTGCACAGCGACAGGAAATAAAAATGACAAAAAAAACCCTACCTCATCAGAGCATGTGCACAGCTTCACTCATAAACCGCTCACCGGTAAAACGGCGTCCGCTCAAATCCCGCTCTGACAGAAACTTTATCTGTACTGTAGCCTACTATACTTGTTGTAGCCATTAAAACCAAGCGGGAACCTCCCGCGATCTCTCTTGAAGCCAATACGGAAGTGAATTAAACTGAAGTTCATCGACTGGCCACTAGGAACAGGCTCCAGAAGTGAGCAGAATCTCATTGAGCCCCATGTTAAAATGCCCAACTTTACAGCAGAAAATAACATGTTTACAGCCTGGTACAAATTCTAGTTTTGGTCTAAACGTCTAATTTTGCCCTTCATGACAACTGTGAGGGGGGTGAATTTTTTTATAACTCATTCGATTACATTATATAAAGCCTTAAAGTTCTACATAATTAAGGGCGTGGCCTCTTTGAGTGGTAGGTGGGTAGCCATTTATCTGCTGTCTGTTAGTCATTGCGTCACCAAAGCTCTGCCCACGTCACTCCCGGATAATAGAAAATGGGCAAAGAGGTGGGATGTGGGCGGAGCTTTGGTGACGCAATGACTAACAGACAGCAGATAAATGATAAACACGTGGCCAGCTCGACCCTACTTTAGGACCCTACTTTACGCTTCAAAACGGCTCTGCAGAATCCTATCGGTGATGTCCATACTTTTTTTTACAGTCTATGATTAAAACATGTATTTAGTTTTATATATTAAATATAATTATATTTAATTAATGAAATATAGCCTAATAATGTTATTTTTTAATTTTATTTTTTTCTGAAAAATTTTAATTTAATTATGAAAATTGAACAGGACACACATAAGATGGGAAATATGGGGGTCAGAAATTATTTTGACCACTTCAAGCATTAATTTAAAAGTGAATTTTGTTTTAAATTAATTGTATCTTAATTTTAATCAATTGTTTTATTGACTAATTGCATTGATTTAATAATTAATAAGAAAATGTAGCATACAATGACATGGAGGCGCTGGCGCTGCGTGAACAACGGCTTAAATGAACAACTACTAGAAAAAATGCTTTAGTTGGGGCAGCCCTAAAGCCATTTATTTCAGATAGTCAGACCTATATTTGATCCAGCATGTCACAAAGGGCATTTCAGGTTGAGCGCGGCACTGAGCGGAATGAGCTTCAGGAATGAACGGAATATTCAGAAAGCCACTCTCCATTCTGGAGGAAATAGTGTAATACTGCTCATTCTTTCTACGCACACAGCAATTGACACAATATGACCTCATGTAAGTTTTCAAAACATAATTCAACATATAAATAATACCTGTTAATAACTTTTTTCATTTGTTTAATTTGTTAAAAAACTAGGGGTGCTCCGATTGATCGGCAGCCGATCTCTATCGGCTGATAATCGCTTTGGGATGATTGATCGGCGGTCTCTAAAAATGCCGATCTCATGAACCGATCGCATGCTGACGACACATAAAAACCCGTGCCTGCGGTGAGAGCAAGGGCATGATATGCAGCGACACCATCTCATTCTCTTTCCGGCGCTGGTAAAATAATTATAAGGTTGGTACAATTCATATTTCTATATTAAATAACTTACGCAGTCATTTGAAAACTTTCTGTGAGACGTTCACAAACAGCGCAAGTGAATCACTCTCTTTCCCTCTCAAAATGCTCAAATGGCTTCACATCAGCGCATCGCATCTGCACTATAATCGAGCTGCACAGTTGACACAGGATTTGTCACTTGCACAATCGAGGCAGTGGCGCATCGTCACTAAAGTTTATCATTTGCATTTATTTTTTATTTATGCCAGTGTTCAAACCGCTCCGCACTCGCGCGCTCTCCAGTCCAGACCGTTAGGGCGCGCGCGCGCGCACACACACACACACACACACACACAGGCCATCTCACTAAAAGCTTGCGAGTACAAATTGCGTTGAAATGGTCAGATACACACACATGTATGTACTAAATTACCTTCTTGACGAGTATGCACGTAAACCCCGTCGTGACTCGCGAGTGAACGTTTGTGCAACTGCATGTAACCGTATCAGTGTTTCCTCTTAAAGTGACAGCTGTCGAATAAACTGCTGCCTCTGAGTTTCTCTTTGTCTTGTATTTTTTGATGAACCTTTATGACGCTCTTGAATGACTAACTTTTGCAACCTTAAGTGTAAGGATTAATCTAATGTATTCAGGGAAGACCAATATTAAATTTACATTTGATTTCTTATTAAATGTCTTTAGTATTGAAGGAAGAAATACTAATGTTAGACCTACCTGAAAAATTCTTTAAAAACAAAAATGCACTGCATGATCAAATATTTAGGTGAGATAATTATAAACATTTATTTGACAAGAAAGGGGAGATTCCCCCATTGTCAGAAATAAAATTCAGGCCCTGAATGAATGTCTGTAAAATTCCCTAAAAAGTATTCTACATGATAAAAGAAGGCTTCAAATAGATCTGTATGGGTGATCGTATCGGCAGATACTGCTTCCTGTGATCAGCTCCAAAAATCCTGATCGGAGCACCCTTAAGAGAGAAAAAAATTTTTTTCATTGTTTTGTCCTTTGTGGCAGTAGCCAGTTTTGGTGTAACAAGTTTTACATATAGCTGCCAATTATTAAATGTAATCAGTGTTTTAAGAGGCTACATTCCATTAAGCTGTCCTGATGTGTGTTGGTCTGCCTAACCCCTCTTTGGAATAATTTTATGTTACTCTGCCTTATTTGGGAAAGATGGCCTACAGTAGCCTTAAGTTATCTTATTTTCTAAAATAAACACTTGTGGTTCTTCAACATTTTTACTCTAGCCTATTTCTACAGTTTTTTTCTCAATACAGTTAATTTAGAGTTGGTTTCATTTCTACAAATGGTGCAAACTCTGCAAGATTATAGATAAAAATTCCCATTCCCCTGCCATTCTGTGATCGGCAGTGATCAGCAATCGGCAGATCATAATCTTGGTGATCGGTGATCGGTGATCGGCCCCAAAAATGCTTATCGGAGCATCTCTATTAAAAAATAATAGTGTACATATTTGGTTAAAATCGATACCCTATCTTCGTTTTCGAAACTTGTGTTGGTTGTTCTGATCGATTGTGCAATCGATTTTCGAACGTAAAGTGACTGCCCTAATAGCAACCATGTTGATAGATACTGTGTACACTATTATTGGGCAAAAATCATCTTTCTCGATTGACAGTTCAAAAATCAGTCATGTACAGGGTTGCCCACAGGATTTTCATCAATGGTACACAAAAGAAAAAATTATTTCCAGTATATAATGCTGTATAATTTTTTGGGGGGCTTTTATTTGGCACTGCATGTCATGTTTTTGAAAGCAAAAAGTTTTCTGTATAAACGACCCCTTTGCTTATTCAGATCAACACAGTTCATTCTGTTTAAACACCGGATTATTTATTAACATATATGATTAGTGATATACAAACCGATTCCAAAAAGTTAGCAATAAGAGGACGCAAAAGTTAAATGTACATAAAAGGAACAACTGGAGGACCAATTTGCAACTTATTAGGTCAATTGGCAACATGATTGAGTATAAAAAGAGCCTCTCAGAGAGGCAGTGTCTCTCAGAAGCCAAGATGGGTGAAGGATCACCAATTCCCCCAATGCTGCGGCGAAAAATAGTGGAGCAATATCAGAAAGGAGTTTCTCAGAGAAAAATTGCAAAGAGTTTGAAGTAATCATCATCTACATTGCATAATATCATCCAAAGATTCAGAGAATCTGGAACAATCTCAAAAGTAAGGGTCAAGGCCCTTAGACGGCACTGCATCACATACAGGAATGCTACTGTAATGGAAATCACAACATGGGCTCAGGAATACTTCCAGAAAACATTGTCGTGAACTAGTTTTAGGTACCAGCTAGAACTCTATAGTTAAAAAAAGAAGCCATATCTAAACATGATCCAGAAGTGCAGGCGTTTTCTCTGGGCCAAGGCTCATTTAAAATGGACTGTGGCAAAGTGGAAAACTGTTCTGTGGTCAGACGAATCAAAATTTGAAGTTCTTTTTGGAAAACTGGGACACCATGTCACCAGAACGTAAGAGGACAAGGACAACCCAAGTTGTTATTAACGCTCAGTTCAGAAGGGCCTGCATCTCTGATGGTAAGGGGTTGCAGCTTACACATCTGGAAAGGCACCATCAGTGCTGAAAGGTATATCCAAGCTCTAGAACAACATATGCTCCCATCCAGACGTCGCATCTTTCAGAAAAGACCTTGCATTTTCCAACATGATAATGCCCAGACCACATACTACATCAATTACAACATCATGGCTGCATAGAAGAAGGATCCGGGTACTGAAATGGCCAGCCTGCAGTCCAGATCTTTCACCCATAGAAAACATTTGGCACATCATAAAGAGGAAGAACTAGAAGCCTGTATTAGACAAGAATGGGACAACATTCATTTTCCTAAACTTGAGCAACTTGTCTCCTCAGTCCCCAGACGTTTGCAGACTGCCACAGTCTGCAAATTGCCATGGCCTTGTCCCAGCTTTTTTGAAATGTGTTGATGCCATGGAATTTAAAAATCAACTTATTTTCCATTTACAATTATACATTTTCTCAGTTTAAACATTTGATAGGTCATTTATGTTGTATTTTGAATAAAATATTGAAATGTGAAACTTCCACATCATTGCATTCTGTTTTTATTCACAATTTGTACAGTGTCCCAACTTTTTTGGAATCAGGTTTGTACATTATGTACATGATCATATTACAGAGTTCATATTGAAACGCTGTTGAAGTTGGTATGTTGAGTATGCCACTCTCCATACAGGCAGGGACATTGCGCTCTTCTGACAAAATAAGATTTGTTTCCAGCAACATATATTTTGTTATTTTGCATTTTAGTAGATTTTTTACCCATTATGGTTTTCTTTGCATGAAATAGACCCTTGTATGCAGTGACAATTTCCCTATCTGCTGCAAAGAGTTCTAATTTTATAAATAAATAAAAAATAGCCACATGGTATTTGAATCAGGTGATCATCTTTCTTTGTAACAAATTTGTCTGAGCTTGTAAATATTTCTACATTTCTACACTGAAAGAATCATTAGAGGCAGTAAATCAGTAATATTAGAGGCAGTACGGAGTTTGCAGGCGCAGTGTTTGTTGTAGAGATATTATTTTATTGAAATACTATGTGCTGTATTACAGTTACACTGTTTAAGCCTGTTATCATGATGCCTTGGGCCCTACAAATCTAACAGCTGGAACTGCTCTCTAGACTTTGCACTTGCTCTGTGAGGATTTCAGGGTTTGAATAGCATTTTTTTAACAACTAAACTATGTTTTCGAACAATATTAGCCTTCCTCATTACCTAGCTGTAACTGAAAACAAAGCCTAAATTTAGTTTTTTTTGTTAGTCTGTTTAATTCATATGATTTTTTTGACTGATTAGACATGCAAATATTAGAGGCAGTAAGGATTTTGCAGACGTAGAGAAATCATTTTATTGAAAACTAGTACCAGGAGTCCATGATACGCCTCATGCTCATGAATCTCATGCCACCCATATTGCTGAAGCTCCTGTACTCTCCAGGCCTGAAGTACGACATCCTGCCTCTGTAGTTGGGCTGCTCATACATGAGCCAGTGGCCGTCCATCACATGACAGGACTGGCAGTGAGACATGCGGTAACGGTCCATGATGTTGTCACAGTCATCCATCATCTCGTACATCTGACCCATGAAGTTCTCCCTCTCGTAGATCTTCATCCTGTAGGATCCTCTGTGCTGTAGTGGAAGAGAAGTCAGTTAATTTTTCTAGCATTATTTAGCAAATGTATCAGAATCAATAGGAAATGTAAAACTAAATTTAGAAAAGTTTGGGGTGCTGCAACAAATGCAAATTTTGCATGCTACACAATTTTTTTTCTTTTACATGTATTCATTTTTAGCATTTAGTAATTTATTTGTAATAAACACTTGAAATGGCCTATTAAAAATAGTTATTTCTGTGTTGAATTATGTTTTTTTCAAAACATGCACGCAGAGTGTGACGTCATATTTTGACGTTGCAGTTCAAAGAATTCGTCCACGTTGTGGTGTAAGGTAGGCAGGTTTTTTGTGTTCATTTTAATTTCCTGTCACTGTGCAGGCTTTCAGGCTTTTTTTATTGTATATAATAGTGTAAAAAACTTTTATTTAAAGGCTTAATGTATGTCCCATAGAGCAGTCGATTGCTTTACAATTTGAAGCAGTATCAATAATGTCAAAAATGTGACGTGCAGTCAAATGTCCTGTGTATGTTTGGTGAACATTGCTCCTCCAACCTAGAGCATGCATCTTCCTGCGCCCCTGAACAAGTTATTAATGTGGATTAACATTTTAAAAAGATAATTACGCTACAGGATTTAACATATCACAGATTTAAATAAGTTTTACTTTAGAGCTTACCATGGGGATCATACGGCAGGACCTGATCCAGCTGCTCATTCCAAACATAGACATGTAATCAGCGTACTCGCCCCTCCTGAAGAAATACCCATTTCCCATGTAGTTGGGATTATCATACATCATCCAGCATCCGCTCTCCACTCTGCAAGAGTGACAGCGGCTCAGGTAGGAGGAGAAGTCAGCACAGTCGCCAGTACAATTGTAAGAGCGACCCTGGAAATTTCTTTCCTCATAAAAGGTGACCTGAAAATTCATAGTTCATCTCTTAGTGGATTTAAGTGAGGAAAATACCACATTAAAGTAATTTGAGTGAAATTGTATGGAATGGGAGCTGGAATAAAGTTTACCTTCATGGTTGCGCTGGCTGATCCTCAATAGTTCCACAAAGGAGAAGCTGAAGCTGATTCTGCTTGTTGACTGACTGCTGTCACCCGTACCTTTATACTAGACCAAGACTAAAGACTACACAGCACCTATTGTTAGTCAGTTCCTGACTGTGCAAGTTAGAATAGAGGCCATTCTAGCTAAAGCTTGGTATGTAGATAGTCCTTACTTTTTGGGGAATATAGCATTTCTTAAGTTACTACCTTTCAATTTTTTCTAAAATGAAAATACATTAATAATTGAAAAACGGAACACGGAGTTGTTTTGGTGTCCTCTAGAAGTTTTGACATACTATGACATATTACTATGCTTTTTTCAGTTGCTTATAAACACATTAATGGCAAAAGTGTCTGTATACTGAATTCAGCTCAAACTGGGCTACCATAATATGTTAGCAACATTTATGTACATGCTTGTATTTTTGAGAGAATAACTTGTGTGGTTTTTGAAACCAAAACAAAAATTGCAAGTAGCTGAATTAAGTCCACAAAACACATTAGATTTGGTCCACAAGACTTTTGACTAATGGGTGTTGTTGCCTGATGTGAGACTGATGTGAGAATCATTGTGCCTGCTCATTCACATAAAAATATATATCGATTTAAATTTTGTAAGACATTTTTTCTTTACAAATGCCATATGCGAAGGGGTTTAAATGATAATGAATAATGCTGTGATTCACACCTGAGAGAACAAAAGACCCACATAATTAGCTGCATAAGGAATGTGCATTTGAGTCAGGTATGTGACTGAGGGAGCTAAAGAACAAGACAAGAAATATGTTGTTGTAGTTTATTTAGAACAGGGTTCTCCAACAATTCGCTGATTGGAGGTAGCTCGCCAAGACGTACTTTCCATCTAATCAGTGAGCTAATATAGACAGGTGTCCCACCCCCTCCAATGCAAATCAAGTTTGACGTATTGGCCGTGAGGTTATTTATGAACAAATGTAAATGTAAACATGCAAATACAAGGATGTCACAAGAAGTGATGGGCATTAAACGCATTAGAAGTAACGCTTTACTGTAATCCGATTACTTTTTTTCAAGTAACGAGTAAAGTAAGGGATTAAAATTGCAAAAACATTAATTAGATTACTGTTACTTCACCTTAACCAGGCTGCGTTACTGCGTTAGGGCCCGATCACACAGAACGTGTTTTTTCAGCGAGAGGCACCTTTTTAAATAGATCTGAATAGGAAGAGAGAATTATGCGTGCTGCTTATGCGCCCGGGCGCCTCGTGTTTTAACCACCTGCTGCGCCTCGCGTTTTTAAAAAAAAATTAACTCTGAGCGGAAAAGCGCCTGACGTCACCACGTTTTTTTTCTATTGTCCAAGAATGAATGGAGAAGCAGGCCTTCCATTGTGGTGACCGTTACCTTGATTAGACTGACTGGACAGCTGATTCGGGGGTTTCCTAGCAACATAAAAAAAATACACGCTGCGCACTGCTCTTTTCTGAATTGAAAAACGTCAACCAATAAAAGGCAGTGGTGCGCCTTGCTTTTTCGAACCTGAAAAGCCCGTTCTGTGTGATCGGGGCCTTAACCGTGATTTTGTTTCATGAGATTTTGTCATTCTGAAAGAAAAAACATTAAGGTAGCCTTATTAGGGTAGCCATAAAATGAGACTGGACTAACAGCCTAAATGTGGCATGCACCAGCATTTTCTGTTTTGGTAAACTAATTTTTACTCCTCTCTGCACTTTACTGTTAAAAGACATAACTGTTAATAATTTGGAAAACAGTCAGGAGAGACTTTCATTTTAATTATTTTATTGCTGTATTTTATTTACATCTAATGAAGGATTTTGCAAAAAATATTTTTCTTTTATATGTTAACAGAAGAAGGACTTTCTTTATTTCATTAAAATATGGTGGAATGTGCAGAAAATTGGTTTAAATGTTCAACAATGTTCTTCAAGTGTGAGACTGTTGCATTTAATTTAATTGTTGCTTGATGCAATGTGCATAAAATTTAAATATTTAAACTAATAAAACAAGTTTAAAAAAAGAGAATGTTTCATTTGATTCCATTTTAGATCATGGAATATGCAGAAAGAAAAGTATTAGGCTGAAAGGTCATGCATCATGTTTTTGACTTAAAGTAAAGTAACTAGTAAAGTATCTAATTACTTTTGAAAACAAGTAATCAGTAAATTAACTAGATTACTTTCTTAGTGAAGTAATCAGTAACCAGTAACTATGTAAATAAAAATAAACTTAATATATATATCTGAAATAAAATGTCTGACATCAACGTCTGTATTAGGTTCTCTGTAAAAAAAAAAACGAATCGCATGATTGTCCACTGTTAGGGGTATAACAGCTTAGACCCAGAGACCAGTAGTGAAGAATGAAGACAGAGTCAGGAGTGAAATTAATTAAAGAACATTTTACTGAAAAATAGTTTGCAGTTTCATCAGCAGAAGCCAGCTTCAAGTCTCACAAGGAGTTCGTAGGCCGCGCTTCTTTTCTAGCGGTCTCGTCGTACCGTACATACAATTGTTCCAACAGTTATACCGTTTTCAAGGTCTAGCCAAGTCATTATTGCAAGGTGTCTGATTCTGATTGGCTCAGAGAAAATGCACAGTCATGGTAAATTTCCACACAATGATATATAGCAGAGCATATCACTAAACTCGGTAGACTAGTTGTCGCCTCATGACTAGATTTAGATCATTGTTGACCTCGGAGGTTGCAGAAAGGCGTCTTCACGTCTGGTGTTGTGTATCTTCAATATCGGGCCTGCACAGATCATGCAACGCACACACACAAAATCTCCCCAGCATCACAGCTCTCCCAAGGTTGGAGAGTCTTAACTACATATCAACAAAGCACTTTGCCAAAACATGCTGATAGCATGTGCTTTCTCTCAGTGAGAGGTACAGGCAATAATTCAGGCAATATTCATCTTCATTCTTTAGTGTTTCAGTAAAAGGAAATATAAAATGAATAAAATAAAAATGAAAGACAAATCCATTTTTAATCTATGGAAGCCGGGCAAAGTGAGCAAACACTGTTACTGCACTCCCAGCATGTTAGGGGCTGTGTTACACATAGGCCAGACGCCACTCAAAGACTAAATACAAACTTTAGAAAACATAAAAGAAGAACAAACAATCAGTAGTTCTATTGAGTAAAAACCACTGGAATTAATCATTAGAAATAAGAGGATAAATATTAATTAAGGCTTTGATTATGAATCTGATTAAGATATTTACAGGTATATTGAAGCGGCAGGGGATTTCAGACTCCCCCCTTCACCACCCAAGCACTAGCACCGCGGTTCATCTCACGTCTGATGACGCATCTATAATATGGGTTGAAAATAATGCTTTATGTATGTTTCTGTCGATGGATACACGCGCTGGCTCCTCGTGATACATTACAACAGCGATAATAAAAGAAAAAGGTATGCAAAACGGTCTCTCTTTGTAAATTTTGTTCAATGCATGTGAATGCTGTTATATGTTCGAATATGACCAGTAATTTTCGCCGTCATCAACCGGGTGTAGTGCCAGAAGACGTGAATGAGAACTCTCGCGCACTGTGAGAAGATTTGTCTCTGTGCACTCATCCGAAAGCATGCACATGTCTCAAAGCGCACAAATATTGAGTTCGCTTTCAAGTCTTGCACAAGTATGTCAACATGTCCATCTTGATGAGTATCCAATGAGTAGCAAACATAGTCTGTACATGCCTTAAGTGAACTATATACAGTCGAGAAATACGATGCATATCCATGCATTAGGTCTTAAAGGGGCAGTAGCCTTAACTGCTGTCTGTTTAATGTCAAACAACAAAAGACAAGGACATCACTCACTTGATTGAATAGCTTTTGTAAGTTTAACAGGAGTAATCTTTAATTTATACAGTCAAATATGCAATGTTATGTTACATTTGATCAATTTCTGTACCTGAAAACTAATGTTAGACCTACCTGAAAAGCATTGTTTATTTTATTGGTATCTTCGCTCGATAGTACAGGGAGTGCAGAATTATTAGGCAAGTTGTATTTTTGAGGATTAATTTTATTATTGAACAACAACCATGTTCTCAATGAACACAAAAAACTCATTAATATCAAAGCTGAATATTTTTGTAGTTTATTAGGTAGTAGTTTTTAGTTTTAGCTATTTTAGGGGGATATCTGTGTGTGCAGGTGACTATTACTGTGCATAATTATTAGGCAACTTAACAAAAAACAAATTTATACCCATTTCAATTATTTATTTTTTACCAGTGAAACCAATATAACATCTCAACATTCACAAATATACATTTCTGACATTCAAAAACCCAACAAAAACAAATCAGTGACCAATATAGCCACCTTTCTTTGCAAGGACACTTAAAAGCCTGCCATCCATGGATTCTGTCAGTGTTTTGATCTGTTCACCATCAACATTGCGTGCAGCAGCAACCACAGCCTCCCAGACACTGTTCAGAGAGGTGGACTGTTTTCCCTCCTTGTAAATCGCACATTTGATGATGGACCACAGGTTCTCAATGGGGTTCAGATCAGGTGAACAAGGAGGCCATATCATTAGATTTTCTTCTTTTATACCCTTTCTTGCCAGCCACGCTGTGGAGTACTTGGATGCGTGTGATGGAGCATTGTCCTGCATGAAAATCATGTTTTTCTTGAAGGATGCAAACTTCTTCCTGTACCACTGCTTGAAGAAGGTGTCTTCCAGAAACTGGCAGTAGGACTGGGAGTTGAGCTTGACTCCATCCTCAACCCGAAAAAGCCCCAGAAGCTCATCTTTGATGATACCAGCCCAAACCAGTACTCCACCTCCACCTTGCTGGCGTCTTGAGTCGGACTGGAGCTCTCTGCCCTTTACCAATCCAGCCACGGGCCCATCCATCTGGCCCATCAAGACTCACTCTCATTTCATCAGTCCATAAAACCTTAGAAAAATCAGTCTTGAGATATTTCTTGGCCCAGTCTTGACGTTTCAGCTTGTGTGTCTTGTTCAGCGGTGGTCGACTTTCTGCCTTTCTTACCTTGGCCATGTCTCTGAGTATTGCACCTTGTGCTTTTGGGCACTCCAGTGATGTTGCAGCTCTGAAATATGGCCAAACTGGTGGCAAGTGGCATCTCGGCAGCTGCGGCTTGACTTTTCTCAGTTCACGGGCAGTTATTTTGCGCCTTGGATTTTCCACACGCTTCTTGCGACCCTGTTGACTATTTTGAATGAAACGCTTGATTGTTCGATGATCACGCTTCAGAAGCTTGGCTATTTTAAGACTGCTGCATCCCTCTGCAATATATCTCACTATTTTTGACTTTTCTGAGCCTGTCAAGTCCTTCTTTTGACCCATTTTGCCAAAGGAAAGGAAGTTGCCTAATAATTATGCACACCTGATATAGGGTGTTGATGTCATTAGACCACACCCCTTCTCATTACAGAGATGCACATCACCTAATATGCTTAATTGGTAGTAGGCTTTCCAGCCTATACAGCTTGGAGTAAGACAACATGCATAACGAGGATGATGTGGTCAAAATACTAATTTGCCTAATAATTCTGCACTCCCTGTAGTTATTTGTGCTGCTGCTTGTATTTAAACTATTTGTTCTTATTATTTTCTTTATTTTATTTGACAGTAGTCCTTTTTTCCCTGAACATAGCAAATACCAAACCATCCCAAAACCATGAACCTAAAACCGTGATACAAACCGAACGGTGAGCAATCTGTACTGTTAACTTACACCCCTAGCGTGATGTATGCGAGGGGGTGCCACAAAAGTTAGAGAATTTTCAAAGGGTGCCATGACTGAAAAAAGGTTGGGAAACACTGCTCAAAATAAGCTAAAGCCACAAGCATGTTGTTAAAAATTACATAGCATGTGCAATATGACTGTTTCCAATACAACTATAGCTTAAGACCAATAGCAACCAGATAGCCTTAAATATGAAAATATTTCAAATGGCAACTATACTTAAAGAACAAGCATGTTTCCAATAGCAACTAGAGTTAACACTCTGCTCCAATAGCAAACAGTAAACGTTAACACAACTCACCTGCTTCAATAAAAAAAACCTATAAAACGTTAACACACCTGCTTCAATAGCAAACTATAAAAAGTTAACACCTGCTTCAATAGCAAACTATAAAACGTTAACACCTGCTTCAATAGTAAACTATAAAATGTTAACACACCTGCTTCAATAGCAACTATGTAGCTTTAAGAACAAGTGTGTTCTAATAACACTACATCTTTAGAACAAGAATGGGAAGTCGTCATAGTTGGGTTAGCTTTTATAGCGGTGAATGAGAGAATGCTTTTTTCCCCCTTTTAATTTATTTCACACTTTCAGAAAGAGGGAAAAATAGAGTGAGATTGATAATGGCAGTGAAGAGGGAAATAAGTTCATTTATTATCGTCACTCCCATAGGTGCTGTGTTAGAAAAACCCTCACAGCAGCTTGTTTTTGTAATTTTGATGCAAAAGTAATATAATACAAAATATTAGTTATAAATGTAAATACATTTTTGTAAAAGTGAAAATACAAAAATTATGCAGGACTTACAATACTGATGACCGTTAAAACGTGCTGTCACAGTCTGTGAAAAGGGTCCTGCAGCTTTAAGAACAGCATGTTCCCAATAGCACTAACATTGGCTTTGAAGAACACACGTTTCCGATATCAACTACTTTAGAAAATAACATACAGATAACGGTATCAAAATAAACGCTGAGCTGACTCACTGAACAATGACTGATTATTATGTCTTTAAGAGCTGCACCACAGCAGAATGATTATGTTTGCATCATGAATCGTTTTTCCTGTCGATCACCACAAGCTGCTTGAATACGTGCAGTAAAGTGAAGGAAACAAACCAAAGCAACCTGACTTAGGTTTAATTAAGTCATAGCATGTTGCAGCGACACGACCTGTGTTCGTGTCTTTGCGACAAGCAGGTTGCCAATGGCAACAGATTTACGTACATTTGCCAATATGCATGAGCATTTACTGAAAATGAATAGAAACCGAAGCAACACGAACACAGATGGCCTTAGCAACGAGTCTGTTGCCAATAGCCTACCCTGATAGCTTTTAGCAGAGCATTTTTAAAAAGGAAATTTAGCTTTGCTTCGTGGAGACATTCAGGGATGGTTACGTGGGTGTTACATGGATGTTTGATCTCTCTTGATATCTTTCATGCAGCTGAGTGCAGATCTCATCAGTTCAGTAGCTATATTAGTTAAAGTCCCTGTAAAGGCAATTCTGTGATTTGTTTCTAAACACATTAGAAATGTTAGAAATGTATTGTTGAAACACATTACAAAGACTGTGAACAATGTAGTACTGAATTCAGAAGTTAGACGGTTAAGAAGTTTTTCACCATTGCTGTCTTCCGGATTTTTTGGGCGGGGTTAAAACGGTGGCTCGATGACGCACTGGAGCCGATTGGCATGTGGCCCCTCCCCCATAACTAGAGCACATTCGCAATTTCGCATCAGTTCACCCGCTAGATTGCGAGTTACTGTCAGTACCGTTTGTTACTACAGCCTACAACTTACAAAACAGCCTACAAAACAAAAATACGATCTCAAGAAGAGGTGGATTAATTTGAGAACAGCTACCTTGATGGAGTGCTGAGGATCACCATCAACACCTGCCTCTGCAGTGTCTTTAAACCGGATAGTTTTACAAACTTTCATCGGCAACAACTGTGATTCTCTGATAATCCGCTGCAGAATGGGGCCGAACCGACTATCTCCCGGCCCGACCTTCATCCTCCCGTCCCGCCGACATCTGGTGCCGTCGTGACTCGTGAGCTTTACTTGAGTGTTGTTGTTGTCTTGTGTGTTTATGGCCACTTTCCCGCGAGTGGGTGTGGTTTTGGTGCCGATCAACAGACACGCAGTATTTTTTCAAGATTTCGATAAGATATTTTATGTACTTAGCAGATTTTTTTATTATTCAAATTTGGCTAGTTGGTTAATAACACATTTATCTGTGGTGTGAGAAACTCAAAACACATGTTTAATTTTGACTTTACAGGGACTTTAACTTCAGCGAGTCCATATCAACAATGCAGCTTGAAAGAAGCATTGCCAACTACGTCACTTCTAGATTAGGCAGTTTACAATCAAGCGGCGAATCGCGTGTTCAAGTGAGCCCACTCGTTCACAATCCCCTGAATAATCACCTGCACCTCATCATCACGGACACTACATACACACTCACTCCCTTCACCACACTGGTCTTGTCATACATACCTGAACTCCTTACCCGTTACTCACCTGAGTATCCTAAGTCTGATTCCTCGTCTTCCTTGTCTTCTGTTCCTCATTCCTTGTGTTCCGTTTCGGGTATTCTGTTCCTGCAAACAACTAACTCTACTACTCGCAGCTAAGTGGCAGTTCTGAAGTGCTTGATCTGTTACTCTCCATTATTACAAGTTCAACCTGTGTTTGTGTCTTTGTTTAATAAATATCACTTTGAGTTCACCTCATCCTTTGTTTCTGCCCGTAAGCTGACAGAAGACCCCATATGCAGAGTGCCACCAACAAAGGCGGAGATCGCCCACCGGATCCCTCCGCCACCCTGGCCAAAGCGGTGCGAGCCCGCAGACAATGCAGGAAAACAGATGTGGATTCAATAGCGAGTGCAACAGATCTCTTTATTTCTGACATAGACTGGAGAACTACAGGAAACAGAATCTCATGAGAGAATAAAGTTTGTTGCAGGCAGGCAGGATGAGAAGATACAGGGACGCAATGGGCAAGGACCAGGCAACGGGAACTCCAGGAACGGAAACCTTCACACACGACTCCAGGGAAGACGACTGCACATGAGGAACACACAGGGACAACTGCTACGATCGACAAACACAGATATCAGGTGAGGCAATTATATAGGCAGGTGAATGAGGTGCTGGTGCTGGTGATGATGATTGCAGTGATCAGTGACCACGCCTCCATCAGTGACCACCTCTGTGACAGTACCCCTCCCCCTAGGAGCGTCTCCTGACGCTCCCAGAGGAACCTACCTGTCGATTGTAATCATTGATAAGGGAGTGGTCCAGTATGTCCCTAGCAGGAACTCAACTTCTCTCCTCCAGACCGTAACCCTCCCAGTCCACCAAGTACTGAAATCCGCGTCCCCTCCGCATTGAGTCCAGAATACGGTTGACCGGAAAAGTGGGTTCCCCATCTACGAGTCGCGGTGGGGGAGCAACCGGAGCAGGCGGATTAATCTTGGCGTGAAATACATGTTTTAATTTGGATACATTTTGAATTCTCCTGTATGCAGGAGGTAGTTTGAGGCGGACTGCCACCGGACTAAGGATCTTGGTGACAGGGAACGGGCCAATACATTTAGGAGCAAGCTTATTGGAAATGGAACCTAAAGGAATTTTCTTGGATGAAAGCCACACTTTTTGACCTATGACGTAGACGGGAGGCTTAGAATGGTGGCGGTTGGCTTGGGCCTTAGTGCGTGCTCCCACCCAAAGCAGAGTCTCTCGGGCTCTGTTCCAGGTGTTACGACACCTCTGGACAAATGCAGCGGAGGGGACCGCGACCTCGGATTCTGAACTAGGAAAAATTGGTGGCTGGTAACCTATACTACCTCCAAACGGATTGAGGCCCTTAGATGACACTGGCAACGAGTTATGTGCGTACTCTAGCAATAAGATCTGTTGGCTCCAGGAGGAAGGATTCTTGGACATCAAACATCGTAACGTTCTCTCAAGGTCCTGGTTGGCTCGCTCAGTTTGCCCATTGCTCTGGGGATGGAATCCCGAGGACAAACTGACCGTCGCCCCCAGTAATTTACAAAACTCTCGCCAAAATTTGGACACAAACTGGGGCCACCTGTCAGAAACCACGTCTATCAGAAGGCCATGTTAACGAAAGACGTGGTCCACAAAAAGTCACCGCTGTCTTCTTAGCGGAGGATAATTTAGGCAAGGGAATAAAATGAGCCACCTTCGAGAACCAGTCTACCACCGTGAAAATGACGGTGTTGCCCTGGGAGGGCGGTAATAAAATCTAGTGCAATGTGAGACCAGGGTCTCGAAGGGACAGACAGCGGTTGGAGTATCCCATCTGGGGGATGATTGGAAGTCTTACCAGTGGCACAAATTGAACAAGCCAAGGCAAAATCTTGAACGTCCCGAGCCATACCTGGCCACCAGAATCATTGCTTAACCACAAATTTGGTACAAATTTGGAACAATGACCCCATCGGATCACAGCGGTCTGTAACCCCTCTGGCACGAATAAATGACTCAGTGGTCCACCGGGCAGAGGCGTTACCCCTTCTAAGGCCACTAGTGGATGGAATGAGTCTGCGCTTATAACCGCCTTTCGACATGGTCTTAATCCCCAAGTGCAACAGTTAATGGTCGTGTACGACAATACCATGGTTCTGAAAAACCTTATCCAAAAAACCATTCACATTGCTCAACGTTATTCAGCACGCAAGCTCCACATGACCACTGTCAATCCTCTGCCTGCCACACCATCTGTCGCCCTTCCAGCAAGTTAAGATCATATTGCCACTGGAACCAGGATAGCTGGAGCCAGTACTTACCCTGGGCCGAGTATGGACAAAATTCCCTCCGGCAGACTACCACAGGGTCCCACTACTTGTAATCAATCTGGCCAGAAGGTGTGGCTCTCAACAAGGGACATCCGTCTCTGACTTCCTTGCCGTAAACTGAGTCCCCGGTACATAGGTCCATTAATGATAAAGAGGCAGCTCAACGAAGTCACCTACCGTCTCAACCTCCCAGCACAGTACCATATCTCACCTTCATTCCACGTGTCATTGTTGAAACCCCACACTGAACCCTTGTGTTCGCCTTCCACAGATCCCAGTGACGTGGAGGACGAAGCCATCTACCGGGAGCGGGCGATACTTACTCCCAATGACTGGGTCCCCGTATCGAATACCTCATTGACTGGGAGGACTATGGGCAGGAAGAACGGTCCTGGGTCAACCGTAACGACATCCTCGACCCCTCGTTCCTACTCAATTCCATACTGAACATCCGGACCACTCTGCACCTTGGGGTCGAGGTAGACCCTGTCGATTCCTCGCCTTCCTCTTCTTTAAACAAAATGAAATTCACTTTAAAGAAAGGCGTTCTACAAAAGAAATTTCATCTGACATATGGTGCATCTTTTGTCCTTTTTTACTCATGCTGTTCACTTTTCGTAATCAACACTAGGGCTGTCCCGATTCGATACTCAGTATCGGTATCGGCTCCGATCCGCCATTATTTGCCGGATCGTGTATCGATCAGACAGGACCGATCCAAATACGATACTGTGCGCATAATATTCAGTGCCCCCACAAAATGCACACAAAACATTATAAAGCATCATCAACGCTCCGTGCACTATATTAAGTGTTCTGACGCCATTCCTTAGTTTAATGTGAAGTACAGATGAATATTTAAGTCATTAAATTGAAGTTCACATGAATGCTTCCCTCTGCTGCATCTGTCAGCCATTCTCCATTCAGCTTTAAACTGTGTGTCGCATTTGGTTACGACAGTCAACACGATGACACGCTCTCCAAGATGATTCAGTGTTCCTGTTATTATGCTTGATCTATAACTTAGATAACACTCTATGGTTTCGCATAACTGGACTTTATCTTGCTGGAGTTTATTGCTGTAAATGTGTTAGCATTACTTTATAATGGGTGTCTCAGATCACAACACTGGACTAGTGATTGTATTGTTCTTCACGAACGATAACTAAAATGTTAAACTGTTAAAAGAAACGGCTCAATAAAATATAGCATAGATAGATACACTACGCATCAATGTATTCTTCCATTTGTGTTGAACTTTTAAATAAGGATGGAGCGGCACACTGTGACTCTTTGTTGCTTCAAGCGCATCGCCCTGCCCATGGTATGCGCATATGGCTTAGTCCCGCTTTGTATTATAATACTTTTGCGCTATGAAAGATTATTAATAAGGTAAGGTTTAAACAGTATGTCAATGTTATGTTATTTATTTGGACTGGTTTGGACTCCTTTATTTATTACATATGTCTGCCTCTTTGTTATTACTGCTGTGATTTTTTTACATTGCTGCACTGTGAGGGTTTTGTATTTATTTGTTTACAATGCTGAATGCTGCTGTTTAAATTGTTTTTAACTTTAAACCTGTTGGTAGCATTAAGTACTGAAGTACTTAAAGGGTGGAAGTCTTTTATAATCAACTGTAGTTGTGGAGTATATACTGGAGAAGTATTTGTTCTCCATTTGAATGAGATGTTTTTAGGTGGCTTATTGAGCAAAGTGCTTCCATTTATTTTATTATTATTATTAGTATTGTTTCATAAAAATATCGGATTGATATCGGAATTGTCAAATAGCCAAAGCTGTGGCAATGGTATCGGTACCGGAAGTGAAAAAGTGGTATCGGGACATCTCTAATCAACACTTCATAATCTGTCCAAAACAGGCCAAATAAATCTTGTCTAAACAGTCTTACGTCTATGACATTTTATGTTGCTGCAGGATTCATATTTAAACAGTCATTTTGCGGTTTAATATTCACAGACACTAACAGAATAAACTTACCTCACAATCGGTTGAATCCTCTGCTCTTAGAAATAAACTACTTACCATGGGGATCAGAACCTGAGGTAAATTATTCCAGCATTATTCCTCACGCGTCTCTAAACGATATAAAGTAGGCCTACATTCACAAATCTTGATGTGTTTATTTGAGTTGATGTGGGCGGGGACTCTGCTCGCATGGAACGCATCAGTATTTGAATCTCAAAAGATTGCACGCTCCGTGGGCATGGCCGCATTAACACTAATGAAGAGGATCGTGAACAACTGACATTTCTCTCTTCTCAAACAGATTACATAACCACAGACAAAATCAAACAGTTGTAAAAATCGACAGTTATTTGAGTCTCTTTGCCACTGATAAGAAAAAAAATTGACATTGATGCGCCAAGCGCGATCATCGACCTCTAGGGGTTAGCAAGGAAGTTCCACAGTTTTTTTCTTTCATATTCTTCTTTCCATGGGCGTAGATTACGAAAGTACATTTTATTAAAAGTGCGTGGGACGTGGGGACATGTTTTAATAAAATGTTCTTTCGTCCTCCACACTTTTACTGGGTCTCACCGGTCCTAGTCGACCCGCTCCAAGCGGGATTCGAACCAGGGTTACCTGTGCGGGAGGCGGGCACGTTAACAAGGATGCTAAAGACAGCTTTCTTTAACATCAGTCGATAGTGCGCCTCTTGAGGTCAAGGACAATTGCAATTATGTAGAAACCAATGTGAATACATCTAGATTTAAATTCAGAGGCAAAAAATTATCACTGAAAACACTGATAATACAGGTCCTTCTCAAAAAATTAGCGTATTGTGATAAAAGTTCATTATTTTCCATAATGTAATGATAAAAATTAAACTTTCATATATTTCATATATTTTTCATATATTTACCATGTTGATAGATTCTGTGTACACTATTATTGGGCAAAAATCATCTTTCTCGATTGACAGTTCAAAAGTAGTCATGTACAGGGGTGCTCAGAGGATTTTCATCAATGGTATGCAAAATATTTTTTTTTGCCTAATCATAGGTGACTGCATCACAGCAACTATTTGTTTACATTTTGATCATCCTATTTAAACTTAAGTAGACATAGGTTTTCAATTTCACTGAATAGTTTTATTACCTCATCAGGCCTTTGAATCAATGATGGTTTGTTGAACCTGCTGAATGAAATTCCTACTTACTGGCTAAAGCAGTTTCTGTTCAACAGCAGGCTATATAAATGCCATATAATTTTTTTGGGAGTTTTATTTGCTGCTTTAAAACAGTTTTTATATATGTGTTTGTAATGTAGTTTGTAGAATAAGGAGGAAGGAGGCGGGAACCGGCGAACATTTAAAAAGACTTTAATCCAAAATAAATAAACAAACTGGAAGGAACAAACCCCTCACGGACGACTGCCATGCACACACATAATCAAACATAAACAAAACAGAACATAATATCCAGGCCTGGTCCTCTCTCATCCTTCACTGGTGTCGCTCGTCCTTATATGCCTCCCTCATGAGAGGACTCGAGACCGGTGTGACTCACAGGTGACGCTCATACTCAATCACGCACCGGTCTCACTCGCTCCGCCCACGTCTCTTCCTCGTCTACGTCACCAAAGTGTTAAGGCCGTTACATTAGGGTTGGGCGATATCCCCTAAATTGGCAGTTGACGATGTTTACAGTAAAACATCGCGATGGACGATGATATAAATCGTTTTTGTTTTTAAATAAAAATATATAATTTACTATATCTGTATTTTACTATCTCTTTACATGAATACTATTTTCTATTTCGTTATTTGCTAACCCAAATAAGGACTCACCCGAGCTAGGTTGCACGTGAGGGGAAACAAAGTAAAGAGTTGTGCACTTTTTATTTTAATAGGCTATACCTCCTTAGTCCTTACATAAATACTATTTTCTATTTAAAACTATAATTTCGTTATTATCCCCGTGTTTTGTATTTGAATGCTGTTTTACGTGAATATATTACCACAGGACAGAAGCACAAAGAATTGTTTTCAAAGGAAATAAATTCGCAGTTACATGGCAGCCATGAAAACATATGGATTCATGCCGAATGAGAGAGGGAGGCTGAGCCCAATTAAAGATTTGCCAGCTTTTCAAATATGTTTGTACCCTTTCGCGAACTTTAACAATAGGCATAACCAGAAGGCTAACATTTAGTCCATTTTATCCCACTAGACATCACGTTTCTTTTCATAAATCTTCACTCGCGTCACATTCATTTTCGCAGGGAATTGTAAACTTTTCTTCCTTTCGTTTGCTTATAATTAAGTCTATTATAGCCTACCCATTCACATGCTTTACTGTGGTCAGGAGAAGAAGATATTCGAGAAGGTGTCTCCAGCTCGTGTCCCACATTCATCTCAAAGCTGACGCATCTTTATGGGAAATACATTTTTTTTTTAACTAATATTTAATTGTCTTAATCTTTATGTTACCATTATTAACTGATAATCGTTTAAATATTTTACAGGCTGTAGTGTTTCACTGACGGAAGTGCTAAAACACGCATGCTTATGAAATGGATCATTTAAAAATGTAGGCTATATATCTGGCGTAGACTACATTATTTAAAATAGCATATATGCTTTAGTTATACTTTCAATTTAATTTACAGAGCAATCCCTGCAAAGTTTTTAGTTCAACTATAGAAGAGGATTAGTGTGTGTCGCACTCATAGCGGGGCGTGGCATCACGATGGTGGCGCTCCATCAGGATGTTGGTCAGCCATCACGATGGACGATGATATCGTCCATTGGCACAACCCTACGGTACATACTCCGCAAGAACAGAGAAAAAAGTTCTCACTCTCTTTGTTCTTGCAACCCTGGTTTGGGAGTTCTCGTAGCTTGGTCTGAGCAGAACTTTTTTCTTGTTGGTTTCCGAGAACCATTGTGTGATTGGTCCGAAATGTAAAGTGGGCGGGGTTAATGTGGAGAAACGGGAACAAAATGTTCGGCACCTGCTTTTCTCGTGAATTATGGAAGGTACTGGCTAGAGACTAACTTTGTTCTTGTTCTTGCCACCTCGAGAAAACAAATTTCTTTGTTCTTGCAGAGTATGTTCCAAGCTTTATACAGACGTCTTCGACCATTATGCTGCATTTCTTGAGTATGAGTGGCGAGTTCAGCTTTTGAAAATGTTCCTCAAGATCGTGTGAGTTTTCCCATTACACTGCATGTCATGTGTAAATGACCCCTTTGCTTATTCAGATCAACACAGTTCATTCTGTTCTAAACACTGGATTATTTATTAACATATATGATTAGTGATATACATGATATAGAAATCATATTACAGAGTTCACATTGAAACGCTGTTGAAGTCGGTATGTTGAGTATTCCACTCTCCATACAGGCAGGGACATCGCCTATTCTGACAAAATAAGATTTTTTCCAGGCAGCAAGATATAATTTGTTATTGTGCATTTTAGTAGATGTTTTACCCATTATGGTTTTCTTTGCATGAAATAGACCCTTGTATGCAGTGAAAATTTCCCTATCTGCTGCGAAGAGTTCTAATTTTATAAATAAATTAAAAAAATATCCACATGGTATTTGAATTAGGTGATCATCTTTCTTTGTAACAAATTTGTCTGAGCTTGTATATATTTCTACATTTCTACACTGAAAGAATCATTAGAGGCAGTAAATCAGTAATATTAGAGGCAGTACGGAGTTTGCAGGCATGGTGTTTGTTGTAGAGATAATTTTATTGAAACACTATGTGCTGTATTACAGTTACACTGTTTAAGCCTGTTATCATGATGCCTTGGGGCCTACAAATCTAACAGCTGGAACTGCTCTCTAGACTTTGCACTTGCTCTGTGAGGATTTCAGGGTTTGAATAGCATTTTTTTAACAACAACAAAAACTATGTTTTCAAACAATTTTAGCCTTACTCATTACCTAGCTGTAACTGAAAACAAAGCCTACATTTTGTTTTATATTTTAGTCTGTTTAATTCATTAGATTTTTTTTGACTGATTAGACATGCACATTTTAGAGGCATGAGGATTTTGCAGACGCAGTGTTTGTTGTTGAGAAATCATTTTATTGAAAATTAGTACCAGGAGTCCATGATACGCCTCATGCTCATGAATCTCATGCCACCCATATTGCTGAAGCTCCTGTACTCTCCAGGCCTGAAGTATGACATCCTGCCTCTGTAGTTGGGCTGCTCATACATGAGCCAGTGGCCGTCCATCACATGACAGGACTGGCAGTGAGACATGCGGTAACGGTCCATGATGTTGTCACAGTCATCCATCATCTCGTACATCTGACCCATGAAGTTCTCCCTCTCGTAGATCCTCATCCTGTAGGATCCCCTGTGCTGTAGTGGAAGAGAAGTCAGTTATTATTTCTAGCATCATTTAGCAAGTGTATCAGAATCAATAGGAAATGTAAAACTAAATTTAGAGCAAGTTCGGGGTGCTGCAACAAATGCAATTTTTTTTGTTCATTTACATGTATTCATTTTTAGCATTTAGTAATTTATTTGTAATAAACACTTGATATGGGCTATTACATTTTTTTCTTTTTATGTTGAATTATGTTTTCCAAAACATGCACGCAGAGTGTGACGTCATATTTTGACGTTGCAGTTCAAAGAATTTGTCCACGTTGTGGTGTAAGGTAGGCAGGTTTTTTGTGTTCATTTTAATTTCCTGTCACTGTGCAGGCTTTCAGGCTTTTTTAATGTATATAATAGTGTAAATAACTTTTATTTAAAGGCTTAATGTATGTCCCATAGAGCAGTCGATTGTTTTACAATTTGAAGCAGTATCAATAATGTCAAAAATGTGACGTGCAGTCAAATGTCCTGTGTATGTTTAAACGACTGCTCTCACAGATATGCTTTTATACTTAATCATTTTTTAGACTCAATATAGTTTGCTCCTCCAACCTAGAACATCTTTCTGCGCCCCTGAAACAAGTTAGTAATGTGGATTAATCATTAAAATAAGTTTTACTTTAGAGCTTACCATGGGGATCATACGGCAGGACCTGATCCAGCTGCTCATTCCAAACATAGACATGTAATCAGCGTACTCGCCCCTCCTGAAGAAATACCCATTTCCCATGTAGTTGGGATTATCGTACATCATCCAGCATCCGCTCTCCACTCTGCAAGAGTGACAGCGGCTCAGGTAGGAGGAGAAGTCAGCACAGTCGCCAGTACAATTGTAAGAGCGACCCTGGAAATTTCTTTCCTCATAAAAGGTGACCTGAAAATTCATAGTTCATCTCTTAGTGGATTTAAGTGAGGAAAATACCACATTAAAGTAATTTGAGTGAAATTGTATGGAATGGGAGCTGGAATAAAGTTTACCTTCATGGTTGCACTGGCTGATCCTCAGTAGTTCCACAAAGGAGAAGCTGAAGCTGATTCTGCTTGTTGACTGACTGCTGTCACCCGTACCTTTATACTAGACCAAGACTAAAGACTACACAGCACCTATTGTTAGTCAGTTCCTGACTGTGCAAGTTAGAATAGAGGCCATTCTAGCTAAAGCTTGGTATGTAGATAGTCCTTATATTTTCCGGAATATAGTATTTCTCAATTTTTTTAAAATGAAAAATAAAAAATTTAAATACAGAATAGGGAAGAAACGATTGCCGGTTTCACGATAAACCATGGTAAAATATACTGATGGTTAGTAATATTGTTTAAAATTTAATTATAATTAAAACCATGTTTGATTATCACGATTTTGAAAACTCGCTGTATATCCTGTCCAGCCAGCATCAGTCTGGCGCAGCGCGCAACGCTGTTTTTGAATGAGAAGAAATGGCAGAAGGCAGTGACAGCTCTCTGGAGATTTTTCATCCTTCTAAAAGAACCAAATCTAAAGTGTGGTCATATTTTGGCTTTTGCAAAAGTCCTGAGGGAAACTTAAACGCAAATCTGCGAACGCAAGGCAAGTGGACCTTGACCTCAATACTAAAACTGAGTCAGGGAAGTAATAACGTGAAGCTTGAGCCAAAGACGAACGAACAAGTTCAGACAAGACTAGGGTGACATTTAAAGAATAATAATGTATTTTCATTGAACACTTGTTACACATATTTTCTTTACCACATAAATAATTACAGGGACATTAATATTTTAAATCTTACATGTTTATAATCCATTTTGTACAGATAACAATCGTCCAGACAGGATGATAACAAGAAGTTATAGTAATAATTATAGTAAAGTCCTCTGATTTCATTTTCAAAAACAGAGACGCAAGGTTCCATTTGACAGAAATGTGAGCGCGCGCCTCTTGTGATACGTGGATGTGCACACTGTAAAACTTTTCGCTGTAAATTTACAGTAAAATACTGGCAGCTGGGTTGCCAGCCACTTACTGTATTTTTACAGGACAAGTACTGTAAACAGTGTAAACTGTTCTCTACAGCAATTAAAAAAAGATTACATAATTAGAAATGCTATACTTTAAAGTAGCATAGTACTCACAATAGGAAAAAGAAACCATCATTCTCTAGGTTTTAAAACATTTATTTTAAAAGAAAACACTAGAGAATTGCCTGAAATGAAAGCTGTATTTTTTTTACAAACATGTAAAATGCAAGTTTAATACTTAACAAACAGTTGACAATTAGCACTTAACAATGCAGTAATCTTGTATAATTTGAAAATAAAATAAAAAGTTTTTTTCAGAAATGTAAAGTGACCCAGAAAGAGTAATAATAAAAAAAGAAAACACAAAAATGCCCTATAAACATGTTGGCTGAAATGCCAATTGTATTTTTATAAATGCAATGGACCCTTTTCACAGACTGTGATGACACGTTTTAACGGTCATTAATATTGTAAATCCTGTTGTAATATTGTAGATTTTCATTTTTTTTAATGTATGTATATTTATAACACTACTAGTTTGTATTATATTAATTTTGCATCAAATCATAAAAATAAAAAAAACTTGCCGTGTGGGTGTTTCTAATACAGCGTCTATGGGAGTGATGGTAAAAAATAACATATTTCTCTTTTCACTGCCTTTATCAATCTCACACAATTTTTCCCCTCTTTTTTAAAGTTGTGAAATCATATTGTTGCGTTTTTCTTTTGCTATTTGAGCAAATCGGGACACAAAAAAAATATTTAATGTATTCTCTCATTCACCGCTATAAAAGTTAACCCAACTATGACGACTTCCGCTCTGAGAAACCCGGAAATGTGGAAAGGGTCTATTATCAATTAACAGAACATTAACAATGCCGTAATCGTATTTACTTTTAATGTACTTACTTACAACTTCTTCCAAGTTACCCAAAAAGAGTCTGAAAAACGGGATCTAAACAAAATCCCATTCAAAGTCTGCAAGTTTTCGAAGAAGTGAGGAAACCTGTGGGTTTACAGTGGTGGCCAGTTTTCTTTGAAGTTACTTTTCCTTTCTTTGTTTTTTATCCACGTTCTGGATTGATGTCAAGAAAGCATCTAAAAAAACAGAAAAAGAAAAAAAAGAAAAAATTAAATGTTACAGAAAAATGTTAGATGCTGTGATTAACATTTTTTCTGCATTGGTTACACTATACAGCTTAACAATATCATCCCCTCATCAGGTCCTAAATCAGGTCCAATCTGCGTATCAGTGGAAATGCAGTAGATAAAAAAATGCAACACATTACCAGAATCCAGTCCAAACCCTTATGACTTCAATACTTTAACTCAATTGCAAGCCTTGCAATGTGATTATGACTGCATGATAATGTTAAATATAATTTAAAATGCGTGTTTGAGCTGTCTTAACTGAAAACATATCTCTAAATATGTCAGTGCCATTGTTTAGCCTTTTTTTTTTACAAGACATTTTAATGAAAGCTGCTTAAATACCCTAATCAACTTTGAGCCAGCCATTGGCTGCCATTATAAAGCTTGGATTTGCCAGGACATTATTTAATTTAATTGTGTTCGTCTGGAAGTAGAAAGTCATGTACACTATGGCATAAGAGTGAGTAAATCATGGGTGAATTCAAATTTTTGGTTGAACTATCCCTTTAAACTAAGTCTGTGAAACCAGGGCCGTGTTATAATCAATACAGGAATACTTTCATTTTCATTTGTAGCAATGAGCAATTTCCTAATTAAAGGAATACTCTACATTGTGAAATGAAGCACAGTTATAATGCGTTGCTATTGACGACAGTCAATTTAAGGAAGGAAATGCCACAGAATAGAATCTTCCTTAATGCATATAGCTGCTTATTTTATTTGTTATTTGTTGATTTTCAAATATAAAACTTGTTGAAATGGTTTCAGTGTGTGCATCTGTTCTTTTTGAACACTTCAATCTCATTTGAACAAAACCGTGATTATTGATAACCATGATCATTTGGGTCACTATAATCGTGATATGAAATTTTCATACATTTCATCCCTAATACGGAACACTAAGCAAATATTTAACCCTCTGAAGTCTGAGCTGTTTTGGTGCCCTTTAGAAGTTTTGACGTACTCTGACATTTGTGCTTTTTTCAGTTGCTTATAAACACATTAATGGTAAAAGTGTCTTTATACTGTATTCAGCACAAACTGGGCTATCATAATATGTGAGCAACATGTATGTTTGTACATGCTTGTGTTTTTGAGAGAATAACTTTTATGTGTGGTTTTTTAAAAAACAAATACAAAAAGTCACTGAATTAAGTCTACAAAACACAGTATATTTGTGTCCACAAGACTTTCGACGAATGAGTGTTTTTGCTTCAAACTGACGTGAGAATCATTGTGCCTGCTCATTCACATAAAAATATATATTGATTTAAATTTTGTAAGACACTTTTTCTTTACAAAGGCCTTATGTGAAGGGGTGTGAATGATAATGAATAATGCTGTGATTCACACATGAGAGAACAAAAGACCCACATAATGAGCTGCATAATGAATGTGTCACATGCCTGTCCTGTCTTGTGTGCACATGTGGTTTTTGTCTTGTTGAGCATGTGCTCCTGTCATTGTCTGATCCCTCCCCCTTGTTATCTGATTATTGGTTCATTTGCCCCACCTGTTTTCCCTGATTCCCTGCTTGATTTCTCCCCTTTATTTTCTCCTTGTGTTTGTCAGTCTTTGTCGGATCGTTGTTATGTCTAATAATAATAATAATAATAATAAATGTTATTTATTTTGCACTTTACATTTAGAACAATCTCAAAGTGCTACATGGTCAATAATTAAAATTAAGTTTAAGAAATTAAAAGTAAATTGTACATTTTCATTTGTATGCTTTTTAAAAATATATGTTTTTAAGTCTTTTTAAAAAAACATCTGTAGTCTGTGGGGCCCTCAGGTGGTCAGGGAGGGCGTTCCATTGCCTGGGGGCAGCAGAAGCAAAAGCAAAAGACCGGGTGTGTGAGGAGGTCTGGGGGGTGAGGAGTTCCTGAATGTGAAGGGGGGCATGTCCATGAATGCACTGGTGAGTGAGGAGGGAGACCTTGTGCTCAATTCTGAGTGGGACAGGGAGCCAGTGTAGGGATTTCAAAATGGGAGTGATGTGGTCATGCTTGCACACCCTCATCAGGATCCTGGCAGCGCTGTTCTGTATGTACTTGAGTCTCTGGATGCTCCTGCCAGAGATCCCGATGAGGAGTGCATTACAGTAGTCCAGCCTGGAGGAGACAAAGGCATGGACAAGCTTCTCTGCATCTGATAGGGTGATAGTTTGACGGAGTTTGGCGATGTTCTTTAGGTGGTAAAATTATGTCTTACAGAGGTGTTTAATGTGGGTGTCAAAGGTGAGTTGTTGGTCCATTTTAACACCCAAGTTGGTGACAGATGTGGAGAGGGAGATGGTTTGGCCAGAGAAAGTGATATTGGTGATGGTGGAAGAGCGGAGCTGATGTGGTGTGCCAACCAGGAGGGCCTCCATTTTGGAACTGTTGAGCTGAAGAAAGTTGAGCTTCATCCACGCCTCTATCTCCTCCAGGCAGTTAGTCAGTGTAGAAGTTGGCAGAGGAGCAGAAGAAGTGGGGTTGTCTTGAGGTAGATCTGTGTGTCATCATAGCAGTGAAATGCTATGCCATGTCTGCTAATGATATTGCCAAGGGGAAGCATGTAGAGGAAAGAGAGGGTGGGGCCCAGCACAGAACCCTGAGGAACACCGCAGGTGACGTTGTGGGTGTGTGACTTGGCTTTGCCCAGGGCAACATGCTCAGTTCTGTCGGTCAGGTAGGAGGTGAACCAGTTGTGAGCGTTTTCTGAGAGTCCAATGGTGTATTGCAGACGGTGGAGAAGGATTTTGTGGTCTACCATATCAAAAGCAGCTGTAAGGTCCAGGAGGATGAGTAGTGATGGGGAACCAGTATCTGCTGCCATCAGGAGGTCGTTGGTGACTCTGACCAAGGCTGTTTCTGTGTAATGACCAGGGCGGAAACCAGACTGAAACTTTTCATACAGTTTATTGTGTTTGAGGTGATCATGGAGTTGTGCTGCAACTATTTTTTCCAGAACCTTTGAAAGGAATGGTAGATTGGAGATGGGCCTGTAATTGGAGAGAACTTCTGGATCCAGAGTGGGTTTTTTTAGTAGAGGCCTGATGACCGCAGTTTTTAGTGCAGATGGGATATGGCCGGCCAGGAGGGAGTGGTTTATGATCTTGGTGATGAATGGAGAGATGGCAGACATGTTTGCCTTCAGCAGGGCTGAAGGAAAAGGTTCCAGGGCACAGGTGGACGGCTTCATTTTTTGTCCTCTACTTCCTCCTGTGTAGCTTAATTTCATGTCCTCTACTTCCTCCTGTGTAGCTTCGGAGAAGGTGCAGAGCGACTGTACAATCTCAAGAGGTGGGTCAGCAGTTGGGAGGTGCACGACTGCAGTGGTGGAGAGGTGAGAGCGGATGGTGTTAACTTTTTCCTTAAAAAAAGTGATGTGCATGTTGCATCTCTCTTCAGTGATCTCAGAGTGAGAGGGTGAGGGGGGTTTGAGAAGGTGATTTATAGTAGAAAAAAGTTGCTTGGAGTCACCAGGGCTGTTGTTGATGATGTTGGAATAAAACCTGGAACGTGCATCCCTCAGTGCTTCTGCATACGCCCTCCTATGTTCCCTGTATGCCTGTTTGTGGACAGTCAATCCAAAGGCCTTGAGCCGACGCTCACGGACACGCCCAGTCGCCTTCATCTTTCGCAGTTCGCAGGTGTACCAGGGTGCTGAGAGCGAGAATGAGACTGACCTGGATGTTAAGGGGGCGTGGAGGTCCAGGAGATTGCTCAGGGACTGGTTGTAGAAGTCCACTGAGTCATCAACAGAAGGGAAGTCTGTAGAGGCAGAGGAGAGAAGTTGAAGGTCTAGGGTCAGGGCATCTGCATTAATGTTTTTTATTTTCCTGAAATGGATCTGTCGCTTTTGTTTGGTGTGGGTGGGGGGAAGGGCAGCTCCATTGACACGACTTTGTGATCTGAAACACCGAGATTATAAACCTGTAGGTTGCTGATGAGGGCGGAGTTAGAGATGACCAGATCAAGTGTGTGTCCCCTGCAATGTGTGGGGACATCAACGTGTTGTCGTAGGTTGATGGAATCTAGCAGCTGAAGAAAATCAGCAGCGGGACGACATGAGGGGGTGTCAACATGAATGTTTACATCACCCAGGATTATGGTATTGGCAGAGTGTTGTGAGGAGATCAGACATTTCTGGGATGAAGGTAGAGTTTGGTTTTGGGGGTCGATAGATAAGGAGAACAGTCATGGGAAAAGGCGGCTTACATTTAGTAAATACAAGACATTCACAGGAAGATGTTGTAGGCAGCAAGATGGGAGACAACTGCAGGTCCTGTCGGTAAAGGACAGCTAGGCCACCACCTCGGCCAGTGCTGCAAGCTGCCTCCAAGTAACTGTAGCCGGGGGGACAGGCTTCATTTAGGGCAAAGTAAACCTCTGGTTGGTGTAAGGTTTCTGTCAGACACATGAAGACAAGTCCTTTCTCCCTGATGTGTTCTTCAATCAGTGTGGATTTATTGTTTATAGATTGAGTGTTAAAAAGTTCGAATTTGACCATTGACTGTGGGGTGAATCTCTGTACAGAGCGCAAAACACTAAAATCCACTCCACGCAGATTGGAATCCGGTCCACGAAATATATCCAGCCGGGATTTCACGGATCTCATGCTGGAATGCAGAGATCTCACGATATTTCCAGTGTTGATGGTAACTGAAGCGGCAGTAATCTGATGACGCGTCAGTCGTGCGACGGATGTCCAGAGAGATGGGATGTTGTTGGTAGCAGAGGAGCTTGACTGGTTATGGAAGATTAATTTTCGACCGGAGCCTCTATGAATGTAACGAATGTCTATGAAGTCCAAGTTCTTTAATGATGGGGATGTTTAGTCCAGGAGTGGTTACGGGATTAAGTCGCCGGAGTTGCGAGCTGGAGTAGCTGAACGCCATACTGACCAAGGAGAGGGGTGCTAGCCAGACAGCGTTTGCACCCAGTTCTGGAGCGGTGGTGGAACGGAGAGAAGTTGTCCGTCAAGGCAGCGTGATGGTTGGATCCAAAAACGCCCTTTCCCAGGTGGAGCAGGGTAGATAGCTGGAAGTCGTCTGTATCTGGTAACGTTAGGTGCCTAGTTAACGTTACCTAGCTTCCCCACTATGTAAGCGCAATTTAGCGCAATTCAAAGACTACCGGCGGAGAAAACTGCAAACAAACAACGCCATCTTTCTCAAACAACGCTCTCCTCCTTTCTCAACGATGAGCTGTACGGTATACTGGGCAGGGAAGCGCGAGGCTCTCCGTGTTGCCAGGGTTTCTTACTAGGAAGATCGAAACCACTGGTGATGTAATGTAGACAACTAGAAAAAGCCGTTGGCTGGTTAGCGCTACCAACTGTTAACAGCCGAGTGAAATCCTCCAAGACGTTAAAATCAGTGCAACAGTCCCAATTATATCCCTGACTGATTTGACTGGTTACGGACATAAAAAAATAAAATCTAAATCTAACATTAGTTAACTTGATTCAGGTGGAAAAAGCGGCGAACAGACAACGCCAGCGTCCTCTCCCCCTCGTTGCTAGGCAACAACCATCAATGTCTACGTCTCCCGTTTCCCCGTGATTTCCCAGTTGGTATGTGTTTGAGTTTATTTGTGTCTTTTGATTGTGTTTTGCCCCATTGTGGGTTTTTGGTTTGTGTTTATGTTTTGTTTTAGAAATAAATCACCTTTCGTACTGCACTTGAGTCCTCGCACCCGTTTGTCTTTTGTGTGAATGTGACAGAATGAGCATTTGAGTCAGGTATGTGACTGAGGGAGCTAAAGATAAATATGTTGTAGTTTATATAAAATATATTTATCAAAGGCATATTACAAAGGCCTATTTTAAATTATCAAAAGATTTAACTACTATTTTATTATGTTTTTGAACATTCAGTAGATACAAAAAACTGAATAATTGGTAATGATGAATTATCTTGTCACAAAGTCACAGCCAATGCCCACCAACGCACAGGCATCGTCACCAGATCTCCACACTGCACGTTCACAATCCCCTGAATACTAATCACCTGCACCTCATCATCTCTGACACTACATAAACACTCAAGCTTGGAACATACTCTGCAAAATCAAAGAAATTTGTTTGTTTTCTCTAGGTGGCAAGAACAAGAACAAAGTTTGTTCTGGCCAGGACATTCCATACTTCACGAGAACAGCAGGTGCCAAACATCTCCGTTTCTCCGTTAAACACCAACCACTTTAAATCTCTGACCAATCACACAATAGTTTTCGGACACCCACAAGAAAAAAGTTCTGCTTAGACGATATGTCGAGAACGAGCTGCGAGAACTCCCAAACCAGGGCTCCGAAAACAAAATGACATCATTTTGTTGTAGCAGCCCTGGGAGCGAGAACTTTTTTCTCGGTTCTTGCGGAGTAATGTTTAATTCACCGCATTCTTTGTCTCTGTCCGTAACCTGACAGTTATAAGTAAAATATTTGGGATTTAAAACAACATTATGGAATGCAATTATGATTTCAAAGAGTATAGAGTGTATGTTTTCAGGTTGATTGGGACACTTTTTCCCAGTCCTTTAAATGGCAAATATTTTTTGAATCATTTGATTTTGTAAACTCTGATACACACAATACTCAAATATCATTTAAAGCTTCGGTTCATTTATGAGACGCGCCGTGCAATGTCATGATTATAGGCTATTGTCTACTATATTTGCTTCTTATTTATTATATCCAGGCAATTGACTGATGAAGCCTTGATTAAACTTAAGATTTAATTTATGCAAAACGAAATTCACTTTAAAGAAAGGCTTTCTACAAAAACGAATCTGACATATTGCGCCTCTTGTGTCCTTTCTTATTCGTGCTGTTCACTTTTCATGATCAACACTTCATAGTCTGTCCAAAACAGGCCAAAGAAATCTTGTCTAAACAGTCTTACGTCTATGACATTTTATGTGGCAGCAGGATTCATATTTAAACAGTCTTTTTGCGGTTTAATATTCACAGAACCTAACAGAATAAACATACCTCACACTCAACGGTTGAATCCTCTGCCGTTAGAAATAAACTGCTTTTCTTCTGAGGTAAATTATTCCAGCATTATTCCTCACCGCCTCTCAAAACGATGTAAAGTAGGCCTACATGCACAAATCTTGATGTGTTTATTTGAGTTGATGTGGGTGTTGACTCTGCTCCATGAAACGCATCAGTATTTGAATCTCAAAAGATTGCACGCTCCGTGGGCATGGCCGCATTAACACTAATGAAGAGGATCGTGAACAACTGACATCTCTCTTTTTTCAAACAGATTACATAAACACAAAATGTTTGTTTTTGATTTGATTTACATTTACATTCAGTTTCTTTGGACATATGTCTCATGTTTGTGTCAGTTAAATAAATAAAGAATACACACATGATGTACGATCTGCAGCCTCCCTCAATGACGTTCAATGCTAATGGTTTGTTCTTTGGCTCTCCAGTTCTGGATTTCAAATTCGAAGCACATTAGCACTTGGGTTAAAACTTCTTGTCTTGAGCCTCACCATTTCTCTTTGGAATAGTGAAATGTTCTCAGTATTTGCAATAGAAGAATGGTTTAAAGTGAATAAACCAGTGATCCTCTGGGTGGGCCGCGAGTTTGAATATATTCATATAATTCATTAATTTTATTATTGATACGTTAAATAGTAAAAGATAAATTATATAAGTTAAAAAATATAAATTACAACAATGAACCACCTTTCTCGTACGTATTCTGTGATTATTTTAGATTCGGAGCAGCCCAAGGGGTTTCTAATCGCGCTGTGTGAAACACAGACTGAACAGCAGCTCAAAACACCCAACTGCTTCATGAACACAGGATATGCAAAACTACACATTTCAGATTGATAAAGAGATCCAGAGTCGCTAAAAAGTTTTGATGGATGGTGGTTGTAATGAAGGTAAAGATGATTGCAGTGACATGCATTAGGCATGTGCATGTCCTTTATAATTGAGGTGCAAACAAACCGTGTATGTGCACTTTGGCATCTCCCTGTGGTCTTGTTTGGTATGGCAGGTTGACTTGTGCTTTATTTGTACTTATTGTACTGTATAATTGAGCTGTGTTGGAAAGAAGGTCTGCAATGTATGTTTGCAAAAAAGAACCCTGACGGTTAATATATCTTGAATTTCTTTTGTATAAAAAAAATTTGAGAGGACTTGCAGTATTGACTCCTTCGAGTAAAAAAGGTTGGGAACCACTTCCTTAGGGACCTTTCTGATGCTAATGATGTTGCAATAGTTTTAAAAGGCAGACCTTTTACCATAATCTTTTGTTGCTATACCGATTGTTTTTAACCATAATGAAGCTTTTTAAATGTACAAATGCTCAAGACACTTGAATGTTGAATTTAAATCAGTTTATTAAATTCAGGGGTGCCCGCAGGATTTTAATCAATGGTACACAAAAATATTTAGCCTAATCATAGGTGACTGCATCACAGCAACTATTTGTTTACATTTTGATCATCCTATTTAAACTTAAGTAGACCTAAGTTTTCAATTTCAAACTACACATTTCAGAAAAGTTTTATTACCTCATCAGGCCTTTGAATCAATGATGATTTGTTGAACCTGCTGAATGAAATTCCTACTTACTGGCTAAAGCAGTTTCTGTTCAACAGCAGGCTATACAGGTCCTTCTCAAAAATTAGCATATTGTGATAAAAGTTCATAATTTTCCATAATGTAATGATAAAATTAAAATGTCATATATTTTAGATTCATTGCACAGCAACTGAAATATTTCAGGTCTTTTATTGTTTTAATACTGATGATTTTGGCATATTGCTCATGAAAACTCAAAATTCCTATCTCAAAAAATTAGCATATTTCATCCGACCAATAAAAGAAAAGTTTTTTAATACAAAAAAAGTCAACCTTCAAATAATTATGTTCAGTTATGCACTCAATACTTGGTCGGGAATCCTTTTGCAGAAATGACTGCTTCAATGCGGCGTGGCATGGAGGCAATCAGCCTGTGGCACTGCTGAGGTGTTATGGAGGCCCAGGAGGGTTCGATAGCGGCCTTAAGCTCATCCAGAGTGTTGGGTCTTGCGTCTCTCAACTTTCTCTTCACAATATCCCACAGATTCTCTATGGGGTTCAGGTCAGGAGAGTTGGCAGGCCAATTGAGCACAGTAATACCATGGTCAGTAAACCATTTACCAGTGGTTTTGGCACTTTGAGCAGGTGCCAGGTTGTGCTGAAAAACTAAATCTTCATTTCGATAAAGCTTTTCAGCAGATGGAAGCATGAAGTGCTCCAAAATCTCCTGATAGCTAGCTGCATTGACCCTGCCCTAGGGCTGGGCGATATAGACAAAAAGTCATATCCCAATATATTTAGGCTGAATATCGATATACGATATATATCCCAATATTTTTTTCGCAAAGTGAGAGCAAATGTTCAGTCAAAGTCAAAGCCAAATATGACGTCACAAGTAGTTTTATTGAAACCGGCCATTTCAGTGAACAGTTGCAAAATCAAATGAATAAATAGTAAACAGGTGTCTTCACCTGGTTCATAATTACATGCTCAGCTGTTCAAATAACAATAAAATGTAAAAAGGAGTACCTTTTTTTAAATCAAAGCTCCATAAGGTGCCCATTTAAATAAATAAAAATCATCTTAAAAAATAGCCTATAAAATAAAATAGGCCAATCTTTTTCCGAAATAAATATATTTATATGAGAAAAGTACAATATCAAATTTTTTTAGTTTTACAACAATAAATGGCTTATTAAAATCCAATAGCAGATTTTATTCTCCTTTCTAACAAATCCACAGATGCAAATAACGAACATTACAAAAGAATATGGCAAACCCTAGTAACTTAAGGGCAGCATTTACATTTGCATTTACGGGGCTGGAGCTTTTTCGGGTTGTCGATGGCTTGCGGCTGTGGCTTCTGCAGCGCACAGTTTAAAAGACTCTTCGTACTGCAGTTTGTGCCACTGTTTTAGGTGGTGAAAAATATTTGTAGTGCTTCCACCCCTGGCTGTAACTTGTTTATTGCACTCCCTACAAATAACGTGATGTTGTTGCTAGGGCTGGGTATTGTTCAAAATCTTTCGATCCGATGCCAATTTCTATACCTCAGTTTCGATACCGGTTCCTAACCGATACTTTTTTCGATACCATATGTTTTAAAATCCATTTCAACATTAAAAAAAAAATACATTAAACAAATGTAATTAAAACAAATTCTAGTAACAGTTCTCACTCATGGTAACATTATTAATAAAACTGGTTGTGCTTTTTGGATAGGGGTGCGCCAGCAGACACTTTTATTGGACTTTCTTTTTAACTTTTTAAGAATAAAAAAATATATAATAATTTTTAAGTCTAATAAAGTAATAAAGGGTAAATTACACTGCATAGTTTTCACTGTATAAATTGATTAAAACTTAAGTTATTCATGCAAGAGCTGCGAGTCATTTTCTCTTTGCCTCTTGTTGTTTGATTGACATTAATGGCTCAGTTGTCAGCAGGTTTATTAGATGCTGCCCCTTTAAGACCGAATGCTGATCTAATGATGTTTAAGTCTGTTTAAGCCCATTTAAGATAAACTGTGTTTAAGTGAATACTCTTCAAGCCGGCCATTTGATGGTAGCCGGTATTTGATGGTTTAGTCGCATAATGTGCAAGTCAGGCGTTTCGCAGCGTGTACAGCGCGCGCACACAGACACGTGCGCGCCCGCACTGAACTTGGAAACAGCGTCTATTGCGCGGCGGATTATAGTGCTTTTAATTTTGTCAAACACGTCCTGCATTTTAGCCAAAGTAGAGACTGCATTTGACAACAATCACACACATTGTGCTGACTCTGACGTTAAGTTTATGTTTAGGGAGAAATGACAGCGCGCGCTGAGGAGGGAAGGAATTTGCGCTATACGGAACGCGGATATAGTTTATAACAGTTTTACCTCATATCTTCTTTGTATAATCCTTGGAAGCGAAAATAAAATAAGATTAATATCACAGCCCACCGTCACTCAATAAACTGACTGTCGCGCTGTAGCTCCGCGTGAGCGAGATCTCTCTCAGGCTAACGGAGGATTTCATGCACTGACCTTAGTCAATACTTTCAGAAAACAATTTCAAGATGATGTTGGCTGTTGTGCTTATACAGTGTGTAAGTGAATGTTGTGATATTACTGATCATGTGAAGATTTTGCTGCGTCGCTGTGAATACATTGTATGGGGAAACACTGCATGCAAGTACAGGCTCACACAGACACAGCCGCTTGGCTTTTGGAACCGAAATTTGGCACTGACAGATAAATCATTTTTCGATACTCATAGTATCGAAGTTTTTGGTAGGATACCATAAAAGTATCGACGTTTGGTGCCCAGCCCTAGTTGTTGCTCATTTGATACTTTGAATCCGAACCATCTCCAAATTACTGAGCCACTGCTTTTTCTTTTACTAACCAATTCCTCCGCGTGCTCCGCAGACGTAGTTGCTTCCTTCCTCCAGGCACGAAGACGAGGGGCGGTGGCGCGGGGAGCAGCGCAAATTTGAACTATATCGATATATGCGATATGGTCTAATTCCGTATCGCGTCTAAAAATGTATTGATATATTTTTTTATATTGATATATCGCCCAGCCCTACCCTGCCCTTGATAAAACACAGTGGACCAACACCAGCAGCTGACATGGCACCCCAGACCATCACAGACTGTAGGTACTTGACACTGGACTTCAGGCATTTTGGCATTTCTATCTCCCCAGTCTTCTTCCAGATTCTGGCACCTTGATTTCCGAATGACATGCAAAATTTGAGCGACAGTCCAGTGCTGCTTCTCTGTAGCACAGGTCAGGCGCTTCTGCCGCTGTTTCTGGTTCAAAAGTGGCTTGACCTGGGGAATGCGGCACCTGTAGCCCATTTCCTGCACATGCCTGTGCACGGTGGCTCTGGATGTTTATACTCCAGACTCAGTCCACTGCTTCCGCAGGTCCCCCAAGGTCTGGAATCTGTCCTTCTCCACAATCTTCCTCAGGGTCCGGTCACTTCTTCTCGTTGTGCAGTGTTTTTTGCCACACTTTTTCCTTCCCACAGACTTCCCACTGAGGTGCCTTGATACAGCACTCTGGGAACAGCCTATTCATTCAGAAATTTCTTTCTGTGTCTTACCCTCTCGCTTGAGGGTGTCAATGATGGCCTTCTGGACAGCAGTCAGGTCGGCAGTCTTACCCATGATTGCGGTTTTGAGTAATGAACCAGGCTGGGAGTTTTTAAAAGCCTCAGGAATCTTTTGCAGGTGTTTAGAGTTAATTAGTTGATTCAGATGATTAGGTTAATAGCTCGTTTAGAGAACCTTTTCATGATATGCACATTTTTTGAGATTCAAGGTTTTCATGAGCTGTATGCCAAAATCATCAGTATTAAAACAATAAAAGACCTGAAATATTTCAGTTGGTGTGCAATGAATCATTATAACATTATGGAAAATAATGAACTTTTATCCCAATACGCTAATTTTTTGAGAAGGACCTGTATAAATGCCATATAATTTTTAGGCACCTTGAGAAAACTAATTTCTTTGTTCTTGCAGAGTATGTTCCAAGCTTTATACAGACGTCTTCGACCATTATGCTGCATTTCACTGCTTAATCAGTGTCTTGAGTATGAGTGGCGAGTTCAGCTTTTAAAAATGTTCCTCAAGATCGTGTGAGTTTTCCCATTACACTGCTTGTCATGTTTTTGAAAGCGAAAAGTTTTCTGTGTAAACGACCCCTTTGCTTATTCAGATCAACACAGTTCATTGTATGTAAACACTGGATTATTTATTAACATATATGATTAGTGATATACATGATATAGAAATCATATTACAGAGTTCATATTGAAACGCTGTTGAAGTCGGTATGTTGAGTATGCCACTCTCCATACAGGCAGGGACATCGCCTATTCTGACAAAATAAGATTTTTTCCAGGCAGCAAGATATAATTTGTTATTGTGCATTTTTGTAGATATTTTACTCATTATTCTTTGCATGAAATAGACCCTTGAATGCAGTGAAAATTTCTGCTGCAAAGAGTTCTAATTTTATAAATAAATAAAAAATTGCCACATGGAATTTGAATCAGGTGATCATCTTTCTTTGCAACAAATTTGTCTGAGCTTGTATATATTTCTACATTTCTACACTGAAAGAATCATTAGAGGCAGTAAATTAGTAATATTAGAGGCAGTACGGAGTTTGCAGGCGCAGTGTTTGTTGTAGAGAAATAATTTTATTGAAACACTATTTTTATGTGCTGTATTACAGTTACACTGTTTAAGCCTGTTATCATGATGCCTTGGGCCCTACAAATCTAACTGCTGGAACTGCTCTCTAGACTTTGCACTTGCTCTGTGAGGATTTCAGGGTTTGAATAGCATTTTTTTTAACAACAACTAAAACTATATATTCTAACAATTTTAGCCTTCCTCATTTCTTAGCTGTAACTAACAAATAAAACTAAATTTAGGCTTTGTTTTCAGTCTAATTCATTAGATTTTTTGTATTGATTTGACACGCAAAGAGGCAGTAAGGATTTTGCAGACACAGTGATTGTTGTAGAGAAATCATTTTATTGAAAACTAGTACCAGGAGTCCATGATACGCCTCATGCTCATGAATCTCATGCCACCCATATTGCTGAAGCTCCTGTACTCTCCAGGCCTGAAGTATGACATCCTGCCTCTGTAGTTGGGCTGCTCATACATGAGCCAGTGGCCGTCCATCACATGACAGGACTGGCAGTGAGACATGCGGTAACGGTCCATGATGTTGTCACAGTCATCCATCATCTCGTACATCTGACCCATGAAGTTCTCCCTCTCGTAGATCCTCATTCTGTAGGATCCCTTGTGCTGTAGTGGAAGAGAAGTCAGTTATTATTTCTAGCATTATTTAGCAAGTGTATCAGAATCAATAGGAAATGTAAAACTAAATTTAGAGCAAGTTCGGGGTGCTGCAGCAAATTGAATTTTTTTGTTCATTTACATGTATTCATTTTTAGCATTTAGTAATTTATTTGTAATAAAACATCGAAATGGGCTATTAAAAATTTGTTCTTTCCGTGTTGAATTATGTTTTTTCAAAACATGCACGCAGAGTGTGACGTCATATTTTGACGTTGCAGTTCAAAGAATTCGTCCACGGTGTGGTGTAAGGTAGGCAGGTTTTTTGTGTTAATTTTAATTTCCTGTCACTGTGCAGGCTTTCAGGCTTTTTTAATGTATATAATAGTGTAAATAACTTTTATTTAAAGGCTTAATGTATGTCCCATCGAGCAGTCGATTGCTTTACAATTTGAAGCAGTATCAATAATGTCAAAAATGTGACGTGCAGTCAAATGTCCTGTGTATGTTTAAACGACTGTTCTCACAGATACGCTTTTATACTTAAAGCTACACTGTGTGATATTTTCCCCCATCTAGCGGTACAAAGGTATATGACTTTCCAGTGAATATTACTTTCTGTTTCTCTCAATTCCGATTTAGTTTTAACTCCTACGGTGGCTGATTTAGTCCAAGATTAATATGGCTTCCAGTTCGATCAAGTGATGAGGTCACTTTAGAAAACTATTATAATTTGCAGTTATTTAATTTGTCAGTTAACATGTAGGTTATGACATCTATGTAAAATGAATAACAGTTTTACCTTTTCGTTATTTTTTACCATTTCATTGCTAACATCAGCGATCAGGTTCCCAGACGAATGCAAGCTAATCTTAGTAAAGTAACTGTTATCGGTGCTATCGTTATTCTGTATATTGTATGACATCACTAGCGTAAGGCAAAGTTTACATTGTAGGCTATATCAGTCTCAAGCAATCCCCCTCTGCACATTCAACACGGTGCCATCGAGTGTTAAAACGCCAAAGGCGAAGCTTGAATGTACGGGGTATGTCTCTCTTTGGCTAATGTACTTTCAAGATGGAAGGGCAACATGGCGACGCGCATTCGAACCCCTCACCCACATGTATTTTCAATGGCATATTATACACTTACGAGAATACTTTATTACTTGAAAGAAGTAAATATACATTAATGAGCACATATATTTTTGAAAGAACACAGTGTAGCTTTAATCATTTTTTAGACTCAATATTGTTTCTAATTCAGATTTGTTGACCTTGCTCCTCCAACCTAGAACATCTTTCTGCGCCCTTGAACAAGTTTGTAATGTGGATTTATATTTTTAAAAGATAATTACGCTACAGGATTTAACATATCACATATTTAAATAAGTTTTACTTTAGAGCTTACCATGGGGATCATACGGCAGGACCTGATCCAGCTGCTCATTCCAAACATAGACATGTAATCAGCGTACTCGCCTCTCCTGAAGAAATACCCATTTCCCATGTAGTTGGGATTATCATACATCATCCAGCATCCGCTCTCCACTCTGCAAGAGTGACAGCGGCTCAGGTAGGAGGAGAAGTCAGCACAGTCGCCAGTACAATTGTAAGAGCGACCCTGGAAATTTCTTTCCTCATAAAAGGTGACCTGAAAATTCATAGTTCATCTCTTAGTGGATTTAACTGAGGAAAATACCACATTAAAGTAATTTGAGTGAAATTTTATGGAATGGGAGCTGGTATGAGGTTTACCTTCATGGTTGCGCTGGCTGATCCTCAGTAGTTCCACAAAGGAGAAGCTGAAGCTGATTCTGCTTGTTGACTGACTGCTGTCACCCGTACCTTTATACTAGACCAAGACTAAAGACTACACAGCACCTATTGTTAGTCAGTTCCTGACTGTGCAAGTTAGAATAGAGGCCATTCTAGCTAAAGCTTGGTATGTAGATAGTCCTTACATTTTCCGGAATATAGCATTTCTTAAATTTATTTATTTTTTTCTAAAAGTTTCTAATTTTTTTTTAATGAAAAATAAAAATAAAAAATTGAAATACGGAACACTAAACAAATATTTAACCCAAAAACGTAAGTCAAAAAATGTAAGTCACCGAATTAAGACTTTTGACTAATGGGTGTTGTTGCCTAGAGTTTTTGCTTCAAAATGATGTGAGAATAATTGTGCCTGCTCATTCACATAAAAATATATATTGATTTAAATTGTGTAAGACACTTTTTCTTTACAAAGGCCGTATGCAAAGAGGTGTGAATGATCATGAATAATGCTGTAATACGTGCCTGAGAGAACAAAAGACCCGCATAATGAGTTGCATAGTGAATGAGCATTTAAAGGGGTACTTCAGCGCTGGGAAGATGAATCTGTGTTTAAACTGGGTCATTAATGTAGTAGAAATGTGATATTATTTTTGAATTTGGTGCCTTCTAGACTGAGAAAACAGAAAATTTATTTTTGCCTCATGGGGATGAAAGACAACAATTCCCAGAATGCACTGCTTCACTGCCCTACTCTAGGCACTGCTAGTCGGCTACAGGACTACTGGATTACTCGATCACTTGCCCACCGCGCTCATTTTCAGAAAATCAGTTCAATTAGAGACACTACAGTTAAAAACTGAACGTGTCTGTTCGATATAATGCGAGTGAGCCGATTGAGCGCCATGGCACAAACGCAGCAGGATCGGATTACATTCATGACATGAACTGAGGTAATCACTGGATTTGCGGCTGCGGCTGCATTCACAGTGCGTGTTCAGTCTGGCGCGTGTTCAGTTCATGTCTTGGAAGCTTAACTTTCATAGGAAGTTCATTTTAAAAGTTAAAACACTCACTTTGGTCTCCACCGCTCCTTTTACATGAATCTCAGCAGCTCCCTGAGCCGAGTGCTGTGAGTGTGATGTTGAAAACATGTGGAAACAGCGCCCTCTGCTGGCTGTAGTCTTCAGCCTCTGGACAAAAACTCCTCTGATGACGCAAAATTACGATATTTGCGTCATCGGAGGAATTTTTCCAGAAATAAAATACATAATTCTCTTGTCTCAGGGTCATATGAGGGGGGAAAGTACGATAATTTGAATATACTACTACTGATACAAAGCTTAATGCTAATCGCTGAAGCAACCCTTTAAGGTATCTGATTCAGGGAGTTAAAGAACAGGACAAAATAAATATATTGTTGTAGTTTTTTAGAATGTAGTTATCAAAGGCACATTACAAAGGCCTATTATGTTTTAAATTATCAAAAGATTTGACAATTTTTTATGTTTTTGAAAGAAGCCTCATGCTAAAAAAACAGTAATATCGTGACATTGAACACAATTCAGTATTAAGTAAATACTTATAACTGAATAATTGGTAATGATGAATGTTATAAGTAAAATATTTGGGATTTAAAACAACATAATGCAATGCAATTATGATTTCAAAGATTATATGGCAAGTTCAGGTTGATTTGGACACTTTTTCCCAGTCCTTTAAAGGGTAACTAAACCCTAAACCAACTGTTTTTTTAGTTAATGATCTGCAAGACTGGGGAATCACACCAAGACTGAGTGCTGTTCATTGATTTGAGTAAATGTTTTGACATTTGGGTATAAAGTGTTGCCCTCTGAAGGTTGAACGGTTGCAGTTGAATTTTCCTGTTGGACATTGTTTGCCATCGTGACATATGATGGTTCTTCCCCTGGCACGAGCTCACCATGCCCTATCACATGATAGGACCGGCTTCACTCCACTATGAACTCTCATGCTACATGAAGTAGAAACATTATGAATGAAACTTACTTGACACTTGCTATCAACATTCTAATAAAGAAAATGTGGTTAAATAATGCAGTTGTCAGTACATGTATACTCAAATATCATTTAAGGGTGATTCTTCAATTGGGGGCTATTTTGCCATCTTACATTTTGATGAATGAAATTTGGTTGAATTTTGATAGAATTATGTCAAGACAATGTTTACATGATTTGATGTAAAGATATAATAATGGCCACGACTGAGCTTAAATATAATTTGAGTATTTTATATCTATTTGCCAACTGGCACTGCAAAACGTCATTACCATCACAACATCAAAAAGTATCATAATGCAAAGAATGTATCAAGGAGATAATTTAAACTCATTTATCTTGCAAACATTGTTAACCTTCAACAATAAAATAAAAAACAGTTTTAAATATATGTTTGCTGTAAATTAAGCAACGTGGCGATAATGACATACTGTTCTGGTAATGACATCATGTTTTGGTACATAGCTACATAGTGTTGTACTTCCTGTCGAATTTTGTCATTGGCTCTTGTATTGTTTTGGTTAACTCTCCATTGTTTGCGTTTCTGCCTTTGCTCCCGTTCTGAAAGTTGTGAGATTACTTTAAGATTTCCTGTTTCTTTTCTTCTTTTGTATCTTTCCTTTTCTGTGTCAATGTACTGCTGATATTTTACAGGATCTTCCTTCAATTTTTTCTATAATCTCTAGACCTTTCAGTTGATTTCTTGGGAGCCATTCTGGTTAAAAAAATAAGAATTTTTTTTTAGGAAGTAAGGCATCTCACTTAAGTTTCATTGTAAAATCACACTATTATTCTTCTTTAACTTAATTTATAAACTCATAATATGATATAGATAGTGACACAGAACATGTCTTTACCACCATCACTTGTCATTACCATCACAACAAGTTGTGTGTTGGTAATGACGTGTTGCGGTAATGACATTTTTTTAATTTTTTCAGGAAAAAAAGATGCTAGGTCATGGATTTGCTAACATCACTCAACAGCTAGTACAAAAAGGACTTTAAATACACATAAATCATGTGAATATATATATATATATATATATATATATATATATATATATATATATATATATAAAATATATATATATATATATATATATATATATATATATATATATATATATATATATTTTTATTTTTTTATTTTATTTATTTATTAAAATATTGCTGCTACAGCATTTATGGTAATGACGCTAAATAAGTATACTCCACGATCAGAAGGAATTCATGATTAAATTACTTACTTTTTCAGACATCAAATATCACTGTTCTTCCATTGCTGACATGTGCTCCCCTGCTAGTCTTCATTTCCATGGTTACGGCATAAACAAGTCTCATCCTCAAAAAAATCCTTGTTGTAATTATAGACTGTCGCGGTAATGAAAGTATTGTTGTGGACAATACTAAATTGTTGAAAATATTCACAAAATGCACAGATATGAACCCGAATTATGCATCAAGTGCCTTTTTAAGTTACTGTTTAAATATATATTGTGATTTTTTTTTTTAATGAACTGATAACATTTTATCAAATTTTCTGGATGAAGTTTTAAAGTCTGGGTGTGGGACAAGGCCTGAGTAGCCAAATATTAGTGATTAAAACATTTTTAAAAATGGAAATCAAATGGTGCAATAAATATTATTTGAAATACCTAAACTATTTATTTTAAAATATAGTATTTTAACATGAATGTATAAGCTGGGGACAAAAAAGTTCCCCTAATTGAAGAATCACCCATAAAGCTTCGGTTCATTTATGAGACACGCTGTGAATATGTCATGATTATAGGCTATTGTCTGCTATATTTGCTTCTTATTTACTAAATCCAGGCAATTGGCTGATGAAACCTTGATTAAAATTAAGATACAATTTATACAACGAAATTCACTTTAAAGAAAGGCTTTCTACCAAACAAAACTTAATGAAGTGGTCAAAATAATTTTTATCTCCCATGTCTTTTGACATATTGCGCATCTTGTGTCCTTTCTTACTTGTGCTGTTCACTTTTCATAATCAACACTTCATAATCTGTCCAAAACAGGCCAAAGAAATCTTGTCTTACGTCTATGACATTTTATGTGGCAGCAGGATTCATATTTAAACAGTCTTTTTGCGGTTTAATATTCACAGACACTAACAGAATAAACATACCTCACAATCAGCTGTTGAATCCTCTGCTCTTAGAAATAACCTTATCTTCTGAGGTAAATTATTCCAGCATTATTCCTCATCGCGTCTCAAAACGATGTAAAGTAGGCCTACATGCACAAATCTTGATGTGTTTATTTGAGTTGATGTGGGTGTTGACTCTGCTCGCATGGAACGTATTAGTATTTGAATCTCAAATATAGCATATTTTTTTCATTCTAATACACAAGACTTGGACCATGATGGATCCATTTTAATCCAACTGTAATTTGAAAGAAAAAAAAATAATTGTAGAACTTGTCATTTTATTATGCTCCTTCTGGATTCCATATGAAGTTTCCATTTGAAGTTCTTGTGTTATGTTCTGTTCTAGGTTCATTGATATTGCAATAGTTTTAAAAGGCAGACCTTTTACCATAATCTGTTGTTGCTACCGATTTTGTTTAATCATAATGAAGCTTTTTAAATGTACAAATGCTCAAGACACTTGGATGTTGAATTTAAATCCGTTTTTTTAAACAATTATAGATCAATAACATCAAACAACTTAAATGACACAAAGCCTCAAAGTTGTAGCTGAATGGATAGCAACCATGTTGATAGATTCTGTGTACACTATTATTGGACAAAAATCATCTTTCTCGATTGACAGTTAAAAAGTAGTCATGTACAGGGGTGCCCGCAAGATTTTCATCAATGGTACACAAAAGAAAAAAATGTAATGGGGCCCACATTTGCCGCCCATGAAGCCCTTATCTGGGCCCCACATGTCATTGCTGGCTGGGTAATCATAGGTGACTGCATCACAACAACTATTTGTTTACATTTTGAACATCCTATTTAAACTTAAGGGGGGCTTTTATTTGCTGATTTTAAACAGTTTTTATATGTGTTAGTGTTATACAGACGTCTTTGACCATTATGCTGCATTTCACTGTAGGGGTGTGCCAAAAAATCGATTCACAGAATAATCTAGATTCTCATTTGCAACGATTCAGAATCGATCTGAAATGTCCAAGAATCGATTTAATAAATTAATTGAATCAGCTGGCTGTTCACCTCCATTTTGTAACTAGCCTATACGCGACGTCCGGACGTCACCACGCAACCAGTTTTTGAACGCAAGCGGCAAATCACAGAGGATTTAAGCAAATATGGATGAGAGGGAGATCCACTCAGCCCCGTCTTCACTTAAAGCTTAAGTTTGGTGGCATTTCGGTTTTTACCGAATGCCTGGAAGCACTATGCTGGACAAAGTGTGCAAGCTTTGCAAAATGAAGACCAAGTACTTTGGCAGCACAACAAATGCACGGGCTCATATTACTAGACTGTATAGTCTATTCTTCTCCCAGTTCAGCAGCGGTTACTTTCATATATTTCGTGAGACGAAGATACATTTATGTAGTGTAAATTCGACAGATCCGATTCTCTGAGGCGCAAACTAATGGGGCTTTCACACAGGACGTGGAATGCGCTGCGCTTGCCGCTGGGTTCAGCGTAGCCCTTCAGATACAACGCGATATGCTCTTTGCTGGCCAGAGCAAAGTAGCTATTTTGGGAGAACACATATCAAAACCTAAACTATGTTAAGAGGTCAAAGATGTGGCGAGATATTTTTTTTGTCCAAAGACCTAAATAATAATAAAAAACAAAACAAAGATATGACATCCAAAGTAATGATAGTACAATTCGATCTCTTTTATTGAATCAAAACGTTAATTACATTTTTAGGTAAAACATTGATAATGACTAGATCCAGAACAATACTGAATACAATTCCTCATGATAATCTCATTGTTAAGTAAAGATAAAAAAAATTAATTAAAAAAAAGGTTTCAAAATTAATTATATAAATCGTTTATTTTTATTTTTTAACACTTTTAAAACCCTTATTCGCCTATCTACAAGCTACCTTAAAACACACCTGACATGCCAACTTGAACTGAGATGTGTCTTCATGACACAGCTTTTCTCCCGATATCCCTATGACCGCAAACTTGTATTATAAAGTTACGCACATACAAGCTGTTCATCCATTTTGCTTTCCGTGCTCGTTTCGATGCACCATTTCTATTGGCCGCGCGAGTAATGGTCACAGAGTGCAGCAGCAAAAGTGAAAATATTTTGAACCTTGACCGCGGCGTGCGCGCAAGCTCGACAAAGGTGACCTCCGCTGCGCGTGCGCTTTGGTCGGCGCAGCAACAAACCGTCCTTGCGCGGCGCAAGCCATTGAAATTTGTGGATTTCTTAGCGCAGCGGTGCCATTGCCGTGTTCTGTGTGAAAGGCCCATAACATGGCGCTGCCCATCGCGCAGTATAGATCAACTAACACACATTTACTCACACATATTTGAAAATCAGAATATCAGATAGTTTGTGACATTGTTAGCATGTTTGTGAATATTTTGAATAAAAAAGAAAAAAACAAAATAAACCCGATAACTTACAGCTGAGCTGTCATACAGCGCAGTTGCGGCTGCTGTGTGTCACGTGAGAAGCATGACGCGTCTCCGTGGAAACAATAAGGTGATGCGTTCTAAAATACAGGTCCTTCTAAAAAAATTTGCATATTGTGATAAAGTTCATTATTTTCCATAATGTAATGATAAAAATTAAACTTTCATATATTTTAATATTCTCTTCACAATATCCACAGATTCTCTATGGGGTTCAGGTCAGGAGAGTTGGCAGGCCAATTGAGCACAGTAATACCATGGTCAGTAAAACATTTACCAGTGGTTTTGGCACTGTGAGCAGGTGCCAGGTCGTGCTGAAAAACGAAGTCTTCATCTTCATAAAGCTTTTCAGCAGATGGAAGCATGAAGTGCTCCAAAATCTCCTGATAGCTAGCTGTATTGACCCTGCCCTTGATAAAACACAGTGGACCAACACCAGCAGCTGACATGGCACCCCAGACCATCACTGACTGTGGGTACTTGACACTGGACTTCAGGCATTTTGGCATTTCCTTCTCCCCAGTCTTCCTCCAGATTCTGGCACCTTGATTTCGAATGACATGCAAAATTTGAGCACCAGTCCAGTGCTGCTTCTCTGTAGCACAGGTCAGGCGCTTCTGCCGCTGTTTCTGGTTCAAAAGTGGCTTGACCTGGGAATGCGGCACCTGTAGCCCATTTCCTGCACACGCCTGTGCACTGTGGCTCTGGATGTTTCTACTCCAGACTCAGTCCACTGCTTCCGCAGGTCCCCCAAGGTCTGGAATCGGTCCTTCTCCACAATCTTCCTCAGGGTCCGGTCACCTCTTCTCGTTGTGCAGCGTTTTTTGCCACACTTTTTCCTTCCCACAGACTTCCCACTGAGGTGCCTTGATACAGCACTCTGGGAACAGCCTATTCGTTCAGAAATTTCTTTCTGTGTCTTACCCTCTCGCTTGAGGGTGTCAATGATGGCCTTCTGGACAGCAGTCAGGTCAGTCTTACCCATGATTGCGGTTTTGAGTAATGAACCAGGCTGGGAGAAAAGCCTCAGGAATATTTTGCAGGTGTTTAGAGTTAATTAGTTGATTCAGATGATTAGGTTAATAGCTCGTTTAGAGAACCTTTTCATGATATGCTAATTTTTTGAGATTGGGTTTTCATGAACTGTATGCCAAAATCATCAGTATTGTAAGGTTGACAATTATATATTAGTATTTGATAATTGGGAGAATTCGGTATAAAAGGAGACAGTGTGTTAAAGTCTGGAATCTGTGTTCTTGTTCAAAAACCTGATTTACCTCAACATTCATTTTTCTGTTTTCTGATTGGCTGAACGGGAAGTTGTTGTGTTGTTTTTCTCAGCGATGGGCTGGAGAGTGAGAATATAGACGGTTGTTCACAAACTGCTTCTGTCCGGTGATTTATTTTGTCCTTGAGTGTTTGTCACGCAAAGTTAACGAACCCGACTTTACATTTGGTGGCAGCTGGGACATTATTTTGCATTTTTGGCGCTTTGTGGAGTTTTATGAACTTTTCTTCTTGCACGATATTAGCGCCATTTGGACATTACACTCTTTATTGTCACCGGTTGCGTCGAAGGACTATTGCGCAAGGATTAGACGAAACAACCCAACGGTTAAAAAGAGGAAAAAAGAAAACTACAGGAATGTCTGAGAATGACGGTGCTGCGATGGATGATGCTAATGCCAATCCGCCCAGCGCTAGTGGCAACACGAACAGAATGTCGCCTATTGCACCCTCTGTCGCGGGCAGTCTGCACATCGAGCTCCCGACGGCTTTTAAGGGTGATGGAACTGAATCATTCTCCAGCTGGGCCCGCCGTTTTGAAGTGGCTGTTAAAGCAATGGCACCACAAGGTACAGACTTGATGTTAGCTTCAGTATTGCCAACACGACTGTCTGATGCTGCTTTCCTGTACTGGGACAGTCTTCCTAGTTCTGTGAAGACTAACTACAATGCTGTGAAAGATAGACTAAAACATGTTTTTGGCCTTCAACACTCATTACCATTTTTCCAAACTCATGTGAATGCTCGCCCCCGCGCAAGATTGGTGAAAGCTTGGAAGTGTACAGTGCTGATATTACTCGTCTAGTATTAGAGGCTTTTCCTGATTATGATCATAATGCACAGGAGGGTGAGAAATTCAGACGTTTTGTGGCTGGCTTAGATCCAACATTGCAAGCAAAGATTCATGAGCAAGGGGCGACGGATATTGATGAGGCTCTTATTGTTGCGTGCCGCTGTGAAAGGGCCCGTGCAGCTTTGCAACTTCATGCTGTGTCAACTCAAGCTCCCCAAACTCAGGTGGCTATGGTGCATTCAGATCACAATGATGGGAAATTACTCCAGGCAGTTGAGCAGTTAACGCTGACGGTGAATGAGCTGAAAAATGATGTGCGCAAGCTACAAGACAAAAACGCTCATCTTACTGAATGTTTGGAGTTCTGGGAGAGGAACAGAATTTCTTCAGTTAAGGAGCAGCCCAAGATGATGCGCAGCCCCTCGCCAACATACCACCGTTCACGACATCAGTCAGATAATGCCTATGCACCTGATAGACGGCACAAGGATGTTGCAGTGATGAATGACTGGCATCGTACAATGCCACCTGACAGTGATGACTCACAGGAGGTGTCAGAGCTAGGCCCTATTATTCTCCAGGGTGCCCCACGCACTCAAGAGATGAGAGCCCTCAGAGCCGACGCAGTGTACGGTTTAGGTCCCCTGACAGCCAGCAGTCATTCAAACCACAGGGAAACTTCCATTAGCTGATGTTAAGGGGCAAACATCAGCTTCAACCTCCCAGCCCTGCTCTGAGTTTACAGGTTTTAATACAAAGAATGAGCACACACAACCCCCTAACGAGGTGACAGCAAATGTGTGGGTGATTGTGGAAGGAGTAGAGGTCTCTGCTCTGACACAGGCTCTACAATTTCCATTGTGGGGAAGATTTTCACATTCACATCCAATGTTAAAAAGCGGCCGATGAAGACTTCCATGGTGCTTGCACGTTCTGTTACTGGGCAATGTCTGGACACCCGTAGGTGTCTTAGTTGTAGGCATGAGACTTGGTAAAGAATTAATGCAACATGATTTCCAGGTGATTAGAGGCGCAAACCATCCAGTCATCCTTGGCTGGGATTTCCTCCAAAAACACCATGCTCTCCTTGATGTGGCAAATCAGAAATTGTCTTTATGGAATGTTGAGCTCCTCTGCTCCCTACAGGACATAAAGCTTCAGCCTGTTGTAATGTTTCTGTGCTTGCATCTACCACACTACCAGCATGGAGTGAAACGATTGTAACTGCGTGTGTGGCAGGAGCAACGACATCATCTCTGGTGCCAACTGACTACACAGGTGTCCTGGAGCCCAACCCGGCTAGTAATGTGGCCATTGCACACACACTCAGCAAGGTTCAAAATGGCCTGACTGTAGTGCAAGTTCTGAATACCACAGAAGAAGACATTGAACTCCATGCAGGTCAACATCTTGGTGAGTTTTACTTTCTTCCTTCTATTGGACTTGTTTTTATGTTGTCGTTTGATGCTTGTTTTGGAAAGCGCCTTGTGCACCTTTTGGCTGCTGTAAGGCGCTATATAAATAAAAATTGATTGATTGATTGATATTGACACAGCAGTTTTGGAGGGAGAATGTTGCAATGTCGTATCTGACCCCTGTGACATGGCCCCCGTGTCTATTGATACTTCTAACCTGTCTACATCTCAAGTTAAATCCTTAACAGAGCTGGTTACTAGGTACTCAGAAGTTTTCAGTAAAAACTCTGATGACAGAGGTAGGACTGGAATAATTGAGCATAGAATTCGGACAGGGGAGGCCATGCCGATCAAACAAAGGCCCTATCGTGTGACACCTGATCAAAGACAAGAAATACAGCAACAAGTGACAAAGCTTTTAAAAGCAGATGTCATTGAAGAGAGTTATAGCCCCTGGGCAGCGCCTGTAGTCTTGGTGCGTAAACGGGATGGCACATGGCGATTCTGCCTAGATTACAGAAAACTCAATGCTGTAACCATAAAAGACTCTCATCCTCTTCCAAGAGTTGACGATGCATTAGATGCTTTATCAGGAGCTGCTTGGTTCTCCACAATAGACCTGCAGCATGGTTATTGGCATGTGGAATTGGAAAAAGAAGATCGTGAAAAACTGCTTTCACCACAGGTAGTGGGCTGTACCATTTCAAAGTTATGCCCATGGGTCTGACAAATGCTCCAGCAACTTTTCAAAGGTTAATGGAGATGGTTCTTCGTGGGCTGCCTTGGAAAACTTGCTTGGTGTATTTGGACGATGTTTTAATTTTCAGTCAGACTTTTAATGATCATCTTCAGCATCTGGAGGACATTTTTTCCAGATTCAAATCCTATGGGTTAAAGCTCAATCCGTCCAAATGTTCTTTCGCTAAGAGTGAGGTTCAGTTCTTGGGTCACATTGTATCTAAAGATGGGGTCCAACCTGATCCAAGAAATGTCCAGAGTGTTCAGGACTGGCCTATTCCATGCTCACCGACTGAAGTGAGGGCATTCTTAGGACTGTGCTCCTACTATAGGAAGTTCATTAAGGACTTTGCTCACCATGCAGTCCCTCTCCATAGACTGACAGAGAAAAGTGTTGAATTCCATTGGACTGCTGAATGTCAGAAGGCATTTGCCTATTTGAAACATGCCCTGTGTCATCCACCTATTGTCTCTTTCCCAGATTTCCACCGGCCATTCTATCTGTATACAGACGCCTCTGCCTCAGCTATAGGTGCTGTGCTCACCCAGGAGAAAGGGACTCAAGAAACAGTGGTAGCTTATGCCAGCCATGTCCTCACAAAAGCTGAAAAGAAGTGGTCTACGTACGATAGAGAACTTTGGGCCATTGTGTGGGCTGTCAGACATTTCCGCCACTATTTGTACAAACAGCCCTTCTTCATCATTACGGACCACAAACCCCTGCTGGGTCTGAGGAAAATCCCTATTGACAGTGATCGCACTGGTCGACGAGCCCGCTGGGCCCTTGAATTGGATCCATTTGAATGGACAGTCATACACAGAACAGGACAAAGTCACGTCGTCAAGAATCAGGCTCAGAATTTGCAAACACAGCTTCTTTGTCTGATAAGGCGGATATTAGCTCACCACTGTCAAATGAGGGCAGCTGTCAGTTATCAACTCTGCAGAGATCGAAAGCCCAGGTTCAGGCAGTCGATCTGAGCCATGATTTACCAACTTCAACTGCCTGTGTTGAGCAAGAAACTGAGAGAACCTCGTCTTTCATTCTTCAGTTGGCAACCTCTGAGTTGAGTTTCAAGAGCAGCAACAACAAGATCCAGTTTTAAAGGAAGTGGTGAGTTGGATGCTCAGAGGTCGCAAACCATCATATAGGAGGATGAACAGGCGGTCGCTTGAGGAGAGAACTTTGTGGAAAGAATTCTTCAGGTTAACCCTGCACAATGGTCTCCTCTGTCGGAAAATTGTTAGTCCAGTCACCAAATCTGTAGCTTTCCAGGTCATTGTACCCCAAACCTTAAGAGAACAAGTCCTTCAGTCCCTCCATGGCAACCCTATTGTAGGTCATCTATCAGCGGAAAAGTCTTACAACAGGCACAACAGCTCTGTTTCTGGCCTTTCATGTCCCGGGATATAAGTGAGTGGTGAAAGAAGTGCGTTCCTTGTGATGCCCGACGCACTCCAATCCCTGGCCAAAAAGCACCTATGAAAACAGTGGTAGCGACAGCGCCATTTCAAAAAGTGGCCGCAGATATTCTTGAACTTCCTGTTACAAGTCGAGGAAACCGGTATGTTCTTGTTGTTCAAGACTATTTTTCCAAATATGTTAACCTTTATGCTATTCCAGACCAGAAGGCTACAACAGTGGCTAAGTGCCTTTTTGAACATTTAATCTGTGAACATGGCATTCCAGAGGTCTTGCATACAGACCAAGGACGGCAATTTGAGTCAGACCTTGTTAAACATCTCTGTCAAATGTTGGACATTCATAAGACCAGGACCAGCCCATACCATCCACAATGTGATGGTATGGTGGAACGCTTCAATAGAACCCTCATTGATCAGCTGGCCAAGATCTTGCAGCAACAAAAGGGAGAGTGGGATGACTATCTTAGCCAAGTGACTTTAGCGTACAATACTAGTCCCCATTCGTCGACTGGCTTTACTCCCTTTTTCCTTACACATGGTAGAGAAGCCAGACTACCAACCAATCTGCTGTTGCCAAAGTGTGTACCCTTTTCTCCATCCGATTCACCAGCAGATTATGCTGTGGACCTAATGTGTAAGCTTCAGGATGTATTCACTGCTGCAACCCAAAATAGGGAACATGCATATCATCAGCAAAAGCGACACTATGATAAGGGTCTGAAGTTTATTCCTTATCAACAGGAGACTTTTGTGGTTGCATGACCCTACAACAACTAGGCAGAAACTTGCTCCGCACTGGAAAGGACCATTTGAAGTTATGGACTGTTTGGAGTCAGAGGGTGATGTGGGTGTCACTTATAGGATACATTATCTTTTAGATGAAGCAGATAAATGTCAAGTCGTCCATTATAACCGACTGAGACCCTATTGTGCACCTGTCCTTCAAAAAGTGAAACAACATGCCCCCTTTACTACACATCCTTCCCCATCCTTAACTGCTCTATCAGGTGCCTTACCATTCAAACCCTCACAGATTCTTCCGTGCAAAGCTAAAGGAACGTCTAAGGACCCTATCCTGCCACAGACGCCACTTGCTCCTGGACCTTCCCCTTTCCGGGCAGACCAGTTGCCTGTAAGCCCCCTTCGTATTCAAAGTTCAAGTTCTGGTTCGGCTACAGGCCAAGGTCGACGGCCTGTTAAACTGCCTGGGTATTTAAAGGACTATGTTTTGACATAAAAGTGTCTAAATGCCTGTGAGTATGTATATTTTAAATTATTTTTATTATTTTTTATTATTATTATTTATTTGTTTTCTCTCTTGTTCCTTAGCGTTTCCTTGCCCTGTTCAGTATATGTAATTTTAGAGAAAGCGGGACGTTTCCTAAGTGGGTGGGGAAGAAATGTAAGGTTGACAATTATATATTAGTATTTGATAATTGGGAGAATTCGGTATAAAAGGAGACAGTGTGTTAAAGTCTGGAATCTGTGTTCTTGTTTAAAAACCTGATTTACCTCAGCATTCATTTTTCTGTTTTCTGATTGGCTGAACGGGAAGTTGTTGTGTTGTTTTTCTCAGCGATGGGCTGGAGAGTGAGAATATAGACGGTTGTTCACAAACTGCTTCTGTCCGGTGATTTATTTTTTCCTTGAGTGTTTGTCACGCAGTTAACGAACCCGACTTTACAGTATTAAAACAATAAAAAGACCTGAAATATTTCAGTTGGTGTGCAATGAATCTAAAATAAATGAAATTTTAATTTTATCATTACATTATGGAAAATAATGAACTTTTATCACAATATGCTAATTTTTTGAGAAGGACCTGTATTTAGCCAGAGAATATGGTCATGTTTCTGCAAAATAAAGCTGAAGCTTGAAGCTGGTTTGTAGCAGAGCAAGAATACAGATGACTGCTATTATTACTGTAACTGTTATTTAGAGTTAAATTAGGCCTGTTGTAGTTTGGTTAGGTGGCTTTAGTTTTACTGTGAATTTGTTAAGTAAATTGTGTTTGTATTTAATTATATATTTAAAGGAACTGTATGTAAGAAATGTATTTCAATTAATCATAAAATGGCCCAGATATGTCACTAGACATTAAGAAATCATGTTAATTTCAAATACTTATATCACTGACAACAGTAGTCCGGCAAGGATATTGTCATTTTAAAAGTGAAGTTGCAGCCCTCAACTGATGTTGATGTTGACATGTTGTGTTTTGGCCTGAAGCTCCACCCTCCACCGATCTACCAATCACGAAGTCAGTAGTGTTTCGGCATGCAGGTGTCCAGCTCTGCTCTAGTTACCACAGCTGCAGCTACATACTTTTTGGATAAAAAATGTCTAACTTTACGAAACCTAAAAGACCTCTCATGAAGCATAAGCATAATTAACAGGAAAAAAAACAAAAACATACTGTGTAGGACTTGTCACTTTCCATTGGAAGCTCCATGTAGCAGCCTACGTTCCTGCTGGATCCTGCAGCCTTTCTGGCCACCTCGCGTCAGGGGGGAGGGGGAGAGGGGATACACCTCTACAGTAATTTGAAAGTGATTGCAGTACCAGTTTTGGCCACAAACCTACATATAGGTCCTTTAAGTATACTTTAAACTTAAATTGTTAATTTATACATTTATAAATTGTTCAATTTAAATAACTAAATCAAAATTAAATAAAAAGCCATTCTTTAATCTCATCCACCTCATTTTGTGGCTCTTTTTTCAAAAAGTATCGGTTCAGGCACCGTTTAGCCACCGGAACCGTTGTAAAAGTATCGGTTTGGCACCGGTATCGATTAAAAACCAAACGATACCTAACCCTAGTTCTACATGATATTTGTGGTAAACTGCAACTTTCCTGGGAAATGCATCTATTTTCAACCATTTTGTATTTTGAAGAAGCACTTTATTTTTGTTCCACCTTATTTTACAGCTAGCTACTAATGAGTAGCAATTGAAAACCAGACAATGTTTTTGATAAAAGGCACTTTCCTGAGAAATTGAACTTAATAAATGTGAAAGACACTTTAATGTCGTCGTTTGTCATTCTGTATAGCAAAGCAGATGAGAGTAGATCATGATCAGAAACCCGATTAGAAATCATTATGGATAAAATCGAATCGTTTTGAATCAAATCTTTTTGAATCGAAAATCAATTATGAATCGTATCGTGGCCTCAAGAATCGGAATCAAATTGAATCTTGAGATGGTAAAAGATTCCCACCCCTATTTCACTGCTTATTCAGTGTCTTGAGTATGAGTGGCAAGTTCAGCTTTTAAAAATGTTCCTCAAGATCGTGTGAGTTTTCCCATTACACTGCATGTCATGTTTTTGAAAGCAAAAAGTTTTCTCTGTAAACGACCCCTTTGCTTATTCAGATCAATACAGTTCATTGTATGTAAACACTGGATTATTTATTAACATATATGATTAGTGATATACACGATATAGAAATCATATTACAGAGTTCATATTGAAACGCTGTTGAAGTCAGTATGTTGAGTATTCCATTTACATTTACATTTAGGCATTTAGCAGACGCTTTTATCCAAAGCGACTTACAACATAGGAGTACAGGAAGCGATCGGTCATGAATAGGCGCAAAACGCAAAAAGTGCCTTAAATACCAAGCTTTGGACATTACATAGAATAAGCTTAAGCTAGAATAAGGAAGGAATAAAAGAGAAGAGTTTTTTTTTTTTTTTTTTTTTAAATGATAAGTGTTCACGGAAGAGATGAGTTTTTAGCTGTCTTTTGAATGATGATAGTGATTCTGCCATCCGGATGGAGGTAGGAAGATTGTTCCACCAGCCAGGAACGGTGAATGAAAAGTTCTGGAGAGGATTTCATGCCTCTCTGTGATGGTACCATAAGCCTACGCTCCTTACCTGAGCGAAGGCTTCTGGTAGGGGTGTAGACTTGTAGGAGCGAGTCGAAATATGCTGGTGCCGAGCCTGTGGTGGATCCATAAGCGAGTGTCAAGGCCTTGAACTTGATGCGGGCAACAAGTGGCAGCCAGTGCAGAGAGATGAAGAGAGGTGTGACATGGGCCCTTTTGGGCTCATTGAATATAAGACGTGCTGCAGCATTCTGAATCAATTGAAGAGTTTTGATTGCACACGATGGAAGACCAGCCAGAAGCGCATTGCAGTAGTCAAGCCTAGAAATGACAAGGGCCTGACGAGAAGTTGTGTTGCATGCTCTGTAAGGAACGGTCTGATCTTCCTGATGTTGTGCAGAGCAAACCTGCATGATCGAGCTGTCTTTGAAATGTGGTCTTTGAAGGACAGCTGGTCGTCAAAGATTACTCCAAGATTTCTGACCGACCCTGAGGGGTAATCAGAGATGAACCTTGCTGGATGGTGAAGTTGTGTTGTAGAGTCGGATTGGCAGGGAAGACGAAGCTCAGTCTTTGCCAGGTTGAGCTGAAGGTGGTGTTCTTTCATCCATGCCGAGATGTCTGCCAGACAGCTTGAGATGCGTTCATCTACTGTGGGGTCATCTGGTTTAAATGAAAGATAGAGTTGAGTGTCATCAGCATAGCAATGGTATGAGAAGCCATGTGCCTGTATGATGGGTCCCAGTGATGTAGTGTAAATGAAGAAGAGAAGAGGTCCCAGCACTGATCCCTGAGGAACCCCCGTGGTCAGTTGATGTGCTTTGGATACCTCACCTCTCCAGGCAACCTTGAAAGACCTACCTGTGAGGTAAGACTCAAACCAGTGGAGTGGAGTCCCTGTGATGCCCAGTGATGAGAGGGTGGACAGAAGAATCTGGTGATTCACTGTGTCAAATGCAGCAGATAGATCGAGGAGGATTAGGACTGATGATCTGGAAGCAGCTTTTGCCATCCGCAGGGCTTCAGTGACTGACAGTAATGCAGTCTCTGTTGAGTGGGCCTTTTGAAACCTGACTGGTTAAAGTCCAGCTGATTTGACTGTGAGAGGAAAAATGAAACCTGGTTGAGAACAACCCGCTCAAGTGTTTTTGCTATGTAAGGCAGGAGAGAAATAGGTCTGTAGTTCTCTACAAGTGATGTGTCTAGAGTGGGTTTCTTAAGCAGTGGGGTGACCCGGGCCTGATTGAATGTGGTAGGGAAAAAGCCAGTGCTGAGAGATGTGTTGATGATGTGTGTGAGTGCTGGTAGAAGTGTGTGAGAGATGGCTTGTAGAAGGTGTGAGGGGATAGGATCTAGAGGGCAGGTGGTGGAGGTGGACAGAGGAGAGAGTTGAATGTTCTGAAGAGTGTGCGTGTGTTAGAGGTGCTGTTGATTTTGTTGTGGAAATATGAGGATTTAGCCACATGGACATCATCTGAGAATGATGAGAGCAGAGACTGATATTTACCCAGGTCAGACGGGTCGTTTGATTTTCGCCATTTTCTCTCTGCTGCCCTTAGTTTTGTCCGGTGTTCACGAAGAACATCAGATAACTATGGGTTAGCAGGAGTGGGGCGTGCTGGCCTAGAAGACAGAGGGCAGATACTATCTAGACAAGAAGTTAAAGTAGAGCATAGAGTGTCTGTTGCAGTGTTGACATCCATGGATGAGAACTGTGTGGGTGAGGGAAGAGAGGATGACACAGCGGAGGAGAGATGAGAGGGAGAAAGAGAGCGAGGTTTCGTCTGAAAGTAACTGGTTGTGGGATTGGGAATGCGGGAGCAGTAAGTTGTAGATTAAAAGTGATGAAGTAATGGTCTGAGGTGTGTAGGGGTTTGACCAGGATATTATCTGTAGTGCAGTTGCGTGTGTATATGAGGTCAAGTTGGTTACCAGATTCGTGGGTGTGTGAGGTGACATGTCGTTTGAGATCGAATGAGGCAAGGAGGGAGTGGAAGTCTGTAGCATATGGTTTGTCCAGGTGAATATTGTAGTCGCCAAGAATTACAAGTGGGCTGCCATCCTCCGGAAATGAGGACAGCAGCACATCTAGTTCCTCAACAAAGGTGCCCAATTGAACTGGGGACGGTAAATGACTACAAGATGGATTTTAACGGGAGTTGAGACTGTAATAGCATGGTATTCGAATGAGTTGTTGTTGCATAGAGAGGTTTGGGTTGAGTATTTCCAATTGTTAGTAATGAGAAGACCTGTTCCTCCGCCTCCCAGTGTGACGAGGGGTGTGTGAGAATCCATGCAGGCAGGGACATCGCTCTGTTCTGACAAAATACGATTTTTTCCAGGCAGCAAGATATAATTTGTTATTGTGCATTTTAGTAGATGTTTTACCCATTATGGGTTTCTTTGCATGAAATAGACCCTTGAATGCAGTGAAAATTTCTGCTGCAAAGAGTTCTAATTTATAAATAAATAAAAAATAGCCACATGGAATTTGAATCAGGTGATCATCTTTCTTTGTAACAAATTTGTCTGAGCTTGTATATATTTCTACATTTCTACACTGAAAGAATCATTAGAGGCAGTAAATTAGTAATATTAGAGGCAGTACGGAGTTTGCAGGCGCAGTGTTTGTTGTAGAGAAATAATTTGAAACACTATTTCTATGTGCTGTATTACAGTTACACTGTTTAAGCCTGTTATCATGATGCCTTGGGCCCTACAAATCTAACAGCTGGAACTGCTCTCTAGACTTTGCACTTGCTCTGTGAGGATTTCAGGGTTTGAATAGCATTTTTTAACAACAACAAAAACTATGTTTTCGAACAATTTTAGCCTTCCTCATTACCTAGCTGTAACTGAAAACAAAGCCTACATTTTTTTTTTGTTAGTCTGTTTAATTCATTCAATTCTTTTGATTGATTGGACACGCAAATATTAGAGGCAGTAAGGATTTTGCAGACACAGTGTTTGTTGTTGAGAAATCATTTTATTGAACACTAGTACCAGGAGTCCATGATACGCCTCATGCTCATGAATCTCATGCCACCCATATTGCTGAAGTTTCTGTACTCTCCAGGCCTGAAGTACGACATCCTGCCTCTGTAGTTGGGCTGCTCATACATGAGCCAGTGGCCGTCCATCACATGACAGGACTGGCAGTGAGACATGCGGTAACGGTCCATGATGTTGTCACAGTCATCCATCATCTCGTACATCTGACCCATGAAGTTCTCCCTCTCGTAGATCCTCATTCTGTAGGATCCTCTGTACTGTTGTAAAAGAGAAGTCAGTTATTATTTCTAGCATTATTTAGCAAGTGTATCAGAATCAATAGGAAATGTAAACAAAATGTAGAGCAAGTTTGGGGTGCTGCAGCAAATGGAAATTTTGCATGCCATGCAATTTCTTTTTTTCATTTACATGTATTCATTTTTAGCATTTAGTAATTTATTTGTAATAAACACTTGAAATGGGCTATTAAAAATAGTTATTTCGGAGTTGAATCATGTTTTTTTCATATTTTGACGTTGCAGTTCAAAGAATTCGTCCACGGTGTTGTGCAAGGTAGGCAGGTTTTTTGTGTTCATTTTAATTTCCTGTCACTGTGCAGGCTTTCAGGCTTTTTTATTGTATATAATAGTATAAATAACTTTTATTTAAAGGCTTAATGTATGTCCCATAGAGCAGTCGATTGCTTTACAATTTGAAGCAGTATCAATAATGTCAAAAATGTGACGTGCAGTCAAATGTCCTGTGTATGTTTAAACGACTGTTCTCACAGATACGCTTTTATACTTAATCATTTTTTAGACTCAATATTGTTTCTAATTCAGATTTGGTGAACATTTGGATTTTAGGCTCCTCCAACCTAGAACATCTTCCTGCAGCCCTTAACAAGTTAGTAATGTGGATTACCATTTTAAAAAGATAATTAAAATAAGTTTTACTTTAGAGCTTACCATGGGGATCATACGGCAGGACCTGATCCAGCTGCTCATTCCAAACATAGACATATAATCAGCGTACTCGCCCCTCCTGAAGAAATACCCATTTCCCATGTAGTTGGGATTATCGTACATCATCCAGCATCCGCTCTCCACTCTGCAAGAGTGACAGCGGCTCAGGTAGGAGGAGAAGTCACCACAGTCGCTCATGCACTCATAAGAGCGACCCTGGAAGTTCCTGTCCTCGTAGAAGATGACCTGAAAATGAATACACTTATAGTGATTATTTTTTTCTACTTTCATGTGAATTAAACTTTGAAAATGTTAGCAAATGTACCTTGCCCATCATGGTTGCGCTGGCTGATCCTCAGTAGTTCCACAAAGGAGAAGCTGAAGCTGATTCTGCTTGTTGACTGACTGCTGTCACCCGTACCTTTATACTAGACCAAGACTAAAGACTACACAGCACCTATTGTTAGTCAGTTCCTGACTGTGCAAAATCGAAAAGAACATATTCTAGCTAAAGCTTGGCATCTAGATGTTCGAGTTCACGTTTTAAAGGAATGTTCAGGGTTTTTAGAATCAAATCTAAGGCTTTTAAAGATTGCTTTAGCACCAGCACAAATAAAATAAGGTGTACCAGTGTAGGTCAGAGTTTATAGTAACATCTTAAACTATAAAATGACTGTAAAACAATGATTTTAAGAAGTTTTATAAAATTATGTTAGCCTTTAAACCATTTTTAGGAAAAGGTCCTTTGACCTAGTTTCTAGTTTGTTCCTTTGTTAGCCTTTGTCAGTCCACCTGTTGTTTAATTTTATCTTATTAGTCCCTTGTTTGCTTTTGTACTTAGTGAAGGGTTTCCTGAAGTTCCTTTGTCCGTTCTCATCAAAGTATATGGTGTTTTCTCCTGACTATCTCCTGTGAGTTTGTTTATTAAAAGTAATCCTACATATTCCTTTTTTTTAGTTTTGCTACCATGTGACGTGACAGTGATATTATATGGATATAATAATCTAGTTAGCTTATTATTATAATTTTTTTTTGTAATGTGCATTAGCTTCTTATCGATAACATTTACAACACTGTGTAGGATTCTTGGTTCACTTATGTCCAGTTTTAGACTTCCATTTTAAAATGCTTTACAACCTGGACTTAGGCCTATATGACACGTCTGAGCCGTAGCAAGCAGATGTTTCACTCATTAACCCTCTGGGGTCCACCGGGCTTTTGTGCCCTGGAGAATTTTTGACATATTCTGACATTTTATGCTTTTTTCCAGTTGCTTATAAATGAATGCATAAAGTCTGATTACATTGTTTTCAACACAAACTCTGCTACAGTAATTTGTGAGCAACATGTATGTACATTAGAGGTCAACCGACTGTGGATTTTAGGTTGGACCACGCTGGCCGATAACCGATTAATCAACCAATGATTTTTTTGAATAGATACGGAATGAAAACAAACATAACATATAAAGTAGGGATGAATTCATTACAAACAGTTAAACAACAAAAGAAACAGTACTGAACCATGAAAATCTATTTGAAAAAGTCAAGAGTTTTGGGATGCTTGCCTTTTCATGCACATGAACTTTAATGACATCCCATTCTTAATCCGTAGGGTTTAATATGGTGTTGGCCCACACTTTGCTGCTATAACAGCTTCAACTCTTCTAGGGAGGCTTCCCACAAGGTTTAGGAGTGTGTTTATGGGAATTTTTGACCATTCTTTTATAAGCCTGTTTGTGAGGTCATGCATTGATGTTGTACGAGAAGGCCTGGCTCGCAGTCCACGCTGTAATTCATCCCAAAGGTGTTCTGTCGGGTTGAGGTCAGGACTGCGCAGGCCGGTCAAGTTCCTCCACACCAAAATCATCCATCCAGCTCACCCATGTCTTTATGGACCTTGCTTTTGCTCTGATGCACAGTTATGTTCATCCCTAAACTGTTCCCACAAAGTTGGGAGCTTGAAATTGTCCAAAATGTCTTGTTATGCTGAAACATTAAGAGTTCATTTCACTAGAACTAAGGGGCCAAACCCAACCCCTGAAAAACAACCCCACACCATAATCTATACACCTGTGGCCATGGAAGTGATTGGAACACTTGGTTTGGAGGGGAGTCCCAATACCTATATAGTGTAGTTTTGGCGTTTACTCTATTTGCATGGATTGCCTCAGATTATTACAGAATGAATAGCGTGCACTGTCCGTAGGGCGTGTTCACATATGGGAACGACTGGTCATCTCACTCTTTTCATACAGATTACATAAATAGAGAATATTTGTTTTAGTTTTGAATTAGGTCATTTAAAAGTAGACCCTTAAATGTTTATATAGAGATATTGCTCATGTCTGTGTAACAAGTATTCGCTGAGTTTTGTTTCATTTTTTTGATGAGTTCCAGAAGGAGCCCAAGACAGCAGAAAGCACACCCTGTTTGTTTTCTTTATTTTACAAAAGCTCAATGTTTTCTTTTGATTGTAAATGAATAGTTTCCAATGATGCATTGCTTTTATCTGTGCAACTATAAAGGTGAAGTATTTTAAGATCAAAGGGTCTGAATACTTAGGACCATGTGATATTTCAGTTTTTCTTTTTTAATAAATCTGCAAAAATGTCATCAAATTCTGTGTTTTTCTGTCAATATGTGGTGCTGTGTGCACATTAATGAGAGAAAAAAAGTACTTAAATGATTTTAGCAAATGGCTGCAATAAAAAAATAAAAAAAATTTAAGGGAGTCTGAATACTTTCTGTACCCACTGTACAGGTGCTGGTCATAATTAGAATATCATCAAAAAGTTGATTTATTTCACTAATTCCATTCAAAAAGTGAAACTTGTATGTTATATTCATTCATTTCACACAGACTGATATATTCCAAATGTTTATTTATTATTTATTTTGATGATTATAATTGACAACTATGGAAAATCCCAAATTCAGTATCTCAGAAAATTTTAATATTGTGAAAAGGTTCAATATTGAAGACACCTGGTGCCACACTCTAATCAGCTAATTAACTCAAAACAACTCAAATAACTGCAGAGAATTGTGAAACAAAACCCATTCAAAAATGTGGGGGAGATTCACAAAGAGTGGACTGCAGCTGGAGTCAGTGCTTCAAGAACCACTACGCACAGACGTATGCAAGACATGGGTTTCAGCTGTCACATTCCTTTTGTCAAGCCACTCTTGAACAACAGACAGCATCAGAAGCTTATCGTCTGGGCTAAAGACAAAAAGGACTGGACTACTGCTGAGTGCTCCAAAGTTATGTTCTCTGATGAAAGTAAATTTAGCATTTCCTTTGGAAATCAGGGTCCCAGAGTCTGGAGGAAGAGAGGAGAGGCACACAAACCACGTTGCTTGAGGTCCAGTGTAAAGTTTCCACTGTAAGTAATGATTTGGTGTGCCATGTCATCTGCTGGTGTTGGTCCACTGTGTTTTCTAAGGTCAACGCAGCCGTATACCAGGAAGTTTTAGAGCACTTCATGCTTCCTGCTGCTGACCAACTTTATGGAGATGCATATATAATTTTCCAACATGAATTGTCACCTGCACACAGTGCCAAAGCAACCAGTACCTGGTTTAAGGACCATGGTATCCCTGTTCTTAATTGGCCAGAGAACTCGCCTGACCTTAACCCCATAGAAAATGTATAGGGTATTGTGAAGAGGAAGATTTGATATGCCAGACCCAACAATGCAGAACAGCTGAAGGCCACTATCAGAGCAACCTGGGCTCTCAGAACACCTGAGCAGTGCCACCGACTGATCGACTCCATGCCACGCCGCATTGCTGCAGTAATTCAGGCAAAATGAGGCCCAACTAAGTATTGAGTGCTGTAGGTGCTCATACTTTTCATGTTCATACTCTTCAGTTAGCCAAGATTTCCAAAAATCCTTTCTTTGTATTAGTCTTAAGTAATATTCTAATTTTCTGAGATACTGAATTTGGGATTTTCCTTAGTTGTCAGTTACAATCATCAAATATTAAAAGAAATAAACATTAAAAATTATCAGTCTGTGTGTAATGAATGACTATAATATACAAGTTTCACTTTTTGAATGGAATTAGTGAAATAAATCAACTTTTTGATGATATTCTAATTATGACCAGCACCTGTGTATGTGTATATATATATATATATATAACTCGTACTGTCAAGCCTAATGTAGTTAGGCTCTAAACAATATATATATATATATATATATATATATATATATATATATATATATATATATATATATATATATGTATATATAGGTCCTTCTCAAAAAATGTGCGTAATGTAATGATAAAATTTAAATTTCATATATTTTAGATTCATTGCACACCAACTGAAATATTTCAGGTCTTTTATTGTTTTAATACTGATGATTTTAATACTAAAAAAATTAGCATATTTCATCTGACCAATAAAAGAAAAGTGTTTTTAATACAAAAAAAGTCAACCTTCAAATAATTATGTTCATTTATGCACTCAATACTTGGTCGGGAATCCTTTTGCTGGAATGACTGCTTCAATGCGGCGTGGCATGGAGGCAATCAGCCTGGGTCTTGCGTCTCTCAACTTTCTCTTCACAATATCCCACAGATTCTCTATGGGGTTCAGGTCAGGAGAGTTGGCAGGCCAATTGAGCGCCGTAATACCATGGTCAGTAAACGATTTACCAGTGGTTTTGGCACAGTGAGCAGGTGCCAGGTCGTGCTGAAAAACGAAATCTTCATCTCCATAAAGCTTTTCAGCAGATGGAAGCATGAAGTGCTCCAAAATCTCCTGATAGCTAGCTGCATTGACCCTGCCCTTGATAAAACACAGTGGACCAACACCAGCAGCTGACATGGCACCCCAGACCATCACTGACTGTGGGTACTTGACACTGGACTTCAGACATTTTGGCATTTCCTGCTCCTCCAGACTCTGGCACCTTGATTTCCGAATGACATGCAAAATTTGAGCGACAGTCCAGTGCTGCTTCTCTGTAGCCCAGGTCAGGCGCTTCTGCCGCTGTTTCTGGTTCAAAAGTGGCTTGACCTGGGGAATGCAGCACCTGTAGCCTATTTCCTGCACAAGCCTGTGCACGGTGGCTCTGGATGTTTCTACTCCAGACTCAGTCCACTGCTTCCGCAGGTCCCCAAGGTCTGGAATCGGTCCTTCTCCACAATCTTCCTCAGGGTCCGGTCACCTCTTCTCGCAGCGTTTTTGCCACACTTTTTCCTTCCCACAGACTTCCCACTGAGGTGCCTTGATATAGCACTCTGGGAACAGCCTATTCATTCAGAAATTTCTTTCTGTGTCCTACCCTCTCGCTTGAGGGTGTCAATAATGGCCTTCTGGACAGCAGTCAGGTCGGCAGTCTTAACCATGATTGCGGTTTTGAGTAATGAACCAGGCTGGAAATTTTTAAAAGCCTCAGGAATCTTTTGCAGGTGTTTAGAGTTAATTAGTTGATTCAGATGATTAGATTAATAGCTTGCTTAGAGAACCTTTTCATGATATGCTAATTTTTGAGATAGGAATTTTGGGTTTTGAGCTGTATGCCAAAATCATCAGTATTAAAACAATAAAAGACCGAAATATTTAAGTTGGTGTGCAATGAATCCAAAATATATGACATTTAAATTTTATCATTACATTATGGAAAATAATGAACTTTTATCACAATATGAAATTTTTGAAAAGGACCTGAATATATATATATAATGACCGGACTAGGTCGGGCCACGATATATGAATAAAAAGGACCAGCCAAGGCGGGTCATATGGGAAGTGAGTGCTTGAGACATACACGTGATATACATCCAAACCGAAATATTCGCCAAGGATAACATATGCATTAGAGTAGAGTGAGCCCTAACACCCACAGGGCAGCAGAGACAGTCGAGAGCACTGGAGAAAAAGAGGACTTAGCGGGAGGAGAACGGCGCTTTCCATGATTTGGAGAGTTCTCATGAACTTCGGGAAAGAAGGAAGCGGGTCTCTGAGAGGTTTGAGGCGGCGGCCTGTAAAAACACTCGTCCAGCCTGCTTCGAGTGGGTTCCTGTGGCAGAGAAGGGCATTGACCCTGCCCTTGATAAAACACAGTGGACCAACACCAACAGCTGACATGGCACCCCAGACCATCACTGACTGTGGGTACTTGACACTGGACTTCAGACATTTTGGCATTTCCTTCTCCCCAGTCTTCCTCCAGACTCTGGCACCTTGATTTCGAATGACATGCAAAATTTGGCGACAGTCCAGTGCTGCTTCTCTGTAGCCCAGGTCAGGCGCTTCTGCTGTTTCTGGTTCAAAAGTGGCTTGACCTGGGAATGCGGCACCTGTAGCCCATTTCCTGCACAAGCCTGTGCCCAGGTCACTGCTTCCGCAGGTCCCCAAGGTCTGGAATCGGTCCTTCTCCACAATCTTCCTCAGGGTCCGGTCACCTCTTCTCGTTGTGCAGCGTTTTTTGCCACACTTTTTCCTTCCCACAGACTTCCCACTGAGGTGCCTTGATATAGCACTCTGGGAACAGCCTATTCATTCAGAAATTTCTTTCTGTGTCCTACCCTCTCGCTTGAGGGTGTCAATAATGGCCTTCTGGACAGCAGTCAGGTCGGCAGTCTTACCCATGATTGCGGTTTTGAGTAATGAACCAGGCTGGAAATTTTTAAAAGCCTCAGGAATCTTTTGCAGGTGTTTAGAGTTAATTAGTTGATTCAGATGATTAGATTAATAGCTTGCTTAGAGAACCTTTTCATGATATGCTAATTTTTTGAGATTTGAGAATTTTGGGTTTTCATGAGCTGTATGCCAAAATCATCAGTATTAAAACAATAAAAGACCCGAAATATTTCAGTTGGTGTGCAATGAATCTAAAATATATGACATTTAAATTTTATCATTACATTATGGAAAATAATGAACTTTTATCACAATATGCGAAATTTTTGAGAAGGACCTGAATATATATATATATAATGACCGGACTAGGTCGGGCCACGATATATGAATAAAAAAGGACCAGCCAGGGGCGGGTCATATGGGAAGTGAGTGCTTGAGACATACACGTGATATACATCCAAACCGAAATATTCGGCCAAGGATAACATATGCATTAGAGTAGAGTGAGCCCTAACACCCACAGGGCAGCAGAGATTCCTGGATTTGTACGCCAGCGAGATGCCGTCAACTATCCATCGCGATAGTGTATGTTTCGTGACCGCGCCACCAAAGCACACAAAAAGCTGTTCAGACTGCCTGAAGGTGGCGGAATGCTCTATGTATATTCTCAGCCCTCTGACGGGGCTGAGTAAATTAGCGTCCCTTTCGTCTTGTGATGAAGAAAGAGCCATAAGTGAAATAAGTAGAGAGCACTTTGGGTACATAACCATGTCTAGGTCTGAGGACGACTTTAGAGCCGTTTGGCCCAAACTCCAGACATGAAGCGTTCACTTGAAAGTGCATGTAAATCACCTACCTAGTGCCAGCAGGAAAGCGGTTTTGAGTGAAAGGAGCTTTAAGCTCATAGAATGCAGCGGCTCGAATGATGAGCCCATCATAGCATCCAGGACTGTGGACAGGTCCCACATAGGGACAGAAGGGGGGCTAGGAGGATGAAGTCTTCTCGCCCCTCTGAGAAAGCGCACAACAAGATCGCTTTTTCCCAGTGATTGTCCCGAAACATGAATGTGATATGCCGCTATGGCAGCCACATAAACTGTGAGCGTGGAGGGGGAACGACCCGCATCCAACAACTCCTGTAAAAAGGCGAGCACCTCTGATACTTCACAAGAGTGCGGGACCAGATTCCGTTCTTTACTCCAGCCAGAGAAAATTGACCATTTGAGGGCATAAAATCGCCTGGTTGAGGGGGCTCTAGCTCCTGAAATTGTATAAATAACACTCCCTGGGAGATTCTCTCGTACCCGTTAATGGGCCAGACATGAAGTGCCCATAAGTCGGGACGAGGATACCAAATCTGCTGCTTTGCCTGCCTGAGGAGATCTGTCCTCAGCGGAATTGGCTATGGGGCAGCGTCCGACATTTGACTCAATTGCGAGAGCCTTGGTTGATTTCTCCAGAGCGGGGCTACTAAGAGGATAATGCACTTGCTCTGCTTGATTCTCTCTATGACCTGAGGTAATATCGAGATCGGTGGAAAGGCAGACTCGTGGGCTAGCGCGTCCCTGTGTTTAGAAAAATTGATTGGCCAGTGAGCGAAAAGATCTAATTCCGCCCTGCCGAAGACAGTCCATATTATCTGAATCGTCTGCGGGTGAAGAGACCACTCCGCTGGGGAGATGTTGCCTCTGGACAATGTATCTGGACCCCAATTCAGAATGCCTGGCACATGAGCTGCTCTCAGCGAGCTCAGGTTGTATTCTGCCCAAATAAGATGTTCCACCAGAGAATGCAGACCGCGAGATCTGAGGCCGCCTTGGCGGTTTATGTATGCCACCAATGACATGCTGTCCGTTCAGACTAGAACGTGGTGGTGTTTTATGAACGGAAGGAAAACTTTCAGCGATAACGTGACCGTTTTCATCTCTAGACAGTTTATGTGCAAACACTTCTCCTGGTCTGACCAGAGACCGGAGACAGGTCTGCCCTCGTGAAGGGCTCCCCAACCTAGGTTGGATGCATCTGTTGAGATGACTTTCCACTTCGTCACAGTGCCCAAAGCCACGCCCTCTTGAAACCATTTGGGATTTTTCCATGGCGCCAGAGCTGATATACAGCTGTGGTCGACCTTGATTCGTAGCCGGCCCGAAGGCCAAGCATAGGCTGGAACGCGGCCATTCAGCCAGCGCATGAGCAGCATACATAGTCTGAGGACTGGTGCCGCCGAGGCCATGAGACCCAGCATCCTCTGAAATTGTTTGAGAGGAGCGGATGAACCGGTCTTGAAAGCGGCTGCTCGGCTCTGAATAGAGAGCGCGCGCTGTGACGTCAGCTGCGCGCTCATCTGCAGAGAGTTTAGCACTGTTCCCAGAAACAAGACTTTCTGAGTGGGGGACAAAGAGCTCTTCTCCACATTGATCCTGAGTCCCAAGCATCTTAAATGGTTGAGAAGCCATGTTCTGTGGGTTAGCAACTGAGTCTCTGATTGCGCTACTATGAGCCAATCGTCGCTGCCTCCATGGACTTCGTAAATGTACGAGGCACTAGGGAGGGCCCAAATGGCAGGACCTTGTATTGGTAGGCTTTCCCCTCGAAGGCGAATCTCAAGAATGGCTTGTAATGGGGGGCTATTTGGATGTGAAAATAAGCATCCTCTAGGTCCACTGTGAAAAACCAATCCCTGGGGCGAACCTGCGCAAGGATTTGTTTAATTCTCAACATTTTGAACGGGTGCTTTAAAAGAGCCTTGTTCACGTGTCTGAGTTCCAGAATGGGTCTGAGACCCCTGTCTCTATTGGGTACTAAGAAATAACAGCTGTAAAAGCAAACTGTAGCGAGTAACCTCTTATTATGTTTAATACCCAAGTCGAGATGCCGGTGATGGCTTGCCAAGCCCAGGCTCGTAGAGCTAGGGGCTGGATTAGTTTGGGAAGCAGGTAGCTGGGTAACGGGGACCCAGAGACCTGGCTGCCTCGCGCTGATAGTGCTATGGGAGGCGGCGAGCCTAAAATGGCCGCCGCGTGAACTATTTGTGCTGCCGTTGGAACGGCATTTATGTACAGGGGAGCTCGTTTGTCTAAGAGCTTGTTGCCTGTGTAAATAATGTTTCCAGTTGCCTGAACGTGGGGGGCTGGGGAACATATGGTAGCGGGCGAGCGCTTTATTAAGGGGCGCCGTAGCGGTAGTGCTTGTGTACAGTCGGGCGCGTTTGATTACGGGCTTGCTGACTGTGGGAATAGTGTTCCCAGCCGCCTGAGTGCACGGAGCAGGGGAACGTGGGAGTGCTTGGGTGCAGGGGTATGAACTTTGACGTTGGCACACTGCCTACAGAAAGATAACTCTTCTTGCACTTTATTTGGGGCGTTGAGAGAGCGGTGTTTTGGTACAGGCGAGCGCGTTTGAATACGGGCTCGCTGACTGTAGGAATAGTGTTTCCAGCCACCTGGGTGCAGGGAGCTGGGGAACATGTGAGAGTGCTTGGGTGTAGGGGTACAAACATTGATGTTGGCACACAGTCTACAGAGAAAAAGCTCATTTTGTGCTTTATTTGGGTCGCCATAAGAACGGCGTTTGGGTACAGGCGAGCGTGTTTGGTTGTGGCCTCGTTGACTGTATAAATGACGTTTCAAGCCGCCTGAATGCAGGGAGCTGGAGAACCTGTTAAGATGAGGTGAGGTGAAAGACCGGCCGAAACGGGAACCAACCGCCTTGTCTTTGCCACCCTGGCTAGGATGGCTTCGGCGGCTCGTTCTTTGGCACGTTGCTGGGCCGAGGCCCTCGTCGTTCTGGGAACCTGCCGCGGCTCGCGGAGCGAGAGGGCTGTCTGGTCCTTGAAGACGAGCCAGGCCTGGGAGCTGGCAGCACTGTCTTGGCGGGCTGAGCGGGTGCCGCCTTAGCGTGACGGCTGGACGAGCCAGAACCTTTGGGCAGGAAATGCCGCATGGCTTGCAAGGCTTTCTGAGCCTCAGTGAAGCGCTCAGTAAATCCTGACACCGCGGGGCTGAACAGTCCCGACGGAGACATTGGGGCATCCAAGAAAGCAGTCTTGTCTGCGTCCTTCATCCGTCAAATTCAGCCAGAGATGGCGCTCTAAAACAGTCAAGTTTGCCATAACTCTGCCGATGGCCTGGGCGGTTGACTGGGTCGCACGTAGAGCCAAGTCAGTGGCACCGCGTAGGTCTTTCATGTCATCACAATCAGGAACAGACTCGTCCAGAGAACGGAGGAGTTTGGCCTGGTAAACTTGAAGGACGGCCATGGAGTGCAGTGCTAAGGCAGCCTGCCAGGCGGAAGCATACGCTCGACCGGCGAGGCTAGAGGTAGTGCGACACGGTTTAGAAGGGTGCATAGCCATCCTCCAGCGGAGGGCGGACAAAGGTGTGCAGCGATGGGTTCTTCCAGAGGGGGAAGGTTCAGATAGCCCTTTTCCTGAGTGCCGTCGACAGTCGAGAGCACTGGAGAAAAAAGAGGACTTAGCGCGGGAGGAGAACGGCGCTTTCCATGATTTGGAGAGTTCGTCATGAACTTCGGGAAAGAAGGGAGCGGGTCTCTGAGAGGTTTGAGGGCGGCGGCCCTGTAAAAAACACTCGTCCAGCCTGCTTCGAGTGGGTTCCTGTGGCAGAGACCAGTCAATGCTGAGGTGTTCCACAGCTTTCGTCAGCAGGCGCATGAGTCCACGGAGGTCTTTTCAGTCCTAGCTGTCCGCGTCGAAGCCGCGGGCTCCGAGACAGCAGCTGACCATTCGCTCCCAGAAGCAGTTAGCGAAAGGCTGTCCTCCTCTTCCTCCTCTTCATCCGGTCCGCCGAAGGAGACAGTGCCATCTGCCAAGCGAGGGGAGCTGCGCTGATCCTCTGCGAACGAAACAGGCGGAGACGAGGCACGCGGGGTGTTACCCGGTGTGTGCTCGTCTGAACGCTCAGGGGGCCTCTTGTCACATCATCTCTTCTTCTTACGCGGCTCCAGAGGCTGTGTGGCCGGGACCGGATCGAAAAGGAGAGCCGAGCCCGAAGGGTCTGCAGTGCCATCTCATCACACTCAGGGCAGCTGTCCTGGTTGAGTGCGGCCTGTGCGTGTTCCCGCCCGAGACAGGAAACACAGATTATATGCTGGTCCTGACCCAGGTGAGGGCCTCTGCACAAGGCGCAGGAAACACGAGACATATCTCTCATGAAGGAAGCGGTAAAAAGGATACATGGCCGGATGGCGCAGCTGGAACAAGCTGAAGGCGGTAGTCCGACGTCCTCAGTCTATCAATTCCGCTTAAGGCGTTTCGACGGCAGCGGAGCTTCAAATCCGGAGCAGCAAGGTGAGTGAGGGAATATTAGAGCGACCTGATTGGTCCTCCCCGCTCAGCGGTCTCGCCATAGGTTCCTGCAGCTGCAGCTGCACTGCGTTTTACATAGGTAATTTTTGGGATAAAAATTTGCTTCATATTCTCGAGGAAAGGAGAATTCCCCTAGCGTTTTCAATGCAACACGAGAGTACTCTCGAAAGGGAACTTTGTGCTGTCTTACTCTGCATGAAACAGGGTCTTGACTGAATTAGTACACTGAGAGTAGAGGAACACAAATAATCATGATAATAAAATTAAAAGCATTGTTTAATTTAAACTTCAACCTAAATCCAAAGTCTTTGTGAACTAGATATCAAAGTGATGATTTATTTATTGGATCTGAAGGGATATTTCGCCACTGGAAAGATGAATGTGTATTTAATTTGGGGAATTTATGTAGTAGAAATGTGAAATTATTTTAGAAGTTGGTGCCTTCTAGACTGAAAAATTTGGATGAAAGACAGCAACTCCCAGAATGCACTTGCTTCGCTGTCCTACGAGGCCACTCCTAAGTAGTGGTCATGGAGATAATAAAAATATCTGAAGACTGTAAGAAAAATGTTTGTTAAAATTAATACTATGACATGAAAACCTCAACACGAGATTAGATTATAATGCAGCAATGTTATTAACTTTTGGCAATAAACTGAAGCCCATTCTATGACACATACTATGATATTAATCAGATAACTTGTACATAACATAGACGTAACATTACAACTTATATTACAACGTATTGGCACAAAAAGATGCAAATGCCAGTGATCTTTAAAGGAACACTCCACCGTTTTTAGAAAATGGGCTTATTCAACTCCTACATTTAGATATTTACATTTAGTCATTTAGCAGACGCTTTTATCCAAAGCGACTTACAAATGAGAGCAATAGAAGCAACCAAAAACAGTCATGGGCAACAATATGCAAGTGCTGTTACAAGTCTCACGTAATCTAGCACAGAACACAGGACTTTAAAAAAAAATAAAAAGTAAATAAAAACAAACAGAAAACGAATAGAGTGATAAGTGCTATTCTTCATTGGTCAGGTGCTGCTGGAAAAGAAGTGTCTTAAGATATTTTTTGAAAATGACTACAGACTCGGCTGCTCAAATTGAGACAGGCAGGTCATTCCACCAGGTGGGAACGGTCCAGGAAAAGGTCCTAGTAAGGGATTACATGCCTCTTTGGGATGGAACCACTAGGTGTCATTCATTTGCAGAACGCAAGCTTCTGGAGGGTGTGTAAGTCTGAACAAGCGAGTTTAGGTATACTGGTGCAGAGCCTGTAGTTGCTTTATAGGCGAGCACCAGAGCCTTGAATTTGATTTGCGCGGCTATTGGCAGCCAGTGCAGACTGAAGAGAGCCTGTGTGCTCTCTTCGGTTCGTTGAAGACCACTCTCGCTGCTGCATTCTGGTTCAGCTGCAAGGGTTTAACTGGATGCAGGAAGGCCTGCTAGAAGAGAATTACAGTATTCCAGTCTGGAGAGAACAAGAGCTTGGACTAGGAGCTTGGTCTAATCTTCCTAATGTTGTATAGTGCACATCTGCAGGACCGGGTTGTTGCAGTAATGTGGTCAGTGAATTTTAGCTGATCATCAATCACAACTCCAAGGTTCCTGGCTGTCCTGGACGGAGTTATGCTTGATGAAACAAGCTGAATGGAGAGAGTATGTTGAAGTGCTGGGTTGGCTGAGACCACACACCCATTCAAACGCTACTGCGGTGAAGTGTCGCGTCGTGCCACTCGTGCCCAATTACGTCAAAAGTAAACTCACTGGATGTCATGGCAACTGAATCACAGAGGCAAACTTTAAATATCTCACCTTTGCTTTAATTCACCCTTTGCAGCAGGTTTGATTGACAAGCGATCTGACCAATCAAATCGCAGAATGTCTGTGCCGTTTTGTCCAACAAAGCAGTCAGGAGAGTTCGTACCATAGATTAACGTTGGTGGACTTAAACTTGAAAATGTTATGACGTATAATGTTACTGACGTCTTTCCGCGGTTAAAACAACATTTTTTTTTGTGTTCATTCACCCTTTGCAGCAGGTTTGATTGACAGGCGATCTGACCAAACAAATCGCAGAATGTCTGTGCCGTTTTGTCCGACAAAGCAGTCAGGAGAGTTCGTACCGTAGATTAACGTTGGTGGACTTAAACTTGAAAAATGTTATGACGTATAACGTTATGTACTGGCGTCTTTCTGCAGTTGAAACAACATTTCTTTTAGTGTTCATTTATGTTTATTTGATGCTTATCAATGAACTAGAAGGAAGAGATTATCTTTTCATGAGCAGCTTTTACTGAGGCGTTACAGCGATCACGACACATTAAATAGAGACAAACGTATTTCGGTATTTATTAGTTGAATTTCTTTTTAAAAAATGACAAAATTTTAAAGTTGAGACTTTGTTTCATATCAGAAGTAACCTGCTCTGTCCTGTCTGTAAGCGTGTTGTCAGTGGCATCTTTGCTCCGCGATGTATTTTCTCCACATGAGAACGTGTGTGCTGTGAGAGCCATGGCTTCGGACATAGCAACAGTAACTAAACAGGGCGGGTCTTTGCGAATGGTCAGACCATCTCCAAAAAGACTTATAACTAGTCTAAACAAATTATTTTGACATACGTTTATCAAAGTAGGAAATCCAGACTTTAAATCCCTTAAACTAAATTACTGCTGTTGAAATACGAAATGGAGGCGGGTCTGGATTGAATTTCCTCCGTGTCCGGATCTGGACCAGAGTCCGGACTTTGCTCTAACTGAATGTAAACAATGCAATGCTAATATACCACGCTGGCTTAGGCCACGTGGTCAAACCGTGAACAAAACCCACTTCACAACTAGGGCTGTGTATCACCAACAATATCACGATACGATACGCATCACGATACTAAAGTCACGATACGCATCACGTTATGGATACATTTGGAATTAAAATTTCTATTGAGCAGAGTTTTGTAACATTTAATATCTGTTTATTGAATAACCAGTGTTATAACAGTTGTGACAAGTGAAAAAAACAATTTAGTTTTTGTCATAAAAAAATGAGTTAAATAAAATAAATACATTTTCACAAAAAAAAAAGAGCTTGGAATGGCTCGATTCAAACGGAATATTTTGGATATATATCTGGTACACACATCTCTCAACTAATGCTGTAAAAAATGGGAGTCAGTTGTAGCCTACTATAATATTAAAGGTAAAAAATGTAAAACTGATTTGTACAAACTCTTAAATTACACTCAATGTTTTTTTGTTTTTGTTTTTTAAAGAAAAAAGTTATAATATTAACTTTACAAATTACATTATCATATTTCTACTCCATTTAGTTTTTGAAATAGGAACATTTAAAGGGTGGCTGTCATGAAAAACTTTCCAGATCAATTCAAACATGCATGAAATATTGAAAAAACTTTAAAATATATATATAATGAAAATGTATTATGATGCATATATTTATCAAAATGCTCCTCTCTAGATTTGTTTTTTCACTAGATATGGTTTTTCTGAGGTAAATGTGACATTATGTGAATTGTTTACAAGTTTTACTGGCGTCTTTCCGCGTTTGAAACACTGAGCGATCACATGAGACATGATACGGTTTTCGGTAAGTTGTAGGCCAACTCTGTCTTTTAACCCACTTTCAGATGCTCATTCATGTTTATTTTGCGCTGTATAGGCAGAGGAGAAGATCAGTTCACGTGCTTCTCATTGCCGCGTCTCGAGCTGAGTTGCGCCATAGCAATCTCACGCCAAAGCGGTATTTATGTTCATAGATTTCGTAATAAAATGGACGTAATTTGAAATCTGAGACTTTGTTTTATATCAGTAGTAACAAAGCACAAAGATTATTGCGATTTATCAGATGGGAGCGCTGCAGTGTTCTGTTCATTCTTAAACTTAATGTGAGAATTGGTTACGTTCAAAAGCACACAGTATAGATATGGCAGCTGATGTATCGATATGCGCATTGTCAGGAGTTCAGGACGATGTATCGTTGTATCGATATTCTGAGCACAGCCCTATTCACAACATAACACACTACACTACACAGACAAACGTAGCTGAGTTACAAAAACAAGGAGAACAATGATACATACACAGTCGTTGCCTTTCCTGTTGCTCGAATGCTTCTCTCTAACTAGATATGTGGGCAAATGAATTTTAGGTTATGTTCTATTTTTTCCCCATTGAAAATTATAAAACCTTTTTTTTAAAGAATTTTCATTATTTTTCAAATAATGTATTTCAGGTTAAAATAGAGACTTGGCCTTTAAAGGAACACTCAACCGTTTTTAGCAATAGGGCTTATTCAACTTCTTTCCTACATTTAGATATGTGGGCAAATGCAGTTTTTTTTTTAGTGCTTGCATTGTTTTAGTTTGGCAGGGTCGCCGCTAACTTAGCTTAGCATAATGAATGGAATCCTATGATGCCAGCTAGCATGTCCCGAGTAAAAGTGATTAAAAAACCCCCCAGCTAATTAGTTCTTGTGGCCTGCGTATTTACAACAAATACAAATAGTGATGCAGATTAAGACAAGGCGTTTTTCTAGGCATATATTAATTTGGGACTAGGGCTGTGTATTGCCAAGAATCTGGCGATACAATACGTATCACGATACAGGGGTTACGGTACGATATATTGTTATATATTGTGATATTGTAAGAAAGGCAATTTTTGCGATATTTCTTTCTTTCTTTTTTTTTTAAGAAAGGTCTAATTTAAAAGAATAAAGGAAACAACCATGTGCTTAAAACATGACAAGTAACTGTTTTATTTAATTAATACAGTATCATTTATATCACTAATCACTATTTTGGGCAATCTAAGTAAAGGGAAATAGTAAAGTGACTGAAGGATCCTTGATGTGTATGTTTTAAAGGTTCACAGTATAGCAGTTTTTTCATTTCTAAATTATTAAACTACAGAAAGTGCATAGTCCATTCCATGACTGTTTGTTTTATATTTAATATTGTAAAGCTGTTTTCTTTAAAGCAGTCTATTGTACAAAGTCCTATTTCAAGTACTAAACTGAGCCAGTGCATCCATATCCACATCGCTATGATCATCTGCTTTCGTTCTGCTGCCAGTGCTGTCAATTTTGTTGTGTGTTTATTTTGTTACTGAGAGGAAAGCATATGCTTTACATATTCTATCGAAATGCTTCTCAACGGTGTGGATGACGTCGGGTTGTTAAGCGAGCGAGCTCTCCGATTCAATGAGTTTCCCGAGTATTGGATCTTAACTTGAACTATTTTGCAAACAAAATGACTCTTGTAAATTTCCTTAGTGGGTTCTTTATAGCTGAAGCCAAAATGAGTCCACACTTCAGCTCTGTATATGGAATGATTCTATCGTCTTGTGAGCTGCGATGCACGCACCTTCATCTCGCGCTTCTCCGTCTCCGCGTCAGTTATGCTCTGAGATAACACTGACATCTAGCGGTTGAGTTTCATACAGTCTGTGGTTTAAACGGAAACACAAAGCCACGAATCTTGGATCTAAATATATAAATATTGATACAGTGTTTTTGAGAATCGATACAGTATCGCCAGTCATAATATTGCGATATTCCCATGTATCGATTACACCCCTACTTGGGACTACAGGTCCTTATCAAAAAATTAGCATATTGTGATAAAAGTTCATTATTTTCAATTATGTAATGATAAAAATTAAACTTTCATATGTTTTAGATTCATTGCACACCAACTGAAATATTTCAGAGTCTTTTATTGTTTTAATACTGATGATTTTGGCATACAGCTCATGAAAACCCCATTTGTTACGATTTAAGTTATTAGATCGCAACAAACTAAAGGGAGACGCCGAAACCGCTGTCTTGGTAACATGATTTATTTAAATAACAAATAAAACATGAAGTGTCACGTGTTCAGTTTAAATGTTAGTCAGCGTGTCAGCATGTAAATGTAAGTAGGAAGTGCAATTGTAGTCAGTCCAACCAAACATAACCAAAAGGAAAATCCAAATCACTACAGTGAAGGTACTCCACGTGAACTCCGATGGGGCGGTTGTCTCCCTCCAACTCCCACATAACCTCAGATCTCAGGCACTCCAACGGCAGACAATAGTACACGCTCAAACACTCGCTCTCTGTTTACTCCAGTCCATCTTAAAGGAACCTGATTAGGTTCAGGTGCGAAACCACACCCTCCTTCAGCCAATAACCTGTAACTCAGGAATAAACAACTCAGAGAACCGTCACACCCCCATTTAAAAGATCTGCCATTGCCAGATAAAGATCCTCAAAACACCTCATCTAATAAGTGAAATTGTAACCAAATCATACTTCCTTTTTCTCTTTTAAATATATCGCTCAATTCCAGTATAACAGTGTTATTCGCAGTAATCTCCATTCCTCCACTCCGCTCACCTTACCCATCTAAAAAAATTAGCATATTTAATCCGACCAATAAAAGAAAAGTGTTTTTAATACAAAAAAGGTCAACCTTCAAATAATTATATTCAGTTATGCACTCAATACTTGGTCGGGAATCCTTTTGCAGAAATGACTGCTTCAATGCGGCGTGGCATGGAGGCAATCAGCCTGTGGCACTGCTGAGGTGTTATGGAGGCCCAGGATGCTTCGATAGCGGCCTTAAGCTCATCCAGAGTGTTGGGTCTTGCGTCTCTCAACTTTCTCTTCACAATATCCCAGATTCTTTATGGGGTTCAGGTCAGGAGAGTTGGCAGGCCAATTGAGCACAGTAATGCCATGGTCAGTAAACCATTTACCAGTGGTTTTGGCACTGTGAGCAGGTGCCAGGTCGTGCTGAAAACGAAATCTTCATCTCCATAAAGCTTTTCAGCAGATGGAAGCATGAAGTGCTCCAAAATCTCCTGATAGCTAGCTGCATTGACCCTGCCCTTGTAAAACACAGTGGACCAACACCAGCAGCTGACATGGCACCCCAGACCATCACTGACTGTGGTACTTGACACTGGACTTCAGGCATTTTGGCATTTCCTTCTCCCCAGTCTTCCTCCAGACTCTGGCACCTTGATTTCGAATGACATGCAAAATTTGAGTGACAGTCCAGTGCTGCTTCACTGTAGCCCAGGTCAGGCGCTTCTGCCGCTGTTTCTGGTTCAAAGTTGCTTGACCTGGGAATACGGCACCTGTAGCCCATTTCCTGCACACGCCTGTGTGGCTCTGGATGTTTCTACTCCAGACTCAGTCCACTGCTTCCGCAGGTCCCCAAAGGTCTGGAATCGGTCCTTCTCCACAATCTTCCTCAGGGTCCGGTCACCTCTTCGTTGTGCAGCGTTTTTGCCACACTTTTTCCTTCCCACAGACTTCCCACTGAGGTGCCTTGATACAGCACTCTGGGAACAGCCTATTCGTTCAGAAATTTCTTTCTGTGTCCTACCCTCTCGCTCAAGGGTTTCAATGATGGCCTTCTGGACAGCAGTCAGGTCGGCAGTCTTACTACTTAGTTTTTATTAAGTATTTCAATATTTCAGTTGGTGTGCAATGAATCTAAAATATATGAAAGTTTAATTGTTATCATTACATTATGGAAAATAGTGAACTTTTATCACAATATGCTAATTATTTGTATATTATTAAGCACTGCTATTTGGGCGCAGAGATATCACGCAACACATGAAATCCCACAAGTTCCATCAGCATACATTTCGTGTGCTGCGTGATATCTCTGCGCCCAAGTAGCAGTGCTTTGCCTGTGCTTCCCCATAATATAGTCCCAAGTCAATATCTGCCTAGGAAATCACCTAGTAAAACTAAAACAATGCATGCACTGAGACAAAAATGCATTTACCCACATATCTAAATGTAGGAAAGATGTTGAATAAGCCCTATTTCTGAAAACTGTGGAGTGTTTCTTTAAAATCCAATTTTCGAAGTCAGATTGGTGCCCTCAAGTGAGAGTAGAGCAATAATTTCATGCAATACCATAGTTCACCACTTGATTGATATACAGCTTTCTATAGGAAGGCTTGTGAATTCCCTAGTTGTTTTTGCGCATATTTTCTCCTTTTTTTAGGTTGTGGATTTGAATATATATTTAGAGATTCTCAGAGACAACCTTTGTCAAGTTTTTTGTTTGTTTTTTTGGTTTAGATGGTAATTTGAAGTGCCAGTTTTACTTTATAAAACAGTCAAACCTGAACATTGTGTTAGAACAAATGGAAAGCATTTTGTTACCCATTGCTTTAATTATAATTTAATAAAAATGCAATTCATTCATCATAACATTTTTTTTTATAAACTTTTTATAATAAACATTTTCATTAAATCTGTTTTTGTACAATTCCATGAACAGTAACAGGAAAATAGTGAAACAAAAATATAAAATAAGTGTTTTAAATATCATCCTAACTATATTTACATATTATGTGCATATTATTTACAAACAAACTGTAATTAGCGTTTGTTGCACAGGTCACAGATCACAACTGTGTCACATGCCTGTCCTGTCTTGTGTGCACATGTGGGTTTGTTAGTGTGGCCATGTGCCTCTGTCATTGTTTGATCCCTCCCCTTGTTATCTGATTATTGGTTTCATTTGCCCCACCTGTGCCACCTCATTCCCAGCTTGATTTCTCCCCTTTATATAGCCCTTGTGTTTGTCAGTCTTTGTCGGATCCTTGTAATGTCTACGTCTCCCAGTTCCCCGTGTCGGTATGTTCAGTTTATATGTATTTCTAGTTTATGTATTTTTCCCCCTCGTGGGTTTTGTTTTGTAGTTTGTTTTGTTTTGTTTTATATTAAATCCTATTTTCTGCACTTGAGTCCTCGCACCTGTTTGTCCTTTGTATGTAACGTGACAGAAGGATCCGACCAACTTGAGGACTCAGCAGGAGGAGTTTGTTTTTTGGTTTTTGTTGTTTGTTTCAGCTGAGATGGAGCTGAACAGACGGGTGCAGGTGATGCGGCAGGTAAACTCGAGGTACATCCGTCAACAGGGGGCGGGTGTACGAGAGTTTGCCTGCCAATTCCTCAGAGAGGTGCATCACCTGTACCTAAATGAGGCAGAGAAGGCAGAGGTCTTCAACCTCTGCCTGGACATGCCTCGGAGTCCCACGGAGGTCGACAGGATGGGGACCCCGGACTTTTGGGAGTTCGTGGACCAGCTGGACTCCCTTCCTCCGAGGACCCCGATCCGGAGAGCTCCGTGGGTCCGTGTTCCGGTGGTCCCTGTTCCAGGGGAGCGTGTTCCGGTGATCCCCATTCCGGTGGACCCTGTGCCGGTGGATCGTGTTCCGGTGGTCCCTGTACCGGTGGTCCCTGTACCGGTGGTCCGTAAGCGGAGGAGGAAAGGGAAGGAGCGCTCCGTGACTGTTCCGGTGGTCCCTGTGCCGGTGGTCCCTGTGCCGGTGGTCCCTGTGCCGGTGGTCCCTGTGCCGATGATCGTGTTCCGGTGGTCCCTGTGCCGGTGGATCGTGTTCGGTGGTCCCAGTGCGGTGGATCGTGTTCCGTGGCCCCTGTGCTGGTGGATCGTGTTCCGGTGGTCCCAGTCCCGGTGGATCCTGTGCCGGTGGTCCCAGTTCCGGTGGTCCCAGTCCCGGTGGGTCGTGTTCCGGTGGTCCCAGTCCCGGTGGGTCGTGTTCGGTGGTCCCAGTCCCGTGGGTCGTGTTCCGGTGGTCCCTGTGCCGGTGGATCGTGTTCCGGTGGTCCCTGTGCCGGTGGATCGTGTTCCGGTGGTCCCAGTCCCGGTGGATCGTGTTCCGGGGAGCCCTGATCCGGTGGTCCCGAGTCCGGACATGGCCTGGAGGGCTGTGACCGGATACCTTATGGTGGCCTTCTGGAGGGCTTGGGAGAAGCACAGGACTTTCTCCGAGCCCCCAGAGGCTGTCCCGGTGGACCCTGAGCCGACGGACCCTGAGCCGACGGACCCTGAGCCGACGGACCCTGAGCCGACGGACCCTGAGCCGACGGACCCTGAGTAGACGGACCCTGAGCCGACGGGACCCTGAGCCGGCGGACCCTGAGCCGGGCGGTCCCGCTTTCCGGCGGACCCTGAGCCGGGCGGTCCCGCTTTCCGCGGACCCTGAGCCGGGCGGTCCCGCTTTCCGCGGACCCTGAGCCGGGCGGTCCTGTTTCCGCGGACCCTGAGCCGGGCGGTCCCGCTTCCGGCGGACACTGTGCTGGATGTGCCGCCCCAGCCGCCTGAACCCTGTTGGCCATCCCGCCGCCCGAACTCTGCACTCCGCCCGGCAGCCCGAACTCTGCAGTCCGCCCGCAGCCCGAACTCTGCAGTCCGCCCGGCAGCCCGAACTCTGCAGTCCGCCCGGCAGCCCGAACTCTGCAGTCCCCGCAGCCCGAACTCTGCAGTCCGCCCCGGCAGCCCGAACTCTGCAGTCCGCCCCGGCAGCCCGAACTCTGCAGTCCGCCCCGGCAGCCCGAACTCTGCAGTCCGCCCGGCAACCTGAACTCTGCTGGTCACTCCAGCCCCGGCCGCCTGAACTCTGCTGGCCACTCCGGCTCCCCCGGCCGCCTGAACTCTGCTGGCCACTCCGGCCCTCCGGCCGCCTGAACTCTGCTGGCCACTCCGGCCCCTGAACTCTTTGTGTTCCCTGTCCCTCCCTTGTTCTCCCCTTCCTTATCTGTTTCTCCCAGGTCTGTCCCTCCCGTCCCGCCCTGGTGTCCCTCCCGCCCCGCCCCTGGTCTGTCCCTCCCGCCCCGTCCTGGTCTGACCCTCCCGTCCCCGCCCCTGGTCTGTCCCTCCCGTCCCGCCCTGGTCTGTCCATCCCGTGCCGCCCTGGTCTGTCCCTCCCGTGCCGCCCTGGTCTGTCCCTCCCGTGCCGCCCTGGTCTGTCCCTCCCGTGCCCCTCTGGTCTGTCCCTCCCGTCCCTCAGTGGAGCGCCTGGTAGCCGCTCCCAAGGAGGGGGTAATGTCACATGCCTGTCCTGTCTTGTGTGCACATGTGGGTTTGTTAGTGTGGCCATGTGCCTCTGTCATTGTTTGATCCCTCCCCTTGTTATCTGATTATTGGTTTCATTTGCCCCACCTGTGCCACCTCATTCCCAGCTTGATTTCTCCCTTTATATAGCCCTTGTGTTTGTCAGTCTTTGTCGGATCCTTGTAATGTCTACGTCTCCCAGTTCCCCGTGTCGGTATGTTCAGTTTATATGTATTTCTAGTTTATGTATTTTTCCCCTCGTGGGTTTTGTTTTGTAGTTTGTTTTGTTTTGTTTTATATTAAATCCTATTTTCTGCACTTGAGTCCTCGCACCTGTTTGTCCTTTGTATGTAACGTGACAAACTGTGTTTCTTGCTAAATGGATGATTGCACTTTATGCTTGTTTTTACATCCCTTGGCAAGCACCTTTGAAAGTGTGTGTTTGTGTTCAAGAGAGAGACACAGTGTGTGCTTTTGCATTTTGGATATATTACAACGTCTTCCCCTTATTTTTGATATATTTATTTTATTTCACATTCTCAAAATATTCTCTGTTACAGTCTCACTTTTTTGTGTGTGTGTATTTTGTGTGTATTATTTATCTTGATGGCCTACAGCTTTCATTGCTGTGCTTTTTTTCTTACATTGTGGATAAATAATTTATTTTATTTCACACATTTTCCAAAATTAGCTTTTACAGTGACACGCATTAATTTGTGTGTGTATGTTTATTTGTGTATGTGTGTGTGTGTGTGTGTATGTTTATGTGTGTGTGAGTGTGAGTGTGTTTGTCTGTTTTGCACTCCTGATGTTTTAAAGATTCACCCATTTACTGTTGTATACTTTTTTTAGGTATCGTGGCTGATTTGTAGATTGTAAGCACAAAAACAATCTCTGTATTTTCGTATTTTTGCAAATTTCCCATCCATTTCCAATGACGGTATCTTTTGACCGCAAAGACCCTGAGTGTGACTTTTTTATGACTACTTAGCTTTGTCAAATCTTGTCCCCAATTTGTTTTTGTGTTCATATACCAAGTACCATAAAAGTCACAAAGTTTCATACTTTTCAGATGAAGCTACTATTTTTAAAAATGTTTAAAGTAAAACTCTTCAGTCAAAAGTGACCAAAGAACCCCAGAGGGTTAAGTGATTTCATAAATAGAGTATCTAATAGAGTATCTATTCTTGCCGTGACTGTTTTGCGTGACGGGACATCATACTGGGACTAAACGTAATAGATGAAATCTAATCAATTAAATCCTGCTCCGTCAACAAAACTAATAGGCAGCAAATCTTTCAGTATCATTTCAGCCAATTCACTGTCATCATATCGGTTCTGCATGCATTGCATTTTGGTCTTACGGCAAATTATGCAGTGCTTGTCTGAGTTGCCGTTGTGTTATCCGCAGACATTTTATGTGCAAATGTTAGATGTAAATCGCAAATGTGCGATTTACAAGGAGGGAAAACAGTACACCTCTCTGAACAGTGTCTGGGAGGCTGTGGTTGCTGCTGCACGCAATGTTGATGGTGAACAGATCAAAACACTGACAGAATCCATGGATGGCAGGCTTTTGAGTGTCCTTGCAAAGAAAGGTGCCTATATTGGTCACTGATTTGTTTTTGTTTGGTTTTTGAATGTCAGAAATGTATATTTGTGAATGTTGAGATGTTATATTGGTTTCACTGGAAAAAATAAATAATTGAAATGGGTATAAATTTGTTTTTTGTTAAGTTGCCTAATAATTATGCACAGTAACAGTCACCTGCACACACAGATATCCCCCTAAAATAGCTAAAACTAAAAACTACTTCCTAATAAACTACAAAAATATTCAGCTTTGATATTAATGCGTTTTTTGTGTTCATTGAGAACATGGTTGTTGTTCAATAATAAAATTAATCCTCAAAAATACAACTTGCCTAATAATTCTGCACTCCCTGTATTTGTGTGACAGTTTGGCGCTGCACAGCTTGCACTGAACTGTAGATTCATCTACCTTTTCAAAGTGAAGCCAGATATGGCTACAGGGCTTCGAGACCATTCTCTCTCCTCTCACGTCTTTTGACGCATGCTGTGGCAAGCTAAACGATCAGAGCCCAGGGCGTCGCCCAAAGTGCTGCTATAATCAATCAGGAGAAGAAAAAAAACAAAAAAAACATCCGTTTACGTGATCAATCGTCGCTATCACGGTTGAGTAATTGAGTACTGGTCGCTGTTGCACATCCCTACTAATGAACCCACAATTCAAGCTACCTGTCCCCGAATTGCCGCTAATTCTAAACTAAAACTAAAATGAGCACAGCTGCACTGTCATTCATTCACGGCCGCACAGTCATTCACTGTGCATGTCCAGTCTGGTGCATTTTCATGCCTGAGCTTTTTTTTTTCCAGACACAAAATACAGAAATCTCTTCTTGTCTCAGGGGGACACAAGGGGGGAAGCACAGTCATTTGAATATACTACCGGGTTTCTACTGATACAAAGCTTAATGCTAATCGGTAAAGTAACCCTTTAATTGTATCAGGATTGTGGCTTTATAAGTCAAGGTGACACTGACTGAAGTACGTTTTTTCACCCCCTTTTCAACTGTTTTTGTAGACTGAACAAGCGAAAAATAAAAAATAAATTTCACAAGCCATATTCAAACCAGCTTTTGTTAATGCATCTTAGTTTTCATCATGTGTGACAGGATATGTTAATGCTGTTGTCTGTGACTAATATGTCATTCTTTATTTAAAATCTATTGCTAAAGTCTTGAGTTTGCGTCATTAGTATGGCATGTGTATGTTGACAGCGGCTGCTGTCTGGTGCTGCCACCCACTGTAAAGGAGTGTCGTTCTCCCTTTACTGTTTCTAAATGATAGAGATCGCATGCGCAATTGAGAAAATTGTGAAAATCACTGATACTTGTGTGTGTGAAAATGTTAAGAGGTCCATGGATTTACACCGATATTCTCAGCCAAAAAAGATAGAAATTCAGAGAAATTTCAGTTCAGTTAGAACCAAATGCATATTTGTATCGATGATTGTAATTTGATTATTTTATATGGAATTGTTGATGTTTGTGTTTTTGAAAATGTTTTTTCGGGCTAGTTAAATCAATTTTAGGTTACCAAAATCTGAAGTGTGCCTGCCAGAAGGGCTACCAGAGATTTTGAAATTTTGCGAGCTCTGCGTGGTGTTTTGTGGACTGCTTATAGAAATATTATTGCGACTTAATTACTTTTCAAGACAGTGTTGTAGAAGAATTATTTTATTAACAATTTAAGAAATGCTAGAAAAATCCTGGAATCTAGTACCAAGAGTCCATGATGCGCCTCATGCTCATGAATCTCATGCCACCCATATTGCTGAAGCTCCTGTACTCTCCAGGCCTGAAGTACGACATCCTGCCTCTGTAGTTGGGCTGCTCATACATGAGCCAGTGGCCGTCCATCACATGACAGGACTGGCAGTGAGACATGCGGTAACGGTCCATGATGTTGTCACAGTCATCCATCATCTCGTACATCTGACCCATGAAGTTCTCCCTCTCGTAGATCCTCATCCTGTAGGATCCCCTGTACTGTAGTGGAAGAGAAGTCCATAATTTACAAGTTTAGCCGGTAGAAACAACTAATGTAAACAAATAGGAGCAAATGGAGCTCACCATGGGGATCATACGGCAGGACCTGATGCAGTTGCTCATTCCAAACATAGACATGTAATCAGCGTACTCGCCCCTCCTGAAGAAATACCCATTTCCCATGTAGTTGGGATTATCGTACATCATCCAGCATCCGCTCTCCACTCTGCAAGAGTGACAGCTGCTCAGGTAGGAGGAGAAGTCACCAGAGTCACCCATACACTCATAAGAGCGACCCTGGAAGTTCCTGTCCTCGTAGAAGATGACCTGAAAACACAAAGTTGGTCTTTTATGAGTTTTCACTTTATATAGCTTTATATCAAAATAATTTTAGTGAAACTGTATGGAATGGGTGCTGGAATGAAGTTTACCTTTCCCATCATGGTTGCGCTGGCTGATCCTCAGTAGTTCCACAAAGGAGAAGCTGAAGCTGATTCTGCTTGTTGACTGACTGCTGTCACCCGTACCTTTATACTAGACCAAGACTAAAGACTACACAGCACCTATTGTTAGTCAGTTCCTGACTGTGCAAGTTAGAAAAGAGGCCATTCAAGCTGAAGCATACTAGATCTTACTACTCACATTTGTCACTCTTTCTGAAGAATTTCTGAAGTTTAATTTGTAATTATGAAGCACTATACTAACCATGTTATACTAACACATGTGAAAGAGGTTTTAAGTACTTTATTAATTGTACTTTTTTTTACTTGTACTACTGGATTAATTTCATTTTTACACATTTACATATTCAAGGAAGGAATGATACTGCATACAATTTCATTTTGGAAATTAGAAGAATAACAAATATTTTGCAGGTCATAATGACAAAAAAGATTACTTTATATTTAATACATGTTAAATACAAGCTGCTTTATGGACAGTTTCTGTTGCCTGTAGTTAATTAGTAGAGAATAACTTGTGTATTTTTTTTTGTTTTGTTTATAAAATAGATTGTGTTTACAGTAATGTAAATTAGTTTAAAGTTGTATTGTCTTCTAAAACGTCTTTGAGGTGAGGTTTATTTTTTTAAATGATTGTGCTTGGAGTTCGTTTCTTATCAAAAATGCATTGCTAGTTACATCATGTCCTGGCCTGGCCTGCCCTGTCGCCTAATATCTTTGCAGAGTGATTAAGAAGATGTAAACTGTTTAGCATAGTTCATTTGAATGCATCCTAATTTTCATATTATTCATCCGATTTAATATCATACAACTAAATTAGATTAGAATTAGTGCGTAAGATCTGTATGGGTCTGTAAGATCTGTAGGGCTGCCCAATAGTTTTTTCCAATTGCAAACACACAATTTTGCAAACTAGGCTGGTTTTATCAAAATACTTAACACAATTCACAAAAACCCCACACCCAAACTGCAAAATACCTCTTGCTAAATGAAGCACTGCAACCAAAACTACATATAGCAGTATCAAAATCAAACTTTTCCACGAAATGGCACACACTTCATTCATATTACCAGATTTTTGTCTAACCAATTACACACTGTTGGGCATAATGTAAAGCACTCTCATATTAAGTATGCTTTGCCATAATACTAAAATATGTAGTTTAAATTGTATAATTGTTCACTTGTACAGAAATATTTGCAGGTACACACACATGCTGTTGAAACATACACTCACCTAAAGGATTATTTGGAACACCAGTTAAATTTCTCATTAATGCAATTATCTAATCAACCAATCACATGGCAGTTGCTTCAATGCGTTTAGGGGTGTGGTCCTGGTCAAGACTATCTCCTGAACTCCAAACTGAATGTCAGAATGGGAAAGAAAGGTGATTTAAGCAATTTTGAGCGTAGCATGGTTGTTGGTGCCAGACGGGCCAGTCTGAGTATTTCACAATCTGCTCAGATACTGGGATTTTCACACACAACCATTTCTATAGTGAAGGATCTGGTAAAGAATGACTACAGGCAGAAGTAACTTATACATGTCTGTATATATAAATTAAGACAATAAAACGTCTAAACATACCTCATCTGACAGAAAAGGTGATGGTGTTTTTCTTTCGCAATGCTTGAAATCCATTGCACCACGGATCTTCACTTCGGGTTGCATCTCCATCCCTCCAAATCAAACAAGTCTGAAAATGGCCTTTCCTTATTTTGACAATTCCTCTGGTAGCTTTTGACGAAGGCATTAAACTGCTCCAAACACAATACAGCCCCAACATTATGGCAGCTGTTTAAAGTTACTGCACCTGGACGCTTCCAACGATAACTTACACCCAGCATGAAAAAACCGCATCACAGACAAATAAGTGAGGAGCTCTTTTCCAAAACGCTATAAATCCATTTTAATAGTTTTCATGAAAAGATAATTTTTTTTACTATTTTTACTATATTTTTTTAATATTCGATTTATCCTGTTAAAATGGTCTATTGGCTCAGTCTGAACATGTTAAATGATTGTTAAATGAAACAACAATATTGTTGATTATAAATTCAAAGTCATTATTTTTTTGTTTCAAAACGCTACAAATCCATCCTTTTTTATATGTAGTTGTTTTATGTCTGTAAAAGCAACAACAAAAACAACAACGCAACTCATGTCACATTAGGCATATAACATCAGGGGCCAAAACGATTGCGATTACAACTGTAATCGGGGTTAGGGTGTCATATATTGCCGGTAAGAATCGCGTTCGGTGGGGAGGTGTCGAGATTGCGAATCGTGTTCCGGTGGACAGGGGTGTCGAGATTGCCGGTAAGAATTGCGTTCCAGACGGGATTTTGTTCCGCGACGATCGAAAAGGGCACTTTCACTTTCAAAGGGGCAGTGGATTGAGACGGGACGAGAGGATATATCGCGTTTAGGCTAAAAACAGGCTTGGCGCTTATAGCAGTTTGGAAAAAAACTGCATCTTGCAGTACATTTAAACAAGGAAATATAACGATTTGGCATTTAAGATTGATGGAGCAGAGAATAGGTTCAGTACACAGCTCGATGGCATGACAAACTCATTTTCTTTTAATTTGGCGTTTATCGCGTTTTGGAAAAGAGCTCTTCAAGTTAATAAACATTTACAAATGACGACACTAATGTTATAACACGCATACATTCAGGAAAGCTCCAAGAGCATGAACTAAATCTTTCAATGTGTGACGAAATGCATAAAATGATAAACGCGACGGCTCCCGCATTCATTTGCCAAACAAGCCAGATGACAACTAAATAACGTCACATAAACAGCTTATTTGACATATAACAAAATATAACTCTCACTTTTTACCATATAAGTGTTAGAACTGCTTCCACAAATCTGAAATCTGACTTTAAAAAGAAACTTTGGCCAAAATCATCTGCATCTGCTCGTTTTTTTTTTTTTCGCGCCGACCAGTTCTTGTTCCCACAATGCAATGCATAATTCAAAATGCGGATAAAGACCTGTAAAACACAAATACAGAAAATTCCTTCAAATTATTACAGTACATTGTACTGTATTTTTACAGTGTAGGGTTTACAAAGAATGGTGTGAAAAGGTATGTGGCAGTCCTGTGGGCGAAAATGCCTTGTTGATGCTAGAGGTCCAGAGCGTGTATATTGACCTTACCTGAATTGAAGCGCGTTCCAGGCTGTTGAATATTGCATTGTATTTGAGGAAAAAAATTATATAAATACGTTTTTGAGTGAATGGAAACATCCGTTAATGTATAATGTTCAGTTATGTTTGACATTTGAAAGAATTTCTGTTATGTTGAAGTTTTGACCATAACCATTGTGTAGCAGAGTAGAGCTTATATGGTTAGGTTGTGATGTGAATAATGTCTCGGTTACGACTGTAACCTTAGTTCCCTGAATAGGGAACGAGACGCTGCGTCACTGCTTTGGGAACTCCCCTGCGTGATTGCGTCGTGAAGCACGTATGTCATCAGTCCAATAGAGAGACGGAACGTCATCGGCGTGGTGACGTCGTAGACCCGGAAGCTATAAAGCACACTGGCAAACACATGCCGTTAGCTTCTGATTAAGGATGAAACAAGGCGCTTGCGAGCATGCGGGGAGTATGGCTGGGTGACGCAGCGTCTCGTTCCCTATTCAGGGAACTAAGGTTAAAGTCGTAACCGAGACGTTCCCCTTCAAGGGAACTCGAGCTGCATCACCGCTTTGGGAACGAGAATACCCACGCCCCCATAGGAGCCGAATGCCCGCCTGTGTCATGATTAGGAGGCGAGCACCCGAGCCCCAGGAGTAGCATTGATGTCAAGTTCATAGAACCTGACGAAGGTATGCGGCGAGGACCAACCTGCCAGGAGGCCCCTGACAGGAGTGCCTGCGAAGCAGCCATACTCCTAGTGGAGTGGGACCGGACAGCCAAGGGAGAAGGCTGTCCGGCTGCCACATAAGCAAGTGAGATGAGCCTCGACTACCCACTTGCTCATCCTCTGCTTTGAACCCCCATCGATGGAGGCCCGTAACAGACAAATAACTGTTCTGTTCTCCTCCACAGGGCAGCTCTGTGGACATAAGTGTCTAAAGCACGAACAGGGCAAAGCATTCCTGGTCTGACATCACAAAAGGCGGAGGACAAAGGCTTGCAGCACAACAGGTCTCATAGGGTTAGTAGGAACGTTAGGAACATAGCCCGGCCTAGGGTACAAGAAGGCCTTGGCCATGCCGGGGGCGAATTCCAAGCACGAGGGTGCCACCGAGAGAGCTTCCCGGAAACTCCTCGAGCGGCTCAAAGGGAGCCTCGGAAAGACCCCGAAGGACCACCGAGAGGTCCCAGGATGGCACCCTGGTGCGTACTGCAGGTCTCAACCTCAAAGTGCCACGAAGGAAACGAGTAACCAGAGGGTGTCGCCCCAAAGAAACACCATCCAAAGGAGTGTGGTAAGCACCTAAGGCCGCCACATACACCTTTAGTGTGGAGGGTGCTAACCCAGCGGAGAATCTCTCCTGCAGGAACTCCAGCACCGCGCTCGCAGGGCAGTTAACTGGATCCCACAGGCGATCTCTGCACCATAAGGTGAAGAGTCTCCACTTCAGTGTGTACAGTTTCCTCGTGGAGGGAGCTCTAGAGTGTAGAATGGTCTCAACAACCTCAGTTGAGAGACCAGAACTTATGAGCTGGGCCCTCAGAGGCCAAGCCCACAGTCTCCACAACTCTGGGCGAGGGTGTACGAAGACGCCACCCGCCTGAGAGAAGGTCCTCCTGATCGGAATCTCCAGGAGAGCCGTCGAGGAGAGACACAATGTCCGAGAACCATACTCGGCCTGGCCAGAACGGGGCTACTAGCAGTAGACAGGCCCCGTCGGTGCACTCTCTCTAGAACTCCCGGAAGCAGAGCAATCGGGGGAAAAGCGTGCAGGGGCAGCCTCGGCCACTCCTGTACCATAGCGTCCAGTCCGAGAGGAGCTGGAGGTGCTAGGGAGAACCACAGACGACAATGCGTATTCTCGTGAGTGGCGAACAGGTCCGCTTGAGCCCTGCCAAATCTCTCCCAAAGGAGCTCCACCACCTCGGTGTGGAGTCTCCACTCCCGAACCTCGGCCCTGCCTCGACAGGATGTCTGCTTCCACATTCAACCGCCCAGGAATGAACATAGCCCTTACTGAGAGCAGTTTCCCCTGGGACCAGAGGAGGATAAGGCGCACCAGCTTGTATAGCTGACGAGACCTCAGACCCCCCTGATGTTTGACATAAGAGACCACCGATGTGCTGTCTGTGCGAACGAGCACATGATGGCCCCTGAGATATGGCAGGAAGTGCTTCAGAGCCTGAAACACTGCCAGTATTTCTAGACAATTTATGTGCCACGAATGATGGTGTTCCTGCCATAAGCCCTGGGCTGAGCGACCACTAATGGTCGCCCCCCAGCCCGTAAGGAAGGCATCCGTGCTCAGAGATACATGCTGGCACGGTGCCCCCAGTAACTGGCCCTGGGCTAAAAACCACGGATCCTTCCACATGACCAAGGAGCGGAGACACTGCCGCGTAACCTTGATCACACGAAAAGGATTTCCCCTCTGGGAAAAGCCCTTGGTTTTGAGCCACCACTGTAACGGTCTCATGTTCAACAGGCCGCACGGAATGATATTGGAAGCTGCTGCCATGAGACCGAACAGTCTCTGAAACTGTTTTACAGTGAGTGACTGGTCTAGCTTCACCCCCCTCACGGCCGAGCGGATCGACCCTATGCGAGGCTCTGACAATCGGGCCTGCATAGAGACCGAATCCCAACTCACGCCTAGATACGTTATTCTCTGTACTGGAGAAAGAACGCTCTCTTTGGAGTTGAGCCTCAGCCCTAACTTCCTCATGTGCGCGAGGACAACAGCTCGATGTTGAACCGCGAGACAAGCTGACTGTGCTAGGATCAGCCAGTCATCGATGTAGTTGAGGATGCGAATCCCCTGCATACGCAAGGGGACTAGCGCCGCGTCCACACACTTTGTGAACGTGCGGGGTGAAAGTGCTAGACCAAAGGGAAGCACCCAATATTCGTACGCTTCTCCCCTGAAAGCGAACCTCAGGTACTTCCTGTGCTGTGGGAGGATGGAGGCATGAAAATATGCATCTTTGAGATCTATCGTGACAAACCAGTCCTCGGACCTGATCTGAGACACAATCTGTTTGAGTGTAAGCATCTTGAACTTGAGCTTTGCTACACAGCAGTTCAGAACGCGAAGATCTAAGATCGGGCGCAACCCTCCATCCTTCTTTGGCACTATGAAGTACCGGCTGTAAAAGCCTAACTCCCTGCCAGACAGGGAAACCTTCTCTATAGCCCCTTTTTGCAGCAGAGTCTGTACTTCTTGAGACATAACCAGAGCCTGCTCGGGGCCCACCACCGTAAGCAGAACCCCGTTGAAACTGGGTGGACGACATCGAAACTGAATGGCGTACCCCTTCCTTATATACTGCAGGACCCATTGAGATATATTAGGCAGATTCTCCAACTCTGCCCAAAAATCTACTAAGGGTACCAGCCACTCGAGACTGGCCTCTGATGTACTCTGCACCACGAGTGCAGTGCCCTGAAACGGCTGACCGGCAGGGAACCACTGACTCGACAGCGCCACCTCCCTCCTCTGAGGGCGCGAGCCATCCTCGAACGGCCCACTGGACAAGGTCTGCTTTGTAACCGCGCACCCGCGGATGCGGCCGCCAAAGCACACAAAGAGCTGTTCAGTGTGCCTGAAAACAGCGGAACGCTCTATGTATTTTCTCAGCGCTCTGACAGGACAGAGCAAATTAGCATCCTCTTCATCTAACGATGCTGAAAGTGCTGAAAGTGAAATGTCCTGTGCTCTGAATGGAGTTGAAAGCACTTTAGGTACGTATCCATGCCTTGGTTTGAGGAAGACTTTAGAATCGTTTGGCCCAAATTCCAGACAAGAGGCGCTCACAGAGAGCGCGTGCAGATCACCCACCCGCTTAACTGATGCGATCGCCAGCAGAAAAGCGGTCTTTAGTGGAGAGGCTGCTCGCTGCAGAGCAAGTGGGTGGAGCTTACGCCTAGCTCCTCCTCGTTAGAGCGCTCCAGCAAGGAGGAGCTACGCTTCATGGGTGGAGCTTAAGCCTAGCTCCTCCTCGTTAAAGCGCTCCAGAAAGGAGGAGCTACGTGGTGACAGCGCATGCGTGTTCTATTTTTGTTTTTAGTTACGCGGCATTCTCATGTGTTTTGACGTCTTGTGTGACGCCCCACGTCTTTAAAACCCAGGTGAAAGCTTGACATATTAATAAAATGTAAAAAAGCTAAAGCAATAATAAAAGAAGTAAACGGAGTAACTTAAACATATTCATGGTTTTGATCATACCATCTGAGGTGAAATTATATAATTGGAATTACAGATATTTTTCAAATTCTGTTTCACTTCACTGTGTTTCAGTAGCTATTACTGTAAACATTAATGGCACCTTATATACTAATTTTAATAGCATTTTGAAAAGTGAGGTCCTCATATTTTTCCCTCTTTTTGTAATAGCCTACCTGTGTCATACCCATGTGATTATACACACTTGTGTCCTGATATTTCACAAAAACATGCCAACACACACACACACAAAATTACTCATCCCGAAATTCCCCTCCATCATTAAAAAAAACATGCAACAAAGCAATAGCCCTCAAACTCCTTTTCAGAATGAAATGTTCGCAGGACTCCTCTTCTTCCGTCACCAACATATCCAGGTGGACAGTCCTTGAAAAGTGTACTGCAGTGCAAGCACCGAGACCAGGGACGTCGTTAGGCCTATTTTAGGGGGGCTGAAGCTACCCCAAAATGTTCCTAAGCCCCCCTAAATGATAATAAGAACAACATAATTCGATTTATCAATAACCGTATCCTCATTCATATTTAGATGCAACAATATCCAGGTACAAAAAATAGCCGAGAAGTCGGAAGTTTAAATGAAGATTAAATGTCCTTAGTTTTCGTCTTTGTCAATATATTTCATAGAGCAAATAACGTTCAGCTGCATTTCCTTTCCCTCGTCTCTCACTCACGAGTCTCTCTCACATACACGCGCGCCCCACACACACACACACACACACACACACACACACACACACACACACACACACACACACACACACACACACACACACAGACACAGCCCCTCCCCTCCTGCACACCGCCCGCCGTCTCCAGTGTTCGGCGTTCGACGTAGAAAGCAAGTTCAGGTTGGTATCTCGTGAACACCTTTACACAATCACACATTAAAAAGTGGTATAAAAATATTTTTAATTCTGAATATAGTTTTGTCAGTGTGTTAATGTCGACCCGAGAAGCGATGGCTACTTTAGAAAGTTAATTAGTCGCAAATTTGAGGTAAAATGCACTTGGGTTGTCGAAACACAATATAAGCTGTGATTCAAATATTAAATAATGTAATGTCATTAGTTTACTCTTACACTGAATGTTTGCTGCTTCAGTCTAGATGAGTGGGCTATTGTATAGGGTAAATTTAGTATAGGGTGTTAAAATTATACAGCTGTGGTATTTGTATAGGTTTAGCTCAATTTAGGTTTAGGTTAAGCTATTTGTATTTTAGCTCAAAGATGGGTTGAATACATGCGGTTCATGTATGTCTTCTTTAGTCTGTTGGCTCTTTAGGTTTTTTACTGGCACACTTACACATTTTGCACTTACAAGTGTGACTGTTTACATATTTGTGCCCATGTACATTTTATGTAAGTTACTGGTTTTATTTTTAATGAATATTTTCTAAAATTGTATGATTTTTTGTTGAGTTATTATTACACAATACTTTTTCTGACCTTTGTGAATCTTGCCCCTGACAAATAACCCAAATTACAAAAAAAAGACTAAAACTAATAAAAACTAAACTAAAACTAAGCATTAAAAAAAACTAAACTAAACTAGCAAACCCACTTTAAAAGCGAATTAAAACTAAACTGAATTTGAAAACAAAAAACGAAATAAAAATAACATTCTTTAACAGAGTAGAAATGGAAGGAGAGGATATGTCTGTCACGTTTTACTTGTTAACATCTTGGTTTCTTGACTGGTTGTTGACATAATTGTAGCTCTAGATGTGAGTGCAAAGATTTTGCAAACACAAGTTACAAATACCCTGGGGGCTAAGCCCCCCCTGTCTTCCAATCCTAGTGACGTCCCTGACCGAGACAATGCGTAGGGCACCCGAAACTCTTGCATATGTTGTCTTGAACATGCACACCAGTTCACAACACCTTATTTACATAAAATATAGAACAAACAATATTGAATTATTTTGAAGAAAGGCATTAATGACAGAACGACAGACAGAACAGAACTGTCAGCTTTTACATAGGCTTACTTAAATCTGCATATTTGTGATATTCACCCCAGGGTGTTATTTCATTTTATAAAGGCCATTTTTTAAAATCTTATTAAATGTATGCATCATCTTTCATGTTACATTCTTACATTTGATTAATAAATTCAGTTATAATAGTAAAGACATTATAGGCTGTTACCAACCAAATTAAATAATTTAAACTGCAAAAAATACAGCTGCAATAAATAATGTTATAAGTTTGATGTTCTAAATAAAAACATGCAATCATACTTTTAAACGTAAGCGCCAATAGGGGGCAGCAAGTGATCGTCTTAATAAGTGAGTCATTGAGTCGTTCATTCAAATGATTCATTCAAAACGCTGAATCATTCAGTGTTGCTTTCTTTTGGAACTATTTTCGCCGGTGAAATCATGGGTGAAATAGAACAAAAAAGATTATTTGGGTCTAAAATCTAAGTCACTTAATATTAATTAGGCTACTTGTTTATTGAACTACACCATTTTATGCTACACAATTCACGATTGCAAAGTCGACTTGTGTTATTAACAATATCATAAATATCAACAACTACAAAAAAATCAGTTTTACCTCAGTATGTTTCTTCAATGAGTTTATATTGCTGCTCACTTGTTTTGATTTATCCACGAATTTCTCTCTCAAAGAGACAGGCAGCGCGAGCCTCAACGCGACTTACCAGAGGCAGAGATACACTCCATTATCAATCGCTGTTTACATTTGAATATAATAATAACAACAACAAAATCTGAATCATTCTCGTTTCTGGTTATTTTAATATTTTATTTAGTCCCATTTGTCCCAGACAAAGAATGTCAAGCCCTTGGCTTACAGACAGCCCTGTATTCTCCTGTGACCAATTTTGTCTGTATCTGTATTCAGAGGCAGTGAGCAACGGGCTTTCAATATAATAATAAATAACTACGTTAATGCACGATGAAATAATTGTCGGCGTTAATTAATGAACCACACATTAAAATTTCAGTGTTTACATACTGTCATTTTGTCGAAAATTTCCTGACTGAGCTGTACATTTCTCCTCTCGATCTCCTGACTCACTGACAGAGTTTACGTAACGTTACGCACATACGGTGCGTCCCCTTGGCTCCTCCTTGCTGGAGCGCTCTAACGAGGAGGAGCTAGGCGTAAGCTCCACCCACTTGCTCTGCAGTGAGTACCAAATGCTTTAGTGACAGGAGCTTTAAGCTCACCGAATGCAGAGGCTCGAATGTAGAGCCTTTCATGGCATCCAGGACCGTAGACAAGTCCCATATAGGGACTGAAGGGGGGCGAGGTGGGTGAAGCCTTCTAGCCCCTTTAAGGAAGCGCACGATAAGATCGTTCTTTCCCAGTGACAGTCCATTCACTTGAATGTGGTGCGCTGCTATAGCGGCCACATAAACTTTGAGGATGGAAGGGGAAGGACCCGCATGGTTGATTTCTCCAAAGCGGGGCTATTAAAAGCACAGTGCACTTGCTATGACCAGAGGTAACATTGAGACTGGGGGAAAAGCATAAAGAGGAAGGTTGGGCCATTCGTGGGCCAACGCATCCTTGTGCTTGGAGAAATATGTAAGGCATTGAGCATTGTCTTGTGAGGCGAAAAGATCCACTTTTGCCTCTCCAAACCTGCCCCAAATTGTCTGAATCGTATGTGGGTGAAGTGACCACTCTGATGGGGACACTTTGTCCCTGGACAGCATGTCTGGACCCAAATTCAGAATGCCTGGCACATGAGTTGCTCTCAGCGAACTCAGGTTGCGCTCTGCCCATATTAGGACTTTGCGTGCAGATCGATAGATCTTAGACCGCCCTGGCGATTTATATAGGCTATCACCGACCTGCTGTCCGTTCGGACCAGGACATGGTGGTACTTTATGTACGTGAGGAAAGCTCTTAACGATAGCGTGACCGCTTTCATCTCTAGACAGTTTATGTGAAGGCTCTTCTCCGAGTCTGACCGGAGACTGGCCTGCCCTCGTGAAGGGCTCCCCAACCTAGGTTGGATGCATCTATCAAGATAACTTTCCACTTTGTAACAGTGCCCAAGCTCACGCCCGTCTGATACTAGACAGTATTTTTCCAAGGAGCCAGAGCCAACACACAGCTGTGATCTACCTTGATTTGTAATCGGCCCGAGAGCCTGATTCAGCCAGCGCTGTAAGGGGCGCATGTGTAACAGACCTAGTCTGAGAACTGGTGCCGCCGAGGCCATGAGACCCAACATCCTCTGAAAGTGTTTGAGAGGAGTGAGTGCACCGGACCTGAGGGAAACAACTCGGTTCTGAACAGAGAGCGCGCACTGTGACGTCAGTTGCGCGTTCATCTGCAGTGAGTCCAATACTGTTCCCAGAAACAAAATGTTCTGTGTGGGAGACAATGAGCTCTTTGCCACGTTGATTCTGAGGCCCAAGCATTTTAAATGGTTGAGAAGCCAAGATCTGTGGTTTAAAAACTGTATCTCTGACTGAGCTATTATGAGCCAGTCGTCAAGATAGTTGAGAATTCTCATTCCCAAAGCCTCAGCTGGGTTAGCCCCGCTTCCATGCACTTCGTAAACGTGCGGGGAGCCAGAGATAAACCAAAGGGTAGCACCCTGTATTGGTATACTTTCCCTTCGAAGGCGAATCTCAAGAATGGCCTGTGATGACGGGCTATCTGTATGTGGAAATAGGCATCATCTAGATCCACAGTGAAAAAACAATCTCCCGGGCAAATGTGCGCAAGGATTTGTTTCGTTCTCAACATTCTGAACGGGCGCTTCATAAGGGCTTTGTTCAGATGTCTGAGATCTAGGATGGGTCTGAGACCACTGTCCTTTTTTGGTACAAGGAAGTAGCGACTGTAAAAGCCCGACTCGCTCTGTGAGGGGTGTACGGCTTCCACTGCCCCTTTTATTAACAGTTTTGATATCTCGGTTCGAAGCACGTGACTTGTGTTCTCACTATTGTGTCTTCCACGGTGCGAAAGCGCGGTGGTCTGCGAGCAAACTGTAGCGAGTAACCTTGTTTTATTATGTTCAACACCCAATTTGAAATGCTGGGAATGGCCTGCCAGGCCTCGGCCTTCGAAGCCAGGGGCTGAATTAATTTGTGGGTCGAGTCGCTGAGTAACAGGGACTTGGTGGCCCGATAATGTTGCGTTAGAGTGGCGCTTATGAGGGAATTGTTTACCTCCACCTGAGTACAGGGGGCCGGTGGACATAGAATATTGTTGCTTGTGTACAGGCGAGCACGTTTGAGCACTGGCTCGTTGACTGTGCGGCTAGTGTTTCCAGCCACCTGAGTGCAGGGAGCTGGGGAACATGGGGGAGTGATTGAGTGTAGGGGTACATGCTTTAATGCTGGCACACTGCCTACAGAGAAAAAACTCTTTTCGTGACCCATATGGGTAGCCGTGAAAACGGCGTTTGTGTACAGACGAGCGCGTTTGTTTGCGGGCTCGTTGGCTGTGTATGTGATGTTCCCAGCCACCTGACTGAAGGGACCTAGGGAACGTTTTGGAAGAGAGCGAGGTGGTAAACCGGCCAAAGCGGGTATTATCCACTTTCTCTTTGTGCCTCTGGCTAGGACGGCTTCGGCGGCTAAGGTTTCGACACATTTTTGGGTCGGGGACCTCAACGCTCCGGCAGTCTGCTGCGGCTCGTAGAGCGGGAACGCTGTCCGGGCTTAAAAACTGCGCAAGGCTGGTGAGCTGGTTGCGCCGCCTTGGTGGGCTGGCCTGGTCCAGCTTTAGCGTGACGGCTAGCAGAGGAGCTGGAACGCTTAGGCAGGAAATGTTGCATTGCCTGTGAAGCCTTTTGCGCCTCGGTGAAGCGTTCCGTGAACCCAACCACGGAGGGACCGAATAGTCCTGAAGGCAACATGGGTGCGTCCAGGAAAGTGGTCTACATCTGCCGATCGCCTGAGCGTTGGCCTTGGTGGCGCTCAGGGCCAAGTCAGTGGCGCCGCGCAGATCCTTCAGAGCCTCGTTATCAGGGACAGACTCATCCAGGGAACGGAGGAGTTTGGCCTGGAAGACCTGAAGCACCGCCATACAGTGTAGCGCTGAGGCCGCCTGGCTGGCGGAGGCGTATACTCAACCGGCGAGGCTAGAAGTAGTGCGGCAGGCCTTGGAAGGGCGCACAGCTTTTGCCTGCCATCCTCTGGCGGAGGGCGGGCAAAGGTGTGCAGCGACGGCTTCCTAGAGGGGAGGAAGGGCTTGGTATCCTTTTTTCTGAGCGCCATCGACCACCGAGAGCGCTGGAGAAAAAGAGGATTTGGCGCGAGAAGAAAATGGCGCCTTCCACAATTTAGCTAGTTCCTCGTGGACTTCTGGGAAGAAGGGAGCGGGCTTTTGAGCGGTCGGTTGGCGGTGGTTCTCGAAAAACCACTCGTCCAGTCTGCTTCTCGTGGGCTCCTCGGGTTGAGACCAGTCAATGCCGAGGTCGTCCACGGCCTTCGTGAGCAGGCGTGTAAGCTCAGCGTCCACTGAGGTTTTGCCCCCGCTGGCAGTCCGCACCGAAGTGGCGTACTCCGAGACGGTATCCGAACACCCGCTTTCGGATGCAGCTAGAGAAAGACTATCATCTTCCTCCTCCTCCGGTCCGCCGAAGGAAACAGTAGCAGCCGCCAAATTAGGGCAGCTGTGCTGTTCCTCGACGAACATGACAGGCGATGGCGAGGCACGAGGGGAAATTACGTGTGCTCGCCAGAGCGCTCCGGGGGCCTCTGGTCGCGACGTTTCTTTTTCTGTGGCTCGAGAGGCTGAAAGCAGGGGGATTCGGGTCGAAACTGGCGAGCCGAGCTCGAAGGGTCTGCAGCGCCAGTTCGTCGCACTCCGGGCAGCCGCCCTAGGTTGAGTGCAGCCTGCGCGTGGTCTCGTCCGAGACATGATGCGCAGATAATGTGTTGATCCTCGTCCGAGATAAAGCCTCTGCACGAGGCGCATGAACGAGACATATGAAAGGAATGGTAATGTAAAGGATATGTGCCGAATGGCGCAGCTGGAAGGCAGGCTGAAGGCGGAGAGTCCGACGTCCTCAGGCTGAAGGTGGAGAGTCCGACGTCCTCAGGCTGCAGAGTTCCGCTCGATGGCTTTGATCCAGAGCTCAGTGAGGTGAGTCGCTGAAGAAGAATTAATCTGACTAACCTGGCGAGACAGGGTGTTATGTACCCTTGGCTATGCAAATTATGTTGCCCCTTGTGGCAGTTTGAATTTAGAAGGACCTGATTGGTCCGTCCCGCCCAGCGGTCTCGCCATAGGTTGCTGCAGTTGCAGCGGCACAGCCAATTGGCATGCAGCAGCTACCTGCTTTTTTCTCTCCCAAATATTACAATCACACACATAAACACCTACACACAATTATTTTTAAGAACACAGTTCTAGCTGCATATTTTATCAAATTGGCTTTATAATATGCATAAACAAAAAACAGTAATAAAATGAGTATTTGCTTTATACGCCAAACCTGTAATAATGGCACCATCTGGTAAAAAATAGTAAAAATAAAAATGTTGAAGCCTTGCCAACAGAATAAAAGCCTATTAACAAATATGCAATCATTTTATAGGTAAATGGCAATGGGATTAAAAATAGCAGTTTTAATGGGTTTCAATGGGCACATTTTTGTCCAAAAGGGGCTGAAAGGAAGTATTTTGTGTACCTAATGCAAAATAGTTTTTTCTTAAGGTAATGGTGGTGAAATATAAAAATTCCAAAAAAATACACACCTTTGGCTATTTTCATGCAGTTAGTATTACCATAGGCAAAGTTATCAAAAAAACAAACAAAAAAAAACTGAAAAAGCCAAAAATGTCCATAAGGATGCACAAGCGTTAAATATTATGTGTAATATTGTTATGATTTAATATAGTTTTTTTCTAAGAACACTTATTTTTTTCTTTTCAGTTAGCAACAATATAACACAAAATGTGTAATTAAATTATTCATTTTCTCTTTATTCATTAAACTGCATAATATCAGCATAATATTCATACATGCAGTTATAATAGTCATTACACGTCAAGTCATATATCATAAATGGTAAAACCTGAAAGCCAAAGAAAGAAAACACATTTTTTAGGCTTTATTTCTTTAGACAGTATACAATATCACTTAATACTACTATTAAATACTATGCAATGCCATAAATGAGTCCTGTCTCTCGCGGCATTGCCTTCTCTTATAAAATAACCTTTTTATCATAGTAAAATCTACGTATTATTTCCAACATAAGTATTGTTTAGCATAAAACATGTTGAAGTTTAGTGGACAGGCAGTCGATTCATTAAATTATAAGCTATTTCCTCACAAAGGCGGTTTATTCAGTGTAGCGAAGCCTCTTCTCCATTGACATTCATTCAGAAAAATCCATTCCCTGCGCACAGACACAGCCGCAGCATTATGCTTTTTTTTGGCTAAAGGTTGCATACTTGCCTTCTAGTGGCTTTGAACTTGAGAGAATTAAACCGTTAAAAATCACAGAAGACACTGCAGGCGGTCTATGTAAATTTATTAAAATGATAAAGTCCTGTAGAAAGCCTACAGTATTTTTATTGGCATATTAAAAATAATCTTAACATAGGTAAGCATAAGTAACATTAAAGAAACATACTCATTTTCACAAATACACTATATAAAATATACAGTATTGTTCAAAATAATAGCAGTACAATGTGACTAACCAGAATAATCAAGGTTTTTAATATATTTTTTATTGCTACGTGGCAAACAAGTTACCAGTAGGTTCAGTAGATTCTCAGAAAACAAACAAGACCCAGCATTCATGATATGCATGCTCTTAAGGCTGTGCAATTGGGGTATTAGTTGAAAGAGGTGTGTTCAAAAAAAATAGCAGTGTCTACCTTTGACTGTACAAACTCAAAACTATTTTGTACAAACATTTTTTTTTCTGGGATTTAGCAATCCTGTGAATCACTAAACTAATATTTAGTTGTATGACCACAGTTTTTTAAAACTGCTTGACATCTGTGTGGCATGGAGTCAACCAACTTGTGGCACCTCTCAGCTGTTATTCCACTCCATGATTCTTTAACAACATTCCACAATTCATTCACATTTCTTGGTTTTGCTTCAGAAACAGCATTTTTGATATCACCCCACAAGTTCTCAATTGGATTAAGGTCTGGAGATTGGGCTGGCCACTCCATAACATTAATTTTGTTGGTTTGGAACCACTAGTGTGTTTTGGGTCATTGTCTTGTTGAAACAACCATTTCAAGGGCATGTCCTCTTCAGCATAGGGCAACATGACCTCTTCAAGTATTTTAACATATGCAAACTGATCCATGATCCCTGGTATGCGATAAATAGGCCCAACACCATAGTAGGAGAAACATGCCCATATCATGATGCTTGCACCTCCATGCTTCACTGTCTTCACTGTGTACTGTGGCTTGAATTCAGTTTGGGGATTGTCTCACAAACTGCCTGTGGCTCTTGGACCCAAAAACAACAATTTTACTCTCATCAGTCCACAAAATGTTCCTCCATTTCTCTTTAGGCCAGTTGATGTGTTCTTTGGCAAATTGTAACCTCTTCTGCACATGCCTTTTTTTAACAGAGGGACTTTATGGGGATTCTTGAAAATAGATTAGCTTCACACAGACGTCTTCTAACTGTCACAGTACTTACAGGTAACTCCAGACTGTCTTTGATCATCCTGGAGGTGATCATTGGCTGAGCCTTTGCCATTCTGGTTATTCTTCTATCCATTTTGATGGTTGTCTTCCGTTTTCTTCCACGTCTCTCTGGTTTTGTTTCCATTTTAAGGCATTGAGATCATTTTAGCTGAACAGCCTATCATTTTTGCACCTCTTTATAGGTTTTCCTCTCCAATCAACTTTTTAATCAAAGTACGCTGTTCTTCTGAACAATGTCTTGAACGACCCATTTTCCTCAGCTTTCAAATGCATGTTCAACAAGTGTTGGCTTCATCCTTAAATAGGGGCCACCTGCTTCACACCTGTTTCTTCACAAAATTGATGACCTCAGTGATTGAATGCCACACTGCTATTTTTTTGAACACACCCCTTTCAACTAATTCAACTAATTGCCCAATTGCACAGCCTTAAGAGGCTATTTCTGATCAATTCTAATAAAACATAAGCACTTGTATTTTCACCGGCTATGAGGAACAAGCTATTTTAATTAAATGTGTCTAGTTTCATAGTTTTCATAGTTTCAGAACAGGGTTTCATGTTTGACTGGATCTTGTCATTTGAAAGCCTGCATCCCTCATATTTACAGTTAGATTTTACTATATTATAAAAACATCTAATAATTTATTGACAGTTCTGTGTAATTTATGAGGTATTGTTTGTATAGGCTACTAATGCAATGATTGTCAAGACAGAATGTGTAGTGCTGTAGAGAAAATATTTTATTAATATAAAAACTAGGAGTACCAGGAGTCCATGATACGCCTCATGCTCATGAATCTCATGCCACCCATATTGCTGAAGTTTCTGTACTCTCCAGGCCTGAAGTACCACATCTTGCCTCTGTAGTTGGGCTGCTCATACATGAGCCAGTGGCCGTCCATCACATGACAGGACTGGCAGTGAGACATGCGGTAACGGTCCATGATGTTGTCACAGTCATCCATCATCTCGTACATCTGACCCATGAAGTTCTCCCTCTCGTAGATCCTCATCCTGTAGGATCCTCTGTACTGTAGTGGAAGAGAAGTCCATTATTTACAAGTTCAGCCGGTAGAAACAACTAATGTAAACAAATAGGAGCAAATGGACCTCACCATGGGGATCATACGGCAGGACCTGATGCAGTTGCTCATTCCAAACATAGACATATAATCAGCGTACTCGCCCCTCCTGAAGAAATAGCCATTTCCCATGTAGTTGGGATTATCGTACATCATCCAGCATCCACTCTCCACTCTGCAAGAGTGACAGCGGCTCATGTAGGAGGAGAAGTCACCAGAGTCACCCATACACTCATAAGAGCGACCCTGGAAGTTCCTGTCCTCGTAGAAGATGACCTGAAAACACAAAGTTGGTCTTTTATGAGTTTTCACTTTATATAACTTTATATCAAAGTAATTTTAGTGAAACTGTATGGAATGGGTGCTGGAATGGAGTTTACCTTGCCCATCATGGTTGCGCTGGCTGATCCTCAGTAGTTCCACAAAGGAGAAGCTGAAGCTGATTCTGCTTGTTGACTGACTGCTGTCACCCGTACCTTTATACTAGACCAAGACTAAAGACTACACAGCACCTATTGTTAGTCAGTTCCTGACTGTGCAAGTTGGAAAAGAGGCCATTCTAGCTAAAGCTTGGTATGTAGTTCTTAGTGTTCATGTTGTTAGGTCTGTATAATTTCTGAAGTTTATGTTGCTAAAACAAAAGAATATAAAATGCTAGTACTAAAGAGATTTTATTCATAGAAATTGTTTGTTCCAGATTGCAGCATATATTTGGTTTTTAGAACATGAAAAGGAATCCCCACTAAACATTAAAAAACTAAATACTAAAGGGTTTTCATTATTACAGATCATTCGTCATTTCAGATTCCCACATTCTTGTTATATGTATATGGTTTGTTTTTGGTTTCCATTGGTGCTCATTTCAAATGATGCTTATAGGTCCTTCCATTTGATTACACTCTTTACATGAAATATTGGGGATGGAGGAAACTAAACTTCATATCCTTGTAAAGCCTGGGTGTATTATACAGTACGTCTATTTGTTAGTAATAATTATTACTAATCTAATTGTGGGGCCAAATTGTAGGATAACTAGTCTGATGCATATTATATATAAAACCAGGAAGCACTTTATTGATCAGGAAAGCTCTCAACTAATTGTCTGGTTTTACACAATGTCTGCGAGAGAGAGAGAGAGAGAGAGAGAGAGAGAGAGAGAGAGAGAGAGAGAGAGAGAGAGAGAGAGAGAGAGAGAACAGAAATTTAATTAGCATTAATATCAAGTGATTCAACAGAACCAGATTGATACAATAAATGCTTTTGAAGATTGTTTAAATAATTCTTTATTCACACCAATCTATTATGATGGTACAGTAAGTATGGTATGGTCTATTATGGTATGCATTCCTTATATTATCAAAGGATGAATTGTTATCTTACTAGAGCGCAAGAGAATACAATAATTAATTATTTTTAATGAAAATTGCACCATTTGTATATACTACTGTTGGGCCTTAGAGAATTGTTGAAATGTATATGGCAAAGCAAGGCAAGTTTATTTATATAGCACATTTCATACACAATGGCAATTCAAAGTGCTTTACATAAGAAATAACAATACAAATAATAATAAAAACAAGGATAATTAAAACAGTGTAAAGAGAATTTAAAAAATAAAAATAAAATGTGGATAAATAGATCCCTATCTGCCTGATTCTCTAAATGCGGTCACCCCTATCTGAGATGGAAGAGATGGAGCAGGTTTGCAATGTCTCCTGGAACTTACAAGTCGGTCCAGGACGGGCTCCTGTAGGGGACGTTACTCCACACTGCAGGGCCTCCCCTTTCTTGAGTCCGCTTCTCTTCACTGTCTGCTACCACAGAATGAAGCAAAGCACACTGCTCTCCTTTTCCAATCTCCTCTAGTCAGACAGGCCTAACCAACAATGATAATCAACAGACACATAAGAAATAGAAATATACAGTTGTTAAGAGAGTTAAATATGTATAAAATCTTTTCTGTCACACTGTAATTTTTATATTTATGTTACAAATGTTCAAAGAATCACAGTACTAGAACGAAAAATTTCAGTTTGTATATGTGAGAGTAATTACTGATGTGTAAAAATAATCTAAATCATCTATTTGAAAATATTTTCTTACAACAACCCTATTCCAGGGGTGTCCAAATGTTTTTAAAATTGGTTCAGATTTGATATTGTGGACACCTGGGGGCCTGTTCCTTTTTTTAAATTATATATTGTTTTGAAAAAACTTTCAACAACCTTGTTTTTAAAGGGTGAAATTTTAATATTATTACTGAGTTAGAACTCTATTCTTATTAAAATTAACAAGTACTCTTTAGATCACCACAGGTAAAACCACACTGAAAAAAAAAATGCTTTTCTTACTTAGTATTTTTGTCTTTTTTCCAGTCCAAATATCTAAAAAGTATTATTATCAAGGTGCTAGATAAATAAAATTACATTCAATATTCTTTTCTTGATTTCTGGGAGACAAAATCAAAATGAAGTGAGTTTTTGCTTGTACGCCCTGCAGTGTCTGCTGCTCCTGTTAAGTTTCAGCCTCCAGATCAGATTTTGGATTATATACCATAATTCCTCAAATAAAAGCCTGTATTCAATTAAACGCTGGGCCTCTGATAGTGGCCAGGGGGTGTGGTCAGCATGAACAAATAAAGGCCGGTCTCAAATTAAGGCTGGGGAAAAATATGTGGATAATCTCCTAAATGCCTTTCATTTAATGTGCATTCAAGTATATCGTAATGTACAGTAGGGTTGTGCCGTGACGGCTGACCGACATCACGATGGAGCGCAACCATCCTGATGCCACGTGCCCCGTTGTGAGTCTTGCGAGTGCGACACACACTACTGGTCGCTTTTAAAAACTTTGCAGGGATTGCTCTGTAAATTAAATAGATAATATAACTAATGCATATGTGCCATTTTAAATAGGCTACTGTAGTCCGAGAGATGTGACGTCTTGGAAAATACCGTGTCAGGCAGGCACACAAATATTGATCTTCACAATATTAGCCTGCATTTAACTTAAAATATTTTATTTTGTACAAGAAAACAGCATAGGCTTCAAAATAAACTATGTTGTTGAAATATTGTAACGTGGTCATTATGAACTAGGCTACATGAACGACAGTTTAGATAACAAAATGCAAAATCAAAATTTAATATCTCCTTATTGAGAAAAGTGTGTGCAACCTATTGGAAGCGCGGATGAGTAATTAGTTGGGTTAGAAAAATAACAGTTGTAGTTTTTAAGTATTAAAAAAAGATGTAAAGAAATATATTAAAATATAAAGTGCTTAAAAGTACACAACTCTTAAGTGGAAGGAAGCTTTTTTCCCTCACGTGCAACCTATACTATAGAAAGTGTGGAGTCATTAGTTGGGTTAGTAAGCTAAAATAACCTCACGTGTATATAGAATATATAGAATATCACGTGTATATATACCTATATAGAAATTAAGCGCAGAATAAACATTTTACATTTTTCAAACTGATTCAATGGTGGTTACCAATTAGGCTACGTAATTCTGACCCAAATTGCTTTGTCGCCTTTCTGGCTGTTGTTGTAAATGGTGATACTTTTGCAAATGTTTCTTTAAAAAAAAAAAAATCAATGATATCTGTCCACTGGAACGCTATCGCTTTTAATTTAAAACGGTTTATTATTAAATTCTTTTTCCAACAGATGGAATTAGAAATACAGGCCTGCCCCAAATAAAAGCCTGCTTCAAATAAAAGCCTGTTCCCTTCTGCAGTTCAGTGAAAGCCCCGGTCTTTATTTGAGGAATTATGGTTAGTATAGTTGAATCTGATTGATAGCCATGGTTTATTAGGGTAATGTTTTCTTTTCCACGTTTAAGGATGTCACAGCTTTCAGACGCTCTCAACGCAATAGCTGCGCACACTCGTGATTCTTTAGCTCCGCCCACAGGATACGCCTCCATCTGCTCGTTTTTTTTTTCCGGAAAGACTCAGGCTGTTTCTCAATATGCGTTCTTGTCTGTAATTGTGATCTCGTGGACTTGTGAAACGTCATCAGTCACTGCCCAAGTACTGTTCCAATTCAAAGTTCACATCTAGCCCATCTAACGTTAGCCCAGTAGACTACGGTACAAATCCCTGGATGCGTTCTTGAATCCACCCCTTTTATTAAGGATGCATTGAGAGGAGACTTGTGAACTCAAACTCCCGCAGTCTCTGGCCCTGTCCCAAACGGCACCATAAACCCTCACGGTCTTCCTCTGAGTCCGCACTTTCCGCACTTGCTGCTTTGACTGCCAGGTAGACGTCCTCTGCGTAGCTCGCAAACTTGCGGGCTCAGCTGAAGTGCGCATCAAGGGCGCATAGCAGCCGCAAAGAGGTGTAGCAGTGTTACCTCCATTTTGTTGAAAGATTATCAGCACCCCTTCTCCACTTTCTCTTTTAGTTCTAAACACTTACATACGGGGGTACTCTGGGTTCGGGCTAAATCCGAGCTCGAAGCCCTCCTGCCAAATATGCATTTAAATTTACTCTCCATGAATTATATGTAAGTGTGAACTCATGAAATGACAAATGGGAGGGACACTCTACGGTTTTGTGGACTTAACGGACACGTGCATGCAGAGGCCATTGTAAGTTCACAAGACCGAAAGTGCACATGAAGTGTGCCATTTGGGACAGGGCCTCTCTTAAAGCCAATGTGGAAGTGACTTAAACTGCATCATCGACTGGCCACTAGAGACAGGCTCCAGAAGAGAGCAGAATCTCATTGAGCCCCCTGTTAAAATGCCCAACTTTACTGCAGAAAAAATGCTAGTTTTGGTCTAAATGGCTAATTTTGCCCTTCATGACAACTGTGAGGGGGGTGAATTTTTTTATAACTCATTCGTTTACATTATATAAGACCTTAAGGTTCTGCATAATTAAGGGTGGATGAGAAACCCAGCGTAATTTACAAATACTACTGGTAATGTGCCACAAAATGTAGTTTTAAGACATTTCCAGGCGAGGATGTACTTGTTTAAAGATGAAATCTGTGGTTTGTTTATAAAGAGAGCGCCTATTTGGCAATTCTATCTGCCGTTTTCGGAGTTGTGGGATCCAGTCCATCAGCGGGTGCTCAGCGCTCGTTAACCCACCGAGAGCAGCCTTTCCTCGGCTAGTCCTTCTGACGTTTGCCGCTGGCTCTGAAGTCCTGTGGTGGTTAAACATGAGATATCAGAAACATGAGAAAAGAGGCAGGGTTGTGTTTTGTATTTTGTTTTGTTATGAATATACATGCATGCATATTCAACGTATGCATTTTTTCAGCATGTTTTCAACATCGCACTCACAGCACTTGGCTCGGGGAGCTGCAGAGATTCATGTAAATCGAGCTGTGGAGAGCAAAGTGAGTGTCTCAACTTTTCAAATGAATTCCTATGAAAGTTAAGCTTCCAAAGACATGAACTGAAAATGCGCAAGACTGAACACGCACTGTGATGTTATGCCACGGCCGCGCTTACCACAGCTCAGCTCATGTGATGACTGTAATCTGACTCCTACCAAGTTTGTGCCGTGATACTTAATCGGCTCACTCACATTATATTGAACAGACACGTTCAGTTTTCAATTGTAGTGTCTCTAACGGTGGGCAAGTGATCCAGTAATCCAGTAGCCGTGCCTAGAGTGACCTCGTAGGGCAGCGAAGCAAGTGCATTATGGGAATTGTTGTCTTTCATCCCCATGAGACAAAAATACATTTTCTGTCTTTTCTCAGCCTAGAAGGCACCAAAAACAAACATAATTTCACATTTCTACTACATAAATAACCCAGTTTAGATACCGATTCATCTTCCCAGCGCTGAAGTACCCCTTAAAGTAATTCATTTGACACTTAAACTTGATATTCTATATTAGGGTGCCTATAGATACCCACCCCTAGTCAGTAACTAATTTTCTTCCCTTCCAGGGCAAAAGGTGGGTGGGATAGTTGGCTTGAAATATATTTGCTCTGAAAGTCTTTCAAACACTGTATAACAAAGCAAATAGACAGCTGTGATAATACGATCATTATAAAAGTAATGACGTCATACCTTTATTAAAATATATTTAAGGACCTGAATATCATTCACTCACCTAAAGGATTATTAGGAACACCATACTATTACTGTGTTTGACCCCCTTTCACTTTCAGAACTGCCTTAATTCTACGTGGCGTTGATTCAACAAGGTGCTGAAAGCGTTCTTTAGAAATGTTGGCCCATATTGATTGGATAGCATCTTGCAGTTGGAGATTTGTGGGATGCACATGCACAAAGTTCCCGTTCCACCACATCCCAAAGATGCTCTATTGGGTTGAGATCTGGTGACTGTGGGGGCCATTTTAGTACAGTGAACTCATTGTCATGTTCAAGAAACCAATTTGAAATGATTCGAGTTTTGTGACATGGTGCATTATCCTGCTGGAAGTAGCCATCAGAGGATGGGTGGTCATAAAGGGATGGACATGGTCAGAAACAATGCTCAGGTAGGCCGTGGCATTTAAACAATGCCCAATTGGCACTAAGGGGCCTAAAGTGTGCCAAGAAAACATCCCCCACACCATTACACCACCACCACCAGCCTGCACAGTGGTAACAAGGCATGATGGATCCATGTTCTCATTCTTTTTACGCCAGATTCTGACTTTACCATCTGAAATCGAGACTCATCAGACCAGGCAACATTTTTCCAGTCTTCAACTGTCCAATTTTGGTGAGCTTGTGCAAATTATAGCCTCTTTTTTCCTATTTGTAGTGGAGATGAGTGGTACCCGGTGGGGTCTTCTGCTGTTGTAGCCCATCCGCCTCAAGGTTGTGCGTGTTGTGGCTTCACAAATGCTTTGCTGCATACCTCGGTTGTAACGAGTGGTTATTTCAGTCAAAGTTGCTCTTCTATCAGCTTGAATCAGTCGGTCCATTCTCCTCAGACCTCTAGCACCAACAAGGCATTTTCGCCCACAGGACTGCCGCATACTGGATGTTTTTTCCTTTTCACACCATTCTTTGTAAACCCTAGAAATGGTTGTGATTCAAGATTCAAGAGTTTTATTTGTCACATACACAATTATATACAGAATATATAACTGGCAGTGAAATGTAAACAGGTCCGCTCCATAGACAGTGCAAATAACAGTTATAAGAAACAAAAGGAGGAAATTAAAAATAGAATAGAATAAAAAGTACTCAACATAGAATTATAAGTAATCAAGTAAAAGATAAAATAAATAACTGGTTAACATAAAAAAAATATATATAAGTAAGTAAAATGTGCAAACAATGGGTATAATGTAATGTGCAAACAGAAGTATAATGTGCAAACAGGTTTAATTACTGGTTGTTACACAGTAACAATAAGAATAAAGTGCAGTGCAATGACACTATGTGGATGTAATGTTAAAACCGGATGTTTATGTGTATGCGGGGTGAAGTGCAGTCACGTGACTGAGTTCAGGAGTCTGATGGCCTGGGGAAGGAAACTCCTCCTGAGTCTTTCAGTTTTTGCCATCAGGCTTCGGAAGCGCTTACCAGATGGCAGCAGGGTGAAATGAGAGTTCGCAGGGTGGGTAATGTCTTTGATGATTTTGGTAGCTCTACCTCTGCAGCGTTTGGTGTAAATGTCCTGCAGAGATGGGAGAGCTGACCCTGAGATGCGCCGGATAAGCGCACCACTCTTTGCAGGGCTATGCAGTCATGACTGGTGCTGTTCCAATACCACGCTGTGATGCACTGAGTCAGGACACTTTCTATCGCCCCTCGATAGAAAGTTTTCAGGATAGCTGGTGAAACCCTGAATTTCCTCAGCTGGCGCAGGTGGTACAGTCTTTGCCTGGCTTTTTTCACCTGTGTCTGGATATGTGCAGTCCAGGTCAGGTCCTCGGAGATGTTCACACCCAGGTATTTGAAGCTGTTCACTCTCTCTACCGGTGTCCCGCTGATCATGAGAGGAGTATGACCGTTGCTGTCTCTTCCTGAAGTCCACAATCAGTTCTTTGGTCTTGCTAACATTCAGAGAGAGACAGTTGTCCTGGCACCATGATGTCAGTTGCTCCACCTCGTCCAAGTATGCCGCCTCATTGTTGTTGGAAATGAGACCCAGGACAACAGTATCATCAGCAAACTTGATGATAGAGGTGGAGCTGTGTGTGGACAAACAGTCATGGGTGTAGAGAGAGTAGAGCAGGGGACTAAGCACACAGCCCTGTGGAGCTCCCACACTCAGGGTGATGGAGGTGGAGGTGAACTGGCCTACTCTCACCGCCTGGGGTCTGCCAGTGAGGAAATCTTCAATCCAGAGGCAGAGAGAAGAATTCAGGCCGAGATCCAGGAGTTTGTGTGTTAGCTTAATGGGAACTATGGTGTTAAAGGCTGAGCTATAGTCAATAAATAGCAGCCTGACATAGTTCCCGCTTTGCTGTCGATGTGAAGGCAGGAATGAAGGACGTGAGAGATGGCATCTTCAGTCGATCTATTGGGACGATAGGCAAACTGAAGAGGGTCCAAAGTGTCAGGAATTGAGGAGCAAATGTTGTTTTTAATGAGTCTCTCAAAGACCTTCATGACTATAGATGTGAGAGCCACTGGACGATAGTCATTTAGGCAAGAGGGTTTACTGTTCTTAGGTACAGGGATGATAGTGGATTTTTTGAAGGAGGTGGGGACAACAGATGTGGCAAGGGACTCATTAAATATGGATGTAAAGAGCCCAGTGAGCTGATCAGCACAGGACCGTAGAACACGACCTGAAATACCATCTGGCCCAGCAGCTTTCCTGACATCCACATGTTTGAGTGCCCTCCGAACCTCGTCCTCCGAGACAGAGATCACGTGACTGTTGCTGCTCTGAGGGACTCTCTCTGACGCGTCACTCTGCGGAGTCGCGCTGCCGCGATTACAATCAAAGCGAGCGTAGAAAGAGTTTAACTCGTTCACAAGCAACGGATCAGCTCTCACCTCTGCAGAGGATTTAGTTCCAGAAGCACAGATGGTCCTAAGTCCCTGCCACATCCGCCGGGAGTCGTTGAGTTGGAAATGAGATTCCACTCGGTCTTTATAACGGAGCTTTGCGGCTTTGACGGCGCGCCGGAGGGCATAACATGATGCTTTGTACTCCCTCATATCCCCTGTTAGGAGACCGGCATTATAGGCTGCAGTGCGTGTGTTTACTGCAGCGTGGATTGTACAGTCCACCCATGGTTTCTGATTAGGGAAGGACGTTAAAGTTATTGTTTTTGTGGCTTGCTCTGTCAGTGTGTTAATAAAGCAGAGCGCCACATCCGTGAACTCACTGACGTCATCAGAACTCGTGCGGAACATGTCCCAGTCGACGTCATCAAGAGCTGCCTGTAGCGCGATCTCTGAATGGGATGACCAGCGTTTAACTTCCCTCCTCACCGGGGGTTCTTGAACGAGCCTTTGTTTATATTCCGGTGTGAGGAAAATGGCGGCATGGTCCGATTTGCCAAAAGCTGGCTGTGAACGAGCTTTGTAGGCGTTCTTAAATGGAGAGTAGCAATGATCCAGTGTGTTTGCTGTGTGTGAAAATCCCAGTAACTGAGCAGATTGTGAAATACTCAGACCAGCCCGTCTGGCACCAACAAACATGCCACGCTCAAAATTGCTTAAATCACCTTTCTTTCCCATTCTACATTCAGTTTGGAGTTCAGGAGATTGTCTTGACCAGGACCACACCCCTAAATGCATTGAAGCAACTGCCATGTGATTGGTTGATTAGACAATTGCATTAATGAGAAATTGAACAGGTGTTCTTAATAATCCTTTAGGTGAGTGTATATATCATATAATGTCTTAATCTAGAGAAGATGGTAATACATATTTTGACACATCAGTGTTCAAGTTATTTTTAACATTTTAATTTAAATGTTTATATTTTTTTCCCACCAGTGAACCCTAAGTAATGTCTAGACCACACCATACATATTTGCAAATAGATTTGTGAAGTTGTAAAGTAAAATTACAACTACACGGCCTGCTAAACTAAATCTACATGCTGTCACCATCACATCTACTGTGTTGTGTGTCACGTGGTTTTGTGTAATATTGTTTGACACACTGAAAGAATAAGTCGGAGCATTTTAAAGTAGGGCTGTCACTTTTTTTTCGATATTCGAATATGCATTCGAATATGACGTGAAATATCCATAATCGAACTATAAATAAACTCTCCGGTTTTTAAAGTGCCATGTAGTGCATTTTTTACAGTCTATGATTAGACCGTTTTTTAATTTTATTTTATTGTTTGCCATCTCATCCAATAGAGGGCACTCTAAACGTATTGTAGAGTAGGCCCATGACCAAATCAAGCCAATAATAGCCAGTCTGTTTTTATAATGGAAGATAACTCTCTGAACGGCCAGTCTGAGCGGACAATACACCCTTCGCAGCAAGTTTTATTGACAGTAGATCTGAGCAATCGAATCACTGAATATGCCGTTTTGTCCGACAAAGCAGTCAGGAAATGAACGTTGGTGGAGTTGAAAAAACGGTGTGTAGCCTACTGACGTCTTTCCGCGGTTGAAACAACATTTATTTTAGTGTTTATTTATGTTTATTTGATGCTTATCAATGAACTAGAAGGAAGAGATGATCGGAGATGATTCCTGACTGTGCAAGTTGGCATAGAGGCAAGTAGTATCTAGATCTTAGTACTTAGTCATGATTTTCTTCTCAAGTTAATATTTATTCAAATCAAAAACTTAAGCCTCACGATTACGGATACAATAAGAATAATTTTTTTTAAATAAATATTTTTTCCCCCTAGAATATAGATAATAAAAGACTATGAAATGATAAAGAAAATGAAACATTAATAAAGAGTTTTCATCTTTCAATGTTGTAGTTTTCCATATTCCCACCTTTCCTACATAGTATTGGTTTGCTTTTTGATGGGGGTTAGGAATGGTGTATATGTTTTGTATTTTCTGATTTCCCAAGCATTTTCTAAGATTGATGCTTCCTGCGTAACCCAATGTCTGAGGCATGTGTATGAACATGTCATTCATGCCAAGCATGGCAATGTGACGTAGCATACAAACATACCAGCAGAGGTGGAAAGTAACGAATTACATTTACTTGCGTTACTGTAATTGAGTAGTTTTTCTATGTACTTCTACTTTTTTAAGTAGTTTTAAAAAACTGTAATTTTACTTTTACTTAAGTACATTTTGATTGAAGTATTGTACTTCGCTACATTTTAAACCACATCCGTTACTGAGTAAAAATAAATCATTAATGCAAAGGGGAGGGAAAACGCGATCCGGAAACGACTATATTGAATAGAGGGCGCAGGACGCGGAAGAGAACAAGGCGCAAATATCAGATGGAGACGAACAGGACAGACGTCAGTGACGCAGACCCAGCTGAAAGCAAAACGCCGTCGTGAGCCCCTGGCCAGTATGGAAATACTTTGGATATTGAAAAAAATAACGTGGTGTTGTCTTGGAGGATATCAAATGTGCACAAAATGTGGATGCAAATGAAGAAGCACATAGAACATGCTCGGGCACACATCCCTCTGTGCAGATAAAGGTATGTTTATAACTTAAGGCTGAATGATTTCTGTGATGCAGAGGGAATCCCGGTATCCAGTCATGAACATTACCTTTACATTATAACGTAGGATTCACATCATATACACAAACTGATGGATGAACGAATAACTCGAAAGAATAAATCAAATCGCGACATGGTCTGTAAATATTAAAGCACAAAACATTGCTATATGAATAAATTATCTGCTTGTTCTGTCTCTGTGGATGAGCTGCTCCGTCTACTACATACAGGACTCTATTATTCTTAAACATTTTAATGAATTAATGATAAAATTAAGTTGTTAATCTAATTCATAATCATTTATTGAATTTAGTTTATTAGACATGTTTTATTGAATTTTTAATAAACAAAACAAACAAATGGTTTTAAGTTTATGATAAAGCATTTGTTCAACCAAAAAAATCTTCAAAAAAATCATCTTCATTCATTTAACATCATTTTAACTAACCATAATTTAATAATAGGAACAGTTTATTTATTAAATAATTGCTTAATACCGTGATGTTTTCTGAGATAGTTGTCATATCGTGAAAATCTCATTCTATCACAACCCTACAGGGGAGAGTCCCCCAACCCCACTGTTAAAAAAAGTAACTAAGTAACTTTTACTCTGAGTACATTTTAAATGAGCTACTTTTTACTTTTACTTGAGTAAATTTTTAGACCAGTAATTTTACTTGTACTTAAGTAAAATTTCAATGAAGTAACAGTACTTTTACTTGAGTAAAATATTTTGTTACTCTTTCCACCTCTGCATACCAGTACATACTCTATATTGTCAAAAGTTTTGGGACATGTGCCTTTACATGCACATTAACTTTAATGACATCCCATTCTTAATCCGTAGTGTTTAAAATGGAGTTGGCCCACCCTTTGCAGCTATAACAGCTTCAACTTTTCTAGGAAGGCTTTCCACAAGGATTAGGAGTGTGTTTATGGGAATTTTGCCCATTCTTCTTGAAGCACATGATGGTGGACGAGATGTCTCTGCTATAATTCATCCCAAAGGTGTTCTATCGGGTTGAGGTCAGGACTCTTGTGCAGGCCAGTCAAGTTCCACCACACCAAACTCATTCATCTATGTCTTTATGGACTTTGCTTTGTGCACTGGTGCGCAGTCATGTTGAAACAAGAAGGGTTAAAGTTGGGAGCATGAAACTGTCCAAAATGTCTTGATATTCTGAAGCATTAAGAGTTCCTTTCACTGGAACTAAGGGGCCAAACCCAACCAATGAAAAACAACCCCACACCATAATCCTCCCTCCACCAAATTTTACACTTGGCACAATGCAGTCAGGCAAGTACCGTTCTCCTGGCAACTGCGAAACCCAGATTCATCCATTGCCAGACAGAGAAGCGTGATTGGTCACTCCAAAGTACATGTCTCCACTGCTCTAGAGTCCAGTGGCAATGTGCTTTACACCACTGCATTCTACGCTTTGCATTGCACTTGGTGATGTAAAGCTTAGATGCAGCTGCTCGTCCATGGAAAACCATTCCATGAAGCTCTCTAGATACTGTTCTTGAGCTAATATGAAGGCCACACAACGTTTGTAGGTCTGTAGCTATTGACTCCCTCCCTCCCTGTTAAAAGGAGTGATGAAATAGTTAGCAGATTATCATCACTCAATGGCTGGTTGTCTAAGTGGTGTCCGCAAAATAACATAGGGTTCATAGACAATTGGAAAAGTTTTTGGGGCAGACCCGACCTGTTGAAGATAGACGGCATTCATCCTACCCGGGCTGGTGCTGCTCTTCTCTCTAGTAATTTGGCACATAGTCTTAGAGCTAAACCTTGACTCACTGGGGCCCAGGTCAGGAAGCAGACAAACTGGCTAAACCAACCGTCTGCTAGCTGTCTCACGTCACCAGAGTCAGCTAAATCCCAGCACATAGAGACGCTTTCACCTAGATATTATCACATAGAGACTGTGTCTGTTCCCCGAATCAGTAAATACAAAAAAACATCAAAACCATTCAACAGTAAAAATTTAATTGATGTCCAACAAATAAACAACAGATATAATACGGATGAACAATTGATAAATCTCGGGTTGCTGAATATTCGATCCCTTTCGCCAAAAACGCTTATTGTTAATGATATGATTATAGATCATAACCTAGATGTGCTGTGTTTGACAGAAACCTGGCTAAAACCTGACGACTACATTACTTTAAATGAGTCCACTCCCAAGATTATTGTTATAAACACGAGCCACGTCTGAAAGGAAAAGGGGAGGTGTTGCTGTAATGTATAATGATATCTTCAGTATTACTCAGAAGTCTAGTTTCAAATATAATTCCTTTGAAGTTTTGGTGCTTTATGTAACATTGTGTAGTGTAAATGATAAATCCCGTTTGACATTTATTTTGGCTACTGTATACAGGCCACCAGGGCACAATACAGACTTTATCAAAGAATTTGCTGGTTTTCTATCAGAGTTAGTACTGGCTGCAGATAAAGTACTAATTGTTGGTGATTTTAATATCCATGTTGACAATGAAAAAGACGCATTGGGATTGGCATTTAAAGACATTCTAAACTCTATTGGAGTTAGACAACACGATCGGGACCCACTCATCGCCTTAATCATACTTTAGATCTAATACTGTCACATGGACTAAATGTTGATACCATTAAAATTCTGCAGCAGAGCGATGACATCTCAGATCATTACCTAATATCATGTATACTTAATTTAGCTAAAGCTGCAAAGCCATCCCCTCGCTTCAAATGTGGCAGGACTATAACCGCTGCGACTAAAGATTGCTTTGTACATAATCTTCCTCATCAGTTCCATCTCCTCAGAATTACAGATAGCCAAGAGGAACTTGATGTTGCAACAGAAACTACTGACTCTCTCTTTACTAGCACTTTAGACATAGTTGCTCCTCGGCACTTAAAGAAGATTAAAGCAAATAATCCAACGCCGTGGTACAACGAGCACACTCGGGCCCTTAAAACAGCAGCCAGAAAAATGGAGCGCAGCTGGAAGAAAACAAAACTGGAGGTTTTTCGCAATTTGTGGAAAGAGAGCATGATTGCATACAGAAAGGCCATAAAAACTGCTAGATCTGCTTATTTCTCAACTCTTTTAGAAGAAAACAAACACAACCCTAGGTATTTATTCGATACAGTGGCTAAATTAACAAAGGATAAAGCTTCAACTTCTGACGCTTGTAAACAACACAGCAGTAATGACTTTATGAACTTCTTTACTAGTAAGATTGATAACATTAGGAATAAAATTATAACCATGCAGCCGTCTACTACAGTATCACTTCAGACAGAACATTGTAGTCTCACTGAGGAAAAATTACACTCATTCACTGCTATAGGAGGAGAAGAATTGGCTAAACTTGTTAAATCATCAAAATCAACAACATGTATGCTTGACCCTATACCGACTAGGCTATTAAAAGAGATGCTTCCAGAGGTCATAGATCCTCTGCTTAATATTATTAATTCATCCTTGACATTAGGAAATGTACCAAAACTTTTAAGTTGGCTGTAATTAAACCACTTATTAAAAACCGCAACTTGATCCTAAAGAATTAGTCAATTACAGACCAATCTCGAATCTACCGTTTCTATCAAAAATATTAGAAAAGGCCGTGTCTTCACAATTATGTTCCTTTTAGAAAGAAATGGTATATGTGAGGATTTCCAGTCAGGATTTAGACCGTATCATAGTACTGAGACTGCTCTAATTAGAGTTACAAATGATTTACTCTTATCATCTGATCGTGGTTGTATCTCTCTATTAGTGTTACTCGATCTTAGCGCTGCATTCGATACTATCGATCACAATATTCTTTTGAATAGACTCGAAAATTATGTTGGCATTAGTGGAACTGCATTGGCATGGTTTAAATCTTACTTATCTGACCGTTATCAGTTTGTAGCAGTAAATGAAGAGATGTCACACCGATCACAAGTTCAGTATGGAGTACCGCAAGGCTCAGTGTTAGGACCGTTGCTTTTCACCCTGTATATGCTACCACTGGGAGATATCATTAGGAAGCATGGCGTTAGTTTTCATTGTTATGCTGATTATACTCAGCTCTATATTTCTTCACACCCTGACGAAACTTACCAATTCACAAGATTAACGGAATGCATAGCTGATATTAAAAATTGGATGAATAGTAATTTCCTGCAACTTAATTCAGATAAAACTGAATTTTTAATTATTGGACAGAAAAGCTTCACAAGTAGTGCCCTAGAACAGGGTTTTCAAAATTGGGTGAATGTGAGCCTCCCCTTAGAGTAGGTAAGGACAGCCAAGCCCCCTTCCCAAAATCCTGTCCGCCTGCTCTAACCAACACACGCCTCGGCAGTAACTGCCATCTTCTATGTGTTCCTGGCAAAGAGTTTCAATAACAACTAATAAAATGTAAATATTTTTTCATATTGTATTTTATTTCCTTTTTTTAAGAAGTGCATTCATAAATCTTTGCAACAGCAAATAACTTCCAACTTTATGCAGGCCTATTTGACGCTACTTTTAAAAATCACAGAACATCAGTAGGCCTAACCATAAGTCAACAAAACATGCTTAACATGTGAATGTTACAAGTGTGAAACTTGTGTCTGGGTCTTAAAGGGATAGTTCACTTTAAAATGAAAATTCTGTCATCATATACTCACCCTCAATTTGTTTCAAGCCTGTATGAATTTATTCTGCTGCACACAAAGCAAGATATTTTGAAGAATGTCAGTAACCAAACAGTTAACTGGTCCCATTGACTTCCATAGTAAGAAAAATATATATACTATGGAGGTGAGTATATGATGACAGAATTTTCATTTTAAAGTGATCTCTTTAAGCGCACATTTTAATGCACATCGTCTCGAACAAAATCAGCACAATGGACAGCTCTCTGATCAATGAACGACAACGCTTTTTGTTCACGTAGAGCATAACACATAACAGTCAACTGCATTGAAGGCATGTTATCAGATCAAAAAGATTTGCATTACAATTTTTTCAGCCACATACAAGATTTGAATGTGGCTAAAATTATTTAAAATCATACATTCAGATTTAAACAATAAACAAAATGCACCATTTACGTCATTTGCACGTGTCAGTCACGTCATTTGCACGTGTCATTCACGTCCATTTTAATTTTAATTTTGAACTTTGAATAACCGGGAATCAGTGGGAACAATGAGGACGCGCTTTTGACGCACAGATGTGTTCGATGCGGGCTGCACTGCAAAGTGAAATAAACGCAAGTCGCCCTCCACATGCAGCCTTGATGGTGTTCAATTTTCATAATCAACATATAGATGGGAAAAAATAACATATCATATTTTAACATATGAAACTAAATGTGCTTATTTAATGGCTACAACACATAGGCTATTAGGCACATTCAAGTTAATTCTCCAATTAATGTTAAAATGATTGAAAAATAAACATAGCCTACCCCTAGGGTTGGGCGATGTCCCCTAAATTGGCAGTTGACGGTGTTTACAGTAAAACATTGCGATGCACGATGATATCGTAGTTTTTTTTTTTTTTTAATAAAAACATATAATTTACCTACTATATCTGTATTTTACTATCTCTTTACATGAATACTATTTTCTATTTCGTTATTAAGCTAACCCAAATAAGCTCACCCGCGCTAGGTTGCACGTGAGGGGAAACAAAGTAAAGAGTTGTGCACTTTTTATTTTAACCTCCTTACATAAATACTATTTTCTATAATTTCGTTGTAATCCCCATGTTTTGTATGTGAATGCTGTTTTACGTGAATATATTACCACAGGAATGAAGCACAAAGCTTTGTTTTCAAAGGAAATAAATTCGCAGTTACATCGCAGCCATGAAAACATGGATTCATGCCGAATGAGAGAGGGAGGCTGAGCCCAATTAAAGATTTGCCAGCTTTTCAAATATGTTTGTACCCGATTTTCCGATTTCCGTGAACTTTAACAGTTAGTCCATTTTATCCCACTGGACATCACGTTTCTTTTCATAAATCTTCACTCGCGTCACACTCATTTTCGCAGGAATTGTAAACGTTTCTTCCTTTCGTTTACTTATAATTAAGTCTATTATAGCCTACCCATTCACATGCTTTACTGTGGTGAAGTAGAAAAAAACAATGTAGGACGAATACCTTTTACTTCCAATTTTATTTAACACAGTTTGTTCTTATTAGACTTGGCGTCAAGTTTATTTGAATAGCGCAATTCACGCACACACACACACACACACACCGCCGATTTTAATTTCGTTTTCTCTGGCAGTGCAAAATCAAACATAGCCTAAATGTCTTGACCCTGTGGAAGATAAAATTCGCTCTTCAGACGTTTTACAACACGTGTTGCTTTGCAACATCAGGAGAAAACATGAAGACAAAGATATTCGAGAAGGAGTCTCCAGCTGGTGTCCCACATTCATCTCAAAGCGCAGAGCGGCGTATGACGCATCTTTGCGGGGAAATAAAACTAATATTTTTTTAAACTAATATTTAATTGTCTTAATCTTTATGTTACCATTATTAACTGATAATCGTTTAAATGTTTTACAGGCTGTAGTGTGTTGTTTCACTGACGGAAGTGCTAAAATAAACACGCATGCTTATGAAATGGATTATTTAAAAATGTAGGCTATATATCTGGCATAGACTACAGTATTTAAAAAGCATATATGTTTTAGTTATACTCTCAATTTAATTTACAGAGCAATCCTGCAAAGTTTTTAGTTTAACTATAGAAGAGGATAGTGTGTCGCACTCGCAACGGGGGGCGTGGCATCACGCGGTCAGCCATCACTCGTCCATCGGCACAACCCTACCTACCCCTTAAAAAAAATAATTGTATTGTAGTTTTGGTAACACTTTACAATAAGGTTGTATTAGTTAATGCATTAGTTAACATGAACTAATGATGAACTGCACTTATAAAGCATTTATTTATCTTTGTTAATGTTAATTTCAACATTTACTAATGCATGAATAAAATCTTGTTAACATTAGTTAATGCACTGTGAACTAACAGGAACAGCTGGATTTATATTAACTAACGTTAACAAAGATTAACTAATGCTGAACAGAGGTGTTGTTCATGGTTAGTTCATGTTAACTAATGCATTAACTAATGTTAACTAATACAACCTTATTGTAAAGTGTTACCGCAGTTTTTCTAAGTACAAGAAACACTCTTTCTGCGTTGAGTGTTTGTGTTGAAAACAGGTGCTATTCATAAAATTCATTTTACCCAGTATACGCGGCGAGTATCCCGCGTAGCTTTTACCCAGTATACGCGCGCGCGTATATGGTTTATTTTTATTTTTTCTTCACGCGTCGCGCCTCCCTGTGGCCTCACCTATTGAAAACCGCTGCCCTAGAATACTGTCTAACCCTCGATGACTGCTCTGTCAAGTCCTCGTCGTCAGTGAAGAATCTGGGTGTGCTCTTTGATACCAATCTTTCGTTTGAAAGCCACGTTTCTAGCATCTGTAAAACTGCATTCTACCATCTTAAAAATATATCTAAATTACGTCACATGCTTTCAATGCAAAATGCTGAACAATTAGTACATGCGTTCATGAGCTCAAGGCTAGATTATTGTAATGCTCTACTGGGTGGTTGCCCTGCTCTTCTAATAAATAAACTCCAGCTGGTCCAAAACGCAGCAGCTCGAGTTCTTACTAGAACCAGGAAGTACGATCATATTAGTCCAGTTCTGTCAACACTGCACTGGCTCCCTATTAAACATCGCATACATTTTAAAATCTTGCTTATTACTTATAAAGCAATAAATGGTTTAGCTCCCCAGTACTTAAGCGAGCTCTTAACGCATTATACTCCATCACGTCAATTGCGGTCTCTAAACTCTGGCCAGTTGAAAATACCTAGAATATCTAAATCAACTGCAGGCGGTCGATCCTTTTCCTATTTAGCACCTAAACTCTGGAACAGTCTTCCTAGCATTGTTCGGGAAGCAGACACACTCTGTCAGTTTAAATCTAGACTAAAAACACATCTCTTTACTATGGCATACACATAGAACATTTTAACTTTCTTTATTCAAATCAAATGACTGATTGTTAGGCTGCATTAACTAGGTCAGCCGGAACCGGGAACACTTCCCATAACACCTGATGTACTCGTTACATCATAAAAAGAGTGGCATCCACACTAATGTTAGTCTCTCTGTTTATCCCGAGGTTTACTGCAGTCGGCCGGATCCAGGCCATGTCCGGATCGGATGGTGGACCTGCATCTGGACATGACCAGCTCATCCTGGAGTGTCTGCTGAGACCGTGTCCATTAGTGTCTCCTCTGAATTTGCCTCACCGGGCGTCATCCTCAATTAACCCGTCTCGGCGCAATAACTCTGATCTTTCAAGTATTCATATTCTTTTGTAATCGACGCGCCATCCTAAATGAACCCGTCTCGTGCGTCATACCCAAAATTTTGAATATTCCTATCTAATATGATTTATGACCTGCAAGGTTGCCAGAGTAATAATTATACACTGTAAATAATAGGCCAGAGGAGAACTGGCACCCCGACTGAGTCTGGTTTCTCCCAAGGTTTATTTTTCTCCATCATGCCCTGATGGAGTTTTGGTTCCTTGCCACTGTCGCCTTTGGCTTGGCTTGCTCAGTTGGGGACACTCAAATTATGATCCAAGTTACTCAACTAAATATACAAATAGAATTTATTAATTTGGTCATATATAATTCTATAAACTATCCAAATTAAACTAGCCAAATCAAATTTTGTTGCAATGTTGTCCTGTTTAACACTGTGAAGCTGCTTTGAAATAATCGTCATTGTAAAAGCGCTATATAAATAAAGTTGATTGATTGATTGATTGACTCTGCAGAAAGTTGGAGACTTTCTGGCACCGCTCTTTGATTTTATGTGGCCTATCACTTTGTGACTGAGTTGCTGTTGTTCCCAATTGCTTCCACTTTGTTATAATACCACTAACAGTTTACCATTAAATATTTATTAGTGAGGAAATTTCATAAATGGACTTATTGCACAGGTGGCAACCTATCATGGTATCACGCTTGAATTCACTGAGCTCCTGAGAGCGACCCATTCTTTCACCAATTTTTGTAGAAGCAGTCTACACACCTATATTTTATACATCTGTGGCCATGGAAGTGATTGGAACACCTGAATTCAATGATTCAAAGGGGTATTACAATACTTTTGGCAATATAGTGTACGTTGCACAACATTGCTTCCAGTGATGTTAGGAAAGATCCTGAAGCTTCTACAGTATTCCCAGTTTGGAGGGCCAACTAGTCCGAGCCACACTCCTGGAGACAAGACCCCATAAAGCAGATCTACGAGAAATTTGACATAGCCCACATCTAACAATTCCACCATAATTGGGGCATTGGGAAGAAGCATAACCTTACTTAATACCCAGTTACCTGGAGAAGGTGACAGAGAAGAGAGTATAACTATTAGTCATTGAGATTAGTCATCTCAAACCTCTGTCAAGCGCTACTTCTGAATAGATATTATCAGGAAGCCAAACACCACAGTGCTGGCTCGACTATTTACTCTCTAAAAATATGTTTTTACTTATTTTTCTCTAAAAACAACTTCCTGTACTCGAACACCACCCTCAGAGGTGGAGGGAGAAGATTTTTATTCTCCTCTAAAAAGTTCTTGGATCTCTTTAACTCCACTCTTTTCTCTAGGAACTCAACTCTAGTGAGAGCTCAGATGATTTAGAAGTGGCCTACACATGGCAATGGATACACTTGCCAAAGGTTACTGACTGCATTCTCGCCTTTCTAAATCTGACCACCACCCTCTCAACACCAGGGCCAATCAGTCCAGAGTGTGAGACAGGGGCATCTATGAGGACCATTTTGTCACACTTCTTGATGCCGGACAAGTTAATCCACAGATGCCTCTCTGCTGTCACCAGAGCAGCCATAGACCAACCAAGGAAGTGGGCTGCCTGTCTGGTGGCACGAAGAGCTAGATCTGTGGTTATACGCAGTTCAGAGACCACCTCTGGGGATAAACCTTTGATCTAGGTCTTTGAGCAGATCTGGCTGGTAAGCTTGCAGTATTGCCGTAAAGTTCCACCAGTCTTAATAATTCAAAGCTGAATGAGTCATGTGAGTGGAGCATGGATGTCTCCATGAACCTGACACCTCCGTGTGCAGATCTGGAAGAAATGGAAGGCTCACCAGAGCTGTGCACGTGTTACTCCACAGATATCGCTTGTCTAAGTAACAATCTATGGTCTTGCATTTCAGGCCGGACCCACTCAGTTGGGATGGGGCACGAGGCATACATTTCACCAGCTTATCGTATTCAGTGCCCTGCTGCATGGAGCAGGAAACAGGTTTTCTATCTATTTTAACTGACACCACATCACACAGCAAGGCTCAGCGGCTTGTCTCTCTCAGCGGCAGCTGAGAGCAGAACTTTCTCCGTGAGAAACCATCGCAATGAATGCATCCAGCCTCCTCGAGGGCTGAACGTGCATACTCCACTCCCAGACAGATAACACACAGTTCATGACCATTGCCAGGTGTTATAAAATGAATGACTTCTTGCCATTATTCTGCTCTTACCTTCTCTTCCTTTAATACACAATGCTATATTCACACAGCACACAGACAAGTGGCTCCCTGATTACAATGTTAATTACAGTTTGTGTATGTTTGAATATCATTTTGCATGACTGTTACAACCAAACTTAGAGCAACAATGGATAATTCACCTCACATCTTGAAAATAAATTGAAGGAAGCAAGCATGTTCAAACTGTGAACTCAATGTGAATTTTGTGACAAAGATTATTTCAATCACTCATCACGCAACTACAAGTCAAATAACTCTCATCAGAGTATTAGTTGACTGTCTGCTTAAAGGAACACTCCACCGTTTTTAGAAATAGGGCTTATTCAACATCTTACCTACATTTAGATATGTGGGGAAATGCATTTTTGTCTCAGTGCATGCATTGTTTTAGTTTGGCAAGGTCGCCGCTAGCTTAGCTTAGCATAATGAATGGAACCCTATGGCCAAGCACTGCTACTTGGGTGCAGAGATATCACAACACATGAAATCCTCAAAATTCCATCAACATACTGGCGTATGTTGTGCATGTGTTGTGTGATATCTCTGCACCCAAGTAGCAGTGCTTCGCCTGTGCTTCCCCATTATATAGTCCCAAGGTAATATATGCCTAGGAAATTGCCTAGTCTTAATCTGCATCGCGTATTCGTTGTGAATACGCGGGCCACAAGAAGTAAATAGGTGGGGGGGGGGGGTTTGATCACTTTTACTCGGGACATGCTAGCTAGCAATACAGGATTCCATTCTTTATGCTAAGCTATCGGCAACCCTGCCAAACTAAAACAATGCATGCACTGAGACAAAAATGCATTTGCCCACATATCTAAATGTAGGAAAGAAGTTGAGTAAGCCCTATTTCTGAAAACAGTGGACTGTTCCTTTAATATCACTTTATTGTGATTCCACTCTAAAGAGAGTTTAGTAGACATGCAAAGTCACTTTTAGTCAACAGAATGTGTTAAAGGGACCATCAAAATATAGTGGAACCATTGCTTGTTGCTGGAATCTTCATTACATCACATCTGCTTAGGACACAGTGTTAGGCCTGTTCATCCGCAGAGAAAGGAAATTTTATATTTTTTTGAGAATTAGTGTGACTGCAGTCTGATACAGGACATGTATTCATAGATATCCTCAGCTCCACTGAAATGACTCAAAATGTCAGTGAACCTCCCTCATTAGCATAAGAGCACATTCAATTTAATTTTGTCAAATGGACTCAACATTGATAATATAGTTATTCTTAGGGCTGTTACGAAACCCTTAGCTCACGAGACGAGACACAAGATTGGGTTCACGAGAACGAGACAAGATTTTCTGAGACAAGAATCCTCAATGACAAAATGAATGATTGGAAAAACAGTCTGCAGGTGCATTTTGAAATGTTTTAACTATTCATCTTGTAATGAATGTGATTTCAGTATTGTCTGAGTATTAATTATCATATGCATTGAAAGACAACAATATACAATCACTGTATAAGGCTTTGTCACAAACTCAACTGACTGGCTTCTCTCCTGTATGATTCTACACAAGTCTCCTCAGACCTAACTGTACATGAATTATGAGCTTCCAGAGCTTCTAACTGAGGCTGTGTTGACCTCCTAATTGAACTCATTTCCACAATATGAACATAGAATTAAAAACACTATAAATAACAAAAATAACAGTTTTTCTTATTAAGTGCAACCATAATCAAACTACTGTAACATGATTAACCCCTTAGGTATCGAAATTTGATATCGAACAACAAGACCTTTTACGATATTATCGAGGCAATTCGATCAGTGCCTAAAACAAATCGGACTAGATACCATTTGCACTCTGCACAAAAATTCGAAATAAATTGCTGTCCAGCTAAACTGATATACATTTAATACTGAATAGTATTCCCAAAGTATATTCGCACCTAGCATAATAGAAAAGTCACATTATTTGTGCTTAAAAAGAAAAACAGCTTAATGTTCACAACCTAATTGCACATCTTTGTTTCTTCTTGTGTGACACAAAGTGAACATACATCATTCTTAGGGGTGGGAGAAAAAAATCAATGCATCGCAATTCTCTCTCAAACGAATCTGGATTGATTCTGAGAATCAATTCTGAGCTTAGTTTGTAACCAGATGCACTGAGTGTAATTTAGAAACACCCGTATTCTGCTTGCTTCTAATTCCTCACACACATACACCACTCAAACCTTCCAAAAATAAAACTTTCATAAAGTTTGTCTATGATAACAATCGAACAACTAAAATCATAAATAATGAAACATTACATTATAGGAAGTTAAGGCAAGCCCTAAAAATGGCAAAAATCAGCATAGTGCATCAAATCTTTTTAAAAAAAATGTTTAAAAGATATTCATCATCAGAACTGTATAATCTACTTTTTTTCTGAGTTGTGCCTGTAAAAATAAATCTATAGGCCTACATGGTATTGTATGAGCACTTTGTTTAGTGTTTTACGTACAACCATTCACAAAGACTGTTGCATTATTTTTTACTTGATCTTTTGTTCACTCAAATCTGTAATTGTGGTAACACATTTCAGAAATCATCTGACACAACGTTGTAGAACTCATTTCTTTGGACAAGCTTGACAGTCTTGTGGATGTATGGAGGTCATATCTGTTTGATCATCACCACATTGTATTCAATTAAGCTATTTGACTTAACTCATGGAAAGTGTGGTGTGCCACAGTGCCACATACAGTAGACCAATCTTTGTCCTTTTGCTTTATGATATGTTCTTTTTGACATGTTCATGTATCTCACGAGAAGTTTTGTTTGTTTATGCATTACTCAAGAAAATATCTGTGGCATAATGATTAAGACACTTTTTAGTGTTCTAGTGAAATTGTTTTATTAGTAGATACACTGGAATGCTAGTACCAGGAGTCCATGATACGCCTCATGCTCATGAATCTCATGCCACCCATATTGCTGAAGCTCCTGTACTCTCCAGGCCTGAAGTACCACATCTTGCCTCTGTAGTGGGGCTGCTCATACATGAGCCAGTGGCCGTCCATCACATGACAGGACTGGCAGTGAGACATGCGGTAACGGTCCATGATGTTGTCACAGTCATCCATCATCTCATACATCTGACCCATGAAGTTCTCCCTCTCGTAGATCCTCATCCTGTAGGATCCTCTGTACTGTAGTGGAAAATAATTCATTATTTTCAAGTTTGTCAGACAGAATTAACATAAAATCTAAATGTCTATCAAGAATTAGTTCTGTCTCAAATCACCTTTCTGATAGGATCCTCTCTTTTTTTCAAAAAAAAATTTTTCTAACCCCAAAACACCAGAATAAGTTCTTTACTTCATGTTTTCAAAATTTTCATTTTAACTAATACTTACCATGGGAATCATACGGCAGGACCTGATGCAGTTGCTCATTCCAAACATAGACATGTAATCAGCGTACTCGCCCCTTCTAAAGAAATACTGATTTCCCATGTAGTTGGGATTATCGTACATCATCCAGCATCCGCTTTCCACTCTGCAAGAGTGACAGCGGCTCAAGTAGGAGGAGAAGTCACTACAGTCACTCATGCACTCATAAGAGCGACCCTGGAAGTTCCTGTCCTCGTAGAAGATGACCTGAAAATTCAAAAGTTAAAGTTTCAGTGATTTTTTTTCTTTTATTATCATTTGAATTCCCCTTTAATATTTTTTGCATAATGAAGTTTACCTTGCCCATCATGTTGGCTGATCCTCAGTAGTTCCACAAAGGAGAAGCTGAAGCTGATTCTACTTGTTGACTGACTGCTGTCACCCGTACCTTTATACTAGACCAAGACTAAAGACTACACAGCACCTATTGTTAGGCAATTCCTGACTGTGCAAGTTGGCATAGAGGCTGCTAGCAAGCATAGTATCTGGATCTTAGTACTTAGTTATGATTTTCTTCTGAAGTTAATATTTGTTCAAATGAAAAACTTAAGCCTCACAATTGTGGATAAAATAAGAATAAATTCATTTATATATATACAGTGGGTACGGAAAGTATTTCAGACCTCCTTCAATTTTTCAGTTATATTGCAGCCATTTGCTAAAATCATTTAAGTTCATTTTTTTTTTCTTATTAATGTACACACAGCACCCCATATAGACAGAAAAACACAGAATTGTTGACATTTTTGCAGATTTATTAAAAAAGAAAACCTGAAATATCACATGGTCCTATGTATTCAGACCCTTTGCTCAGTATTTAGTAGAAGCACCCTTTTGATCTACAACCCCAAATCAGAAAAAAGTTGGGACAGTATGGAAAACGCAAATAAATAAAAAAAAGAAGTGATTTCTAAATTTACTGTGACTTCTATTTCATTGCAGACAATATGAACACAAAATATTTCATGTTTTGTCTGGTCAACTTCATGTCATTTGTAAATATGCATCCTTTCCTGTCATTGAGACCTGCAACAAATAAAAAAAAAGTTGGGACAGTAAAGCCTTTACCACTTTGTAATGTTGCCATTCCTTTTCACAACACTTAAAAGACGTTTAGGGACTGAAGACACCAAGTAATGAAGTGTTTCAGGTGTAATTTTGTCCCATTCTTCCTGCAAAGTCTTAAGGTGGGCAACAGTACGGGGTCTTTGTTGTCGCATTTTGCGCTTCAAAATGCACCACACATTCTCTATTGGAGACAGGTCGGGACTGCAGGCAGGCCAGTCAAGTACACGTACCCTCTTCCTCCATAGCCAGGACTTTGTAATGTGGGCAGAATGTGGTTTTGCATTGTCTTGTTGAAATATGCATGGACATCCCTGGAAAAGATGTCTTCTTGAAGGCAGCATTTTATGCTCCAAAATCTCTATGTACTTTTCAGCATTAATGGTGCCTTCACATAAGTGCAAGTTACCTTTGCCAAGGGCACTGACACAACCCCATACCATGACAGACCCTGGCTTTTGGACTTGTTGCTGGTAACTGTCTGGATGATCCTTTTCTTCTTTGGTCCGGAGCACACGGTGTCCATTCCCAAAAAATACCTGAAATACTGATTCATCTGACCACAGTACACTTTTCCACCTTGTGATGGTGGACACTGTTAACATAGGGCTTCCTTTTGGCACAGTACAGTTTTACCTGGCATGTGTGGATGTAACTACGTATTGTGGTACTTGACAAAGGTTTGCCAAAGTAGTCCTGAGCCCATGTGGTGATATTGCTTATAGGGACAGGGACAGGAAGCGATATCACCACATGGGCTCAGGACTACTTTGGCAAACCTTTGTCAAGTACCACAATGACGATTCTTGATGCAGTGCCGCCTGAGGGATCGGAGATCATAGTTGTTCAGTTTAGGCTTGAGCCCTTGTCCTTTACGCACTGAAATTCCTCCAGATTACTTGAATCTTTTAATTATGTTATGCACTGTTGAATGTTAAATATCCAAATCTCTTCCTATCTTTCTTTGAGGAACATTGTTTTTAAACATTTCAATAATTTTCCCCCGTATTTGTTGCCAATCCTCGGCCCATCTTTGCTCCTAAAGGATTAGATCTATCTTGGTTGCTGCTTTTGTACCAAATCATAATTACAATCACCTGTTGACTTCACCTGTTTCAAATCACATCATTATTTAACCATTTTACCTCATTACTAGCCCTAAATTGCTCCTGTCCCAACTTTTTTTTAAATGTGTTGCAGGTCTGAATGACATAAAAGGATGCATATTTACAAATGACATGAAGTTGACCAGACAAAACATGAAATATTTTTTTGTTCATATTGTCTGCAATGAAATACAAGTCAAAGTAAATTTAGAAATCACTACTTTCTTTTTTATTTGCGTTTTTCATACTTTCCCAACTTTTTCTGATTTGGGGTTGTAATACAGCCATGAGTCTTTTTGGGAAAGATGCAACAAGTTTTTACAGATCCTCTCCAGTTCTGTCAGGTTGGATGGTAAACGTTGGTGGACAGCCATTTTCAGAGATGCTCAATTGGGTTTAAGTCAGGGCTCTGGCTGGGCCCTTCAAGAACAGTCACTGAGTTTTTGTGAAGCCACTCCTTCGTTATTTTAACTGTGTGTTTAGGGTCATTGTCTTGTTGAAAGGTGAACCTTCGGCCCAGTCTGAGGTCTTGAGCACTATGGAGAAGGTTTTCATCCAGGATATCCCTGTACTTGGCCGCATTCATCTTTCCCTCAATTGCAACCAGTCGTACTGTCCCTGCAGCTGAAAAACACCTGCACAGCATGATGCTGCCACCACCATGCTTCACTGTTGGGACTGTATTGGACAGGTGATGAGCAGTACCTGGTTTTCTCTACAGATACCGCTTAGAATTAAGGCCAAAAAGTTCTTCCAAAAATAATCTTATTTCTCACCATCTTGAAGTCCTTCAGGTGTTTTTTAGCAAACTCCATGCAGGCTTTCATGTGTCTTGCACTGAGGAGAGGCTTCCGTCGGGCCACTCTGCCATAAAGCCCCGACTGGTGGAGGGCTGCAGACAACTTTTTCCCCTTCTCCCGACTGCATCTCTGGAGCTCAGCCACAGTGATCTTTGGGTTCTTCTTTACCTCTCTCACCAAGGCTCTTCTCCCCCTATAGCACAATTTGGCTGGACGGCCAGCTCTAGGAAGGGTTCAGCAGTTAAGTGCAGACAAATTTTTTTTGTAACTATGGCCAGATCTGTGCCTTGCCTCTGAGCTCTTTAGACAGGTCATTTGAACTCATGATTCTCATTTGCTCTGACATGCACTGTGAGCTGTAAGGTCTTATATAGACAGGTGTGTGGCTTTCCTAATCAAGTCCAATCAAACACAGCTGGACTCAAATGAAGGTGTAGAACCATCTCAAGGATGATCAGAAGAAATGGACAGCACCTGAGTTAAATATATGAGTGTCACAGCCAAAGGGTCAGAATACTTAGGACCATGTGATATTTCAGTTTTTCTTTTTTAATAAATCTGCAAAAATGTCAACAATTCTGTGTTTTTCTTTCAATATGGGGTGCTGTGTGTACATTAATGAGAAAAAAATGAAATGAAATGATTTTAGCAAATGGCTGCAATATAACAGAGAGTGAAACATTTAAGGGGGTCTGAATACTTTCCGTACCCACTGTATATATATATATATATATATATATATATATATATATATATATATATATATATATATATAAATGATTAAAAAAAATGAATAAAGAGTTTTTATCATTTAACATTTTAGTTTTCCATTTTCCCACCATTCCCACAAAGATTTAGTTTGTTTTTGACTTTTTATTCTCCTTTAAAAATAAGTTTTTGTTTACTTTTCTCTAAAAGCAACTTCTTGTACCCCAACACCCTCCTCAGGGGGTTTCTAACATATGCACAACATTTTTTTTTGTGATTTGCGTGTAACAAATGCATAAATTAGTAATACAGTATGTAGAGTTAAAGTGGTTGAAGAACCGGGTCAGAGCAGATGGATGAAGCTATGGAAACACCTGGGAGAACCATCAATGACTACAAGCTCCTTTGTCTGAGCAAAGGGGTTTACAGTTTTACTAACTACACAGGGATTTGTATATCATACGTTACTTGCATTTAGCTTGAGCTGTTGAAGACTGCCCGGTGCAAAATTACAGGAGTCTTGATAGTTCGGTCCAATGGTGTTAAAGTTGCAATCAATTTCTTCTGCATTGGCTGAAGTAGATATGATGAACTTGGATGGTTATTTTGACTCAGTCGAGGTTGAGAAAGTTGCACATGGCTTGAGGTGTTGGGCCTACTGGGCCATCCGGCAATTGGTGCGATCGTGTTTCCTGTCCCACACGCACAGCAACCATGAGAGGCAAAAAAGAGCACTGATGGTTGGAGTGACGAGTCACGAGTTGGAGTGAGGAAAGTGAAGGATGGAGAGTGAAGACATAGGCTGTGGTTGCTTCATGCTTCTACGGCTGCTCCTGCCTGGTTGATGGGTGTGGGGTGGGGGACGGCCCCGGCATGGGCCCCCGTGGGGTCCACCCCATACCCATCAACCAGGCAGGAGCAGCCGTAGAAGCAGAGAAGAGAGGAGGGAGAATAGAGGAGCGAGAAGGTGGATCTGTATGTCTCTCTTTAAAGTCTCCCATTCCGAGTTGACAAATGGAATTGTTGGGGTTTTCCAGCTGGAAATTCCTCTGTGGGAGATTTAATGGCTCTTTGTTACAAGCATGATTACACTGAGTTTGTGCCCATTTAAACTCCATTTAATATAAAAAACACACACTGCCTCTGAGGAAGGGACAAACACGAAAGTGAAAACAGCATTAATTTGATAGGAGACAAATGTTCCTGTGCTATAATATCATATGGGATGCATGTTCCTTTATGGATTTGTTTATAACTTGCGGCAAAAGCGGGTGTTTTTACAGGCTTTGTGTCTTAATGTGGCCTTTTCCACATGGACACATCTTTACATTTTACCTTACTGTGTTGGGGGAAGGTCTGTCACTAAGCACAAAGCATTCAAAGCATATTTGTTAAATGTGACAGGTGATTGTGTCTGATTTGCCTCATTCGTTACAGGGGCATCCTTGAGGACAGCTTTGTCACACTTTTTGATGCCCAACAAATTAATTTAAGTCACAGATGCCTCTCTGTCATCACCAGAGCACCTATAGACCGACCAAGGAAGCGGGGCTGCCTGCCTGGTGGCACAAAGAGCTAGTTTGTGGTTAGACGCAGTTCAGAGACCACCTCTGGGGATAAACTCTCCCCTTGATCCAGGTCTTTGAGCAGATTTGGCTGAGCAGATCTCCCAAGGCATCATCTATGTTTAAATAAATTGAAGCCAAATGAGTCATGCGATTCGATTATGGATGTCTCCATGAAACTGACACCTCCGTGTGCGGATCGGGAAGAAGTGGAAGGCTCACCAGAGCTGTGCACTCTGCAGATATCACAAAGTAATGCGTTACTGTAATTCCACTACTTTTAGCAGTAACGCATGTAACTAAATATTTTTTTTTAATCAAGTAACGCAATTACAATTACTGAAATTTGAATGAGTTTGTTACTCGCTTTACTCTCTATTGTGAAAAATTTACGCTTGCAGACAAGAAGCTCAAATTTATAATTTTTTTTGTTAAATTAAAGTTATTTTTTTTAAAGTGACGACCAAGCGGCCGACAGTGAGTTAACCCAACGCTTTAGCCTCTCAAGTGCGAGAGAGCAAATGCACATCCATAAACGCACTTTGCTCGGCTTTAGGGAGGCCAGCTGCACTGCAGTAACAGGACTTCACGAAATCAAGAATGTAACCAAAGAAGTGTTTTTGATGGAGCGGTCCCAACGATAAAGGTTCACAGTTGTGCGTTGGAAGAAGGCGTTGAGTAAAACTGCTTCAAATGTCTGTGTGTTGTTGGCTATCGTTGCGGAAGTACACATTGGTAAACAACATGATCGTGTATAGTTAATATACAATGGAGTCAATGGAGCATGCAACGTATGGTGTGTGTTTAAATCATAGGTTTAAATACATTTGTTTAGCTGTTCACACAAAGTGCTTCTTCATTCAAATGCGCTACGATTCCATTGTTTTTCGATGTAAATACTTGTCTGACATGCAAAACAGTTCCGCTCGCTACTGCTAACGTTTAGTCGCTTACAATAGTCCATAAACCAAACCATGTCCTCATAAACCATGAGTAAACACACACAAATGTTGACAAGCCACTAAGCAAATACAGTTACAGTACATACCACGTAGAGACGTCCTACTGTAGCTGCTGCTCCTGTTCAATTTCAGCCTCCGGATCATATTCTGGATCATATATGTATAGTTGAATCTGATTGATAGCTGTGGTTTATTTAGGGTAGTGTTTTCTTTTCCACATTAAAGGATGCCACAACTTTCAGACGCTCTCAGCGCAATAGCTGCCGTTCGTGATACGTTAGCTCGGCCCACAGGATACGCCTCTATCCGCTTGGTTTTATTCGGAAAGACTTGGTACAGCATATCTTTCTTTTATAAATATAATAAAACTAAAGTCTTTTCGTGAGATATGAAGGATGCTATACTACTCTATAGGTACTCAAGATTGACATGAGATTGACTGAAACTGAGTGTAAAAAGTTTTGCCACAAACTTAACTGACTGACTCTTATCCTGTATGATCTACATGAGTCTCTTCAGACCTAAGTGTACATGAATTATGAGCTTCCAGAGCTTCTAACTGAGGCTGTGTGTGACTTCCTAACTCCTTTCCACAAATTTAACATAGAACTAAAAACAGTATAAATAACAAAAATAAATAACAGTTTTTGTTATTAAGTGCAAACAATAAGTTCAACTATAATCAAAGTACTCTCTTAATATTCAAAGTGCAAACAGAGACCAGAGCTAAAAGGTGGTTACAACTACACAGCCCAGCCTTAAATAGCTTTGATATTGGGAGACTGGTGGCTGTTGTATGTAACCTAACTTTACTTTTGAATTCACAATTGCATATAATCTGTTTATAGGGAGAGGTGGTGCTGAGTGTGCATTCTACAACATTTACATTTACATTTAGGCATTTAGCAGACGCTTTTATCCAAAACGACTTACAACATAGGAGTACAGGAAGCAATCGGTCATGAATAGGCGCAAAACGCAAAAAGTGCCTTAAATACCAAGTTTTGGATATTACATAGAATAAGCTTAAGCTAGAATAAGGAAGGAATACAAGATAACACATTTATCAGATGCTTAGGCTCTGTTGCACAACAAATCCTCCGCCATGGCCCTGTCAGTCATCTCACCTTACTCTTTTCACGTGATCAGAGAACTGTGATGCTTGCTGCATTGTGTGTCTGCAGCTCGTGTTGGATGAGCAGAGCAGACGTTTACAACAGTTTACAATTGAAGCGACTGTTATCCAACTGAATTAAATGCTTGTTCTTTACTTTAAAAAAGCAGTTCTATGCTAATTTCACCCTCTCACTCCATCATGGCGATATCGTGAGATAGCTTTTCACCTCAGCAAGAAATCTTGTCACATTTTAATATCATGAGATCTTGTGGCATGAGATCTCATCTCACCACTAGTTATCCCACTACAGAATGATCATATTTCAAACCACTTTTACTATACCAGCTAAATCTACCAAATGTTTTGTAGTCCACATTTATTGATAGAACAATCACATCTAATCACCACTTTGAAACAATCTGTATTGTAAAAAGCACTATATACACTTTATTGCCAAAAGGTGTTCCAATCACTTCCATGGCCACATGTGTATAAAATCAAGCACCTAGGCATGCAGACTGCTTCTACAAACATTTGTGAAATAATGGGTCGCTCTCAGGAGGGGTCACTCTCAGTGAATTCAAGCGTGGTACTGTGATAGGTTGCCACCTGTGCAATCCATTTGGACTTTTTAACAACGTCTTTAGTACATTTTATGGGTCTTGAGAGAAGAAATGTCATTGCTGCCAATTGTAGCCTTTCTGAGCCATCGGATTGCAACAAAAATATCTTCATTTGTTTTCCAAAGATGAGGTCTTACCAATCTGGAATGGCATGAGGGTGAGTAATAAATTATATAATTTTCATTTTTGGGTGAACTAACCCTTTAATGCTTCAGCATACCAAGACATTTTGGATAATTTCATGCTCCCAACTTTAACCCTTCCTGTTCCAACATGACTTTCGCACCAGTGCACAAAGCAAGGTCCATAAAGACATGGATAAGCAAGTTTGGTGCGGAAGAACTTGACTGGCATTCTCACCCCGATAAAACACTTTTGGGAAAATTTAGAGCAGAGACTGCAAGCTAGAACTTCTTGTCCAACTTCAGTGCCTGTACTCACAAATGCGCTTCAAAAATGGTCAATAATTCCCATAAACACACTCCTAAACCTTGTGGAAAGCCTTTCCAGAAGAGTTGAAGCTGTTATAGTTGCAAAGGGTGGGCCAACTCCATATTAAACCCTACGGATTAAAAATGGGATGTCATAAAAGTTCATGTGCATTTAAAGGCATCAAAAAAACTTTTGGCAATATAGACATCCACAAAACTTTTGGCAATATAGTGTTAACAGTGTTGGTGTTACAAACAGAGGGACACGTAGAACAGGTGATGCTAAAATGACTCTATGCTTGATTGAGATGGTGATTGGTGGTGATTGCAGATGATGATGTGCAGGTGTGTGTAATCAGTATTCCGGTGATGGAGTCCACTGTAATTGGGAGAGGGTGGAGCCTGGCGTGCTTGTAACAGTTGGGGAGTAACTAGTTACATGTAAAAAGATTATGTAATGCAATTACAAAATAATTGTAACTGTAAACAGTTACAGTTACTGTGAAAAATGTGTAATTAAATTACAGTTACTTATGAAAATCTTAACGATTACAAAGGGGGTTACATCTGAATATTTTCTGTAAAAAGCTGGGATATGTGGATGTAGCAAAATTCTTGGTTCAGGGAAGAAGGAGGCGGGAACCGGTGAACGTTTAACAAGACTTTAATAAATAAATAAACAAAACGAATTAACTCGGGCAGCCCCTCACGGACGACTGCCACGCACACACATAAAAAAACATTAACAAAACACAACATAAAGTCCTGGTCCTCTCTCGTCCTTCACTGGTGTCGCTCATGCCTTATGCCTCCGAGCTCCCTCGTGAGAGGACTCGAGACCGGCGTGCCTCACAGGAGACGCTCATTCTCAATTACGCACCGCTCGCTCACTCCTCCCACGTTCTCTCACTCGCCAACCTCACCACAGTGGAATTATATTAATTTGCTTTGCCTGTTTTTGATGTGCACGTTGCCTTTTGTCATTTAAAGGCTGTTTACATTGCTGCTTTTAGCCACAACCTTGAGTTGCCATCATGATGAGTGATAAAATTGTGATCAAAAGGTGATCAAAAGGTAATCAAATGTAATCAGTTACTTTAATAAAGTAATTGAAATAGTTACACTACTTATTACATTTTAAATAGGGTAACTTGTAATGTGTAACCCATTACATTTCCAAAGTAACCTTCCCAAAACTGACTGTAAATAAAGGTGACTTGACTTGACTACATCTGTTCACTAGTCAAGTACTTAATGCAGAAATCGATTATTTCTACTTTTCACTACAAAAAGGTTAAATTACTTGCAGCTTGGTACAACTTGGTACCAGCTTGGTAGAGCCTGGTTGCACATATGCACTTGTGGTTTACTTGTAGGTGAAAGCGGGGCACAGCCTAACTCTTTTTGTTTGTCTTCACTGTCTCAGTTTGTGTAAATCCACTTGGGGTTCAGAGTATTTATTTTTTCCCACATTAATTTCTCACATGTTTATTACAGTTATGTGGTTTTGTTTCATTAATAAAGTGTATACTTTTTTCTTGAGTTACTCTGAAAGAATGGAAGTGACATGTGACAACATGCCCCAAAGGTGGGGTACATTGTAACATGCGAGGGGCCATTTTTTTATAATTAAAAAAAAAAAAAATTTAGTTTGACAACAAACACATATAAAAGCGTAGTTCTAATAGGGGCTCAATGTAACGCAGTGTTACAACACACCCCATTGGCGCGACTGGGATTTAAACCATGGCTTGTGTCTTCTGCTGGTTAGATCAGCATTAAAGAACTACCTGTTAAATAACAGATATAAGATTAAAATAATATCAGATTTGTCTAGCTTTAAATAAACACAAAAAAAATAGATGAAAAATAAACTTAAGTAAGAAATTTACGTTTGCTATGGTAAAATAAATGTTCAGTGATATCTTCCCAAAGATTTTTAATTTTGGCGCATTATTTTCTCTAAATAATGTTGAAATGGCAACTAGTAAATACACAAAGTTTCGTCATCCTGGCATGTGTGGAAAGCTTTAAACCATGTACGTTACAACTAACCCCGCGTTAGGTTGTGCCCTGTTCCTCCTTGCATGTCACAGAGTGAACATATATCATTCTCAAAACTTGAGTGCAAATGACATCACTGACCTGAGAGTACATACCATAGCACAAGTGCAAAACTAGTTGCTGCTAGGAATATGAAGCAAAAAACAGTGGGATGGAGGGGTGAATTATAGAAAGTCAAGGCAAGCCCTAAAAACTGCAAAAAATGCAATTGTGCATCAAATCTTAAAAAGTAACATAAAAAAAATAAAAAAATATTTTAAAGATCCATCATCAGAACTGTGTAATCTACTTTTCTCCTGAATCTATGCACTTTTTGTTTTTCACTATGGTGAACTTATGTACAACCATTCACAAAGACTAGACTAGTTGAGTTATACAACTTTTTGTCAGATGACATAAAAAATGTAACCAATTTTACTTGATATTTTGTTCACTCAGATCTATAACTGGGGTAACTCATTTTAGATGTCATCTGACCCTTAAGTTGTATAACTCAAGTAATTTTACCAGAACTTAGTGCTGAATTTGACACTGTAGATCATAACATTTCTTTGGACAAGCTTGATAAACTTGTGGATGTTTGTGTATCATATCTGTCAGATCACAACCATATTGTATTTAAATGAGCTATTTTACTTAACACATGGAAAGTGTGGTGTGCCACATACAGTAGATCAGTTTTGTTCTTTTGGTGTTCCCTGAACATTCTCTTTTTTAAATGATTATTACGAAACAATGCATTAGCTTCTTTTGTTGTTGAGGATACACTGCTCTGTATTCCAGACCATTTCAGTTTTTCTGTGGACTACATTCAATTCTAACAAAGGGTACTAGTCATTTGACCAGGAGTATATGTATACTATCCACGTACAATATCTGTATGGTTCAGCGAAAGTAGCTTGTCATTTGAAAAAATATTACCACAGGATGTATTACAAAAAAATACAGTAATTGATCATTATTTTTATTATTTGTTTTGCATGTATGAGAATGATTTGCATGTAGCCTATAATGATTTTCAAGACACAATATTTAGTGTTCTTGTGAAATTATTTTATTATTCGATACACTGGAATGCTAGTACCAGGAGTCCATGATACGCCTCATGCTCATGAATCTCATGCCACCCATATTGCTGAAGCTCCTGTACTCTCCAGGCCTGAAGTATAACATCTTGCCTCTGTAGTTGGGCTGGTCATACATGAGCCAGTGGCCGTCCATCACATGACAGGACTGGCAGTGAGACATGCGGTAACGGTCCATGATGTTGTCACAGTCATCCGTCATCTCGTGCATCTGACCCATGAAGTTCTCCCTCTCGTAGATCCTCATCCTGTAGGATCCGTTGTGCTGTAGTATATAAAATAAGTCATTATTTTCAAGTTTGTCAGACAGAATTAACATAAAATGTAAATGTCTATCAAGAATTAGTTCTGTCTCAAATCACCATTCTGATAGGATCCTCTCTTCCAAAAAAAAAAAAAAAATTCTAACCCCAAAACAGAATGAGATCTCTGCTTCATGTTTCTAAATAAACATAAATAAAATATTTCATTTATTACAAATACTCACCATGGGGATCATACGGCAGGACCTGATGCAGTTGCTCATTCCAAACATAGACATGTAATCAGCGTACTCGCCCCTTTTAAAGAAATACTGATTTCCCATGTAGTTGGGATTATCGTACATCATCCAGCATCCGCTCTCCACTCTGCAAGAGTGACAGCGCTCATGTAGGAGTGCATGTCAGCACAGTCGCCCATACAGTCGTAAGAGCGACCCTGGAAGTTCCTGTCCTCAAAAAAGGTGACCTAAAAATGAAAGTTAGTAATTTAGAGATTTAAAGTGAAATATTCCAAATGAAATGTATAAATCAAAATATGTGGAAATGGCAGCTGGAACAAGGTTTACCTTCATGGTTGCGCTGGCTGATCCTCAGTAGTTCCACAAAGGAGAAGCTGAAGCTGATTCTGCTTGTTGACTGACTGCTGTCACCTGTGCTTTTATACTAGACCAAGACTAAAGACTACACAGCACCTATTGTTAGTCAGTTCCTGACTGTGCAAGTTAGAATAGAGGCCATTCTAGTTAAAGCTTGGTATATAGATCTTAGTGTTCACATTTGTTAGGACAAATGATAATATTTCTCTGACATTTACATTAGTCAAAAAGAATGTGAATCTGTAAAACACTTATTCTGGTAATACTTTACAATAACGTTCAGGTTCTTTTTAAAGTTATGCTTTAGGTATCATGAACTAGAACAAATGTTATGATATTTAATCTATAGGTTAATGTTAATCTCTGCATATATTAATACATACATTTTAACTAAGTTGAATAAATCAAGTTGTATAAATTAATGTGTTATCAACAAACATTAACAATAGCTAATTAAATGAACAAAAGTGCTGTATATTCATAAATTGGCATTAATATAGGTAAGAGCTGAAAAAATAGTTTACCTCACATATTTTTCTTAACAATCTGAAGCTAATATAATCTGTAATGTTACCATAGCTCTTAAAATAAACATGTAAAGTGTTACTGAAATTAGGGCTGGGCCGTATATCTAGTTAGAAACAATATGGAATGAGGCAATACCATTTATATAGATATACATTGGATTGACACGAGCGCATCTGAAAAATTGCGGAGTACGCAGAGTGAGCTGATGCAGGGCCTGTCAGATGCTCTGAGAGATAGGCTACTTGTGCTAACAGACAGATCAATACTTGCGCTTTTTAATGCATTTGAAATGTGGTGCTTTCCTCAGTGCATAACTTACATTTTCATAAAAAATATACTTGTAGGTTTAAAATTCCACATATGGCACATTTATTGTCCAAAAACAAATATTTTGATGTATATTTAAGTTCGAATTACTGCGTTCATATTCTATTGCGCTCAGTCTCTTTTCCGTGCATGCATGCAGCGGCACTTATTTATTCACGGAAGCCTGAATTTTAGCGGAGATTCACTTGCAGAAGACTCTACATATAAGCAAAATCTACATATTTGCATGACTTTCTCACATTTACAGATGCAAAATGATCATTATAATGGGGTAATCAAATGTATGCTAATATGATTTTGTTTTTTGTTTTTTTTCATTTTTAGTATAGTGATTTATTAATTTTGTTTTAAGATTGAAATGTTACAATGTTAGAATGTAATGATATTTTAACCCCCTTTTTGCACAATATATACTGCATAGACTACATTACATTCACTGTATTTGTTTAGCCTTCAATATCAACATTGTTTTTAGGACTTCATTGGGCAGGATGTGAAATTAAATTAATTATTATTAAAATATGTATCGCCATTCAACCAAAAAATACGGAGATATGATTTTTTGGCCCAGCCCTAACTGCAATAGTGAGATCCAATGATTGTCACATTCTTTCTACTGAGATATGATTGAGTGAATTGTGATTGGTCTTCTGCTTGTGTGTACAGAAAATGTATGTTTGTGACCAATTTCTTTTCAGCTTTTGATTTAAATTCTAGCCAGAAATAAGTATTGAAGAAATGAAATATTCACTAAGTTATCTCCAAAGCTCTCTCTGTTGTAGATTAATATTAGATCATTATGCTGCCTCAGAAGACGGTATGAATCATTTAATACAGTGCAGTTGTTGTGTACTTGCAGTTATTTTTTATAAATACAATATAAAAACATGTATATAACTACAGCTGTAATTACATCTATAGTTAACTGTGGACTCTTCCTTTACACCTTAACACACCCTTAAACCTACCACGAAACTACCACTTTCCTGTGTCCCACCTCAATAGCAGCTAGTACAATGTAACTCAATTTTTTTTTATTAAAGTACATAGTACAGTAGTTAAAGAAGCCTAATATAAAGGGTGTCCCAGTTGTCAAATAATTTTTTTGCACATTTTAATGTTTGACACTCAATTCAATGTATTTCTTTTTACAATATATGTATTGTTTTAAGCAGTTTTACAAAGAACAGTCTTACTAGCATGCTAATTAACAAGTTAAAGGTTACAATATACTTTATACTTTTTAGTTATGAAATATAATGATGTGCTGAATCATATTTTATTCATTGTTTTAAGAAGATACATACATTTCCCATTAGCATTTACTTAAAGGAACATGCTAAGTTTTTGGGACTTTAGCTTATTCACCACATCCCCCAGAGTTAGTTAAATCAAGCATCTGCGTTAGTTCAGGCAGGCCACGTAATCAAGCTCTGCTATCAGCTGATTGGGAAAATTCCAACCCGCCCATATCAGCTGATCAGATTCTCATGCACTCAATTGGACTCTCTCAAACAGGGCGCCTTACTTAAGTGTAGCTTCAGTTTACTCTGCCTGCTTGCCTGCTTCTGCTGCACACTGCTTTGCAACCCACCTCCTCCCCAGTGCCTCCTTAAACTGTAGTTAACTTAATCAATGTCATTGTGTCAATAATGCATGCTCTGTTCTAAATGGGGGATTTATGATGCCCTCCTAGATTAAAAATTTGGGAGGTTGTCCCCAGAAGCTGCATGTTCAAGAAACCAATTTGAAATGATTCAAGCTTTGTGACATGGTGCATTATCCTGATGGAAGTAGCCATCAGAGGATGGGTACATGGTGGTCATAAAGGGATGGACATGGTCAGAAACAATGCTCAGGTAGGCCGTGGCATTTAAACAATGCCCAATTGGCATTAAGGGGCCTAAAGTGTGCCAAAAAAACATCCCCCACACCATTACACCACCACCAGCCTGCACAGTGGTAACAAGGCATGATGGAGCCATGATGTTTATGCCAAATTCTGATTCTACCATCTGAATTTCTCAACAGAAATCGAGACTCATCAGACCAGGCAACATTTTTCCAGTCTTCAACTGTCCAATTTTGGTGAGCTCGTGCAAATTGTAGTCTCTTTTTCCTATTTGTAGTGGAGATGAGTGGGACCCGGTGGGGTCTTCTGTTGTTGTAGCCCATCCGCCTCAAGGTTGTGCGTGTTGTGGCTTCACAAATGCTTTGCTGCATACCTCGGTTGTAACGAGTGGTTATTTCAGTCAAAGTTGCTCTTCTATCAGCTTGAATCAGTCAGCCCATTCTCCTCTGACCTCTAGCATCAACAAGGGATTTTCGCCCATAGGACTGCCGCATACTGGATGTTTTTCCCTTTTAACACCATTCTTTGTAAACCCTAGAAATGGTTGTGCGTGAAAATCCCAGTAACTGAGCAGACTGTGAAATACTCAGACCGGTCTTGACCAGGACCACACCCCTAAATGCATTGAAGCAACTGCCATGTGATTGGTTGATTAGATAATTGCATTAATGAGAAATTGAACAGGTGTTCTTAATAATCCTATAGGTGAGTGTATGTCCTCAATGTGTGATGTGATAGATTATGTTAATGTGAAAGCTTGTTAGTCACATTCTTAGAAAATTGAATGTAGCACGTTCAAACACAGAATTCATGAGTAACCGACGACTTTGTTCATTGTAAAGAAGTCACAGCATGAACAAGAAAATATTAAGCGAGAGTCTAAATTAATATAAGAAAATTAATATAAGAAAATAAGCGAGAGTCTTTTTTTTTTGAGAGTGCAAGCATGGCAGACTTTACTCAGTCATTTCTCGTTCATATTTAACTTGTTACAAAAAGAAAAATTATTTATAATTCTCCAAAAATGTGGTGTTTTTGTGGACTATTTATGTAATAGTGGCATGAATTATTTTCAAAACACAATGTGTAGTGTTTAGTGTAGAAATTATTTTATTAAAACTTTTGAACACTAGTACCAAGAGTCCATGATACGCCTCATGCTCATGAATCTCATGCCACCCATATTGCTGAAGCTCCTGTACTCTCCAGGCCTGAAGTACGACATCTTGCCTCTGTAGTTGGGCTGCTCATACATGAGCCAGTGGCCGTCCATCACATGACAGGACTGGCAGTGAGACATGCGGTAACGGTCCATGATGTTGTCACAGTCATCCATCATCTCGTGCATCTGACCCATGAAGTTCTCCCTCTCGTAGATCCTCATCCTGTAGGATCCCCTGTGCTGTAGTGAAAGAGAAGTCAGTTTAATTTCAGTTTAAATAAAGACAGATATATGAGCTTGAATTGAGCTCACCATGGGGATCATACGGCAGGACCTGATGCAGTTGCTCATTCCAAACATAGACATGTAATCAGCGTACTCGCCCCTCCTGAAGAAATACCCATTTCCCATGTAGTTGGGATGATCATACATCATCCAGCATCCGCTCTCCACTCTGCAAGAGTGACAGCGGCTCATGTAGGAGTGCATGTCAGCACAGTCGCCCATACAGTCGTAAGAGCGACCCTGGAAGTTCCTCTCCTCAAAAAAGGTGACCTGAAAATTCAAAGTTAATATTTTAGTGATTTTCATGAAAAAAAATAAACCAAATCATTTTGGAGTTAAATGTATGGAATGGGAGCTGGTATGAGGTTTACCTTCATGGTTGCGCTGGCTGATCCTCAGTAGTTCCACAAAGGAGAAGCTGAAGCTGATTCTGCTTGTTGACTGACTGCTGTCACCTGTGCTTTTATACAAGACCAAGACTAAAGACTACACAGCACCTATTGTTAGTCAGTTCCTGACTGTGCAAGTTGGAATAGAGGCCATTCTAGCTAAAGCTTGGTATGTAGTTCTTAGTACTCAGATTTATTAGGACTTTAACATTACTTTTAGTACTCTGTATAAGTATCATAATTACTGGTGCAAATTAGATATTATTTCTCAGCTAGATATTTCCCACTGTGTTATACTCCGGGGCAATAATTTAGCTAGGCTAAGCCTTTATTACACAACTTAAATGTCAACTAGCCAAATATATTGACCTATTGTGTAGTTTTATACACATATACACATTATTTTAAAATACAATACTTGTTAGCAGTTCTTAAGGATTAAATTAACTCTGACTCTGCCGTTGTGGGGGAACTTGCCTTTTTAGTAAGATTTCCTAATAGTGTGCATTTATTGTCCTATTGAATATTATACCATACCATACTTTGAACTTAAAATATATGGTAATTTGTACTTTTTCACTTCCAAAAATCATACATTTTACATTGGTTTACAGTAATGATACGTGTCCTGGAAAATCTATTATTATTATTTGTTTTACTGTTTGTTTCTGTATTTTAAGTCATACAGTGAGCCTTTACTAATTTCTGCCTTCAAGATGTTACTGAACAATCCTACCATAACAACTTAACAACAACTGTCTGTCTGCCATTTCTTTTGCTTTTAGCATTTACTCACTTCTAATGTAAGAATCAAGAGGATCTGTGTTTGGATCATTTTCATGAAATTGTATATATAAAATTATCATAAAACACAATAAATTGGTGTTGCCGAGTCATTCATATAAATTACACAAGGTACCCAGACATAATACAAGTATTTCCCTTGGATTCCCCTGTACTTGTCATTTTTATGAAACGAAGCAAAACTAGTCTTTGCAGACTATCAATATTATGCTTTGTTAACATTTTTGATTGCCTACAGGGAAATCTTTTTGAACGACATATAGCGTAGGAGTAGTAATAATAATAAAATTGTGTGTGTGTGTGTGTGTGTGTGTGTGTGTGTGTGTGTGTGTGTGTGTGTGTGTGTGTGTGTGTGTGTGTGTGTGTGTGTGTGTGTGTGTGTGTGTGTGTGTGTGTGTGTGTGTGTGTGTACTGGTTTTACCACATGTACATTATGAGGACTCAAGTGTTACCATACCAATTGTTTCCATTTTCTATGATGGGTAGGTTTAGGGTTAGGGAAAATAAAATTTTAATAGCTCACTATAAAAACCATTACACATGGAGAGTCCTTGTAAACCACTTATGCAAGTTTGTGTGTGTGGGGTCCAGGTACTCCCACATTATTGGGACAAGATTTCCTACAAAGATGGCAATATCCTTGTCCTTGTGGAGACATTGTTTGGTCCCCATGAGAAAAACAGCTTATAAATCATACTAAATAATGTTTTCTAAAAATGTAACAACTCTGAAAGCTTTCTGTGATGGGTAGCTTACAGAATATACAGTTTGTACAATATAAAAGTCATTGTCTATGGAATCTCCATATAAAACATGAAAACCTAATGTATGTGTGTGAGAGAGAGAGAGAGAGAGAGAGAGAGAGAGAGAGAGAGAGAGAGAGAGAGAGAGAGAGATTGTGTTGTGAGTACATTTATATAGGATCAGCAAAAGTTAGTAATCAAGCACTAGTTATCACTGATGAAGAATTTGTAGTAAATTAAGCAAACAAGGAAAGCGTTTTAATTATAATTATTTTATTTGTTATTGATTTATAGTTTTTTTTTAATTGCTCACACGCAATTTCTCAAACTATGGCTTCTTTTCTCTAAATTGTGAAAAATATAAAACACTACTATCTGCTAATTCAGTGTGCTTATGAATTCACAGTTGTTGTACAGTTAATAAACTACAGTTATTGTACTAAACTGACTTGAGCTAAATTTTGACACCATTGACCTGTTGAATTTGTTACTATTGTGAAGCTGCTTTAAAAACATATTGTAAAATCAATTGTATAAAGAGCTAAAGGTGAGTATATTTAAAGGTAAATGCTTATGTATATTATATGTACAAAATAAACAAAAAACAGGGGTGACATTCTTATTTGTTTCTCAAAACATTGAGTTTTGATTTCTAAGTGATCAATGTATGTATACAGTAAGTGTTTTCACACATGATCATTGAGTGTAATCAGGAAATGATTGTGGCATTGAAATGGCGGTGTTTTCTAAATTAAACACAAGATTCCCTTTTGAGTGATGTGTCTAATGTAGAAAAAAGTTTGTTTTACAAATGCAAACTGAGTGTAAAGCATATAATGTGGTTGCAGTTTTGCATTCTTGGTCTGAAGATTATAGTTATATGAGTGAATGGTTTCACTGAGTGGGCCTCAAGTACCACTTTTAGTGTATGAGCAATTAAAAAAACCTGTAAAATAATTAGATGAATGCAGGTCTTTTAAAGGTAAGGATACATGATAGCCTCATTAGATATCATGTTAGTCTTTCCTGAAACTCTTGTACTTTCTAGACCTGAAATATACTGCCCTTGTGAGGCTTAATAATTATGACAAAAAAGTATCCTTGAAAAGTGTATTAGCATTCAGCATGTAAATAGAACAGTTTTTTGTCTTCTTTTTTAAAGGTTTTTGTGAAATACAAATTTTCGTGACACAATGTTTACTTAGAAATTATTTTATTGAAACAACTCTATTAAATCTTTAGTACCAGGAGTCCATGATACGCCTCATGCTCATGAATCTCATGCCACCCATATTGCTGAAGCTCCTGTACTCTCCAGGCCTGAAGTATAACATCTTGCCTCTGTAGTTGGGCTGCTCATACATGAGCCAGTGGCCGTCCATCACATGACAGGACTGGCAGTGAGACATGCGGTAACGGTCCATGATGCTTTCACAGTCTTCCGTCATCTCGTGCATCTGACCCATGAAGTTCTCCCTCTCGTAGATCCTCATTCTGTAGGATCCCCTGTGCTGTAGTGGAAGAGAACTTTTTATTTTATTTCATTGTTGGCCCCAACTTAAGATCAAATTTAACCAAATCCATGGCAAGATTAAAAATAAATCTAAACCAACACCATGTTTCTGAATAATTCAATCATTAACTCTAAATTGAATATTCTTTTAAGACAGTTGTCCAGAGTGAATTGATTTAATCCAAACACATCAAAAATTTCATGGAGCTCACCATGGGGATCATACGGCAAGACCTGATGCAGTTGCTCATTCCAAACATAGACATGTAATCAGCGTACTCGCCCCTCCTGAAGAAATACTGATTTCCCATGTAGTTGGGATGATCATACATCATCCAGCATCCGCTCTCCACTCTGCAAGAGTGACAGCGGCTCATGTAGGAGGAGAAGTCACCACAGTCGCTCATGCACTCATAAGAGCGACCCTGGAAGTTCCTGTCCTCGTAGAAGATGACCTGAAAATGTCAAGTTATTGTTTTAGTGGTTTATAGTTGTATCTATGAATTTAAAGTAATGATACTTAGATTTAATATAAATTGTAGCTGGAATTAACTTAAATTACCTTGCCCATGATGGTTGCGATGGCTGATCCTCAGTAGTTCCACAAAGGAGAAGCTGAAGCTGATTCTGCTTGTTGACTGACTGCTGTCACCTGTGCTTTTATACAAGACCAAGGCTAAAGAGTACACCATGTCTATTGTCTGTAAATTCCTGACTGTGCAAGTTCAAATAGACTCTATTATAACTAAAGCTTATTATGTAGATCTTAAAACTCACATTTGTTAGGATTCTAGCATTTCTCATTTTTGCTGTAAAATTAAAGGTTTTTCAAACTCGCATTATGTTCTACTGCAAAATCAAAAGTAGTATTAAATATTAGTAAAACAAATGACCAAAGAGAACATTTCACTTAGCCAAATATTTGTTTTTACCAAATATCAGATTTTTATTCTTCTGTATGGTTTTGCATTCAGTGAAGTCAAGCTCTTCCATTTTGTTTACATTTTATTGTGAGCACTTTCAAAGCCTTTAAGTGGTCTTTTAAAGTGTATACATTTTAGTACTATATTTAAAGCATTTTTAATTACTGCAACTTCCCTCAGGTCACAAGGTTAACTACTTTGTTTTATAGAGCAGGGAATTTGCTGTTAGTGTCTTGTGTAGCCTTTTTTTTATTGCCATTTTGAAATTGTTATACATTTACATTTATGCATTTAGCAGACGCTTTTATCCAAAAGGACTTACAACTGAGGAGTACAGGAAGTGATCAGTCACGAAAAGGCGAAAAAATGCAAGAAGTGCCTTAAATACCAAGTTTTGGACATTACTCAGAGTAGCCTAAGCTAGAATAGGGAGGGAATAGAAGATATTTTTTAATTATTTTTTTTATGATAAGATTAAGTTCTCACGGAAGAGATGAGTTTTTTGCTGTCTTTTGAATGATGACCGTGATTCTGCCATCCGGATGGCGGCGGGAAGATCGTTCCACCAGCCGGGAACGGTGAATGAAAAAGCTCTGGAGAGGGATTTCATGCCTCTCTGTGATGGTACCATAAGCTTATGCTCCTTAGCTGAACGAAGGCTTCTGGTGGGGGTGTAGACTCGTAGGAGTGAGTCGAAGTATGCGGGTGCTGGGCATGTGGTGGATCCATAAGCAAGCATCAAAGCCTTGAACTTGATGTGGGTAGCCAGTGCAGAGAGATGAAGAGAGGTGTGACATGGGCCCTTTTGGGCTCGTTGAAGACAAGACATGCCGCGGCGTTCTTGATCATTTGAAGTGTTGGCACACGATGGAAGACCAGCCAGAAGCGCATTGCAGTAGTCAAGCCTAGAAATGACCAGGGCCTGGACGAGAAGCTGTGTTGCTCTGTAAGTAACGGTCTGTTCTTCCTGATGTTGTGCAGCGCAAACCTGCATGACCGAGCTGTCTTTGAAATGTGGTCTTTGAAGGACAGCTGGTTGTCAAGACAGCTTGAGATTCGTCCATCTACTGTGGGATCATCTGGTTGAAATGATAGGTAGAGTTGTGTTTCATCAGCATAGCAATGATATGAGAAGTCATGTGCCTGTATGATGGGTCCCAGTGATGTAGTGTAAATGGAGAGGAGAAGAGGTCCGAGCACTGAGCCCTGAGGAACCCCCGTGGTCAGTTGATGTGCTTTGCATACCTCCCCTCTCCAGGCAACCTTGAACCGTTTTGTTGATGAATTGATAGTTGATAGCGTTGTGTCAATTAGAGCAAAGATGATTTTTTGGAAGAACATGAGCTTGAGTAAATAATGATAAAATTATATATTTTATCTGTATAGGTTGCACAATTTGCTCAAACACCTTACATACTGTACATCATACATTTTAACTGAATTTGATAGCAAGGAGAGTAAAGAGAGCATTTGTGGGAAGGGTTGGCCCTATAGGTTATTGACATTCAATAAGTGTAAATTGAATGAAGGATGTTTCTGTGTGCCCAATGAGAAAATTAGATATCTGGTGTTGCATGAAAATGAGCAAATGGCCATAAATCAACTAAGCCAACTTGATTTCATTATTAAACAATCAAGTTGTGACATGATTCACAAATAAAATTAGCACTACAATTTTTATATATATTTTATATTATATTTTATATTATATTTTTATATATATATTTTTTTAAATGTTTTTGAGAGAATAAAACTATTCGCGGGACTCCCGCAAAATAGAAATATCTAAAAATAAAACATCTAGAAACAAATAAATTGTTATTCATCTATTGCACAAAAGCAATAAGAACAACTAAAACAAAATAAAAACGATTTACAGGCACAAGCATAGGCAGAATTTCTGTTTATAAATTGTTTTGGTGCATTGTGCAATGTAATGAATACGTGTTTATTTCTAGACCGTAACGGCCAATCAGATGCATTTAAGATAGAATCCACTCACCGCTCAAAACATCTGAGTTTTTGCGCAGTTCTGAATCCTGAATGCTGGCAAATCCTCTGATTTACAAAGGAAATGTAGACAAAATGGAAGATTCACGGCGCAGTCATTTTTATTGAGCTTTGTGAGCGCGATGAACTGAGATGTCAGATTTTGTTTTAATTATGAAGGGAGCGCACTTTGTGTGCATTCTGCCACGTCAAACCATGCAGGCTTGCTTTTACGTTAAATTACTTGAAATAGTGTCATGGACGTACAGAAAAATACTTTTCATACTTTTATGCAGACCGGAGCGGGACAAAAAATGAATGTTGCGGATGGGACCGGGAGAAGGTAACATCCGTCCCACGTAGGTCTCTATTTGGGAACACCACAGTAGAGCAGTGCTCACGCTGAATAGCACGAATTGTTGGCTACTACTGACTATTTGAACTGAGCTGTGTAACTTTTTATATATTAGGTTGACTTTTTTATTTTGATAATGAACTGACTGACTGCAATGTCAAGTTTGGAATATGTTTGTTTGCGCGCGAGGAGCCGGCACGAACAAGCAGAAACATAAATAAAATACTCCGTCATTTTGGTCATACAAATAATAAGAAAAGGACATCGTTCAAAATTGCATGTGCAATGTGTTTACTTACATTGTGCTATTGTAAAATAAAGAAAACAAGATGTGCTTTCTGTCGTCTGGGTTTCCATTCCGTGAACTTGTTCAAGGAGCACCGCGCCTCACACATAATAAACCAAGCTCAGCAGCAACTGTCACACATTTCTTTCTTTCTTCTGTTTAATCTGTTAATTATTTAAGTCAATTATATTTCACATATTTATACCTTTTATATAGGCCTATAGACTGATTTTATGAAAAATATTTATTTGTATTTTATTTATTCTTTTTTTAACTCCATTTTCCTTAAATTGTCCTGGTGACCCATTTTTTAATTACAGGGTTTGAAAACTATTGACATGGTTCCATCACAAATATTTTTTATTGAAACATTGGAACACTAATACCAGGAGTCCATGATACGCCTCATGCTCATGAATCTCATGCCACCCATATTGCTGAAGCTCCTGTACTCTCCAGGCCTGAAGTACCACATCTTGCCTCTCTACGCACTGTTCTTGAGCTAATCTGGAGGCCACACAAAGTTTGGAGGTCTGTAGCTATTGACTCTACAGAAAGTTGGTGACTTCTGCACACGGTGCGCTTCAACATGCGCTGACCCCGCTCTGTGATTTTAAGCGGCCAACCACTACTTGGCTGAGTATCTGTTGTTCCCAATTCTTTCCACTTTTTATAAAATACCACTAACAGTTGACCATAGAATATTTAGTAGTGAGTAAATTTCACAAATGCACTTATTGCATTCAAACATTGACAAACGTTTGTAGAAACGTCTGCATGCCTAGGTGCTTGATTTTATACACCTTTGGTCATGGAAGTGATTGGACCATCTGAATTCAATGATTTGGAGGGGTGTCCCAATACTTGTAGTGTATATATCAGCTTTATATCTGCCATCAGCCACCCTGATCTCTAAGATATCTGCATCAACCATCAAAATATTTAGGTTGACAACTATGGCTATCATCTAAATAGGTCCCCGCCAGTTTTTAAAAAAAAGTTGCCAGCCACCGCCAGGGTTTTTTTTTTTATACCATTTTCACAAAAATGTAATAGCCCAAAGAATAATTTAATGAATATCTGAGCATGCAATATATCAAAAGAACGTGCTGACCCTCTTCTTAAAAAAAAAAAAAATGTTTGTACAGCCCTATAGCTCGCCCTAGGTCCACATTTAATTCAGTAACATTAGATCGATTTGATTTATATGATGTTTAATGTTGATGATCACGTTATTTTTCATACCCATCTGTTTACACACGATCGCTTGTTTTACTCCTTCCTCACGTGTGTTTTGATCAGGAGATGCTGTACTCATTCAGAAGATGCGTAATAGCGTCCTGCACCCCCCAGCGTCTAACAGTGAAAACATGGAAACAAGGAAATGTCCGTGTTTGGCAGGGAAAGAGTTAAAAATCGATTTAAATGTATCATGCTTTTACTGTGCATTTGTAAGTGTGACTAGCTCAGATGTATTTTTTGTGTATTATTCTAGCAGATATAAGTGGAATTAATTTTCAAAGCACAATGTTTATTGACAAATATTTTTTATTGAAACATTGGAACACTAATACCAGGAGTCCATGATACGCCTCATGCTCATGAATCTCATGCCACCCATATTGCTGAAGCTCCTGTACTCTCCAGGCCTAAAGTACGACATCTTGCCTCTGTAGTTGGGCTGCTCATACATGAGCCAGTGGCCGTCCATCACATGACAGGACTGGCAGTGAGACATGCGGTAACGGTCCATGATGCTTTCACAGTCTTCCGTCATCTCATGCATCTGACCCATGAAGTTCTCCCTCTCGTAGATCCTCATCCTGTAGGATCCCCTGTACTGTTGTGGAAGTCAGTTTAGTTTAATTTTATTATTTGAGTAAAAACATAGATATATAAGCTTTAATTGAGCTCACCATGGGGATCATACGGCAGGACCTGATGCAGTTGCTCATTCCAAACATAGACATGTAATCAGCGTACTCGCCCCTTCTAAAGAAATACTGATTTCCCATGTAGTTGGGATTATCGTACATCATCCAGCATCCGCTCTCCACTCTGCAAGAGTGACAGCGGCTCAGGTAGGAGGAAAAGTCACCACAGTCGCCCATACAGTCGTAAGAGCGACCCTGGAAGTTCCTATCCTCGTAGAAAGTGACCTGAAATTCAGTGTTATTGTTTTAGTGGTTTAAAGTGAAATAAACCAAATCAAATAATTTGACTTAAATTGTGTAGCAATCTTTGCTGGCATGAAATTTACCTTGCCCATCATGGTTGCACTGGCTGATCCTCAGTAGTTCCACAAAGGAGAAGCTGAAGCTGATTCTGCTTGTTGACTGACTGCTGTCACCCGTACCTTTATACTAGACCAAGACTAAAGACTACACAGCACCTATTGTTAGTCAGTTCCTGACTGTGCAGGTTGGCATAGAGGCCATAACATACATGCTTTTGTAATGTTCCTGTCAATTGTTCTTCAGAATACCTTTGACTGTACCTATGTGGGAATAATTTGCTAGAATTTGTTTTTCAAGATATGAAAAGTGTGTTGAGTTTTTAACTTTTTTTTTTGCAGTAAGAATTTATTCTGATTAGAACGTATACAGGTCCTTCTCAAAAAATTAGCATATTGTGATAAAAGTTCATTATTTTCCATAATGTAATGATAAAATTAAAATGTCATATATTTTAGATTCATTGCACACCAACTGAAATATTTCAGGTCTTTTATTGTTTTAATACTGATGATTTTGGCATACAGCTCATGAAAACCCAAAATTCCTATCTCAAAAAATTTGCATATCCTGAAAAGGTTCTCTAAACGAGCTATTAACCTAATCATCTGAATCAACTAATTAACTCTAAACACCTGCAAAAGATTCCTGAGGCTTTTAAAAACTCCCAGCCTGGTTCATTACTCAAAACCACAATCATGGGTAAGACTGCCGACCTGACTGCTGTCCAGAAGGCCATCATTGACACCCTCAAGCGAGAGGGTAAGACACAGAAAGAAATTTCTGAATGAATAGGCTGTTCCCAGAGTGCTGTATCAAGGCACCTCAGTGGGAAGTCTGTGGGAAGGAAAAAGTGTGGCAAAAAACGCTGCACAACGAGAATAGGTGACCGGACCCTGAGGAAGATTGTGGAGAAGGACCAATTCCAGACCTTGGGGACCTGGAAGCAGTGGACTGAGTCTGGAGTAGAAACATCCAGAGCCACCGTGCACTGGCTTGTGCAGGAAATGGGCTACAGGTGCATTCCCAGGTCAAGCCACTTTGAACCAGAAACAGCAGCAGAAGCGCCTGACCTGGGCTACAGAGAAGCAGCACTGGACTGTCGCTCAAATTTTGCATGACATTCGGAAACCAAGGTGCCAGAGTCTGTAGGAAGACTGGGGAGAAGGAAATGCCAAAATGCCTGAAGTCCAGTGTCAAGTACCCACAGTTAGTGATGGTCTGGGTTGCCATGTCAGCTGCTGGTGTTGGTCCACTGTGTTTTATCAAGGGCAGGGTCAATGCAGCTAGCTATCAGGAGATTTTGGAGCACTTCATGCTTCCATCTGCTGAAAAGCTTTATGGAGATGAAGATTTCGTTTATCAGCATGACCTGGCACCTGCTCACAGTGCCAAAACCACTGGTAAATGGTTTACTGACCATGGTATTACTGTGCTCAATTGGCCTGCCAACTCTCCTGACCTGAACCCCATAGAGAATCTGTGGGATATTGTGAAGAGAAAGTTGAGAAATGCAAGACCCAACACTCTGGATGAGCTTAAGGCCGCTATCGAAGCATCCTGGGCCTCCATAACACCTCAGCAGTGCCACAGGCTGATTGCCTCCATGCCACGCCGCATTGAAGCAGTCATTTCTGCAAAAGGATTCCCGACCAAGTATTGAGTGCATAATTGAACATAATTATTTGAAGGTTGACTTTTTTTGTATTAAAAACACTTTTCTTTTATTGGTCGGATAAAATATGCTAATTTTTTTAGATCGGTTTTCATGAGCTGTATGCCAAAATCATCAGTATTAAAACAATAAAAGACCTGAAATATTTCAGTTGGTGTGCAATGAATTTAAAATATATGAAATTTTAATTTTATCATTACATTATGGAAAATAATGAACTTTTATCACAATATGCTAATTTTTTGAGAAGGACCTGTAAATTATCCATAGCAGATCTATACAGGTGGAGCATGGTGAGGTAGAGGATTTCAGAGTAACTCTGAAAGTGTGCTGCAAACTGCTATAGTGAATGTTAACCATCTTTTTAAATGTTGAGCAGCAAGCTCATTGGCTGCAGATGCGACATGAACCAATCAACCAATCAATGAACCAAGGGCTTAGGCAGTTAATGATGTATATTAACGTTAAGGACGTTAATTAATATATATATATATATATATATATATATATATATATATATATATATATATATATATATATATATATATATATATATATATATATATATATATATATATAATATATATATTTTTCTTTTTTTTTCTTTTCTTTTTAAAACTCTTATGCTCACCACCAAAAACAAAGAACAGCAATATTGTGAAATTATTACTTTATGAATATATTTTAAAATGCCATTTCTTGTCATTTGATCCTTCAGAAATCAATATAATATGCTGATTTGCTGCTCAACAAACATTTCTTATTATCTACGGTACAAAACAGGTGTGCTGCTTAATATGTTTGTGTAAACCATTTTAACAGTGTAAAATGTTTTGAAAAAACTTAAAAAAACATTGTTATTTTGAGTCTTCCACATGCATCTTACAGTTTCAGTGTTAAATAATAGTTGTTCAATCAGCTATAAAACTATATATATATATATATATATATATATATATATATATATATATATATATATATATATATATATATATATATATATATATATATATATATATATATATAAAATTGACTAATTTATTACTGTTTATTATTGTTGCGTCCTGGCATCCTTGAATATGACCCAAAATAAACCTGGAAAAAAAAAACCCTTAATAATTAATTGAATAGTAAAGAAATACAGTCAAGTCAAGGATGAATTTAGATCATTTTTATTGAAACAATGGAACACTAATAACAGGAGTCCATGATACGCCTCATGCTCATGAATCTCATGCCACCCATATTGCTGAAGCTCCTGTACTCTCCAGGCCTGAAGTACCACATTCTGCCTCTGTAGTGGGGCTGCTCATACATGAGCCAGTGGCCGTCCATCACATGACAGGACTGGCAGTGAGACATGTGGTAACGGTCCATGATGCTATCACAGTCATCCATCATCTCATACATCTGACCCATGAAGTTCTCCCTCTCGTAGATCCTCATTCTGTAGGATCCCCTGTGCTGTAGTGGAAGAGAAGTCAGTGATATTTGAGTTTTAGTTTTAGTAGAACTTCTGAGTTTAAATGTACATTGTTCTCTCTCATAGACTATTAAAGTTATGAAAACATCTAGCAAATATATCCAGATGTTCATGGAGCTCACCATGGGGATCATACGGCAAGATCTGATGCAGTCGCTCATGCCAAACATAGACATGTAATCAGCGTACTCGCCCCTCCTGAAGAAATACTGATTTCCCATGTAGTTGGGACGATCATACATCATGAAGCAGCCACTCTCCACTCTACAAGAGTGACAGCGGCTCATGTAAGAGGACATGTCAGCACAGTCTCCAGTGCACTCATAAGTGCGACCCTGGAAGTTCCTTTCCTCGTAGAAGATGACCTGCAAACACAAAGTTGGTATTTTAATCATTTAAACTGTTAAATATAAAAAAGTTGCATTTATGCCTCCGCTGTAATTTGATTAGACGACATGCATTACATAATGTATCTTATTTAAAATTACAATTTGTGTATTGTTTTTATTTTCTGCTTTTTGTTGTTGTAACTTTAGATTGCATAACTTACTCTGCCCATGGTCACAGTTTTGCTAGTTGCTCCTCAGGACTGAGTGGTTGTGCCAGCTACACTGACAGTCTGTTTGAAGTGCTCACTTTTATACCAAAGAATATGTGCCCTGCATTGTGGGTAAGCTCCTGACCCAGCAAAAATACATAGAGGCCTACCATGCAAAGTGAGATCCACAGGGATATTTGTCAGCATTGATTGTACAGTTTTGAGTGTGGCACACAGTTTCTTTTTTTACATTGTGCAACGAATAGAAAAAAATTTACTGCATACAAATTATGCATATAAAAAAATAGCATTTTTACAAAATATTGTTCAATGGTAAAGCAAGATGATTATGAATATGATTTTGATCATTTTATTATCTCTCTCTCTCTCTCTCTATATATATATATATATTTTGTGTGTGTGTGTACAGTTGAAATCAAAATTCTTCAACCCCTGAGACGGGAATCATTTACAAATGCAGGCTTTTCTAAAGATATTTTTCTAAAGATAAAAAAATTATATATATGAATATATTTTAAAATGCCATTTCTTGTCATTTGATCCTTCAGAAATCAATATAATATGCTGATTTGCTGCTCAACAAACATTTCTTATTATCTACGGTACAAAACAGGTGTGCTGCTTAATATGTTTGTGTAAACCATTTTAACAGTGTAAAATGTTTTGAAAAACTTAAAAAAACATTGTTATTTTGAGTCTTCCACATGCATCTTACAGTTTCAGTGTTAAATAATAGTTGTTCAATCAGCTATAAAACTATATATATATATATATATATATATATATATATATATATATATATATATAAATATATATATATATATATATATATATATATATATATATATATATATATATATATATATATATATATATATATATATATATATATAAAATTGACTAATTTATTACTGTTTATTATTGTTGCGTCCTGGCATCCTTGAATATGACCCAAAATAAACCTGGAAAAAAAACCCTTAATAATTAATTGAATAGTAAAGAAATACAGTCAAGTCAAGGATGAATTTAGATCATTTTTATTGAAACAATGGAACACTAATAACAGGAGTCCATGATACGCCTCATGCTCATGAATCTCATGCCACCCATATTGCTGAAGCTCCTGTACTCTCAGGCCTGAAGTACCACATTCTGCCTCTGTAGTGGGGCTGCTCATACATGAGCCAGTGGCCGTCCATCACATGACAGGACTGGCAGTGAGACATGTGGTAACGGTCCATGATGCTATCACAGTCATCCATCATCTCATACATCTGACCCATGAAGTTCTCCCTCTCGTAGATCCTCATTCTGTAGGATCCCCTGTGCTGTAGTGGAAGAGAAGTCAGTGATATTTGAGTTTTAGTTTTATATATATATATATATATATATATATATATATATATATATATATATATATATATATATATATATATATATATATATATATATCCAGATGTTCATGGATATATATATATATATATATATATATATATATATATATATAATAGACATGTAATATAGCTACACTGACAGTCTGTTTGAAGTGCTGCTTCAATGGTAAAGCAAGATGATTATGAATATGATTTTGATCATTTTATTCTCTCTCTCTCTCTCTCTATATATATATATATATTTTGTGTGTGTGTGTACAGTTGAAATCAAAATTCTTCAACCCCTGAGACGGAATCATTTACAAATGCAGGCTTTTCTAAAGATATGTTTTAAGTCACTTATATGGTATGGTACAAAATTGTGTTAAGACACAATTAATCCTTTGGAATTAGCTTGTGCTGTTACACATACATATATTAAGCCGATGCATGTGCTAAAGTTGAGTAGCAAATAAGGCCAAGTTAAAAGAGCTCTCACAAAAACTATAGAGAACCCTCAATTTATTGCCAAAGTGAGGAATGGGCCAAGATTGTACTAGAGAGGTGGTAAAAGCTTCTAAGCAATTACAGGCAGCATTTATTGGAGTATATTAAGAGTAAAAGATTATTTTGGAATCAAATATCCAGATGCTCTTCAACCGCTCAGGCAAATGCAAGTAATGCAGGGTATACTTAATCCCTGTTTAGTTAGTTAAAGCTGTGAACCCCTTTGTTAAAAAAAGAGCTTGCAGTTGTAACTAATGTTTCTCCCAGGTGTTAAACTTTTTTTCTATAGCTTTATTCCTCTGTTCTGAAGCCGGGGTTTTTTTCAGTCACTTTCACTTTCCATTTAGTTAATAAAAATAATACATGTTTGGTTCTGACTCCCTGTCTGTAAATAAATTGTCACTTAAATGATCGATTTGTTATGCACTCTAAGCGCTGTAAATGCTAAGGAAGAATAATTTTTCTGTGGCCATGAAAAATACCCTTCTCTTAGAATTAATTAATAATACTGAGTGTTCACATGATGAACTTATTATTGATTGTAATGTTAATACAGCTACTTCAAGTTCTCCTTAACTGATTTAAATATTCATAATTAATGATAATGAGTTATGAATAATGATTAATATTTACCCTTTGAGCTAACTCGCTACATCTTCTTCCTCTCTGACTTTGCACAGAGTCTGAGCAATCAGGCTCACTGGGGGAAATGCTCCCTGTGTGCCAGTTTGTCTGTGCTGAGGGGGGCCTCGGTCAGAGAGTACCACAGTGGACAGTGGAAGGATTCCTGGGAAGTAGGAATGTCTACCTGTGCTTTGCCGAATTTACTACATTTCAGTTGAGTCCCCACTCTCCACAGAGCGTAACTTTAGCGATTGGCAATTGAAGACTCTTGGAATGTAAGTGCTGTGCCGTGACTTCAGTCACTGGTGATTCCAGAGGATTCCAGAGGAGGACATGCGTAGGGAGCGGATGCAGCCCTGGCAATTTATATACACCACTGTCAATGTGCTGTCTGTCCAGACAACATGTGCTAGCCCTGAGTCAATGGTCGAAACCTCCTCAGAGCTAGTAGCACTGCCAACAACTCGAGGCAATTAATGTGCCAGGTCAGCCGGGGCCCTGTCCAGGGACCTGAGGCTGTGTGCCCGTTGCATACAGCGCCCCAGCCAGAAACGGAGGCATCTGTTGTGACAACAGCATGCCTGGACACTTGTTTTAGGGGAACTCCCCACGTAGAAATGCAAGGACTGAATAAATGGCGACAGATCGGTGTGACGGCCAAGCGATGTGTGCCGCGGCGCTATGAAGCCATATGCCCTAGGAGCCTATAAGTGGAACTGCTGTTTTGTGCTTGAACAGACTCAAGCAGTTCAGCACTGACTGTGCACAGTCTTGAGAAAAATATGCTATCATAGCAATCGAGTCCAACTCCCCTCGCAGTGAGAGCATGATACATGACACATAGCATCCAGAAGGATATGGTTGGAACAGCATCTTTAAAAAAGACGCAATCCACTGTGCAGCAGTTTTAGAAGAATTTGCTCTTTCATGTAGAAAATTCATCTCAAAAGGGAAATATGTATACTTATGACAAATTATAGGGTAAACGTACCTATTAAGCTCAAGTACCCATTAAACACACTACTATCTATGAGCTCAGATTATAAAAAGAAAATATTATCAGAAAAGAATTTATCATCCTACTTGTCTTAATAAATTGATGTGTTATCAGACTAATCAGACCATTGTACACTGAGATATGGGTATCCATGTTTTCACACTGTTTGGCGGCCATTTTGAAAGCTGTCTGAACTTTCACCAGAAGAGGAGCCCTTTTAATGTGCATTTTTTAAATGTTTAAGCCTTTATTTTTGATAATTATAACTTCTTACAGCAAAATGAAGAGATTCATATTTAGACTGTTGCAAATTATAACCTGGAACTTGGGAAATAATTACAGTTAGATCCAAAAGAAAGTTTTAGCAAAACATAGCGCAGATACTACAGATCATTGTTAGCTTACTAGCTGTATAAGACTGTGTGCGACACTAAATATTACACTATATACACTATAATGTCTAGACCTTCAACCCATTAGTTGCCATAGAAGTGCATTATGTGGAGGAAAATCCTGGAAAGTTTTCCTCAACAAAAAAAAAGCATAATTTATTTTCGACTGAAGAAGGAAAGACATGACCATCTTGGATGAGATGGGGGTGAGTAAAATATCAGGACATTTTCATTTTGAAGTGAACTAATCCTTTAAAGCAATAATTACAAGTTGTCACATAATGATTACAATATATGGAAAATTTTGCAGTTGTGTAAATTGATTCAGAGTTGGCGTAAACTGAAGTCCTCACAAAGGTTGGCGTCATCTCTTCACCGGTGTTGTTCAAAATCTGGAGCTGGCGTACTCTCTAGTTACCTCAGGATTGGCATACCAAGGTAGAAGCAGAAAAGCAAATGGAAAATAATTAGCGTAGCTGCAGTTCATAAAATTTTTTAAGCAAAAAACATTCGACTGATGTTGGATATTATCAATACAAATAACTAATAGGCAGTACCTGCTGATAACAGAGTAATGAACTGAATTAATTATTGGGGTGATGACATGATAAACAAAATTTGTTGACAACATCTTTTTGGCATATAAGAGGTCTTTGTAGCATTAAAACTTCCTGCAAGTTTCATAGTTTAAGACATCCTCCCCATTATAAATGAAGCATTTATTTATTAAAGTTCCAAAGTTCCAAATTAAAGTTCCAAATACAGCTCATTGTGGATCCAATGGGCAAGGTGACGTCACCTAGCACGAGTCTTTTGCATATGACCACCTCTAGCGCAAGACAAGGAATTGCATCGCTGTCACGCCTCGTCCGTTTAATTGTAGCAAATGGGTCTGAAAAAGTAGTGTGTTTGCAATAAGATTGCGATGCCATGCCGATGTGCCGTTCCAGGCTGTGGAAAAACATTATCTTTGCATAAGCTGCCGAATGATCCCAATGTCAGGCTTTACAGACAGACTTTTACAATATGGATTCGACAGCATTGCCACAAACATATAAGTAACAGTGTTCATTCTAAAGCCTGATCTGTGATCAGGGATTTCTGATGTGTAATTATTCATGGTCAGGCAGATTTTCTTTGTCTCAAAATCATTTAATAATGTTTATGCATCAGTAAATCAACCCAGTGACTAAACATAATTTCACATCACTTTGTTTCTCTTAGTAGCATGAAAATAATCTATCATTTATTTCAATTGTGATTAAACTACAGAAAGCGATCAAAGAACACTCCCTTTATAATGGCTGAAGCTGTCAATCACACCGCGCTGTTTTTCTGGACACTTGCCAAAACTGCTGTTAAAATTAATGTTACACTGCAAAGCAACAAAGCTCTTATATTGATAATGTGTTTGCTGTTAGTTGTGGTAAAAGCATTTTGTTTAGTTTTGTTTTGCATTTTATTTAAAAGTTTAATCTATCAACTAGTTCAGCTTGTGGAAAAACACATGGGACTGCCAGCTGCGTTTGAATGAAATGAGGGTGAGTGTAATATGATAGACATGAAAGAAGGGCCGGCCACATACCCGGATAAGTGGCCATTATACAGTACTGCTATTGACAACTGTCATTATCTGTGTATTGCCATGTTCCTTATTAATTTATAATTATTTTATTATTATAACTTAATTTAAAATATACTTATAATGAGTATTATTTCTACATTTTTATTTCTAAATATTACATTTTTCAAACGTTAAGACCTTCTCTATCAGACTACACAGGCCACGTACACACGTTTTACATTAGACAGATTTAAAGTCTCTTTATTGAAAAAAAAATATTTTAAACCATTTATAAATATTTATCTATATTTTATTTTACTCTCTCTGGCAGAGAGATCTGTACCCAGGTAATGTTCATTCAGTAGCTGATAGTCAGCTGATAGTACAGTGTGTTAATGTACATATATGTACATTCCGCAAAAGCAATGAATCTTATTATCACAATAGATAAGTAACAAAATGTAATGTAACGATTTAGATGCATGTAAATCAACATTTGGCTGCAAAGCTTTCACCAACAAAAGCTGGTTTTATCATACATTTTGTGCAAAAACATAACATGGAGTAAGTGATCTTTGACATAATAAATCCAAGGCACTTTTAAATTTTAATGTCACAGCATTTCTTGTTGGAAAACTATATGGAAATCATTTGTTTTCTTTCATCACCTGAAGCAAGTGTAATTTCCTTTAACAGGACTCCATGATGCGTCTGACGGAACCAATTTTCACTGTGCCTAGACCCATGTTATTAAAGCTGCTGTACTCCCCTGGCCTGATGTATATCATTCTGCCTTCAAAATTGGGCTGTTCATACAGCAGCCAGTGGCCATGTGTGACGTTGCAGGACTGGCAGTCAGACATGTGAAAGCGTTCCTTGATTGACTCACAATCATCCATCAGCTCATACTTTTGTCCGACAAAGTTCTCCCTTTCAAAGATTCTCATTCTAAACGTTCCTTTATGCTGGAATAACAAAATTATTATTATGTCTTATTTAGTAATTCAATTAATAACATCAATTTACGTCAAAATAAAAATAAAAAATCACTGTCTATAATTACCATAGGGATCATTCTGCAAGATCTGATGCAGTCGCTCGTGCTCATACCCATGATCCGCTGGTTATCAGGATACTCTCCTCTTCTCACCAGCATTTGGTGGCCCATAAAGTTAGAGCGTTCATAGACCATGAAGCAGCCACTTTCCACCCTACAGGAGCTGCATCTGCTCAGGTATGAGGTCACGTCAGGGCAGTCACCACTGATCTCATGGTTACGACCATGGAAGCTTCTGTCCTCATAGAATATTATCTGGAAAATATAGCAACAAAAAAGCATGCTTACAACAGAATGTTACTCTTTGTTCTTTACTTTGTAAATCCATTTGAAAGTACGTTCTTGTATTCATCTATTAACAGCTGACATTGTAAAATCAATGTAGATCTTATTTTGGATCTGATCTGGTCTTAGTATTAAACACATTCAAAACAATCAATAACATTTGTCTTCAACATAGAAAGCTCATACCTTTACCATGATTTTGCATTTGTTTCAGTGGTGTCAGTGTTTTACTGTGTTGCTTTTATACTTAACTTGATTGCTTAAAATCTATAGACTATTGTTTGAACTTCTTACTCAGCAATCCTTTTTTTAAAACCAGTCTACAAGTAGTTACCAGAACTGTTTGCTCCGGTAATAGCTGTGGCTTTTCTGGTTGTAGGTAAACAGCTGACCCGCTGTTGTCTCAGTCAAAGAGAAATTTTGGAAATTTGGAAATACTTATGTTGTCACATACTGTTTTTTGCCTACTATATAGTAGATAAGTATGCTATTTCGGATGCAGCTAGAGAGTGAGGGTGCATCCTGTCACCATTTACTGCCCTGTCAATCATGTCAGTCACAGTTAAAATCCACCACATTCAATTCAATTTAATTTCCTACCATTTCGAAAAAGAAATATAGTTGCATGTTGCTAGTCATGAGTTTTTAATGCGGAAAACTTTCCTCATGTGTTTACAATTTGCATGCTGATGCATTTAAATATGAATGACCAAACCTATTTTTACAAGGCTTCACAAATCTGTTGCAGATGAAATAAAAAGGGGATAACATTGATTAAATATATTTTTGTCAGGTTAGCTACTGATTATTATTTATTCAAACCCCTTTATCGAAACCTCTCTACCTAACTGTCGGACTTGCACGTCTGCCAACAGACACTCAACTTTATTTGTGTTTGTAGTTCTGAGTCCTCGTCCAACGCGCAGTGGGTTATGGGCAATATTAGCCATTAGAATTCTTACCGGATTAGTAGTGTATTCCAAATATTACGATTTGGAACACAGTCATTCTAATTTTGAATACTACTTAGGACGGATTGTATGAGAATTAGGACCCAGTGATAGATGGTCTCCCAATATTATCCCCATTTCTCCCAATATTGGGGAATACGAGGGTCCGCTGGCATTGGAGAAAGCGTAATTTGGATTAACTGGCCTTGATAATCAATCACATTACAGCCTTAATCAATCACATACAGATATCTTTGAATTTTGTTCAGAGTTCAGAGTGCCTCATTACTAAATCATACATGTGGCACAATTGTCTGTGACTCATATAAAACAGCATTTTTTGCCTTATATGCCTATATGTCTATTTTTTGTGTTATATTTTGGGGCTTTTTAGGTTTATTGGACTAGGCAGTAGGATAAGGAGGAGGAAAACAGAATCAGGAAAAGACTTCAATCCAAAACTCAATCTCGAGTCGCCTGAGGCACAGATCTGCCATATGTCAGAGTGCTGTCAACAAGGCTATGCCTCTGATGCCCATCTGCATTTTAGTAATAGAACACAATCAGAATGGCTGTAATGTTACAGCATTAGTTATGCAAGAACATAGCTATTAATATATACATTTTTATAATTTGTATTTTTCTATTGGTTTGTATATTGGTGGTATGTACTGTTAAAAAGATAAGCTGGGAAAATAGGCCAAAACAACAGACAACAAAACAAATTGTGCATTGTGAGAACTTTATTGTTTATACTTATATTATCATTTATGTTTTGGGACTGTGAATTTAACACAAATCCATGATTCTTCTAACAGAGCTGAATCTGACATTGCTGTATCCCATATCCCTGAAGCTCCTGTACTCTCCGGGCCTAAAGTAGATCATCCTGCCTCTGTAGTGGGGCTGCTCATACATGAGCCAGTGGCCGTCCATCACATGACAGGACTGGCAGTCGGACATGCGGTAACGGTCCATGAAGGAATCACAGTCATCTGTCAGCTCGTACATCTGTCCTCCGAAGTTCTCCCTCTCATATATCTTCATTCTGTAGGATCCCCTGTACTGTAAATTGAAAAGAAATCTATTAATTCAGTCTGGTTTAGTACATTTATGATTCAGCACACTCTGATTCAAATGCACTGAATCATATAACTTAATCCATGCTGAAAAATCCAGCATTGCTTTTCACCAGCATAAGTTTGCATTTTGGGACCGGCATGTAATGCTGGTCAAGGCAAGCTCACAACTGCATGACTTTTGGTTGGATTTTGCTGGTGCAGACAGATTTTCAGAGTCTGCGACAAAACTTCCAGATCGCAGCCAAATGTGGCTGATGATCATTAAGTAGAGAGCAGGTCAGCGATGTGATTTGAGCCCGTCTTGAGCAATCACAAACACTGATATATTTCCAAACCGGTTTAATATTATTGCCACATGATCTTGTAGTGTGTGCAATGCAATGATAAGGTGGAACTAATCCAGCCAATCACAGTGCAGATGGTATAAACGATTAAATCACATAATCGCTTGCATGAATTTCTCCTGAGAATTTACATGATTTTCGCTGTTGGTACAGACTGCCTCTTAACCAACTGTATTGTAGTTCACTGCTCGCTGCTATGACGACAATGACAGATTACAAGAAACCTGTGTAGTGTGAGCACCACAGCAATCTTAGTCTTACAGTCCTATAATGTGAGCTTTCCCTTATTGGTTTTCTGGATGCTGGGAAGCAGAATTGCTGATGGAACAGCTACACCAGCACAGTTTTGCTTGAGAACAGCATGACTATGCTGGTCCACCAGCTATAACCAGCCTGAACCAACATATAATTATTGCTGGATTTTTCAGCAGGGATGAATATTATCATTTTTGTTTTATTTTTATGTTACCTGAGGAACCATGCGACAGGACCTGATGCCATCACTCATTCCCATGCGCATGTAATCAGCATACTCGCCCCTCCTCATAAAGAACTGGTTTCCCATGAAGTTAGGACGGTCATAGACCACAAAGCAGCCGCTCTCCACTCTGCAGGAGTTGCAGCGGCTGAGGTAGGTAGACATGTCAGAGCAGTCACTGCTGCACTCATAGGAGCGACCCTGGAAGTTCCTGTCCTCGTAGAAGATAACCTACCAAGAAAAGTGTGAATATTTATGTATAAGTTGATGGACTATGTAACATTCAAAACTTTTTTTTTTTTTGCATTACACACCAGGTATGAGTATTTAGAGATCGTGTATGCAGCAAATGTAAATGTGCAATAAAAAGACCTAAAACATATTTATGAATTTGACAATTTCCACATAAAATTTTATATTTGAATTTAATCATATTATAGAGATTATTGCTGTTTTTGACAGCTATACCCAATACATACCTTGCCCATGTTTGCTATTCTTCGTGGGATTCTGTCCAGTTGCTGTCTGTCTGACTGCTGCCTTTTATACTTTATAGCCTGATAATGGTTTTTGTTATTCAAATACTCTGGAACCTGATGATCAAGCAGGTCTGTGATTTCTGTTAATTTAAATTGTGCAATCACAGCCTACATGAAACAAACAGAATGAAAGACAAACAGAAAGAGAGAGCGAGAGAGAGAGAGAGAGAACGCGAGAGAGGGGAGAGGGAGAGAGAGAGAGAGAGAGAGAGAGAGAGAGAGAGAGAGAGAGAGAGAGAAAGAGAGAGAAAACATGAGTGAAAGAGCAAGAGAAATCTGGTCAGGCAAGAGTTACCAAGTCTGACGATTTCCTTAAAGTACCTAACATTTCTCAAGTACTTAAATACTTATGTTAGTTAATCTTTTTCAGACTGACCAAATAACCAATATTTAATCTAGAAATGTGTTTGCTATAAAACCTCATAATGCCATTGTTGTGTTGGAAGTCATAATGAAAATGGTCTGTTTTTTTCAATATTTTTTTAGAAAATTATAGAAAGCTGTAAGAGAAAAGTCATTTCTAACATTAAATCTTTGTAGGAGCCGAAATCCCAGAGTCTAAGATGGTGCAGAAATTCATGTAGAAGATTAAGAAGGAGAAGAAGGCATTTATCTTTAGATCTAGGTCAGTGGTTTTCAAACCTGTCCTGGAGGACCACCAGCCCTGCACATTTTGTGTGTCTCCCTCATCTATCACACCTGATTCAACTCATCAGCTCATTACTAGAGACTGCAAGACCTGAAATGGGTGTGTCTGATATAGGGAGACATACAAAATGTGCAGGGCTGGTGGTCCTCCAGGACAGGTTTGAAAACCACTGATCTAGGTGAAGTCTTCTGAAGACCATGAAGGAGGAGGTGAATGGAGGAATGATTTAAAAGGCTAGGTGTATGTGGATCCCTACAGCGAAGATGAACCTGAATGCCTGCTATTGATGCTTTAATTGAATGAGGATGAAGCTTGTGAGATTCAAAACAGTAGACTATGTATGCGCATACAATGTCTACATTTATTGGGGAAGGCAAATAATCAAAAGCAGTACAGAAAAGAGTTAAGTAACACCAGGCTGAATCAAAGGCTTTTAAGGTAGATTAGGCCATTCCCGACCTCATTTAAAAAACTGCTGAATAAGAATCCATATAAGAAGAACGTTTATTTAATCTATAACTGCTAGATGGTAAGGAGGGCAGAACACACTGAAGGGAAGCGCATCTGGGCAGAGCGCATGGAATTCTTAAATATAAAACGGGAAAGCGCGTCAGCTTTGTCATTATTAAGAATATAACTAAGAATACGAGTATATGTGCAGCTTTGAGGATAAAATTATTGATGACACTACACCAGGTAATAATACATTTAAATTAATAACTAATAAAATAGTTAATGAATGGTACATCTGAGCAGCCTTTATTAGTTATACTGGCAGCGGCTTGATTGTTGATTTTTTTTTCACTGCCATTGTTCCCCCCAAAGCAAGCAGGCTAAGAAGATAGAGAGGATCTCGAATAAGGCGGATGATTTTATTCCGTTCAGTAGATTAAGAATTTCTGAGGACCATGAGTCAGAGAACCACATATTTCCGTAAATGCCTCCGAACCCAATAGAGGGAGCGGCGTCAGTGAATATATTGAGAGAAGTTTCAAAAGAATCGTTGTAGAAAAAAGAGGTGCCATTCCAATCTTGTAAAAGAATACGCCAAAAATATAAATCAGAGAGACAGCCTTGATCTAAAGAAATAATATCTTGTAGATTAGATACGGTTTTTGACTGTTCTAGAAGTCTAGACATGAAAGCGTGACCCTGAGGAATGATGCGCATAGGAAAATTGAGGTGTCCTAAGGGAGATAACAGTTCTCGTTTGGAGATAGTAGATTGAAACGAGGACATAATTTGCCTAATGTAATCCAGTTTTTCAGCCTGGAGAGACGCTTCCATAGCTCTGCTATCTAAAATTGTACCTAGGAATTCGAGAGTTGGAAGGGCCACCAGTTTTCTCTTCTGAAAGAAAAAAGATCTTTTAGTTTAGAAATACACCGATCGGGGGTGAGTTGGGAAAATGCCACATTGCTGCAGTAATTCAGGCAAAATGAGCCACAACTAAGTTTTGAGTGCTGTACATGCTCATTCTTGTCATGTTCATACTTTTCATTTGGCCAAGATTTCTAAAAATCCTTTCTTTTTATTGGTATTAAGTAATATTATCATTTTCTGAGACACTGAATTTGGGGTTTTCCTTAGTTGTCAGTTATAATCATCAAAATTAAAATAAATAAGCATTTGAAATATATCAGTCTGTGTGTAATGAATGAATATAATATATACAAGTTTCGGTTTTTGAATGGAATTAGAGAAATAAATCAACTTCTTGATGATATTCTAATTATATGACCAGCACCTGTAGAAGATGAAGAACAAAGAGGAGTTTATATACATTTAGAAGAATCCAGCAAAGCATTTCTGAAAAATTTAGGGCTTCTACAGCAACTGTAAGTGAGGCGCACAGCGAAATACATTTTTGATCTCCATTTAATGCCGAATAGGTGCCATGGGAAGGATGCAGAGGCATAATTTTGAAAGCATCTTTGATGTCTGCTTTAGTAAGCCAAGCTTCTCTATAGCCGTTGTCTATGTATAGGAAACGGAAAATATATCTTCAGAAATAAGACTGTGAACACTGGGAATAGAACTATTGTGAAGGGATGAAAGGTTGATAATTAATCTTTTCTTTCCTGAGTACTTTCTAATAGCTTTGCCTATTGGGTTGATGTGAGAAATAGAAAAAGGAGAGTAAAGAAAAGGTCTGATAATATAATCATCTAAGTCTAATTGTTTCTGAACCAAAGATTCTCGATTTCGGGTTCTTGAAAAGCTGACATTACAGTTTTGCAAATGAAAGTGGAGGAGGGAATAGCTGTAAGTTCTGCCAGAAAGCCTTGAATAAGATTAGTTATGAGTAAATTAACAGAACAACGATTAGGAGGATACGATTGAAACATTGACTGAAGGATGTTTATTCATCTTTTGGCAGGATTTGTAGGAGGAGCTCTGAACCTGCGGGGATAAACAGCTCTAGGATGACTATTGCCACAACCAGCACAACAATGTAAAAATGTACAAGTAGCATATGGACAAACAGATTCATTGAAACAAATCCACGTATATGCTAGGATGTCGTTATGATGTTTCACCTGGCTAGGTAGGCGAGCAGGAAATTTAGAACGTTTTTTTATGTTGATTTGGAGACCCCTGGGACACTTGGAAAGCTGTCTGAGGACAGCGATTTGTCAGAGTGGAAAAATGATCCGGAATCCAAGCAAGTATTTGTCTTATGTATTTCTTCCTTTTCCCCCCATCCTAAAAAAACTGCAGAGTGGAAAAATTATCCACAATCCAAGTAAGTATTTGCCTAATGACCAGTGAAGTACCAACTGATAAGCTCGAGATCTGTAACAGACCAGTCCAGTTTAAGATTGAAACCCTGAATGTATAAGCTTAGCTGACTTAGGTGTAAAGGATTTATAATAATCATAAAAGAGAGAGCCCCCATAATTGAGCGCCAGGTCAGATAATCATAATCGCTGAATAGGTGTCAAGTTCAATACACTTCTCTGGAAAAACCTTGTATAGAGTCTCTGTACACGCCAAATGCCATGTTAAATTCCACTTAACACACTTTGTATTATAAAGTCTGGGGTCACACTTTGAGAACAACTTAAAGTTTACATCATTACCTGTGATTATCTGATTCCTCAGGCTAAGAGGAATAGCTGCTGCGGGCAGGATAAAGGGAACTCCTGAAGAAGATGCAGGTAGAGCTGGAAAGGTTGTAATGTGCCAGGTTCTGGAAGGGGCCTGCAAAGGTGTCTTAAAGAAGAGGCAGCTTGACTGATGGGGCTTGGTTTCTTTAGCGCTGAAACGCGATTATCCAATTTGTTGATGGACTAAAATCGAGGAGAGCCGAGAGTACTGAATCCGGAGAGTCATTGGGAGAATCTTAATGTGCAATGCAGGATCTTTTGTCTGGAGATGAAGGTACTGAAGTAAAGTGCTTCCTCTTGGCTTTGGCCTTCTTCGGAGCAGCCATCATTGGAGGAGTCATCGAGACTTGTTCAGAAGAAGTGATAAGGAAGTTGAATAGTTCTTCATGGGATAAACCGAGGAGAGATCTTGTTCATAAATAAATGTTCCAGAATCTTAGGAATGGGCCAGTCTGTAATGAAAATGACGCTGAGCCAACCTACTGCTCCTCCGGGTTTGGATAGATGCACTGAGATTTGCAGCATCGTTTTAAATGCCAGGAGGTTCTTCAAGAGACAAAATCTTGTCGATCTCAAGGTGAGACATGTCTCTTAATAGTGAATGGTGGTTTAGAATTAACGAGAGCATTAATATGAAAAATTATGTTGTGTATCAAAATATTTAAACGATTTTCAGGAATGTCTTCAGATGATCTCTCTTCAATGCAACATTGAAGTACAATGCATTTAAATATAATCTTCAATAAAATGCACCGTGTACCCCCCCACCCTAGAAAAACTGCACTTGGAATTATGTATGCATAATGTTTCATATTTAATATCATTGTTTAATAATAATTAATGTTTAATCATTTAATATGTAATATTAACACCAACCAGACATAACATTGACATAACATTAGACTGATTATCTCTTCATCACGGCACCTGTTAGTGGGTGGGATATATTAGGCAGCAAGTAAACATTTTGTCCTCAAAGCTGATATGTTAAAAACAGGAAAAATGGGCAAGCGTAAGGATTTGAGCAAGTTGTGATGGCTAGATGACTTGGTCAGAGCATCTCCATAACTGCAGCTCTTGTGGGGTGTTTCCAGTCCAAAGAAGTGGTCCAAAGAAGAAACAGTGGTGTACCGGCGACAGGGTTATAATCAATGGTGACAGGCGCTAAGGCTCATTGATGCACGTGGGGAGCAAAAGCTGGCCCTTGTGGTCTGATCAAAGAGACGGGCTACTGAAGCTCAAATTGGTCAATAAGTTAATGCTGGTTCTGATAGAAAGGTGTCAGAATGCACAGTGCATCGCAGTTTGTTGTGTATGGGGCTGCATAGCCGCAGATCCGTCAGGGTGCCCATGCGGCTGAGTACTTTCTAATAGCTTTGCTTATTGGGTTGATGTGGAGAAATAGAAAAGAGAGGAAGAAAAGGTGGCCTGATAATGATGAATCATCGTAAGCTTCAATTGTTTCTGCAAACTCAAACGATTCTCGTATTTAGTTCATTGAAAGCATGACATATAACAGGATTTGATGAAGGCAATGAAAGTGACGTAATGGAACACAAGTTCTAGCAGAAAGCCTTATGCAATAAGCTTTCATTAGCTATGAGTAAATTAACATTTTTGAACAACGATTAGGAGTGGATACGATTGACAACAGGAGGGCAGAAATCTTCATTTTGATTTGCCATGAAATTGAGACCGTTTTACCAATCGCTGTGGGACATTAATATATATATCATAAAATATCAAACATGAAAGCGGAAGAACAATGGATTCACAAGATAGGTAAGGAATGTGGTAGACATTCTTAGAGATCTTTCAGTGACTTTAGCCAGGGGAAAGAAGTGTGAGTAGGGAGAAGGGGACTTTCACTGAAGCAAAGCAGGGTTGAGCTTGGTTAGTACCTGGATGGGAGACATCCTGGGAAAACTAGGTTGCTGCTGGAAGAGGTGTTAATAAGGTCAGCAGGGGGTGCTCACCCTGTGGTCTGTGTGGGTCCTAATGCCCCAGAGTTGTGACAAGCACCATCCTTCGGTTGAGACATTAAACTGAAGTCCTGACACTCTGTTGTCATTAAATATCTATTGGCACTTCTCGTAAAAGAGTAGGGGTGAAACCCCAGTGTCCTGGCCAAATTCCCTCAGTCGGCCTTTATCTATCATGGCCTCCTAATAATTCCCATCCACTGAGGCCGTGTTTACACTAGTGCGTTTTCATTTTAAAATAACATTTCAGACAAATTATCTACGTCCACACTACACAACAGAAAACACGTCACATGACGATTTATGCACACTTGTTATGAGCGTACAAGTGTAAACAGTTTCCTGTTGCACATATAGGCAGCTGCAGTATTATAAAATGTTCCGTCTCCATGTTATTATTTACATGGTCGTATGTCACAGAGCCGTTGAGAGAAATGGCCCTGGGCTGTGTTTGATCATAGAACAATAGTCACTAAAGGTCTCTACAATCAACTTTATGATGCTTTTGGGAAACACAGCCCTGGTGTGTTATTGTCGTGTTTCGGTAGTATAATGTGGAGAGGTCTTTGATTTCAAAATGTCTCCGTTTTGGTCTGTTTCCACTGAAATGCAATCCCAGAACACTTTCTAAAGTCCCTTTCTAAAGTTTTTTGAGGGTCGAGTAGTGTAGACGACAGGCGTAACCGTAGCAAAAGTTATGCGTTTTAAAATGCACTAATGTCTGAATTGACTCGATCACTCTCCTTTCCACCTATAGCTGGTGTGGGGTGAGCACACTGTGGCTGCCATCGAAGTGGATGCTGCACACTGGTGGTGGTTGAGGAGAAATCCCTGATATGATTGTAAAACAGTGGGTGTACAGTAGTACATAGTAAACTGCTATATAAATGCCTCATTCAATTCAATATCATGGTTGCCCATCATAAACAGTGATTTTGCTGAAATTGGAAGTCTGAGGTAGCCTGGATGCCAGCCGAACTCATCCCCACCCACAACATTTGAGCTCGGGCAGTTCGGTCTGGACTTGATCCACAGAGGAGTAATTATGCCCGAACAGAAGCTGTTTGGGACCCACTTTATATTAGGTGTCCTTAACTACTATGGACTAACATTTTAATTCATAATTTGATACATTGCACTTATTGTGTACATACATGTTTTTACATTGTACTTACATTTTAAAAATTACCTGCATGTAATTACATCTGTAATTAATTTCTGTAGTTACATTTGTAATTACACAGTTGACACTTCCCTTACACCTAACCCTACCCTTAAACTTACCCATACCATCACACCTGTCCCTAACCCTACCAGTATCCCACCTCAATATCAGCAAAGGTGTTTTGCAACACAATATGAACACAGTAAGTACATTGTACTTATTTTTTTATGTAAGTACATAGTAGTTAAGGCCACCTAATATAAAGTGGGGCCGCTGTTTGGACCAATGAAGTTGTCAGGGCGGGCTTTAGAAGATGATGGACAGATGATAAACAGTAACGTAATCATCCACGTCATCAAAGGCGCTTGGGTCGAATCCGTTCTAATCCTAAACAGAGAACTTGTTCGTATATGCATTCACCTTTACTATTTCTCTCAAAAATGATGATCATGTTGGTAAGTACTCTGTGTATCCTTAAATTCTTTTTACAACACTGGCAAAGATTGTTTACACTCATCTTTTTCTTCTAACGTTACTTATTCCAGTGTGCGTGCAGACAGGGTTGCCAAGTTTTTACAACAAAACCCGCCCAATTGCTACTCAAAACTAGCCCAAAACAAGCCCAATAGGTCTCTGGGGGTGGTTTGGGGGGGAAAATATGTGTTATTTTGGCAAGGTTGCCTGCTAAAATTTGCATTCCTGTGTCTATATATCACATAATTGGGGACATGGAAAACACCCCACGGGAAAAACGCAGACTTGGCAACACAGCAGTTGAGTTCTGTTGACTACATTTTTCAACTAAATATCCAAATAAATCGAATTATTAAGCTAAATTAACCATATAAACTAAATTACTGATCTAATTACTGATCTAAAGGCGCACAGTGTGCAGTAGTCACCAACTTTCTGCAGAGTCAGTAGCTACATACCTCTTTGTGTGGCAGATTAGCCCAAGAACAGTGCATAGAGAGCTTCATGGAATGGGTTTCCTTGGCTTTATAAATAAAGTTGACTTGATTTGAAATTTGACAACTAACGTTATGCATCCCTCCGTTGCTCTGATTGGTTGTAGGTCTATCCAATTGAAGTATTTCCTGGTTAGGTTGAAACACGCCCCATAATCACAGCCCAATGGAGCGGTATCAGACTCATATTCTGACTGGAATTGAGTATGACCATGTCAGGCTAAGTCTGAGGAATGCTTTTGGCAAATATTTGAATGCAGAAGATACACTAAATTGCCAAAAGTATTGGGACGCCCCTTTAAATCATTGAATTCAGGTGTTCCAATCACTTCCATGGCCACAGGTGTATACAATTAACTACCTAGGAAGACTGCTTCTACAAACATTTGAGAAAGAATGGATTGCTCTTAGGAGCTCAGTGAATTCAAGTGTGGTACCGTAATAGGTTGTCACCTGTGCAATAAATCCATTCCTGAAATTTCCTCACTACTAAATATTCCATGGAACAACAGCAACTCAGTCACAAGGTGGTAGGCCATGTAAAATCGCAGAGCTGGGTCAGCGCCTGCTGAGGCGCACAGTACGCAGTAGTCACCAACTTTCTGCAGAGTCAGTAGCTACAGACCTCTTTGTGTGGCAGATTAGCCCAAGAACAGTGCGTAGAGAGCTTCATGGAATGGGTTTCCTTGGCTAAACAGCTGCATCCAAGCCTTACATCACCAAGTGCAACACAAAGCATCGGATGCAGTGGTGTAAAGTATGCTGCCACTGGTCTCTAGAGCAGTGGAGATGTGTTCTCTGGAGTGACAAATCATGCTTCTCTGTCTGGCAATCCGATGGAAGAGTCTGGGTTTGGCAGGTGCCAGGAAAATGTTACATGCCTGACTGCATTATGCCAAGTGTAAAGTTTGGTGGAGGGGGGATCATGGTGTGGGTTTGTTTCTCAGGGGTTGGGCTTGGTCCCTTAGGTCCAGTGAAAGGAACTCTTAATTCTTCAGCATACAAAGACATTTTGGACAATTTCATGCTCCCAACTTCGTGGGAACAGTTTGTGGATGGGTTCCAGTTACCTGTTCCAACATGACTGCACACCAGTGCAAAAAGCAAGGTCCATAAAGACATGAATGAGCAAGTTTGGTGTAGAGGAACTTGACTGGCCTGTACAGAGTCCTGACCTCAATCTGATAGAACACCTTTGGAATTCATTAGAGCGGAGACTACGAGCCAGGCCTTCTCGTCCAACATCAATGCCTGACCTTACAAATTGAGCTTCTTGAAAAATGGTCAAAAATTCCCATAAACACAATGGGAAGAGTTGAAGATGTTATAGCTGCAAAGGGTGGGCCAACTCTATATTAAACCCTACGGATTAAGAATCGGATGTCATTAAATGTGTGTTAAGGCAGGCGTCCCAAAACTTTTGGCAATATAGTGTATTTATGTAGTAACAAATAATCAGCCTTAGCTGACTAAATAGACTAACAATGTGCATGTTGTACAAGCCTGAGGATGAGATTCATTGGCTGTGGTTGGGATGCTTGGTACTCACAGTTTTATTGTTGAACAAATCTACGATTCAGTGCTTTAGAACAATACATTGAGCTTAGATAATTATTTTTTTTGAATTGCTGATAACATTTTTACAGCCTGTGCCTTTGTTTGGGACTTGTATAAAAAGACTACAGCATGGTTTGCTATCCAACATTTCACATTTGACAATGACGACTGAGAGCGTAAGTGCATCTTTCTCCCTGATTGTCCATACGCCACAGTCTGATTTAACAATTTAAACTGTCAGTGCTGTGTTTCATCTGACAGATTGTGTTCTACGAAGACAGGAACTTCCAGGGAAGATCGTATGAGTGTAAGGGGGACACGAGTGACCTTCATTCTTTTGTTAGCCGCTGTAATTCAGCAAGGGTGAAGGGGAGCTTTTGGGTTCTGTATGAGTGGCCAAACTACATGGGCTATCAGTATATACTGGCCCCAGGGGAATATCCAGATTATCACCATTGGGTTGGCTTCAATGACAGTGTCCGATCTTGTCGTTTAGTCAGGCATGTAAGTCCAATGGCACCACATGCGATCACTTTGAAATTTTCTCAGTATGTTAAGTGTGGTTGGGTGTATATATATATAGAACCACGATTTGTATTTCCTGCAGGTTACTGGACATCTCAAGCTGAAACTCTTTGAGAGGCCCAATTTTGATGGCCAAACATGGGATGTTACAGAAAGCACCCTGTCCATTCAGGAACGTTTCCTCTGCAGAGAGGTCCATTCCTGCAAGGTCCACGAAGGTCCCTGTGTGTTCTTCGAGCATGCAAACTACCGCGGCCGTCAGTACTTCCTTGAGAAGGGAGATTACAGACGTCACACCGAATGGGGAGCCATGCATCCCGTTGTCGGCTCTGTTCGCCAGATCACCACAGACTGTTGAAATGAAAACCTGTTATCACTGGTATCACTACTTCTGAAAAAGTATTGAAAAAATAAAATATTTGAAGAGGCATTCATTTATGTGATATGGTTCTTTTTGACTAATTGCCAGTTAGCAGACAAAATAATATTGAACTGAAATGCTCCAAACATATTTAATCTGAACATTCTTATAATTTATAGTTCTATTAATGACTGCTTTGCGAGTTCATGCTGTGTGTGTGTGTGTGTGTGTGTGTGTGTGTGTGTGTGTGTGTGTGTAGCTCCAAATATTAACAAGAAACGATAATGATATATTTTCTTTTAAGATTACATAAGTGCAATAGGCTAGTTTCAATTTCCGTCCACCATTGCACAGATATTTGAACATATAATAGCATTTTTTTACATTTAAGTATAAAAATATTGTATTTTTTGCCATTTGTACTTGATGTAATAGTATCCTTTTGCAACCTTTTTCTTTTACTTAGTGTACAGTAAATAGCTGCTACATTGTTTTAATATTGTGTTTACACATGCATATTTAGTGCTTTAAAAAAGGAAAGCCAAATATGATTCATAGTAAAATACACCTGTTCATTAGATTATGTAGATTGTCATGGAAACATATTTTATTCCTCTTCTGAAAGCAGCAAAGCACTTTGGTTTAATCTGTTTTGCCATTTTTATGGTAACACCTGGGGTCTGTTCTTCGTACCTCGCTTAAAACATCTGAAATTATTTGACAGATGCCAGATCTTTTAATCATGATAACTGATCTCTGGTTCTTCAAACGAATTTGCAGATTTTTTAAATATATGGATTAAGATGTCATTGTTGTGACATTCATCCACAGCTCCATGTTGCAAGGATCTGTACACAATTTCTGGAAGCTGAAAACATCCCAGTTCTTGCATGCCCAGCATACGATGAGGACATGTTACCCATTGAGCATGTTTGGGAAGCTCTGGATCGGCATATATGACAGCGTGTTCCAGTTCCTGCCAGTATCCAGCAACTTCGCACAGCCATTGAAGAGGAGCGGACCAACATTCCACAGGCCACAATCAACAACCTGATCAACACCAGATACTGACTGGTTTTCAGACATACTGACTGTTTGAATTTGTCCGCTCAAGTGCAAGAAGAAGTGAAAGAGAGTTCAAAAAAAGTGAAAGAGAGTTTCTGGGCACGCGCTTCAGATCTGTTTACATAAAACTTTCCACACAGCATACGAGTAATAAAATTAACTCCTGTACGCTTAAGCTTTCATGAAGATGAAGCACTGGCCCATCAACTATCCCGAGCGTTGTTCATGTTCATACATTGTAACAATTAATAAAAATGTTACAGGCCAACTCGCCGGACACCTTTTCATTCAGTATACCCACCAATGCAGATTTGGGGCATTCGGCAAGTGTTAATTTTGGGCTTTGCATACATGTATATGTGTATATACAGTATACAGTATTTATAATCTGTTCTATATATACATACATGGAGTATATAGTACTGGTCAAAAGTTTGGAAACATTACTATTTTTTATGTTTTTGAAATAAAGTCTCTTATTCTCATCAAGCCTGCATGTATTTGATCAAGAAATAGCCTATTCACAGATTATGTGTTATTGTGTAGCTAAATGAACCTACTGTCTAACAGTAGATCATTTTGGGCTGGGACACAAACACAAATGCATCAGTTCATTCTAAAGGACATGTTACCTCTTACAATATGAGCATGTGGCTAGATGCCAATGCTGCTTGAACTCTGCTAGTACCAGCAGCTGGAAAACAATTTAATTGGCCCAATAAATATTTTCTAGACTCAGCCATTGCAGAATCAAAAGGTCAGGGTTTCATACAATGGTCACTGCATTAATCTACAGGAACAATCTAGAAACAATCGCAGTATCAGCTGTTGATGATGCAGTTGCTGCAGCCATTCATATAACAATGATTTGCCTGGCAGAGCAACTCAATGTGAAACATATAAATCTCGCTCATTGCCCTTTTAATACACAGCAGAGCAATAGGAGGAATCAAATTATCCCAAACATGGACAGAATGGGAAAAGTAAGAAATATTATGCTTGCATAAACTGGCTCTACAGGCTTGTCTATGTCTTAAATATGTTCTTACATCTCCTATACAGATTATCTTTTATGAGGACAGAAACTTTCAGGGACGTTCCTTTGAGTGCAGCATGGACTGCCCAGAGCTGTCGTCCCACTTCAGCCGCTGTAACTCCATCCAAGTCGAAAGTGGGGCCTGGGTTTTGTATGAGCGTCCAAACTTCATGGGCTGCCAATACATCCTAACCAGGGGAGAATATCCTGATTACCAGCGCTGGATGGGGTACAATGAATCGATAAGATCTTGCCGCATGGTGCGAAATGTGAGTCATCCCTGTTTGGAGAGCCATAGGCTATTTTGCCCAATGCAGGTCTGTTTTCCTCTTTTCCAGTAAAAGCAGTCACCTATACTGGATGTGTCCAACACAGTATTGGCCTTAAACGTTGCTAGATGCTGAATAACACTGTATTGTTTCCCACTCAATGTTTGTTTTGTTCTTCAAGGAAATTAAAACGAAACCCCCAGTATGCATCTGAATTTATTTACTGATTCTGTGAAATAAAAGCAGTCATGTTTACCATTTAAACCACCCCCATAGACTACATAGTTTAGCATTAACGTTATGATGATTTGAATGCTGCTGCTTTGTTTGCTCTTCATAAATGGCCTGTGAAATGAATGAATTTGTAATGGTATTTGGGAAACTACTGTCTCTGTTTTAGCACACTGGCATTTTCCGTATCCGTCTGTATGAGCGGCCTGACTTCCAGGGTCAGATTATGGAGTGCAGTGAGGACTGGCCCTCTCTCTTTGACCGCTTCCGTCACCGTGAGGTCCACTCCTGTAATGTTTTGGATGGTGCCTGGGTCTTCTTCGAGCATCCTAACTACAGGGGACATCAGTACTTGTTGGAGAGAGGCGAGTACCGTCGCTTCTCTGACTGGAATGCCATGCATCCAACTGTGGGCTCCCTCCGCCGTGTTCAGGAGTTTTAGTTCTTTCATTGTGTAGTAGATGATTGTTGAACTATTTAATAAAAAATGACACTGAGCCCACCTAAAGCTGCTGTCTCTCCTGATTTATTTTATTTTGATAAATCTTTTATGCTTACTAAGGCTGAGCTTGATCAAAATACAGTATAATACAGTAAAACTAAATATTATTACAATTTAAAATTATTTTTATTTATTTTAATAAACTTGATTGCAAAGCTGAATTACTCCAGTTTTCAGGGTCACATGATCCTTCAGAAATCATTCTCATTTGCTGAAGTTGAAAACAGTTCTGCTGAATAGCATTTTTTGTGGAAACCATTATACATTGTTTTTCAAGATTCTTTGATGAATAGTTATCAACTATCAATTTTTTTTTTTTTTTGTAACACTGTAAAAGTCTTTACTATCGTTTTTAATCCAATTAAATGCCTCCTTGCTGGATCATTCATTACTTAAAAAAATGAATAAAATAAAAAACTTTGGACCGTATATGTATGTATGTGTCAAATGTTAGCCAGGAAAAAATTGTGGTATTTATTCATTTTCATCACAACAGCTTTCTGCAGTTGATATAACTCAATACCTCCCTCTGTTGGTTTATTTTTTCTGTGTCTAACAAACTTACTATTGAAAATGTAATAAAAAATGACATATAAAATTATATTATTTAATTGAATATATTATATATTACAATATACCTATTAAATATTACACATCTAATATAAAGTTACAATTGAAAAAATGTAGACCTCTTTTGGGTATTGAATTTACTTGTTTGTTTTTGTGTACTGTCATGGCAAACTGTACATTTTCAATTAAATTAAAAATGTATTAACTGATCATTTAAAATATAGCTGATAAATGCTATTTACATTTTATTTTTAATCTGAATGACAGATAAAGAGGCCGAAATAAATGGTTTGAAAACTGCCTCCTGAGGCCTTTTACTATACACACAGAGGTCAGGAATTTTGTTTTTGTAAGGTAGTACCTGTTCACATGAATATAAATACCACACATGTTTTTAACCATTTGTATGTTAAAAAGAATGAATGCTTGTGTGTTTGCATAGGCAGAGAGCATGAACTGTCAGTTGTGTGGGCAGTTGCTGGTCAATAGCCTCTGGTAAATCTCCCCTTACAATAGTTCAGGCCATGTTGATGACTCAGGAGCTTTGCCAGTGCGATTCCAGCATGTACCCAAAGTCCACAATGCTGATGCAGGCCAGAGAGGGACAAGAGTATGCCGAAACAAAAGGGTTTTATTATTTTTTTCTGCACAAAGGCCACCAGCAAGCACTTTTTCACTGATGGGCCCACAGGGCAGCATGCCTCTGTTGGTACAGATTCCTCCATAGGCATCCAGCGCTGAATGGAAGGAAAGTTCACAAAGTTCACTTGCTAGTAGTTGAGCTGGTGTTTTTTGTGCTAGCCTGAGAGCACCCTCTTGTGGCAGTAATGTGTGGCACTCATATTATCTGTGATTATAAATCAGCATCTCTGACTACGGACTGCTAGTTAAGGGTTTCATATGTATTTGTATTATATGTATTTTTGTGTATTTATTCTTGTATTATTTATTTATTTATTACTAGGTTCTAACCCTCAGACATCCAGCGTATTCTCAAAAAAATGTGGGTCAGCACGGAAGCAGAATAGTATTAACAATTTCAATCTCCCAGCATGCCAAAGTCACACAACATGGCTGAAACCATTGCTGTCTGCTATAGAAATATTCTAAGTAGCTGACCTATAATATTTATTTTCACAGTTCTTAAGTTTAGAGACGAAAAATGCCAATATTGAATGTTTTAGACATGTGCATTAATTTTTAATATTGTTTCTATAGCAGAACTCATTCAGAAAATCATTGATAAAATACTTTGACTGTACTTCAACCTAGTTTACTGAGAAGACATTTATAGAGTTCAATGCAACTACAGTAGGCCTCTAAATATGAATTTTCAAATACTTAACCCTTCTACAGTCTTCGTTTGGGAATTACACTCAGGGTCTTTGGGGTCTCCACAGACCCCAGGTAACACAATTTAATTTTGTAACAAAACAGTTTTTTTAGAACAAATGTAATTTTACTCTGTTTATTAATGTTTTTACTCAACATCTGTGCAGTTTTTGGAGTATTTATAATAATTTTAAAATGTATATAAATAAATAAAACAATATTTTATACTTTCAAACAAAATCTTTTTTTTTAATGTAAAATTCACTTTATAAAAGGCCAAAATTTCTAACTTTCATTCGTGGGGATAACATGGAAATTTGACATAGTTTAGTGTACGATTTTCACCCAACTTGTGGAAAATACAGTTTTAAAATAAAAAATAAAACATGACTTTAGTAAATGGCTGCAGACCTCCACCTGTGCTATTTGACTGACTGAAAGACATCTTTTCACAAGTATTTTTTAGTTGGATTAATATCTAAATGTTAGGAAATCAAAATTATAACAATTACAATTATTTTTTGTCAAAGTTTTCTGTACTGAAAAATATTTTTTTTCAATGATGTTACATTATGATTAGAATCAAACCTGAACAAGTGAAAAGTTGGACTCTTTAGAGTTTATCATTTATTTCAAACATCAGATTTTCTTATAATTCTACAAATTGAATCTACATTTCAGTTAACAGAACAAAAATGTACAGAAATGAACAGTTATATTATATATTGAGTAAAAAATACACAACATGAACATCAAAATGCAATGAACTGAACAGATGAATTTTGTAAATTTTCTAAGCGGAGTCTTCCCCCGAAGACCTGAGTGTGACTTTTTTGTCACATGAACATAAAAACAGATATCAATCCAATTATTTTTTTATTTGTAGATCTAGAGAGTGCTTACAACCGTACAAAGTCTCATGCCAATTGGTCAAAGGGAATATTTTTTTTATTTGAGTAAAGGTCGTTTGGGGGTCAGAAAAGACCCCAAGGACCGGAGAAGGGCTCGGTTAAGTGTAGGAATAGTACAGGATCAATAAACTTTACAGCAGTGTAATGCATTATAAATTACATAATCAGATTACTGTTTTTCAAGTAACTTGTAAAGTTAAGTAAAAGCATTACTTTTAAATGTACTTTTTTAAATAAGTAACGCAAGTTACTTTGTTTTCCCATTTATAGAACGAAAACTCTCCTGTCCCCATGTTGAGAGAAATCATGAGTGAGGTGCAAAGGCGTTGTGTGCGCTGTGCAAACATGATGTTTACTGTAGTTCTACACTATAAGCATTTACTCATCTCACTTGCACAAAAACAGATTCATTATTCCACAAAAATAATAAAAGCTGTGAAATGCAAACTCAGATTATGCAAACCTGCATAAAACAAATATACTTTTTGTATTTATTCAAACTTTATTAACCAATGTCTGCTGTTGACCTTCATCCAATTCATCCATGCGAATAAGCAAAAATGACTTTGGTTAAACATCACATTTGTGTTTCTTTTTTTGTTTCTTTTTTTATTGCTTAAGTAATAGTGTTGAACTTTTATCCCATCCCTCGCTAACTTCCCTCCGTCTCGTTCATGCAGATGTACAGGTCCTTCTCAAAAAATTTGCATATTGTGATAAAAGTTCATTATTTTCCATAATATAATGTCATTAAACTTTCATATATTTTAGATTCATTGCACACCAACTGAAATATTTCAGGTCTTTTATTGTTTTAATACTGATGATTTTGGCATACAGCTCATGAAAACCCAAAATTCCTATCTCAAAAAATTAGCATATCATGAAAAGGTTCTCTAAACGAGCTATTAACCTAATCATCTGAATCAACTAATTAACTCTAAACACCTGCAAAAGATTCCTGAGGCTTTTAAAAACTCCCAGCCTGGTTCATTACTCAAAACCACAATCATGGGTAAGACTGCCGACCTGACTGCTGTCCAGAAGGCCATTATTGACACCCTCAAGCGAGAGGGTAGGACACAGAAAGACATTTCTGAACGAATAGGCTGTTCCCAGAGTGCTGTATCAAGGCACCTCAGTGGGAAGTCTGTGGAAGGAAAAGTGTGGCAAAAATGCTGCACAACGAGAATAGGTGACCGGACCCTGAGGAAGATTGTGGAGAAGGACCGATTCCAGACCTTGGGGGACCTGCGGAAGCAGTGGACTGAGTCTGGAGTAGAAACATCCAGAGCCACCATGCACAGGCTTGTGCAGGAAATGGGCTACAGGTACAGAATCTCTGGGATATTGTGAAGAGAAAGTTGAGAGACGCAAGACCCAACACTCTGGATGAGCTTAAGGCCGCTATCGAAGCATCCTGGGCCTCCATAACACCTCAGCAGTGCCACAGGCTGATTGCCTCCATGCCACGTCGCATTGAAGCAGTCATTTCTGCAAAAGGATTCCCGACCAAGTATTGAGTAACTGAACATAATTATTTGAAGGTTGACTTTTTTTGTATTGAAAACACTTTTCTTTTATTGGTAGGATGAAATATGCTAATTTTTTGAGATAGGAATTTTGGGTTTTCATGAGCTATATGCCAAAATCATCAGTATTAAAACAATAAAAGACCTGAAATATTTCAGTTGGTGTGCAATGAATCAAAAATATATGAAAGTGTAATTTTTATCATTACATTATGGAAAATAATGAACTTTTATCACAATATGCTAATTTGTTTAGAATGACCTGTACATCATTGCTTTACGGAACTCTTGCAGTGTGTTTACATGGAGAGCACTAAGCCCTTGATCACTTGTGGGAAAATTAAGCGTGAGCATGTGCTCATGTTGCATTGTGGTCTTTGGATCTGCCTGAAGTGTAAATATAAGTAGATTCGCTACCTCTGTCAAAATGGAGGTGTCGAGGGTCTGTCCAAATAAACTTCACTCGTCCACTTGTAGAAATTGAACCCACTTCGGTGGCGATTCCCTCAAGGGGAAGTGCTTAGGGAATTTTGCGAATGTATGACAGCATGAGGCTTATTTATTTCACTTCTGATGTGAAAGGGCATTTACATTTACATTTGCCAAAAACAAGTAAGCCCAGCCCAGAGAGAAAGTAACACAACACATTATTTTACATAAAAGTATAACTAAGTAATGCAATTAGTTAATTTTTTTAAGGAGTAACACAATATTGTAATGCATTACTTTTAAAAGTAACTTTCCTCAACACTGTTTTACAGAGTGAAAGAGATTCTGAGCTGATTCAGAGATTTTAAGCTTATTGGGATATCGCATGAAGAAGGTCCTAGCTCATTTTAATTTGAAATGTTTTTTAATATTGCAAAACCTTTCTAAAATTCACCCAAAACAAAATGTGCATAGAAATCGTGACTTTTACAACCACTGACTTACTAAAGGTATAAGGGAGGAAAAATACATTATTTTTTTTAAATCAGGATACGTCTTCTGTGAGGTATAGCAGCTGCTACCATGTGCTACAGCAATGAATTAACAAGTTGGCAAAGTATGTGCAGGTGTTAATTACCTGGCATATGTGATCGGGAACTGCATGGTCATTGTGGAGACACCCCTGCTGCAATGTTATAGCACTGTTCAAAGATGGAGACATCTTTTAAAATGGCAGGGATTAATTATAAAATAGACTTTTGAAGCAGTAATATAATTTAAACCCCATTATAAAATGTTTGCTATCATGATCATTTTCTCCCCCCAAAAAGTGTAGTAACGGTGTATTGTAGAGTAGTAAAATTTCACATTATGTTGTGTCACTGGCCTGATTTTTTTTTATTTGTCTGGCCTTTGGTTGTGTTTTTCCCATGTGAATGAAATTTCACGTTTTCTTATTGCTTTCAGAATCACATTCCTCCAGGACTATTTTTAAACCTCTGAGTCACTGATAGAGGTCCACAGCTGAAAGGAATTACTTTAATCCTATGAAAAGAATGTAAAAATAAACTTTCCAGACAAGACAATTGCCTTGTAAGGCAACATAGTTAGAGGGGAATGAGGGGGCAGGGGTAAAAAAAAAAGAAAAAGAAAGAAAGAAAGAAACACCATATTCTTCTATACAAAAGCCATCTAGTTTCTACATTAATGATGTTTGAAGAGTTGCCTTGGGCACTGTAAAGTCAACAATGCTGTAAAAAGATTTAAAAAAAAAAGATGCTTAGATTCTGAAAATAGGTTTGAATAGTAATTGTACATCTGTCTTTTGTGGTCTATATATGTTCCATACAGCAGACAGTAGCATAACAGTGTTCTTTAACCTCTAGTCTTGTGCAGTAAAGCTCCTGAAAAGGCACAGGTCTTTTAAGTACTATAGACTAATTGCCTGTATCTTAACACCTCTCCCTCTTTAGTATGAGTGCATGAATTATTAAACACAACCTCTGTCTTGCCTGTATTCCTTTGAGATGCTTAAGATTTAAAGGAAGGAAATTTGCACTATTTCTCCTTAGTATAGCACTGTGTATTAAACTACCAAACATACATACTCCAAAACCCCAACATATTAACACTAGATTATATAGTTTACCCTAAATAATTCTGTCCAACAAGGCTTATTAAGATAAAGGTGGGAATTAGGATTCATTATTACATGGGCAGGCTTGAGGGGTGAGGTAAAGGCAATCTCTCTCCTTTCTGGTGATGACAGACAGACTGGTGGTGGTACACCTGGCACAGAACGGCATGCTGGGTCCTTAATTATAGGCCTCGGCCTGAGGTACATTAGATGATCCACCTAGTGCTGCCATAAATCTGTTACAAATACAGACGACCTCTGAATCTCCAAATAATGAAACCCCTCCTAAACTGCACTTTATTGTCACAATGTCCAGCTCTTCATAACCAAAAGGGATTGGGAAGCTGAGGAAGACCTTTAATATTCACTTGAAATTTTCACCAAAAGACTTTTTAATTAGTTTAAGATGATCAGACTAAAGATGAGACTTCCATGAAATATAGGTTTTTGAATTCACTTGTGCCTTTTATTTTTACCATAGGAGGGCAGCATAGTATTTAGAACAAAACATTGCCAGTGGCACCTTATTTTTCAATTTGTTATGATTGTTGTTATTATTGGAATATAGGCATATTAGCATATTTACTTTTAGATCCACACCTTTCAGTGTTGTACCCTGCAGCATGAGGAAGACGGGAGAGTAGAGTCAGTGTAATATTAAACAGGCCACTACTGATCTATTTTAAGGCCTTGACTGACACTTGTTTTACAAATCCTACTTCTCAAAGATAATTTACATTTGCTAACTCAGGAAGCATTTTTAGATGTTGATAAACAAAAATCTTAGAGTAAGGATTCTCCAGAGTGGATGCGTTATGACGTCGGCATGAGACAATATTTCCATGGTAATCAATATTTTTGTCTCCTCCACCCTGGCAGCAAAATGCCTGATATATCGAGATATCACCCCAAACCCCACAACCATGCACATAATACATTTTTCATTATATTTCTTAGTTAAAATACTTGAATTCCCACAGAGAAAATTATGGGTGAAAAAATTCAGATTCTAACTGTGGTGAGTCATAACAAAACATTACACAAAGTTGTTGTTTTGTAAGAAAAACAGCACTAATAAAACAGGTTTCCCTCCAGCTCACATGCAGACCGCGGGGATTTGGGTTCATCCAGGTCTTTCGAATTTTTAAGTCTAAAAACTTGTTCACGGACCCTTTATGCAGGTTAGTTATGCCAGTAAGTGGCAACAAGTGAATGGTCTTTTTGGTGTTATGAGCGAATCATTTAATCATTTACGCAAACAATTCACCGAAACACAGACTGGTTCACGGTTCAAAACAAGTCTTATTAAAAGTGTTTATCAAAGATAAAAGGTGTGTTTGACAGTGTATGCAGTGTAACTTTTCTTTTGAAAAGTGGGTAGGACAGGTGTGTGGTGATAGTGGGGGTGGGGAGTTGCTAATATGTACAATAACAATTGCAGAAAAAAAAATACAATGTCGAGAAATCAATAGTGCTCTTTAATTTACTTTAATTTAGTTCTTAATAGTACATTTTACTTTAAGTTTAATTTATAGCTATAGAAGTCATGTTTAAAGCTGCAGTCCGTAACTTTTTTTGGTTAAAAATTATCCAAATTCAGATTTTAATTAATTAATTAGTTACATTTATATAGCGCTTTTCTGGGTACACAATGCGCTTTGCATATGGAAGGGGGAATCTCCTCAGCCACCACCAATGTGCAGAATCCACCTGGATGATGCGACGGCAGCCCTATTGTTCCAGAACGCCCACCACCCACCAGCTGATTGGTGGAGAGGAGACCGAGTGATGAAGCCAATCAGTATATGGGGATTATGAGGAGGCCATGATGGACAGAGGCCAATGGGCAAATTTGTATTTTTAATGAACACAGAGAGTCAGGACCTCGGTTTAACATCTCATCCAAAGGACGGTGCTTGTTACAGTATAGTGTCCCATCACTATTCTGGGGCGTTAGGACCCACACAGACCACAGGGTGAGCGCCCCTACATAACCAGCCAGTGTTCAAAACTATCTCATTACCTTATCCCGAGTCACAACGGTAAGCGTGTAATAATGTGTTATAATTTGAGTGGTACTGGTGGATTTCCACTGGAAATGTGTCACGTCTGTATACATAAAGAAGGAGTCCGGCTAGTAATAGTAGGCTATCGCATGTGAGGAGCGGATGGCATGTTCCTCACAGCAGCTGGAATAATTAAATTTATCATTTTGATGAGGAATTGTAATCCAGAAAGGTTTATTTATTCATTATTTATGCTTTCTTTCTCAGTTGGTCAAAACAAAAGTGTTAGACATGTTACTTGTTCAGATGGCATTTACCGGTGAAACATATTATTTTGGTCGTACTTCCAAGACGTAATATCTGTTATTCCAATGTAAAGTATCCACACCAGTGCGGTGACTGAAAGCCTACACATCCATCACATTTATCCATGCTGAAGAGCTGTGAGGATGGCCAACCCACGTAAAGATAATCATTCCGCAACTACCTGCAATTCCAGATTTCAAACAGAGATGGCAACAAAGAGGCAAAACTTAAAGACTGCATCCCTACATCTACTATAGTATTTTCCCCCCTCTTTCTGAAAGTTGAGCACTATTGTAGAGTTTTTCTTTTGCTATTTAAGCAAATGGAACACAGAAAAATATACTTTTTAGTTTACCCAACTATGACTTTAGCTGAGAAACCCGGAAATGTGAAAAGGGTTGATCGATTCAATCCATGCGTTCCTTCTGTATCATTCTGAAAATGGTTTGATTAGAAAAATTACCAGTTAATAACATTAATTTTGCCTATACTTTATACCAGAGCTTGAATTGAACTGTACATTACAGCTTGTTGTAACCGTCTAAACCTCGTAACTTGAGTGGATCCTCAAACTGTCAACAAAGCTTCTCCCTCCTCAGTCAGAAAAAAGTCCAGTACGCATTTTGGAGACATCCTCTGCTTTTTTACTGCGGTGCAAGGGTAAATAATTATTCTTTGAATAAGTACAGGGTTTTCTTTATTCAAAACACAATGTGTGTAAAGGCTATTCATTGCATAACACTAAGTCTTTTATACCAAAAAAGTTTTTTGCCAAATATACTAAACAAGAGTAAAAACTGAGCACCCATTGCTACAATAACATTTGTAACATGTAAGTTGATAACTTAAAGGGTTAGTTCACCCAAAAATGAAAATTCTGTCATTAATGACTAAAGCATCGACAATACATTTAAATAATAAAGCATCAACAATACATTTTGGTCCAAAAATAACAAAAAATACGACTTTAACCAGCATTCTATTCTCTTTCGCGTTTGTTTGAATCCCGCTGCTGACGTAAGACGATCTGGTGCGTCAGAGCGTCCATGTAGTCTGAGGGAGACGCTTAGCGTCACTGTGGACTCATGAATGCGGATTCAAACAAACGCGGAAGAGAAGACAATGCTGGATAAAGTCGTAGTTTTTGTTATTTTTGGACCAAAATGTATTGTCGATGCTTCAAAAGAGTCTAACTAACCCACTGATGTCACATGGACTAATTTGATGATGTTTTTCATACCATTCTTCTAACCTTTCTGGACACGGACTGTAGAGTGTGCATACACTTTCAATTGAAGGACAGAAGGCTCTCGGACTAAATCTAAAATATCTTAAACTGTGTTCCGGAGATGAACGGAGGTCTTACAGGTTTGGAACGAGTCATTAATGACAGAATTTTCATTTTTGGGTGAACTAACCCTTTAATTCGATGCCCTTACTGTCCCGGGACAGTTCTAAAGAATGACGGACAAAACACAAATCTCCAAAATTCACTGGTGAAAAACATTGTACCATTTGAGCTTGACTTTGGAAAAATGTAAACAACACACGCAAATGTGACCATACATAAAGCCACATTACTTTGACATCAAGGTGTTTAATTATTACTATTATTATTCTAATTTCATAGCGTTTCTACACTAACCTGCCATTGGTAACATTATAGGATAAACTTCTGGATCCACAGCTAATGGTAGCAGTCTTCAGTGTTGCCAGATTGGCTCGGCGATTTCCAGCCCAAAAGCTCACTAAAACCCGTGTAATCCACACTTGGGAGTTGGTTCACTCTCCCACTCATTACTGTAGATACAATTTACTGTATGTTTATTCCACTTTGGCATAGCGATCACTTGAACATCCAATTTGTGAAAACCTGAAATGCTGATTGGCTAAAAGTATGTGCTCACGGCGACTGTGTTACGCCAGCTGACTCAATGCTGGGCCTGTGTGTGTCATGATGACTGATTTTATGGAGTACATGTACACTTTGAGTGTTATTATTAACCAATTCGGCTATAACATTTTGATGTTTGAAAACCGCCAAACTGACCCCAAACAAACCAGCCCAAATTTTGTCCACTCGCCCAAGCCCGTTTTTACCATAAACAGTAAAAGAAATGGACACAGTGACCCCATAGACTTCAACGGAGAGAATTGAACTCAATTAAAATCACTCACTTCCTGATGGCTGAGCATACTGCGCAGACTCAGACTGAGCTTGAAGACGTAGATGTGACTTACGCAACCTGTCTGACAGTTGTAAGTCCTCTAGTAGTTGTGGAAATTGAAATTTCAATCACGTTGTTGAAATATCTTGTCCCGTTGTTTTTGGCTCTCTATGGGCTTCTCCCATGTGTTTATCGGATTTAATGCCTCCACGTGCTCCCGATTGCCTCATAGACAGTAAAAGATTGCCTGCGACCTTCTCCTTCTGCGTAAACGGTAATTTCTCTACTGCGCGACAGAGCGTACCTTCCATAGGGGCGGCCATTGCTAACCAAGCCATCACCTGCTGTTAGCATCCCATTGACTATTCATTTTGGCGTCACTTTGACAGTGAATAACTTAACATCTGAGGCGTGTAAAGACTCCATTCGTCCACTGATTATTTCTACAGAAACACGACAATGTATAATAGGCTCCATTACCTTGTATCTTATTCTATCGCCCCGTAGAAGCCGTTTTTGTAAAAAATAGGCTAATGATTGCGTCATAACCAACGCGACTCTGTCGCGCAGTAGAGAAATTACCGTATAGGCAGAAGGAGAAGCTCGCAGGCAATCTTTTACTTTCTATGCTTTATATGCTTTCTATGAGGCAATCGGGAGGACGTGGAGGCATAAATTCCGGTAAAGGCAAAGGAGAAGCATGGGGAGAAGCCCATAGAGAGCGAAAAGCAATGGGGCAAGATATTTCAACAACGTGATTCAGATTTCACAATCCACAACTATTAGAGGACATACAACTGTCAGACAGGTTGCGTACGTCACGGCTACATCATCAATCTCAGTCTGAGTCTGCGCAGTGCGCTCAGCCATCAGGAAGTAAGTGCTTCTAATTAGGCTTGTTTGAGATGCGCCTCGCCTCGCCTGAAATGATGGCGAGACTAGGCGGCTGCAGTGAAGGGAGGAGTGAAAAAAGTGCAGGCAAGACGGACAGTTCTGTCTTCTCGTAGTGGATCCGACACCTGCGAGATCAAAGGCGGATATCGCGGGATTCACACTCATGCACTGCGTTGCTGATAAACTGGATGTAATTTAAGTTCTGTTGCTTTTATATGACAATAAATATTATGAACAAGACACTCAAAGTTTTTGTTATTTATTTCCATTCGAAAGTCGTGTTTATAATCATTTTTACTTTAACTACATACATGTTTTTATATATTTTTATAAATATGACAACAATCACATAACCCACTGAGAGGTCGCACTGTCGCACAGTTTGGGAATATTCACACATAATTTATAGACATTAAAACATGATATCAGAGTTTTAAAATCAAACATTTAAAAAAAGAATCACATGTCACGTTTGTTTAAACCAATGAGCATTAAGCTGTGTCGTCAGAAAGTCGTTTCCCATCATGCTTTTGCTCAGCGCAGTCGGTGGAGAGCAACTGCGCTCGACTGCAGAATCCGACACATCCGCCTTTCGCTCGCGAGAGTTTTTTGACATCAGAGGAAGGCGGACCGCCCTCGGACACATTTCTAACCGGCATGCATCTCGCGCTGATCACCGGTGATCGGTTCTGCGCAGATTTTGCTCATCTCAAACAAGCCAAGTGACTTCAATTCTCTCCGTAATGGGATCGCTGTGTCCATTTCTTTTACTGTCTATGGGATTACCCCCTAGGGTTTTTACCACACAATCAATCAAATTCAAATAAAAAAAACGCCCAATCTGGCAACACTGCGATTAACGTAAATAGGATAACTTGACATCTGTGCGCATGCTTTCACCGTTGGATCATGCATCAACGTTACATTCACATATGATTGTTTGACTGTCAAATTAAAATCTTAAACAGAACGATAAAATAACGTTATTAACCCGGTTAATGGTCATTACAAATAAGCGTTTCTGTTCCGAACGTTTAAACTTGATTTTGTTCATTCCTGTTAAAATGTCGTTGGTTTCCGTTTTTTCTTTTCGTTCCTTGAACGGGTTCGGAACATATCCAATATTATGAGCAGTCGATTGAATATGTTAAACTACGCATTATATTTTATTATTATTATTATATGCTTTGTAATAAACTATAAATGATCTTATCCGACTAGCTTGTTATTCAGCGAATAAACACAAGATTTATTCAATTCAACGATGAACAACCAATTAGCCTTAATGATGCTTTAGGCTGCTGCTTTTTAAATCTATAGTGAGCATTTTGGGGCATATGATCGCTCACTGCATAATCGGGCTTCAGCGTTTCGAGTTAGCTTGGCTCATGCACACACGATGCCTATGATGTTGCACCTGCACTGCACATGATGCCCAACAATGCTGTCTAGGTAGGCAGGTCGCTAGGTTTTGACAACAGCCGGAGTCACGACTCCAGACTGGCGGGGAGATGAGGACACAATGAATTCATCTGTGGGTAGGTTATTTTCTCTATTAGTTACTCGGGAATTGTTGCTAATAGATTTAGACTGTAAATAGCGATTTAATTCATGACACTGAATGATAAAATGTTACGGACATGCATTGCCTCAGTATCCATGTGATTTCACCTTGTTAAGTTATTGCTTTTTACGCATTGTGGCTTGATGGTTGATAATATTTTTTGGATATATCATTTGAGATATTAGGATTGAAAATGTGTTTTCTGTCTGCATGCATTTATAAACTTGCCATTCATATCAGAATGTAAACATTCTGAAATCTCTAAATATCCATGGGCAACATAACCTAATCAGCAGCCTTATTCTTTATGCTGTCCACTCATGTAGACAGATTACCATGAAAAAAAACTAAATAAAAAAACGTTTATTGTACGTTTTATATTTATAATTGCCTGCAGTGTGTATGGATAACATTCTTCCCAAACAAGCATGCTTGATTTTAAAGGGTTTTGCAGATGTGATGCTTTTCCCAGGACTGTCTCAGGAATGAGGTGTTTACAGTGCTGGGCAAAGGGGGATCCTGGGAGGTTGCTATTTTTAGCTCTTATTTCATCATTCCTCTGCACAGTGCAGTAAGCTGCTCTCTGCATATCAATGATTGAGGATTGGAACATCAGCCCCCTTCTCTTTAATACATCCACATCTTTTAAATCAAAAACAATCCAATATGACAAACGGATGTGGGGTCATTCAATTTTTCCATCTTGCTCTTTTGTTGTTGCTTTTTCTATGCAGATTTTAAGGCTATTACGTAATGCCGTATTGTATTCTGTACACGTGAAACATTAGGGCATTCATCATGGGCATTCAGTAGTGTTTGACAGAATGACGTCTCTTGATACTAAACACAGTATATACAGGCACAGATCCTTTCACAGTGTTTCTTCCACGGTTGTCATAATAGCATGAGCCAGATTGGTATCTAACGCCATAAGCCTGACCTTAAACATGATGACCTATGTCTTTAAAGTTTCCATCCCATGTATAATGAGTCAGACGTTTTAAATCACAACAGAAGAGCCTTTCTCTGTGCTGAATGAACACTCTTGCGTGTAGTGGATGTGGTGAGGATCTTAATTCAAATGGAATAGATACGGTTTCACACTTTCCAGAAAGTGTCTTCATTCTCCATTTAGATTAACTCGGAGCACAAGCACATTGATATGGAAATATGAGGAAAATATGAAAAATGTTGGTGTTTAATTTAGTTTGAACGCACCCTGTAAATAATTTTGTAATGTGGAACATTTTTAGATATTTTTAAAGATGCGGATCTTTGGCAGTTCTGGTCATTGCATGTTAAGAAGCATAACACTTCTCTTTGATAAGATTCAATATGAGCACTTTACACAAAATATATGTTGGAAAATGAAATATGAAATAACTTCTTGTTTGACGCTAATTTCAACAATTTCCATTCCATTTTCTTGGATCCCCAAGTACACAGTGAATGATAAACACATTTACTTAAATTGTTGTTCTGTTTTGTTATTATAATGTGTAATTTTCATTTTGCAAAAGAGACAAAACACTTTTGATTAAAGCCTTTACATTTCTAACTCTTTGCAAACAATTTATAGCATACATTATACTTTAGATAGAGAGCAAGATAACATTTCATATTCTCTTTAGATTTGAATGTGAAATTATCTTAATAAGGTTTTGAATATCAGTTTAATTTCATAAGTTATTTAAAATGATGCAGTGTATTTCACTGCAGTCCATTAATTAAGTAATGTGCTACTTTCATGTAGGAATGGTGTGGTTGTCTCACTTTTAGTGCACTTTTGGTACACAGTATATGAAATGTGCCAAAGAGAGCAGGCAAATCTTTTCTTATATGACACAGTGAGCTACACTAACAACATATTTGATGATTTGATGTTAGGCAGAAAGGGGTCTTAATCGTAAAAATATTTTTAAAGTAAGTTACCTGGTTGCCTTAAAATGTTGAGTTAATACAATGAACGTTTTTCTGAATCAACATCACCTTTTATTCAAATATTATTAAAAGATTTTTTAAACATATTGTGTAATTGTGTTTTATTTGTTATAATGCAGTGAAACATGCCAAAAAGGTGCTATTTTCATGATTCATCACAACATGTTTTTTATTTATGTGGTTACAATAATATTTTGAGTTTCTATTTATAAAACCAATTTCCCTTATTGTATTAACTAAAAATTTTTATTTAAATGAAACTAAACTAAAAATTAAGGCAACCAGGTTACTTGCTTTTTAAAGGTAAACCAACAAAAAACATTTTTTTAAAGTGTATCTATAGTCAGAAAAGTTCACTGCTTGTGTTGTTTTCCCTTGCACAAAGACACTTCTACAACAGTGTTGTGTGACCTACAACACAAAAACATATGGCCTGGGTGCCTGCCCATAATGAGAGAGGAAACCAGCCACTGTAAAGTATAGAACATCATCAGCATTGGGCCATGACAGTTGAGAGAAAGTAATTGAGAGAAATAGAGAAATGTCAGGGGTTACTTATTGCAATTGTGTTAAATGCAGTTTGGGGTGTAAAACGACTCCAAGAAAATAATTAACTGAAGGAGAAATTAATTGCCATTATTTGGTGTGAATAAAATAAATTAAAATAAAACACACACACACTTCATGTTTTATGGGGACATTCCTTCAGTGCAAGGGGACATGCAAATTCCATTTTTATTTTATTTTTCATTTTATTTTTACAATTAGTTACACATGTTTCTCAATGTTGAGTTTCTCGTGATGAAATCTGTAAAAATTTAACAATAAAATGTTAAAAATGAATTATTTCTTTGATGGCGCTATAGCTGTTCATCAGTTAAATTGCAGCTGCAAGGACACTGCAAACACATCACTGTAAGTTGATTGTAATATTTTAACATATCTCCTTACTCTTATTGATGTTAAATAAAAGGCTGCAAAATGCAAAGCCCTGGCCATCTGTCTGGAGATGAGGGCAGCGATTTATTCTTATATAGTTTCTCAGCCAACCAGGGTAGGTGGCACAAATGCATTTTAATTAAAAACTGCTGAGATATTGGGGGACATTGCCAGCACGGCAAGGTTTCCCCACACAAACACATTGATTCATCACTGCAAAACGAATAAGACCAACAGGGTTACTTATTTTATTATTATTTACTTATCATTGCTTTTGTTGTTAGGTTTAGGAAGTTGCCATTTTTTTGACATTTGGAGTTCATTTTCTACACAAAAATGATACATTCATCATACTCAAAAACAATCTCTCGGATGTTACTGTCATTGTGTATTGCTGTGTTGACCTCCACATATGAAATTTTGCTTAAAAATTAAATAAATTTGACATGTTTTTTAAAATGTTAGATAAATGAAAAGTTTATTCTTTATTAAAAAAATTGAGGGTTATAGATTTTATTACAGCATTGAGGAAATTCCCCCACAACACTAGACTAAGCAATAAACCTGTATTTCCGTTATTATTAATTGTTTTTTTATTGATTCACTGCACTATAAACATTACAAATGGCTTTGCTCGACTCAGCATTTTCTCTATTTAACGAGTGTACGTATTGAACATATCCTTAAATGAGATGATATACACGCCCACATTACATCATAATGGTGAAAACCTAAGTGCACAATAAAATTGAGGTCGTAAAGTGGTTAACTTAATATTTTACTAAAGATACTACACTTTTTAAAGAATAGTGTTATAGAGACCAAAATACATTTCAGATAACTGAGGGGACAAGGTTATGCTTTTGTCCGTTGAGATGTTTACTAGCATTCCAGGTCTCTGTAGTCCCTTGGAGGTTTCCATTGCTATGGTGACAGCAAGCTGCTGATGTCATTGGGGTTGGTGGCCTTTGTTCTGTCTTATTTCCCTCTCCTTTTCGTCTACATCAACCTGAGCATTAGATCGGTAACAATATGATTAGAGAATAATCTATTCAAGCCAACTCTGTTATTTTCAAACAAATTTGCTGTTTGGTAAAACATGTAAATATGAAACCGTGAAAACAAGTTGGATCTTTTGGATGGATGTTTCCTTTTATTCTTCCTCTGACTGCTAATTACGTTCTCTGTAATGAGCCCTAGAGGCATGCTAATTACATTAGGACCGTATTTACAGGGAGAAGAGGTGTCCAAGGTATAGTTTTACACAGGGGCAGCTGGAATATATCTAACAAAGCGGTGAAGGAAATGTTTTTAGAAAAATGTTCTGCTGAAATATGCATGTCATACTCATTAGCTTACATGAACTTTCAATTACTTATTCTTGCACATTTCCTTGGTCTTTTCCAGCCTAGCCTTGGCTTCATATTAAGCCAGATGGTGTAGTAATAAATATCATTCAGCACAAGAGAAAATGTGGCTTGAGCTACATTAACCAATAACCCAATCAGCACTCAAAAAAAATACATAAAAAAGCAGCGTCAAGTGGTTCCATGCAACCATTGAGTCATTTTTACAAATAACAATTTAGTTATGAAAAAAAAGAAATTTGAGTAAAGCTGACAAAATTTATAAAGTAAATACAAACCATTTGAACTTTTCACTGTTACATAATATTTATATGTGCAGTTTACTTAATAATTATGTTAAACTTGTAAAAGTTTATTATGTAAGGTGAACATTTATCGATTTAATTTACCTTATTAAATTAACGATTTGCTCTACAAGTGTAAGTGGAAAACTATTATATAACAACAAGCATATTTTTAGGGCAGGAATTACATGCAATAAATATGTGTTTATGAGTGCCCACAGCCTAAACACAGGCACCACTCTTCTGCATAATGATACCCACAAAACTACAGAAACTCCTTTAAATGTACAACATAACTGAACATTAAACACTAACATAAACTAACAACATCTTTGAAAAACACATAACATAACACTTTAATCCCTGAATTTACTCTCCTAATGCAGTCCTTTGCAAAGCATGCTGGGAACTACAGATCCACTGGCCAGTTTGACTCAGCAATGTTAAGTTGACGAACAAACACTTTTTTAAGTAAAGCTGACAATACTCATTTTTAGTAGAAACTACTTAGTAAATTTAGGTACATGTAGTTACATGAGTTGTTTAAGTAATGTGAACAAGGATGATTTTAAGTGCAACTAACAACAGTGAAAGTTCTTTTTTTTGTGATCCTAATGTTGCTTGTTAGGAATAATGTTTAATAATTACTTTGTTGTTATGGGATTTCAAGTTTTTTTTTCAGGAGGGATAGTAATAATAATGGAAACTGAACATGGCTCAAAAAATCTACTCTGAAAAATATTACCTGATGATCATGGCCAACTGAACTCAAAAATGTATTTATCTACCCTAAGACCATTGAAAGAAAAGTTATTGTATTTCCATGAAAGCAGAAAGATAAGCTTATTAAACAATGATACAATTCATTAAACATGTATGACATAAAATGCAGGTACACTCAGCACAGCTTGTGTTTTAGTGAGAGAACAATTCAAAAGTTTCTCAATGGCAAGACATTCAAAAGCAGAATGGTTTTCCTTTCTCTTGTCTAACTTTAGAATGTGACAGTAATGTATCGCTGTACACTACAGGGGAAACACCACCTCCGCTGCCCCACCACAGGCACAAGGCAACCTGCTCTTTGAAAATCTATTCCCAAATTGCATTCCTTGACTTGCCAACTTCACTACATTATTTCCACCCTCAGTAATAACATATCTGTCAGTAGTGGGTGTAATGATTAGGTGTCATTGGGTTTTGTCCCTTCACACTGTGAGGTCCTGCTGAAAACCCTGTTCTTTACACCCACCCTCACATGCAGGCTGAGTCAGATTGCGCTTTGCCGCCTGCTGTCTCGAATCCCTTCTTCTCCACACAGCTTCTTCCCATCTATTGTTCATTTAGCCTAGATCATTCTCATGGTGGATGCTTAACGTGGCTGATTTATCCACTGCTGCAGTTGTAGGATCTGTCTCAATAAACATAAGTTCCTTCAGACCTCTCATAGGGTTAAAAAAACAAAACATTCACATGGCGTTATTCTCAAAGTAAAACCAATAACCTGACGGGGTCCATGTGATTGTGAGCAAACAGAGAGGCTGTGGCTTGAGGCAAGCAGTAAAATGATTCAACTGTGGAAATGTAATAATGTTCTCGAGCTCATCGAGGCTAGTTTGTTTATTTGCAAAAGCAAACAGCACTTATCACTGAAGGATGAACTCTCCAGTGGTGTATTTATAGCAACCTAAAGGATCCCAAGTGTGTAATTTTTTTAGGGCAAAAAAAATATATATTTTTAGTAATCAGGACCAGAGCCGTCGCTGGTCATCTTGGTGCCCTAAGCATATTTTCTTTACGGTTTATGGAGGTGGGGGGTGGAATGGTGCGTGGTCTCTTCTTCTCTGGCAGCGCACAGTCGCCGCGGCCTCTTCTTCTTCTTCTTTACATTCTAGAGAGGTGAATTACTGGGTTGTCTTCTTCTGGTGCCCCCACAGCATTTGGTGCCTTACTCGCAGCGCGTGATGTGCCTAGTGGGAGCGGTGGCTCTGATCATGACCTTTCTTTCTGTGTTTGACAGCATAAAATGGGATTGAAACAATACACTGTTTTTAATGTATTATTATGTTTTATTAAAATACAGAGTCTCACAGTTTTTAGGTATAGTTTGATTTGTGTATGTATCAAATGTTGCATTCAGCAATATTAAGCATAAATTCAGAGCCCCAGCTGCATTAATTTCTCATGTCTTTAAATTTTAAAATGCAATATCTAGTTTTTAAATCAAAAGTGAATTATTTAAACCTAACGCTGAATTATTAAAACCTGACACGTAAGCAAGACAGCTCACCATGGTTAGATTATGGTCGAAATTAAAATGTAAAGGTATTTTTTGGTAATTTTTTCCCCTGACTTTGTCCAAACCTTAAGCTTGATTTAAACATTTGCCTTTATAAATATTTGTGTGATTAATGTTAAATGGTATTCAGTCCCAATGCTAAAAGGAAACTCATACAGGAAGATGCATACAGTATAGGTGAGAGTTATTCCCTTGCTTCTTGAGGGTATGATACTCATGCTAATAGAGGTGGTAGCAAATGTACTGTGTGCATAGTAACGCTAATGTTAGCCATTCATCAAGAGGCTGCCAGAGACATTGATTCTCAAGTCAGGGCATCGACGTGCATGATAGATTCCCTGTCAGTGCTGTGCTGGTGTTATTCCAGTCACCTGTATATAATGAAGTACATGGGATCCATATAATAATGTCACTAAAAATTGGATGGCAGTGTTTTTAAACACTTATGTAAAGCATGTTCCGTTGCTTGCATCAAAGGAAATGCTGAAGTGAGAGCAGGAGGTCCCTGCAGAGGAAACCAGAGCTCTATCTCTTTGCAAATGTGTGCATGACTGTGGTAAAAAGACGAGCTGAGGATTTCAACCTGTCTTTGTCATTGTAACAAGTGCTGGAAGTTTCTGTCCTCAAACTGTGAGTTATTATTTTAAGCATCTAGTGAATTGTATTTAAAATAGATGGTTGCACCTCTAAATTCTGATTGGTTAAACCACATATTATGTTGTTGACAAGTGACTATAAACACACCTGTGCCTGCACATTTTATATTATGTGTTGCTTAGCAACCACAAACAGTTATGATAATTAACTGTTACTTATAATAATATTATTATAATACTTATAGCCTAAAAATATGATCAAAATATAGTTTTGTTGGATTGATAGTTTACTCCTTACAAAAAAAAAATCGCTGTAATACAATGACATATTTAATTTTTCTTTGAATTTAGCTTTTTAATTTGTTATGTGTAATATTGTGAATAATAATAGCTAGACAATGGTAAAGTGTTGAAATCACTGAACTTTGATAATAACTGTTAAAAAAAAAATCGAAAAAAAAATTTTATACCAAAAAATACTTTTTTGGTATAAAAACATCAACTAATTGTGAGAAATTAACTGCACAAAATACAGTGACAATGTTTCAGGTATTACAGGATGGCTTATTGGTGCCTGTTTTAGAGCTTTAATTTGTTATATAATGTTAATATACCAATCTGCATGAATTTCCAAAATCTGCTTTTTAACTTAAAATGTGCAGGTGGTATAGAAAGCCAGTCAGTTCTTTTAGTGTTGCCTTGTCTGTGAGAAAAGGATAAGATGCAGTAAATGTTTCACCTTGTGTGCGTTTGTGTGACCTTTATGCACGTGTGGGCGGGTGTCAGTAACATGCAGTATCAGGCTGTGTGCATGTGTGAAAATGTATTGCACTTCTCCGGTTTTCCCAGAAATGAGTGAATCTCTCTAAGTACCCATAAAGTCCTCTTACAGGTGATTGTGTTTGAACTATGTTCATACGTGCCTCAGTGTTCATACTGCTTTATCGCGACCATATTTTTTTCTTATTTACATGCTATTATTGTTTTATCTGCATGTAAATGCCTGTTGCTAATTCAAAGAGCAATTCAAACCACGATAATCTGTTCTTTGCAACGATAACTCATCTTTTTTTGATTTTGGTTGATGTGAGCCAAGAATTATAATGTTCTTGGATAAGTCTTATGTTTTTCTGAAATTTAAGCTTGTCAGCTTTGTTGTAGTTTTGTGCTGTGCTTCTTCATCTTCTCCATCTCCTCCCCTCTCTTCCTGTCCTGGTGTCTCTGGAGCCTACCAGCCCAGTGATGTAGCTTTGAATCTCATTACGGGGTAGAGATTTAATGGAGCCACATGCTTGTCTGTCACAGAATGCATTAATGCAGAACTGTTTGTCCACTGCACCCGTTGGTGGTCATATAACTAGTGCTTTTACCCCTCAGAGAGAAAAACAAGGCATACGTTTCAACATAGCCTTTAGGGCATTCCTAATCTGTCTTTTTGCTATTTTTATTTCCACATCTGTAGCTACTTAATAGTGCAGAAACTTGGAATTACTATGCTGGATTGTTTACACTTTAATTAGATCACAGTTTGATGCTGTATTGGAAAATCTCACTTCCTGTTGTTGCAATATGCAATACCCCATGAAGTGAACCTTGAATCCTGTAAAAAAAAAATCCTATTACAATTTGGTGTAATCAGTCTTCCAAGTGGACATTTTTCTGAGCCTGTCGCGAGTGACACTGAGAAAAAGAAGGTCTGGGGTATAATGAAATTATTTCGTTTTTCAATCCAGTATACACTTTTCAAATAATGTATTATTTTTTAAATGCAACAATTACAGGTCAATTATTTGAATGTACTGTAGCAAAAATTAGGGCTGTTCGTTGATTAGATGTTTTAATCGCGATTAATCACACTCTTGTGTGAAACATTGCGATTAATCATACACATATTGTACAATAAGTACAAAAAACTGTATTTCCTGAATATTTTCTAATATTTTTTCTGTATTTTTAGAAATAGTGCTTATTCAACATCTTTCCTACATTTAGATATGTGGGCAAATGCATTGTTTTAGTTTGGCAGAGTCGCCGCTAGCTTAGCTTAGCATAATGAATGGAATACTTTGCCAGCTAGCATGTCCCGAGTAGGCCTGTCAAGATAATAAATTTTGCTACGATAAACGATAATATTGTCGTTCTGAGACCATTTTCATCTAAAATAATGATAAGGGCATAATAATGCAAACACCTTTTTAAAGATCAAAAACTTTTATTTCTAAAGACTACATGTCCTTCTCAAACAATTTGCATATAGTGATAAAAGTTCATTATTTTCCATAATGTAATGATAAAATTAAAATTTCATATATTTTAGATTCATTGCACACCAACTGAAATATTTCAGGTCTTTTATTGTTTTAATACTGATGATCTCAAAACATAAGCATATCATGAAAAGGTTCTCTAAACAAGCTATTAACCTAATCATCTGAATCAACTAATTAACTCTAAACACCTGCAAAAGATTCCTGAGGCTTTTAAAAACTCCCAGCCTGGTTCATTACTCAAAACCGCAATCATGGGTAAGACTGCCGACCTGACTGCTGTCCAGAAGGCCATCATTGACACCCTCAAGCGAGAGGGTAAGACACAGAAAGAAATTTCTGAACGAATAGGCTGTTCCCAGAGTGCTATATCAGACTGACGCGAGTCTGTCTGTGCGTCGAGTGTGTGTGTGTGTCAGAGTGTCCCTCGATTAGCTGACATGAGACGCAGCCACACAGACAGGACATTGACATACAGCGCAGTCTCTTGTGTCTTGTCGCGCTTACAAGCATTTATCTGTATAAGAGCGTGATCATATAATGTAACGCTCTGCAAAAATTGATATAAAAACGGACGCTGGAAATTGTCGCGCCCGGAAAAATTATCGAGCTAATTTTTTTAAATCGTGCGATTAATTGATTTATTGAATATCGCGACAGGCCAGTCCCGAGTAAAAGTAATCAAAAAAAAAAAACACCTAATTACTTCTTGTGGCAACACATGAAATCACACAACTTCCATCAACATACATTTCATGTGTTGCCTGTGCTTCCCCATTATATAGTCCCAAGTCAATATCTGCCTAGGAAGTCTTAATCTGCATCGCTATTTGTATTCGCTGTGAATACGCAGGCCACAAGAAGTAATTAGGTGTTTTTTTTATTTAATTTTTTTTATCACTTACAACAAATATAAGGAATTTCATACAACTAGGCACCCATGAAAAAGAAAATTACAGGAAAAAAACGTTACAGAATTCCCAGTGTATAGTATGTGTACAGCGCAACAACAACACAGATTGTTTTCATTTTGGAAGAGTCGAGCTGGGATACCGAACAAGACCACGCGGAAACAACGCGAATGTATCAGTGATCTAAAGCGCGCACATACATGGTTTGTTCTTGCATCAATATAACAGAAACTCACGCGCTTACTGTACAACACCAAAATGGCGCAATCGCAAAATACGAGAAACATTCGCAGAACATGACAGAGCTCATGTTTTAAAGCAAAACACACACTAGAATGAATAATTCACCAAAAACACAATGTGAGTCTCTTTTCTATCTGATATGTGTGATGTAAAGCCTTCTTTACAATAGTGCTGTTTTGGACTGTTTGAATGATTTCGTTTCACTGAAAACTTCCCCAGAGTTTTTGGCTTAAAATGGCCTGATCACAAATAAAGAAGTAGAATCGGGTTAAAGAGTTAGAATGGACATTTGAACAGTCTTGCTTATACTGCGGAAAAAAGTATTGGCAGTGACATAAATGCAGTTTCCTGCTTCAGTATTTGTAGATTATTTATTCACATGTTTCTGTGGGATACTGGAAAACAATGATAAGCATTTCATAAGTTTTAAAGGCTTGTTTTGGCAAAAACATTCAATATATGCAAAGAGTCAATATTTAGGGCATGGACCGTTCTTCTTTACAACCTCTTCATAACCTAATCCAGTCTGGCATGCTGGATATCATCACTGGGCCAAATCCTGACTGGTTCTTGCCTTATTAGTGCACTGAGTTTATCACATTTTGTGGACTTCTGCTTGTTCACTCGCCTTTTGAGGACTTTATGACATTAAGATCTGGGGAGTTGCTTGGCTAATATTTCAATGTAATTAACTCTGAGCCACTTCATTATCCCTCTTGTCTTGTGACATGGTACTCCATCTGCTGGAAAATGCATGGATCATCACCACTGCTCCTGGATTGTTTGGAGAAGTTACTTAGGTTGTTTTGATATCATTCTTTATTCATGGCAGTGTTTTTGGGCAGAACTGTGAGAGGGCCCACTCATAGATTGTCTCAGGATGCTTCACTGATAGCACAACACAGGACACATGGTAGGGTTCACCTTTTCTTCTAAAGTTCTTCCAGATGTCCCAAACAGTTTGATGGGGCTTCATCAGAGAAAATAACTTGCACCAGTATTTTACTGTTCAATTATAATACTTCCTGCAGAATTCCAGTCTGTCCTTGAGGTTTTTCTTGGAAAGAAGTGGCTTTTTTTGCTGCCCTTCTTGACATAAGGCCATTGTCCAAAATTCTTGACCTCACTGTGTGTGCAGATGCACTCACAACCACACCCACCTGCTACCGATATTGAGCAAGCTCTGCACTGATGGTGACACGATTCTATAGCTGTCTCCTCAGTAGTTGACATTACTGGCACTTGTTGGACACTCTGGGACATCCTGAAGCAGATGAACCTTCTGTGGAAGTAACCATTGCTAACACAAGTAGGGAGAAGCGTCCAGGTCTGTGAAGAGCCGCGAGCCGTATGTAAGTGTTTTTGTGAATACTCCGTTTTGTTGTATTACTTAGTGTATTGCGTGCTAGAAGAAGGATACATTTCGATTTTGCACTTATCTATCTTGTCATAATTGTACTGTGTTAGCATATTGCATTTGAATTATAACCACGGCTGTTTTCGGCCGCGCCGTTGTGCAGTCAAACGTTATTGTTATTGTTATTGCTGGCTTTTAGCACAGGTAGTGAGTCATACTTTTCGTTTCGATTCGAGCCATTGACAGGCTTTTGCCTTGATCCTTTGGGCTAATTACAAAAGCGTCCACAGCTGTTCTTGCTCAAATAGTAAAAGGTGTGTATTTAATAAGCGCTCAGCCCTCGTGTTCAGCCTCCTCGTGTGAAGACCGACTCGGGTAAAGACATCTTCTTTCGACTCTACCTGTGATCGACTCCACCGAAGAGCGAACACCGTTACAGCACTTAAGTATCTCTTTTTCCTGGCCTTTTCCACCTTCCTTTCTCTCTTACAATGTGCTTTCAATACATTCCCACTGTCTCTCGACCACGATCCATTGTCACATGCAGAAGGCAGCGCAACACTGCTAATCTGCGTCTGATTCCCTCCTCCACTAATGCCCCTCCCTCTTTTTCTGTTGGTCTATGGAACTGTCAGTCAGCTGTCAACAAAGCTGATTTCATTCCGGCCTTTGCCTCTCACTCCACTCTCAATATCTTGTCTTTGACTGAGACCTGGATCCGTCCAGATGACTCAGCAACCCCTGCTGCTCTCTCTAACAATTTCTCTTTCTCACACACCCCTCGTCACACTGGGAGGGGCGGAGGAACAGGTCTTCTCATTACTAACAATTGGAAATACTCAACCCACACCTCTCTATGCAACAACAACTCATTCGAATACCATGCTATTACAGTCTCAACTCCCGTTAAAATCCATCTTGTAGTCATTTACCGTCCCCCAGGTCAATTGGGGACCTTTGTTGAGGAACTAGATGTGCTGCTGTCCTCATTTCCGGAGGATGGCAGCCCACTTGTAATCCTTGGCGACTTCAATATTCACCTGGACAAACCATATGCTACAGACTTCCACTCCTCCTTGCCTCATTCGATCTCAAACGACATGTCACCTCACACACCCACAAATCTGGTAACCAACTTGACCTCATATACACACGCAACTGCACTACAGATAATATCCTGGTCAAACCCCTACACACCTCAGACCATTACTTCATCACATTTAATCTACAACTTACTGCTCCCGCATTCCCAATCCCACAACCAGTTACTTTCAGACGAAACCTACGCTCTCTTTCTCCTCTCATCTCTCCTCTGCTGTGTCATCCTCTCTTCCCTCACCCACACAGTTCTCATCCATGGATGTCAACACTGCAACAGACACTCTATGCTCTACTTTAACTTCTTGTCTAGATAGTATCTGCCCTCTGTCTTCTAGGCCAGCACGCCCACTCCTGCTAACCCATGGTTATCTGATGTTCTTCGTGAACACCGGACAAAACTAAGGGCAGCAGAGAGAAAATGGCGAAAATCAAACGACCCGTCTGACCTGGGTAAATATCAATCTCTGCTCTCATCATTCTCAGATGATGTCCATGTGGCTAAATCCGCATATTTCCACAACAAAATCAACAGCACCTCTAACACACGCACACTCTTCAGAACATTCAACTCTATCCTCTGTCCACCTCCACCACCTCCCACCACCTCCTTATCTGCAGACGACTTTGCCCACTTCTTCACAAATAAAACTACAACCATCAGCAGTCAGTTCCCACCCCCGCACACACAGGATTTTAGATCAGCCACACCCACAGCCAAACATCTTCTCTCCTCCTTCTCTACACTCACTGAGGCAGAAGTATCTAAACTTCTCCTCTCCAGCCATCCCACCACCTGCCTTCTAGATCCTATCCCCTCACACCTTCTACAAGCCATCTCTCCCACACTTCTACCAGCACTCACACACATCATCAACACATCTCTCAGCACTGGCTTTTTCCCTACCACATTCAAGCAGGCCCGGGTCACCCCACTGCTTAAGAAACCCTCTCTAGACACATCACTTGTAGAGAACTACAGACCTATTTCTCTCCTGCCTTACATAGCAAAAACACTTGAGCGGGTTGTTCTCAACCAGGTTTCATTTTTCCTCTCAAATCAGCTGGACGTTAACCAGTCAGGTTTCAAAAAGGGCCACTCAACAGAGACTGCATTACTGTCAGTCACTGAAGCCCTGCGAATGGCAAAAGCTGCTTCCAGATCATCAGTCCTAATCCTCCTCGATCTATCTGCTGCATTTGACACAGTGAATCACCAGATTCTTCTGTCCACCCTCTCATCACTGGGCATCACAGGACTCCACTCCACTGGTTTGAGTCTTACCTCACAGGTAGGTCTTTCAAGGTTGCCTGGAGAGGTGAGGTATCCAAAGCACATCAACTGACCACGGGGGTTCCTCAGGGCTCAGTGCTGGGACCTCTTCTCTTCTCCATTTACACTACGTCACTGGGACCCATCATACAGGCACATGGCTTCTCATACCATTGCTATGCTGATGACACTCAACTCTATCTTTCATTTAAACCAGATGACCCCACAGTAGATGGAGCGCATCTCAAGCTGTCTGGCAGACATCTCGGCATGGATGAAAGAACACCACCTTCAGCTCAACCTGGCAAAGACTGAGCTTCGTCTTCCCTGCCAATCCGACTCTAACCCAACTTCACCATCCAGCAAGGTTCATCCCTGATTACCCCCTCAGGGTCGGTCAGAAATCTTGGTGTAATCTTTGACGACCAGCTGTCCTTCAAAGACCACATTTCAAAGACAGCTCGATCATGCAGGTTTGCTCTGCACAACATCAGGAAGATCAGACCGTTCCTTACAGAGCATGCAACACAACTTCGTCCAGGCCCTTGTCATTTCTAGGCTTGACTACTGCAATGCGCTTCTGGCTGGTCTTCCATCGTGTCCAATCAAAACTCTTCAATTGATTCAGAATGCCGCGGCACGTCTTGTATTCAATGAGCCCAAAAGGGCCCATGTCACACCTCTCTTCATCTCTCTGCACTGGCTGCCACTTGATGCCCGCATCAAGTTCAAGGCCTTGACACTCGCCATGGATCCACCACAGGCTCGGCACCAGCATATTTCGACTCGCTCCTACGAGTCTACACCCCCTACCAGAAGCCTTCGCTCAGGTAAGGAGCGTAGGCTTATGGTACCATCACAGAGAGGCATGAAATCCCTCTCCAGAACTTTTTCATTCACCGTTCCTGGCTGGTGGAACAATCTTCCTACCTCCATCCGGATGGCAGAATCACTGTCATCATTCAAAAGACAGCTAAAAACTCATCTCTTCCGTGAACACTTATCATAAAAATAAAAAAAAACCTCTTCTCTTTTATTCCTTCCTTATTCTAGCTTAAGCTTATTCTATGTAATATCCAAAACTTGGTATTTAAGGCACTTTTTGCGTTTTGCGCCTATTCATGACCGATCGCTTCCTGTACTCCTATGTTGTAAGTCGCTTTGGATAAAAGCGTCTGCTAAATGCCTAAATGTAAATGTAAATGTAAGTAGGGGGTCGACCGATTATCGGCCTTGCCGATAAAATAATTGTATTTTAAAATGCTCTATTTGGCTCTGATGCAGCCACGTCTGTCGGAACCATAGTCTATAAAAAAATATGGACGTAGTGTCATCCCCCATCGCCCATAGGGTTCTGAAGAGCAGTTTTGAAACCTCAAAGTCAGCCATCTTGTCAGCACATCACTCCCTGGAAATGGGCAAAGAGCCGGGACGTGGCTGGAGCTGACGTGACATGATGTGATGACTAACAGATAACAGACAAACGACAATCCACCTGTAACTCAAAGTGGCCATGCCTTTAAATATGCAGAACTTTAAAGCTTTAACAAATTAGTTCACCCCCCTCACAGTTGTTTTTTTTATTTTATTTTTTTATTTTTTAATAATGAACAGAAATCATGTACAAACATCATGGCAACAACAAATTTTTTTTTTGTAGTAGAAGATACAGATCAGGTGCTTATCCCCCTCACAGTTGTCACAAAGGGAAATTTGCCGTATAGATCAAAACCACAATTTGTACCAGGCTGTAAACATTTTGTTATTTTTCTGCTGTTAACTTGACCATTTTAACATACATGGGGCTCAATGAGATTCTGCTCCCTTCTGGAGTCTGTCTCTTGTAGCCAGTCTATGAATTATAGTTTAAGTCACATCCGTATTGGCTTCAAGAGAAACTGGGGGAGGTTGCCGCTTGGTTGAAACTCACCACTATGTGGCCTAGACTAATGCCGCGTTTCAAGCAACCCGTAACATGTGTTTTTCCAACCTTCTACCTGTGAAGGTACACTGGATCAATGTACTCCCAGTTATGCACTCTGACGTCACATAGCCCGCGAAACAACAATGGCAGCCTCTACGGATGCGGTACCAAATACATTTTCAAATATACAAATAATGTAAATAAAAGGTATATAAAGGCTTCTCTTGGCTTATGCACCATTTTTTTATCCTGTTTCCCTCAAATAAGCAAGGAGTAAGCACCTTTGGCGATATAAATTATGGTAAATGAGCAAAAGCTCCGTACGGTCCGCCATGCTTTGTTTTCTATCTAGCTACCACAACTCCGTGCGCTCAGGCAGTTTGGCGTGACCACTTTGCTGGACCGCTACAAAGTCATGAGTCGTGGCTTGAAATCGGGCTCAAAAACCTGCCTGGAATGCATCATAATGCCCGCCCACCACACATCTGATTTGCTGGAATCATGAGTCCAGCCAATCAACGCGTACAGTTCGTTTCAAAGAACCGGATCAAAAAACCAGTTCACCGGTTCTTTTACGCTTAAACGTAATGACGTTTTGCTATGACGTAATGACGTCAAGTCTATCGTGGGCTGGATAAACTAACACTTTACACATTAAAATATATAAAGTCAGTAATCATAATATCAATCAGATAAAATATCATCATGATCTGTTAAGTTTAACCGGTTCAAAAGAACGATTCGTTCGCGAACCGGACATCGCTATTTTGCACTCACACATGAAAGCACTTGCTAACGGGAGCTGTGATCACACATCAGTTGTCTCTCAAAGGTAAAGCAGCAGCAGATGTTTAAAGTTGCAAAACGATTAAAATGTCTCCATCTGCTTTTTTTGAAGAAATATCGTAGTATTGTGCTACAGAGCATTCTATGAGTTGCAGTTCTGGTGAATCCGTCTCAGCATACCGGACAACGCGACATACATGCACATCAAGTTAACGCAGCGATAGAGTAATACTCACACGGGACACTGCAATTCACAAAAGTTCATTATTTGCATGTGAATTTTAACCTTGCCAGTTAAACATTTCCTTAGCGTGCTGATGCACTGGTCTAACATGGGCTTTTCTGAGCGTATTCACCCGAAGCGCGCTAAAAACCTGTCAAACAGTGCGTGATTACTAGTTATCTTTCGAGTATTATTGCGCTATTACTGTCAAATACACACAAGGTTTAAATGAAAATTCGGTCATTTACTCGCTCTAATGTTGCTCCAAACTTGTATTAATTTCTTTCTTGTGCTGAACACAAAAGAAGATATTTTGAAGAATCTGGGTAACCAAACATTTGCTGGTCCCCATTGACTGACTCCCCATAGTCAGAAAAAACTTGTAATAATAATGATCTGTAATAATGGGTATCTCGGCCCTGAAAAACACATATAGGTCGACCACTAAACACAAGAAGACAGATTGGGAGCACTTCTCTCCTCCTTTTATAGCAATCTGTCTGCTCTTATAATCCAACCAAAATAATTGAGTAATTTCACCTGACAGATGTGCTGATGATATAATCATCATGTGTCAGGGTCCAAAAAAAAAAAAAAACAGTGAAATTTGGGTTTTTGTGATAAAGTTTTTTTTTCTTCTTTTTCTTTTTTTTTTATGAAAATGAAATGAAAAATGTTACGCTTTTTGCAATGATTTAAAATGCATCCGATTCATCTCAACAATAATCTATAAGCAATGTGAATCAACACCACAACAACTGACGCAGCAAATTAAATAAACTCAAAACACAACATCTCCTTGACAATACTTTTGGCCACGGCTGTACTGCAGGCTCGTTCATGCGTCGTTGCACAGTAAATGAGGAAAAAAGTAAGGCAAGAAAGGGTTTTTCCCCCATGGTGCTCTCACTCATGATGAGAATGGGGTGACCAGTCCCAGTGGGCTCTGAGGTTAGGCGTGAATAACAGTGTTTCCGCTCACTGGGGAGATGGGACAGCCGGAGGGATAAAAATAGCACGTGAATCCCACCCCCTAGGGTTTCTCTTGTCTTTCCAGACACTGTGTGAGAGTCTGTCCCGCTGTCTTCCACATAGACTCTGTATGGCAGGGCCACACTGTCAGTTTCAAATCAGTATATCAAGGTGAATATTAGGATGAGAATATTTAGAGTCCATTATGAAGAGCATATGAGATCTTTTTAATTCATAAATACATGTTGGTTCATAAAAGTGTTTCAAACAAAGAGGACAGTAAGATAGGGACAGGAAGTGAAAGCATATGCTCTGCTGGCATAAGGCAACGCCTCCATCTCTAACAGAAAAAGGGAAAGTCCCCTCAGAAAGAGAGACAGCACTATAGGAAGACAGAGAGAAAGAACAGACGTTTCGCAGGCCTGTAGAACTATATCTCCTTGTTGCATTTCTCTTACCTTTTCAAAAATGTTCACCACACTTTGTGGGTTTTTATGGTACTTCTGTGCTGTTGCGCAATTGCAAGAAGCATGTAGATGGTGTGTTTCTTCTCTGTTTCCTTCAACACTCTGAACACGCAGATGTCTCCTCATGTTGACACTCCTACACATTTCCTAAACACTAATTTATATGTACAAGAAGGCCATACCATTCTGAAATAATCACGGTAAGGGCAGTCTTATCATTTAGTCTCCTTTTTTTTTTTTCTATGGCAAGAGTGATCTGTTCTCTGTGTCCTTCAACTGCAGAATCTCAACAGGCCGGAGGCTTCGGGATCAGCTCAAGCCCTCTGATTGAAACCACTTACCTAAAAAGGTATTTTAGAGCAAATTTGTGATTGCTCTTTTAAAAAAAGAGAGAGAGAGAAAAAAAGGGATATGGCATACCTAGGTGAAAGTCAGGCCAGACAAAAACAGTCTGCTTTTGATCATAGGAGCAGGGGAGGAGCACTCCCGTGCTATTTCTGTCCCTTTGTCTGCTTCTCAAATTAAGTGATGAAGCGATGGTTCTACAGCTTAATTCCCTATTCGGTTGATAAGCACCAGCCTCATCCCATCGTCCTTTGAGGGACCATTATATCATCCTAATGTGACATCAAAAAATGATAAAGAAAATTTTCCATTGAGAATCCATTGAGTTTCTCACTATTATTCTTAAATCTATGAACGTGCATCAAGATTTTTAGATATATTAAATGCATATTTTCTCTCTGCTCAGATTTATGTGGGATATAAAAAACATTTTGTGCTTATATATTATGATTAATATTATTATTATTATTATTGCTAATAATATATAATAATATTTAGTAATATATAATAGTATTTAAGAATAAATATAATAATATAATAATAATATTTATATTTTACAGAAAACGTATTTTACAAAAAAAACTGCAGGGTTACCTGTTAACAAGCAGGCAGCCTATGACTAAAAATCACTAGAAATGTCTAAGGATTTATTATAAAATATTATATTATTATTATTATTATTATTATAAAAATCTGTGATATCAATTTCAAAAATTTTGTTGGGAGGTATGCAAAATCAAGAACGAGTCTGTCTTCTTTTGCATCCACTGTGGGGGAAATCTCCTGTACACTGAAGAAAAACATATGGATTGTCATATACATTTATTTAGAGAAGTATTATTTTTCCGATTTTTTTCAAGTGGTACTCACTGCAGAGTCAAATAACATTCAGCTCCTCCTCTTTGGAGCTCCAATGGGGTGGAGGGATAGAGTTGTGGATAGGGTTAGGTTGTGGTTGGATATTCTAGCTCCACATTCGCCCCTCCTCTCTGGAGTTCTAGCTCACAAAGCACTGCTGGGCACTAAACACACTCATGTTTCATTCATACTGGAGACCAGAGGGTGCCCTCGAGCAGAAATGCCACATTTTCCTCAGAGAGAAGTAATATAATGACATTTTCAGGAAATCCCTAATGTGAAGCTCGCGCTGTGTAGCTGAATAAAAAGATGATAGAAATGCTTTGATTAAACTTGAAGACAATAAACACAATATATGTGTATTTGAGTTCTTCAAGCCTTCTCGGGTATTTTCATAATAATAAAGTATATTATAATGCAGTGCTAATCAACATAGACTTTATCACTCTATAGAATACTATAAAATAATCAATTGTCTGCCTCATTCTGTGATAAGAAGCCACATCAGCTCACAAAAGGGAAATATCAAACACTCGACGGACGAAATGAAGTGAGTTAAAACATTTATCAAACGTTTATTTTTTATAAGCGGTTAAAACTCGCAGAGCTTTCAGATGGAGCAGTGTTTACTGCTGATCACAGAGCCGCTCTTCAATAACAAGCTAGGCATATATTTATTTTATTTAATAAAAATCGCAGCCTTTATGCTTTCTTAATCACACATAAGCAAAAGTGCGATTGCGGTTCGATTTTGGTTAATCATGCATCCCTATTTTGTATCGTTTGTGTTATGTTCTTAAAGCTCCCTTGAAATTGTTCAACAAGCACTGTTGTCTTTTTCCGTGTTAACGTGTATTTTCTTTTGAAACAGGAGGTTTGTCCAGTGGCTTAGCGCTTTTTTAACTCTTTTTTAGTTAGTTGGCTTTAGTTATTTTAGCACTATAAACCATGATTTGCTATTTGCTAGTCGTTAGGGGTGTCGAAATTAATTGTTTCTTCGATGCATCACGATGCAGATGAGGACGATTCGGTGTTGGTTCAGTAATAGACCATAACCGATTATAATGTACTGATTCTTTTCTGATGTCATTTGTCACGCACGTGCTTTGTCGCGGTAGCAATGGCAGAGAGAGGCGAGATGCGAGTGAGAGTAATTAAAAATGCTCCAACTACTTTAAAAGCTGACATCTGGGCACATTCCGGCTTTTATAAACATCCTGGTGAGCATAACATGGAGAACATACGCACTGTGTGTAAATCAAAGCTATGATTTATCTAAACGATTTCATTTACACTTGGGCACATAAATGTGTCTCCGCAAAATGGATATAAATCCGATCTTCAATTCCCGCACTATATATGCAGATTTAATAGAGTTCACGTCACCGAAAACAACAGATATGAGCTGCATTTTATTGATCATCAGCTAATTTAAAATTCAAAGGCCGCAATATGAGCGAGCGGAGCGCAACAGCACTGGTAAGATCATTCAGTTTCTTTAATGAAGATGACTGTATGTTGAGCACCTACAACTTTACTTTCAGTTTAATTTGCGGTAGTTTCCTTGTTGGCTTAATGAAGAGATACGGTAGCACTGTCATATCTGACTAAAACATGTCATATGCTATAGCCTATAACACTCTCTCATAGGTTTATTTTTATTTTTTTACATATGTGGTTTCAACAACCAGATGCATTTAGACTTTAGTTTTGACTGTAATGCGGCCCAGACCACCTCCTAAAGTGGCTTTTAGTATTTACACTTTGTGTATTTGTCTTCTGTGCCCAGACTTGAGTTGTGTTTGATATTTGATACATTTAAGAAGCTAGTTTTCTTTGAGCAGGTAAAATTAAAGGTTCAGTACATATATCTGACTGCTTGTATTTATTGACAAAATTGTATATGCAGTGCATCGTCAATGTATCATGATGCATCGTGATATCGGATTGAATCGAATCGATGACATGATAATCGTAATCGAACCGAACCGTGAGACCAGTGTAGGTTCACCCTTACTAGTCGTTTGCTGATGGTGTTAGTGGATGGGACATTGTACAAGACCCCAGAGCCAACAGACATGAAGTAAAAACCACAACACTCATTAGGATTTCATGGGTCTTCAATGGTTTCTTTTTCAAATAGTCTGCAGTCATCTTCTGATTTCAGAAAGCATCATTCTTAAGTGCTGCATTGTAATCTTATTCTGTTTATGAACAATGGGTCTGAATGTAGAGGAACGGTATTGTGACCACCAGTCACACTGGTACATATTTATAGTTTCAATCTTCCTAAATTACTAATTGCTGATAATATCAGCATGCTATTTTGTGGTTTTTATATTTGGCTCTACAGAATAAGTTATATAGCATGTTGTTTAGTATAAAAATAGAAAAGAGCAAAACTGCAGTCTGTTTTGAAATAGAACAGTTTTTATTACCAATAGATTGTATCAGAATATTAAATAGGATTCAAGGAAATGGGGTTTACATTGCAGTACTACAGGGGGTCTAACAATTATAGTTTGATCTCAAACTAATTTCTGTGAAAAATAAATTTTCAATATACAATATCATTCAAAGGTTTGGGGTCAGTAAGATTTTTCTAAGTTTTTAAAGCTTGGTACAAACTATGCAAGTACAAAGAAATGTGTTCGTTTTCTTAAAGTGGCAAGAACAAGAACAAAGTTGAAGATGAAGGCTGGGGCGGAGCCTACCCCCCGATGTAGGGACAGGGACCGACCTGGTGGTGGTGGAGAGGATAGTGGTGAACGCCGGCATCAGTATCTGCGAATGTAGTAATGAGTGGGAACAGAACTTAATATACTACAGATGACGAATAATGATTGGCTAGATAATGAATGACGTGACATTTGAGTCTTAGAACTACGCTAGAGCTCCCATGTACCGAACTTCTGAAGAGTCCTCAGAGGCCCCGTCCACTGCAGCTTGCGTTGCATTTCTGACCAATCACACAATATTTCTCAGACAAAGAAGTTCTGCTCAGATGATGTGTCGAGAACTCCCAAACCAGGGCTGCGAGAACAAAATTACGTCATTTTGTTCTCACAGCTCTTTCTCTGTTCTTGCGGAGAATGGCCTTAAGTCTGTCTTTCATGGTCTAAAAACAAAATTACAGCACTGCCAACGGCTACCGTAACCCGAATGAAGCTCGTTGATGGACGCGCTCATCTGGGAGAAGTGCCCATACAAGGAATTCCTTCCTTTATGATGTCATACATGGCCATACTCTAAATAAAAACCTTTCAGAAACTTGTTTGAATCCTGAAGGTGTGTATTTGGCACAGAAATACTTTGCACGTATTTTGAAGGTTTGGCCATGTTTAGAGTTAACTCATTTTATGCATTCTTATTTTTTTTCAGATTTTTTTATGCACACATCCCCCCCTTAAGTTAAAAATACTTAAAGCAGCAATATTGTGTTTATTTTTCTATTTCTATTCCTGTGATGGTAAAGCTAAATTTTCAGCATCATTACTCCAGTGTCACATGATCCTAAAGAAATCATTCTCATTTGCTGATTTGGTGCTCCAGTGACATTTCTAATTATAAATGTTGCAAAGAGTTGACCTGCCAAATATTTTTGTGGAATAGGCTATGTGCTGTGATAATTTTTTTCAGGATTATGAATATAATAGTTCAAAAGAACAGCTTTTATTTTAAATATGTTTTTTTTTCTCTAAAATGTTAAACGTTAAAAAGTTCACAGTGCATTAACTAATGTTAACAAATACAACTTTAGATTTTTAATAATGTACTAAGATTAATAAATGCTGTAGAATTATTGTTAATTTTTAGTTCATGTTAACTAATGAAACCTCATTGTAAAGTGTTACAGATTCTGTTCTATATAGCAGGGTTTGTAAAAGGCTGGAGGGGCACTAACTGTGGTGGTTAGGGATGTTCACAAGGGGGAGGGCTGGTCCTATGAGATGCACTTTGATATTGCACTGTTGATGAGAGAGTGTGTGCAGAGCGAGAGAGAAACAGAACGACAGCAGAGCGCTCTGTAAACAGGCTGTCAGAGAAGAAAGTGCAGGGACATTTTCATCCGCTACAGCCAACGGAGTGCGTTGCATGCAACACTGAAGGATAATCACAAGAGGCAGAGAAAGAGAGAGAGGACGAGAGAAGGTTTAATTAATTCATGCAGGAGGGGAGGGATGTTTCTGCCGCTGACTGAGCTGGTTCCAGCACTGCCTGAGCTCGTCTGCCTGTAGCATTTTGTTTGTGAGCCGTCTGTGCGCTGACCATGACAGCTCTCAGATCGGGCAGGATTTGATGGACACCTGAACAAACAGAGGTAGGGTAAGATTTGTCCTTCTTTCTCTCACGCACATCTGTTCTCAGCTCTCTCATGTGTGTTCCCTGTGCTGTCTGCCGAGCCAGTGACCCTTGTTTTCATCTCTCGGTGTCTGTTCTCTATGGTTCTGACTTCTGCCTGCAGATCAGAAAATGTCACACCAAAATGTGCTCATTAATCAAGGCTTTTTAACTTGTGAGTCTGAATGAATTGCTGGTTTCATCTTCATTGTCTCGCAGGAGATGATTGTAGCCGTTTCCTGTGCTTTGTAGAGTTCACGTGCAGGATGTTGCCTGCTTATTGCTTTTGTTATGGTGTACATTGTCATAGTTTGTCTGCCATGTCAGAGCTGAGTGCAGATACTGTTTATATTTCACACTCAGCTGAGAGATCAATGCCGCTGGATGATGGATAGATGGCTTGTACATGGATTCTGTTGATATGGGGAAAATACAGCTCGACTATTTGACCGGGTTTGTTTTGCATCTTCCGTGATACCCTGGGGTGGCCCACAATCTCTGTTGTGAGGGAATGCAATCAATTTTGATGTGTGCGATGATTCATTCTCTTCACAAACCTGTGCTATCATGTGGTCATGAGCTGCTGGTAAATCTCCAATCAGCTTACTTAATTAAGGCTCATCATGCAATCACCAAAGGCACTGTCTTCATGTCTCAACAGGATCTCTGAAGCAGGAACAGCTTGAGGTGTGTGTGTGTGTGTGTGTGTGTGTGTGTGTGTGTGTGTGTGTGTGTGTGTGTGTGTGTGTGTGTGTGTGTGTGTGTGTGTGTGTGTGTGTGTGTGTGTGTGTGTGTGTGTGTGTGTGTGTGTGTGTGTGTGTGTGTGTGTGTGTGTGTGTGTTTTCATGGGTAAAAGCTTTGAGCTTTTCCGCTATAGCTGCTTGAGGACGCGATTCATGTTTTCAGTCTTCAGAGAGGGCATGCCGAATGTTTGTGTGCATGTTTGCAACATTTTGCTCAGTAATTAAACATGCTCTCTCAGTCATTATAAAAAGATAACTTAGTAGAAATACACAGAAAAGAGAAGATTGCTCATGACACACTACCCAAGGTCAAAAACAGTCAGCCACTGAGTATCTTAATGGAGTCCGTGATAAAGGAGAGCCTGAATAAACACTTACTGATCATACTGTTTTCTTTGGCTTGTCTCTCATCTTTACAATGTCGCTCTTGGGTAGATGAATATGTTTCTGTCTGGTAGAGAAGTAGTGTTTTGTCCTGGTGTCCTCACTTGAAGTGCACGTTATGAGAGACACTCTGAGGGTCTGTGTTGTGGCTAACTTTTTTAGATAAATAGAAAGGGAGCATGCACGTTGTTTTATTTACAACAATTGTTAGTAGATTTCAGTACCTTAGTGCATGTCTTTCGGGCTTCCTACTTCCAAGTATCTACTTGATGTTACTTTCATACACGTTATTGTTCCTGCAACAACATCAACAATAATAATAGTGGTAATATTAGTAGTAGTAAAAATAAATATAACATCAATTTAGTATGAATATAATTGTTTTATTCCTTCCTTTTTTATAAATAATAATAATAATAATTCAGAATAATAATTTTATCAATTTATCTGTATTTAAATAAATGTATTTAAATTACATTTATTTCATGTAATAATTGTTATACAGTAATGCATTAAATAATAATATTAGTTAATTAAAAATGTTCTGCATTCAGATATTTGAAATATGTTATATTTTATAAATATAATATTTTGTAAACTAAAAAAATTATAATTGAGCTCTTTTCCACTCATTCTGTTTGTTGATGTTCAGTTATATTAACAGGCATTCCGACTGGATTTAAGGGCAGTAGGTTTCCCTTAGCTGGGAATCAGAGCAGGTTTTTCCTGGCTTTTCCATGTCATTGCATTGCAATTTCGAACCAAACCCTCCTGTTGCCATGACATCCAACCTCTCTGTAAATACTCCCAGGATTTTTTGAGTGTAGGCCCCAGGAGTAGAGAGAGAGAGGGAGAGAGGGAAGAGGAAAATATTGCTCATGTTTTTTCAGCTCATAGAGTCACTTAAGGAATGGTAAAAATATACTTTTATTCTCTATTCTATGTTCTTCCACTTTATGCCATGTATAAGCAAAAAAAAAAAAGTTAAACCTCTAACCGTGCTTCAAGAGAGGTGAAGCATGTAGATACATAATTAGATGTTGCATGATACCATTTTGAGAAATGGAGAATATTTTTTCCCCTAGCGTTATGAGGGATAGTCTCCAACATTAAATGTTTTTTTATACATAACTGAAACTTTTTATAAAGAACCTTAATAATAAAAAGAATGCCTAAATAATGGGAAATTTGTGTTTTGAGATTGATTGTTAAATGCATGCCCATTTAGCATTGCTTTATTTCAACAGTGCATGTCAAATTCTCTTTCCTTGTACTTTTTCATCAGCCATTACATTGTTTTGGACCATTAAGGATATTATGCTAAATCTCAGTTCAGTCACACACTTAAGTGGTAAATGCAGCTGTAAGTAATTATGTTGGTGAAGATTGTAAAAAATTGCTTTGTGGTAGCTCGCAGTTAGAGTCATCGAGTTGTTTTTGACGAGAGTAAAGGAAAACTCTAAAAGGCATGTCATGTAAATGCATCACAAAGAACCACAACAATGAAGTAAGCACAATATTCAGTTTTGTGTTAGGAGTTACCGTGAATGCTCCTGTCTTCCACTGTTCCTTCTGCAGGAACTCTTCTGAGGCCATATATTATTAAGGGCCGGGCCGTGGGTTTCTGGGCCCTACTGTACATGGATAGATATTCATATAACCACTGCAAACATTGACTTGTGTGAGTGCTATGTATATCATGCCAATTTAATGATGTTTAGGATAAAATGTATATTAATTTATTTGGTATTAGTATTAGGTAAATTGTATATTTTTGGTTCTAAATTAAATAAAATAAAGCTGAAATATAAATAAGTTTAAGTTGGAGTACTAAATTACTAAAAATAAAAATAAATTAAGCCAAACAGACAAATAGACTTACAAAATGAATACCAAAAACGTTAAATATTAAATACATACTTTAATGAATACTATATAAATAATAATACTGAACTGATCACAAAGTTTTTCACTTAGTAGTTCACTCAAGTTAAATTTGGTGTGACAATTATAAGTACAAATACTGTATTTTCTAAATGAATATGATGTATTAGAAACTAAATGTATAAGAATTAGACATGAAATAGAACATTCCTGTTAAAATAATTTAACATGACATGAAGAACATATGAAGAAAATGTAAATATTATAAACAAAACTCAAACAAAATAGTGTATTATAAAACTAAATTTAGAGAAGCTGAGAAGCGTTCCCGTGACAGAAGTTATTATTCCCTGATGTGGATCTATAGGTTATACCTGATTACAAAATGGCTGTCAAGAGTGTGTCACTGAAAACTTTTGCTAACTTGAATGCAAATGTTGAGTAGTTTGCTGCATTACTGTATGTGGCTTCATAAAAACATATATTGCAAAAGATCATGTTGATAAATAGGTTTAATAAAATGTTCAGCTGTTATCTACTGCCTTCAGCGTGCTACACACACACACACACACACACACACACACACACACACACACACACACACACACAAAAAAGACTACCTACACTACGTTTCTCATGCACACAGTGTGAATATTGTAATCATTTTGTTACTAGCATAAAGCATTTAAGGCGTATTTGTTAAATGTTTTGTAATATCAGGTTGAGAATCCACAACCACATATAAGTACACTCAAGTTGTAACTTATTATATATATATATATATATATATATTTTTGCTCTTCTTATTTCTTTCTAAGCATATGACTGGGAGTTTCATGTGAAAGGCCAGCAGTTCCTGTCAGTAAAATGGCATTATCAGGTCTCTTCCAGCCTCTTCCCTAGGGTTTGATAGTGTGGCATCTTTAGTTGCCACTCTCATCCGCTGTCAGAGCTCTTTCTGACGGCTGCCACGCCAGACCACAGAGATCTGTTTTCTTCTGTGGAGAATATTACAAAAATATTGCACCATACCTTATCATACTTCAGACTGTGACAAGCAGCTGGGTGTGGGTTAGCAAAAAAGGCTCCACATGATGATGCTGCTGTTGGCTCTGACTGGACTGAGACTCCTGCGGCCCAGCCATGTCGTTTGAGTCTAGAGCGGTCTATGTTTGTGAAAGCTGGGATTTTGGTGATTCTGTGCCCCTCACTAACCTCTCATTCCCAGCTGTTCAGCCTGCCACTTTCTGCAGTTTTTTCATTCATCACAGCCGTTGTCTCATTCCTTGGATAAACTCTCTGTGTGAGCCTGTCCGCTGTCCCGCTGGAGGCGAGTAATTTTACTTCTATGGCTGGACAGCAGTGCAACAACCCCCCCATCCCTTTCAGAATTAGTGTCCTAATTTGGCTGTGTTCTTCTACACCATGGCTCAGGAGACTATTGCAGTGGTCATATAATATGGTTGGTCATTTTACAGTTTAATTTGACATTGCATACCTTGTGCTAATGAAAATTGATGGTGTTTTTACAAAGAAAATGTAATGCTTACAACTTTATCTTGTCCTTAAGGATTTAAAAATATATATATATTTTTCATTGAAATCAAAAGATATTTTTAAATATCTTAAACATCTTGAACATTGGAGGGGATCAAATTTTTTTTTAATTTTTATAAAGCATAAAGAATCAGAACAGTGAATGAAATTCTAGGTCTAATTCTAGTTGGGAAATAATCCTTTTGGGACAATATTTGCATCAAATATATTATTAGTCCAAAGATTCTTTGCATTAGTGGACAAATACATAGATCTGCTGTTGACATTGAAATTCCCTAGTGGTCTGGTGGTAGAATTTTTGTAAACCGTGTTAAAGGTTTCGGGTTCTAATCTGCCCTCTTATTTATTTATTTATTTATTTTTCTTCATTAAAATCAAAGATGTTCAATGATTGTATATTATGAGCAGGGACACATTTGTATGCATTTGTTTAGTGATTTCATCGTAAAGAATAGAGTTTCTCTCTGCAACAGCATTAAGCGATCGATTGATGCGCTTGTCGGTCTGTGTGTGAAGACTGGTTTTCCTATTTAGATGGTGGAATTGGCTTCTCCAAAGAGGAATCATTTATTTTTAATATTTTGTTAGTGCTGCTGTGTGTCCCTATGTGTGTAATAAGCAGAATGTACGCATGTTGTGCACCCACCTGTAGGCGCATATTAGCCTACTAACGCACCCTTTAATTAACACAAAAAATACTGCACTATTGACTTTAACTTTCAATCCGCCAACAAAGCACCTGAACACACCTCGTTTTCAGACCAGTACGCCCAAGGGCAGACAGATGGGCGCGAGGTGCATTTGCTATGATAACTCTGTCGGGCTGAAACTAGCAAAAAACACTTGCGTCGTGCCTTGCGTTGCATTGCGCTGAGTGTATAATAGGGCCCAAACAGTATACAGCATTTACTAAAGATACGCAGTGATAAATTAGCGTAGTTATTTTTGGGAGGACAGTATTTAAATGAATCACGCAAGGTGATTTACAAAGGTTTGCGCTCGTAAATAGTGTTTGCGCCATTATACCACCCAAAAAAGCACATCTTAAATTTTGGAAATGATCCAGCTGTGTCTGTGTGCTTTAATTTGTGCGTCGTCTGTAGATCACGCTCAGAACTGTCCACTCCCATCAGCGCTTTTATGGAATTGCGCTCTCACATTAATTTGCCCAGTTTAGTAAATCTGGCCCTAAAAGTTACTAAAAAGTGAGCCATTATTTTTAAGAATACCACTTAAAATAATAAAAAATGCCTTCAGGGTGTAAGGGGTTAAAAATGACAGCCAAAAGAGAGCTTAGATATCACTTATATAAAGATGATCAAGATCAGTATCGGCTGGTCATGATGACAAGAAATCTGAAGTCGTATCGGCCGCAAAAATAATGATTGGAGCATCTCTATATGATGTAACCCAAAATATAACCTGGAGGTGCAAAGACTTTAAAAACTAAAATATATGTATATGTACACTGTTACGTAACATGGAATATCAGAAACTCTCAGGCAAAAGGCACAAAATCACTTTCACGGACCTTGACTGTTCCAAGCTGGTGGAATGACCTGCCTAACTCAACCTGAGCTGCTGAGACTTTAGCCATTTTCAAGAAATGACTGATGACGACCCATCTTTTTTTGTCAACACTTAACCCATTAACACTATAGTGTTCTTCTATATACATATCTATTAAAAAACAAAAAAACATTTCTACATGACATGTACTGTGCTAGACTAACTGGGAATAGTCACAGCACTTGCATATTGTTGCACTATTGTTGATTTGATTGCTCTGTTGCGCTCCTAATTTTTAAGTCGCTTTGGATAAAAGCATCTGCTATATGATTAAATGTAAATGTAAACTTATATGATTGTGTCCGCTTTGTAGAATGAACCATAAAGGGACTAAATATTTTAATGTAAAATGCCAAAAATACTGTTAGGGTTTGTTTGGGTTGCAGCCACTTTAATGCAAATGTGTGTGTGTGTGTGTGTGTGTGTGTGTGTGTGTGTGTGTGTGTGTGTGTGTGTGTGTGTGTGTGTGTGTGTGTGTGTGTGTGTGTGTGTGTGTGTGTGTGTGTGTGTGTGTGTGTGTGTGTGTGTGTGTGTGTAAAACAAATGTGTGTGTGTGTGTGTGTGTGTGTGTGTGTGTGTGTGTGTGTGTGTGTGTGTGTGTGTGTGTGTGTGTGTGTGTGTGTGTGTGTGTGTGTGTGTGTGTGTGTGTGTGTGTGTGTGTGTGTGTGTGTGTAACAAACACAGCTGCAGACAGTTATTCACTGGCGCATTGATCCCGAGTTAATCTTCACTACACAGCAAAACCCATTCGGCTGACTAGCCGGCTAGCGGCATGGGACTAGCTGGTTAGCTCTAGATTTCATCAGTTTCCTCTGTGAATGAATAAATAAAACAGTTAACAGTAACTAATATATGTTCTTAGGCACAGTACCTTGAATAAGAACATCCCTTACTGTAATGCTGTTTAGAAATGGCCTAGTGGAAAAGCATGACGCAGTTAAAGTGTCAAGTGTGGACTGAGAGGCTTGTAGATCTGGATAATTTCACATAATAATGCAGTTGCACTCCGCTTTGAGTTCTTTACTGTTGCATGCATTTCTACATAAGCATCTCACAAAAATTCCACTAATGTGAGATGTAAATGTGTCAATGGAAAATGACTTTGTTTAAAAATATCCTTTATTTTACATATGGTTTGAGAGTTACTGTATATTTATGGCTTAGAGTTGTTTTAGAGACATGTTTGCATGAAAGACACTTATAACCTGATGAATGGAAACACAAAAGTTGAATGTATAACCAATTATAAATTATCCAGAGATGTTTACAGCGACGGTTCAGATAGCTTAGGCTGCCAATGAGCAAGACTTTCCTGAAATATCTATTTGTGCAGAATATATTATTAGCTCACTGTTTAATTGTTGTTGAAACATTTCATGTTCAGCGGGAGGAAGGTCGTGACGGGACTTGAAGAGGGCGGGTGCAAGTGGATTTTTATTGCTTATTACCATTAATAATAATTTCCTCTGGTACTTTACTGAATGGTGCAAATATGATTAATATGGTTATTGGAAACTCTGTGTCTGGGGCGGAGTGGGAAGGGATGTTATAAACATGGCAGAAAATTAGATAATTGCTCATACTGGAGCCCTGTCAAAGCTTAACCGATGATCTCTGAGATTCTGGTTTATCTGTTTGCTGCTTTTTGATCCGGGAAGTTCTTTTCCGTTGTGGGCTGTGCAGGAGTCCATCACATCTTTGTCACGCTGAAACTGTTATGTCTGTTGCACCCACATCACGAAGGCACAGTGCAAATCTTTCACACCTTCCCCAGTACATAGAGAAACTACCACAAACTACAAAGAAAGAGTTTAATAATGGATCTGAGAAAGGGTAAAATAAAGAGGTGCATGTAAAAGAATGGTCCCATAAATTCTACATGAAAAGGTGATGAATCATGGACCGAGCAAGTAGTTCGGAGAAAGTGGGGGAGGAAGAGAGAGAAATGGAGAGAAAGATCTAATATAGATGGCTACAGAGAAAAGGATGTGAGGGAATGGTATAAATACTCCAGGGCTGGAGGATAATGGAGTGTCAGTTGGAGACAGAGAGGCAAATGGAATAGGGTACATGATTTCTTCAGTGCTAGGCAAGAGAAAGCGGGTGGAGAGAGAGAATAATGAGGCTCATACTGTTTAATGGAACTGAGAGGCAAAGTAGTTCTTGGGTAAGATCTGTGTTCACTGTACAAGCCTTGGCTGGACAACATGCTCTGTCCCACCCCATTTCTGCTGCAGTCTGATTTAGAGCTCCAACTGGCTTGTAAGTCGGGGAAAGAACACCTTCAGGCTTCAGCAGTAGCAGTTCGGGTGTGAGAGACATATTGATGGAATGGTCACTGCTGCATTTTACTACATCTTGTGTCCATTGGTCATGTTTATGCCTTGAAAACATAAATATTATACTCTGTGATAAATGTACACAAAATGCTGGGGTCAGACAGATTTATAAATAATATAAAATAAAACTTTAATTTAGCAAGGGTACATTAAATTGGTCAAAAGTGACATTAAAGACATTTATAATGTTACAAAAACAAATGCTGTTCTTTTAAATTTTATTAAATAAAATAAACAATAAAAACATTTAAATATTAGAATTATTTCTGAAGGATTATGTGATACTGAAGACTAAGTGGAAATATGTTGAATATAGCGCAATATACATATAAATCTTGTAGCACATAGTTTAATCTGTAAGTGTAATAAAAATATGGAACGGGCATTAATATAATATAACTTAATTTCAGGGGCAGTTTTTGCATTTATTTATACTGGGATAGTGTTTAGTGTAGACAGGAATTTTGGGCTGAATGGGATAGGGACATGAACCTGGGTTCCCATGAACCACCAGCTTCTATATGTCCAACAGGAGGGATTTTGTTTGAATATTGTTGCAATGTTGAGAAGATAGAGATTTTATTGCTCATTTTAGTATTTTTAGAGTCCTAAATCCCCCAAATTAGAATCCCTAAATTCCCTAATTAGAATCCCTAAATTATATGTTGAATGAATTGTCACTAAATCCATTAAATTGTTGTTGGACAAATGTAAAATCAGTTTACCTTTTGAAATGTGGGTGTAGTGCACTTCTCATTCTTTTACATGTTTTATGTAAAAGCATCCGATTTAACGGTATATGTTAAAAATGATGTTGTATTATGTTTTGTCTTTCTTGTGGACTGGTATAAACACAGATACCCATAATGCAACTGATGTACACAGACACACATGCCCAGATGCGCGCACACAAACCCATAACCGCTTTTAGTTCATCTCCTCACTGCAAACTTATGACGTCAGGTTGCCAGGCAACTGTCTGAGCAAACAGAATCCCTTTCTGTGCAGAAGGGAGGCCCCATCCTGTTGATCAGCACATGGCACGAGCAGCCCATTAACAAACACACACACACACACACACACACACACACACACACACACACACACACACACACACACACACACACACACAAACACACACTTTTGAACAATACAGCCATTAACTTTGTCTCTCGATCATTCCTTTAATGTACACATTTCCTTAACTGGCCTATTAGTGAATTCTGCCCTTGACAGTAATAATATATGGATGTATAGCTTGCATTGTTAGGAGGAGAAAAATACTATGAGTGATGAGGGAAATCCTCACAGGAAGAAACATTTTTCTAACTGTAGGCAGTTTGCATGGTGGGAGGATCAAAAAATATTTCCTTCTTCTGGTGAATTAAATTCTTTACCATAAACCTTTTATCTTAATAGATGACGGTTATGTCTTTATAGTTTCTGTCCTCTCGTTCATTTTTTTATCACCTTGACTCTACCTCCCATTTTTCACCTTTTAGCACTTAGTACAGCACGTCTCTTTTCATAAGGATGGAGCAGGTGGATTTGATTCTTACAGCGTTCTAGCAGCAGGAAATTATGGCACCTCGATAAAACACATTTTTCAGCCTGTCTGTTTGAGGCACCAGAGTAACATGATCTCATTTTAAAAAAAAAGACCCCATGGTGCTAGCAACATATGAAACTTTTAAAGACAATTTTTGAACCGTGAAATCAACATCTGAAGTGTGATTTCAGTGGTCATGAAAATTGTCCCATACTTACTTTTAGGACTGGGAATTGCCATAGACCTCACAATTCTATATTACAACAATATTTAGCTGCTCTTTTGATATGTATTGCCATTTAAAAAATATATTTATTTTTGTATTTTGGTTTCTGTTTAAGTCTTAAATATTTAATGATTAACACTTATATTTTAGGTTTCAATTCTTGCTATTAACTAGTTGCTTATTAAAATGTGTATTACTAGGATATTGGCTGTTTATTAGTAGGCTACTTATAAAATGCCTTATTTTGCATGACCTTTTTCTACATCCCTTAAAGGGTTAGTTCACCCAAAAATGAAAATTAGCCCATGATTTAATTGTCATCCTAGGTGTATATGACATTATTCCTTCAGATGAATAAAATCAGAGTTTTATTTTAAAAGTCCTGGCTAATCTAAGCATTATAATGGCAGTGAATTGTTGTCTCGTTTATGAAGTCCATAAAAGTGCATCTATCCATCATATAACTGCTCCATACGGCTCCAAGCAGTTAATAAAGGCCTTCTGAAGGCCTTCCTAATAATAAATATTAAAAAAAGGTGTATACTCAAGTATTTTTCAATTAAATAGCTTCAAAAATACAAAAAAATAAAAAAAACTACAAAAACAACAACACATTACGAACAATAAAAACAAGTTTTCAAAAGGTGTTTCTCAACACATGCTTTTTAAAAGTTAAAACTTTTTTTAACTTTTCATGGCATCTTAACACATGCTCATACTTCAGAAAATGGGAAACGACATCCGCTTAGCATGTTTAAATAGAAAAACAATGGAAAAGAAGCGCAGTGGAAGCTACAGTGTATGGTGGGGATTCTAAAGAGCTTTATGTGAAAAACACTTACCGTGCTTTAATGCTCAAAACCACAAAGTCACTTGTTGTTTTAGAACATCAAGATACGTTACACATTCTTCCTATCAAACTTTTTTAAATGTCTGTGAAGGTAATGTGGATGATCACTATCAATCATTTTATAAGAGCATTTAAAAAAACATTTTTCTTCTTCATGGTAACAATTAAAAATCACGATATGTAACAGATTTGATTCCCCACCCCTCTTAGTGTAGCAGACATCGGAGCCTCTTCCCCTGAGCACTGAGCAGGATGTTTTAAATTCACTATGAACTCTTGAGCTTTGTGAAATATAATATAAGAAATATAAAATTGGTTATTTTGATCCTGACTTGTAGATTGTGAAAAACCTTTTCTAAACTGTGAATTAAAGTGTGAGATATAGGACTTATTTCATGTAGGCAGAAATACAAGTCATCAGCACTTGGACTCAAACCAACCCTTTTTGTCGGCTGCAATGTTCTATGTTGTGCTAATTTGGCACATATTTATAAAGTACAGTACTGTTATGACAAGTTCTCATGTTATTTATCCTAGATCGTGGTATTGATATCATGTTTGGCAAGCTGAAATGAGAGTTTAATTTTGGGAATCCAATATATTGTGTGTAATCCAGAGTTATTACTTTAGGCAGTGTCCCATAAGGATTGGTTCAGTTCTATTTTTGGTCTCTATGTGAAATGTTCCACATGAGAAAAGCAAATTTACTTTGATGTCACAGATAGTAAAATTACGTCCTTGATTATGGACCAATAAATAATTTTGAAGTAAAATAAGTTATGAGGGGAAAATCAATGATGACTAATGGGGAGTCTTTTATTAATGAATATGTAAGCTGTTTATTTTTACAGTACACAGTCATGTCAGTGTTTGGATGAGTTATCACTGACTTATTTGTCTTTCTATTATTTCTATTACCAGACAGGCTTGCCTGATTCTTCATTATTGGATTGATCATTTAATTATACTGAGATACTCATCAGTAATCACACTTAATTTAAAGCAATTTTTCAATTAGTATCCTGTTTCCTTAGTTCTGCAGATGTGTATTTATGCAGGAGTGGCATGTAACTTTATCCATCATTTATTTTTAAATTCAACAAACTAAACACATAAAAAAACAGACAATACATTTTGTATTCTTTTTCCAAGACTAGACAAAGAACTAATGAAAGTACTGGTTTCACAGACAGGGCTTTGATTAAGACAGGATTAGACCTTAATTAAATTAGGACATTTAAGTAGCTTTTATAAACAATGCCTTAAAAAAAAAAAAAACGTCACTGCTGTGTGTCTTGAGACAAAACAATGGGACTTAGATGTATTTTTTATAGTGTAAGTTGTTTTCATTTAAATCAGTTTATTAATGCATTTTAGTCTAGGACTAGACTTAAAGACTCCGATATACTTCAAGTGAAATAAAGGAACAAACTGATGTGACATCATTTTGAACAAAATTAGACCAAAATGAACTTTGTTTGAAGTTCGTTTTGGGAGTCCGAAACAGCTTGCCATAGCGGAACTTTCCGGAAAAGTTTGCTATGACTGGTAAACACCTTTGTAGTCCATGGCGATTATGTATTAATATCTGCCTAGGAAATCGCCTAGTCTTAATCTGCTTCGCTATGTGTATTCATTGTGAATACGCAGGCCACAAGAAATAATTAGGTGTTTTTTTTTTTTTTTGATCACTTTTACTCAGGACATGCTAGCTAGCAACATAGGATTCCATTCATTATGCTAAGATAAGCTAGCGGCGACCCTGCCAAACTAAAACAATGCATGCACTGAGACAAAAATGCATTTGCCCACATATCTAAATGAAGGAAAGAAGTTGAATAAGCCCTATTTCAAAAAACGGTGTAGTGTTCCTTTAACCCTAAGCGAAGAACAAGAAAGAACTTTGCCATGGGAGTATATCAGGGCCTTAAGCCTTGTCTGTAAAACTGGGGGTCAGGGCTTAAATACAGGGAGTAATTCATGAAGTAGAACTGGTGTTATAGTACTAATTAACAGCCAGGGAAACTAACCAGAAACTCAGGTAGGCAAAACAGGAACAGAAAACAGAGAAACAAAACCGAAACTGATAATATAGCCTACACTTTACAACCGTCTGTCTGGCCATGCACTGTCCTCAAGAAAGTTCAGTACTAGTGAATGTGGAGAGTTTAGTTGGGTTGGATGATTCCACAAAAGTGATAATCTCTGCTTTTCTGTGTTTACAATATACCAGTACCTACGCCAAGATCTTTATCTTTACTTATCTACTTATTAATTGATTGTCGTATTTTCCACTTTCATTTTCCAACATCCACTTATTGTTTATCAGATTTTGCTTCCTTTTCTTGTGCTTTGACACCGCTTTCCTGAACAGAACTGAAATTGCCTGAATTAGCTCATCTCAAATGAAAGAATCCCATTCCAGTCATTTGCAATCAAGAATGTTTTGTTTTTATTAGCGTTAATGGTAAACAATACAGCCACAATAATAATGAGCTTTTTTTATTTTTTTTTATCATGCACAGTTAAGATAGCAAAATAAACTAAAAGAAATGTAAGAACACTTCCGATATATTTTGCTGTTGATGTCAAAGGGCGTTTTCACACCTAGCTTGTTTGGTCCGGATTCTCTGACTTTTCAGTTTGGTCCAAATCAAATTACAGGTGTGAACCTCCCTCGGACCACGGTCCAGACCAAACAGACGAAATTTGGTCCGACAAAAAGAGGTAGTCTCAAACTTAACAAAGTTTTGGTTGGTTGCTAGTGTGAAAGCATTGTCTGTATGGTTCGGACTTTAAGACCATTTAAAGGAAGTTCCAGTGGTTCCCGTGTACCCAAAAGAACATAAAAAGACAGAACTACCAGAACTGTCACAGAAGATAGCAGGAAAAATACGCCGTGGTAGCACATGGGGAGAGGAGGAGGCAAGGTTTTCAATTAAAATATGGTCTGAGTCTTCTACTCCTTTCCTGTCGGCGCCGATAAAATGTTCGCAGAACGAGGACGTTAATTTGGCGAATTTGAACTAGTCTCTAATACAGTTGGTGCTGCAAATAGTACTGCCATAGCAATAACAACATAGTGGCAACGATATGCGTCTGTTCACTTCATTCATCTTGTCAAAGTTACCTGCCGGATTGACAACACGTCAGACGCACGTCCACTAACTAACCAATCAATGTTAAGATGCAGCCCACATAACTAATGATGACTGGACGCAAGTACATCATGTAAAGTTCTTTAGTGCGCGTGCATAATTGCAGTTTGGTTTCACACACCAAGGTCCAGACTTTCAGGTGTGAAAACGCCCAAAGACTGTGATGCACCGATCATGATTGTTAATGGCCAATTCCGGTTCTTTCTTTAAGCAGATGTATTTGTTGTAGTTACTCTATACCAGCCAAATTAGTTTTAAACAAACACATTTTGTAAAATCTGAACCCATTTGAAATTAGAGGCAACCACTTCATTTTAATCACGATCCAAACAAAAATGCTACACACATGTAGCATGAGGTGTTTTTTTATTCGAATTAGATTGTATTTTAAGATTTAAAGCAAAAACAGAATGGTCTGACTTTAGATTTGTGAAATTATGCTACATAAGACACAACAGCAGACGGAGTTTATGAAATGAAAGTAGCTGACGCTTATAGCAGGCATTCTCAACCCTGGTCCTCGAGGCCCACTGTCCTGCAGAGTTTAGCTCCAACCAACCCTGATCACACTTTAATCAGGGTTGGAGTTCTGCAGGACAGTGGGCCTCGAGGACCAGGGTTGAGAATGCCTGGCTTATAGAACAAAAGCAATATAGCGTTTCATTGGTTACCGCTGTACTCAAAGCAGTGCTTATAAACACTACTTTATACGTCGGTAAGAGGAAAAGAAAATGTCATTGAAACAATCAGTTCCCTTCAGAGATACATTCATTCAACCCAACCCCCTATTCAATATTTAACTTTTTCTTCCTATATTTTGAGCATTGCATACAGTGAGCTTGCTGTGCCTGGTAGAATATTTGTGTTCTCTTTTTTGCGTCTGTCTTCTGTATGTCCCGTCTCTGGCCTTTGCTAACCTCCTGTTTACAGACTTCATAATATTTCCACAAAAATTACATTTTGGGAATGATTGCAATGGAGTTTGAGTACAAGTCCGGTTTTTGCTCCAAACACACAATCGGCATTTGGCCAGTTCCAATTTATGGTCGTTGACCAGTGCAGCATCAAATTCTATGATATTGTGATACAGATTCATCAGGGTGCATGACATCCTGAAATGCCTAATATTAATTAATTTTATTGTTTGACCAAGGACATTTTTGTTTTCCTTGGCTTTATGTGAATTTTTTTTTTTTTTTACACTTTGTGCAGGCGATTTTATACTTCTTGTCTTCGCTCTCCCTCATGTTTAAACTCTTTTTCTCTGTACAACAAACATCACACATCACTCTGTGCTTTTTAAACCAGTGGGCATGAACTTACTCCCTGGCATGCTGTAACTCATGGCAGCCCTATCAACTCCATTGATTTTTGTCTTTTTTTTTGTCTCTTCCTCTTCTCATCACGGCAGTTTCAGCTCCTCACTCATATTTTATGTCAGTTTCTTCCCTCCCTGTGGATGTGCTGGCAAAGTGCTGTTGATTTCTCGTTCTGCTCAAACTCATCGGGAGTGTCAGAACAGAGAGAGAGACAAAGCGAGAAAGAGAAATAGAGACAGAACGAGAGTATTCAGCAGACAGAGAGTGAGGGACATTGATTGGTGTGGCATGCTGAGCACAGAAGCAGGCCAAGCCCATGTGAGTCATTTGCTGAGTGGCCCTTTGAGCTATATGGAGGAGCAATGCTATGTTGTTTTTTAACTGGGTTTCCTGGAGAAAAGGCCATGTCCAGCTGAAGACAAAAACAACATGAGTTGTACACCTTGACAAAAACAAAATAAGGTGATACATAATTATTTTTACGTAAAATGATATTGACAATTAAATTGAGGTTGCTTTTTCTTAGCCCAGGAGGCTTACTGTTTTTCTCAATTGTGTTTCAAGCCTAATTCTTGTCTCATATGTTTGTTCTCTTTAATGGAAACAAATGAGAGAACTATCGTAGATGTTATTTAAATTATCTTTTGTGGGTAATTTCTCAGCAAAATGTAATGTTGCAATTCATTTTTCAATAAATTAGATTAATCCGCAAATCATGTAATTAATTAGATAAAAAATATAATATATGTATGTTTACATGTATTTGTATGCGTATATATATATATATATATATATATATATATATATATATATATATATATATATATATATATATATATATATATTGTGTGTGTGTGTGTGTGTGTGTGGGGACTGGTAATCCCCACAAGGATGGCTATGGACATTTTTTTGGTCCCCATGAGGAAAACAGGTCATAAATCACACTAAGTGATGTTTTTTGAAAATGTAAAAATGCAGAATGTCTCCTGTGATGGGTAGGTTTAGGGGCAGGGCAGTGTAGGGGGGTAGAAAATACGGTTTGTACAGTATAAAATGCATTACGCCTATGGAATGTCCCCATAAAACATGGAAACACAACGTGTGTGTGTGTGTGTGTGTGTGTGTGTGTGTGTGTGTGTGTGTGTGTGTGTGTGTGTGTGTGTGTGTGTGTGTGTGTGTGTGTGTGTGTGTGTGTGTGTGTGTGTGTGTGTGTGTGTGTGTGTGTGTGTGTGTGTGTGTATTTTACAGTGCATCTGGAAAGTATTCACAGGGCTTTACTTTTTCCACATTTTATGTTACAGACTTATTCCAAAATTGATTAAATTCCAAATTTTCCTCAAAATTCTAAAAATAAAAAAAATCACATGTACATAAGTATCACAGCCTTTACCATGACACTACAATTGGACATGATTTGGAAATGCACACACCTGTCTATATAAGGTCACACAATCAACAGTGCATGTCAGAGCACAAACCAAGCCATGAAGTCCAAGGAATTTTCTGTAGACCTCAGAGACAGGATTGTATTGAGGCACAGATCTGGGTAAGGGTACAGAAACATTTCTTTCAATGAGTACAGTTGCCTCCATCTGCTAATGGAAGAAGTTTGGAACCACCAGGACTCTTCCTAGAGCTAGCCGTCTGGCTAAACTGAGTAATCGGGGGAGAAGGGCCTTAGTCAGGGAGGTGACCAAGAACCCGATGGTCACTTTGACGGTCGTTTCTCTGTGGAGAGAGGGGTACCTTCCAGAAGAACAACCATCTCTGCAGCACTCCACAAATCAGACCTGTATGGTAGAGTGGCCAGACGGAAGCCACTCTTCATTAAAAGGCACATTACAGACTGCCTGGAGTTTGTCAAAATGCACCTGAAGGACTCTAAGACCATGAGAAACAAAATTCTCTGGTCTGATGAAACAAAGATTGAGCTCTTTGGCCTGAATGGCAAGCGTCATGTTTGGAGGAAACCAGACGCCGCTCATCACCTGGCCAATAACATCCCTACAGTGAAGCAAAGGTGGTGGCAGCATCATGCTGTGGGGATGTTTTTCAGCGGTGGAACTGGGAGACTAGTCAAGATCGAAGGAAAGATGAATGCAGCAATACAGAGACATCCTTGATGAAAACCTGCTCCAGAGCACTCTGGACCTTTAGACTGGGGCGAAGGTTCATCTTCCAACAGGACAATGACCCCATCACACAAGATAACAAAGGAGTGGCTATGGGAAAACTCTTTGAAAGTCCTTGAGTGGCTTAGCCAGGACTCAGACTTGAACATCTGATTGAACATCTCTGGAGAGATCTGAAAATGGCCGTGCACCAACGCTCCCCATCCAACCTGATGGAGCTTGAGTTGTCCTGCAAAGAAGATTGGGAGAAACTGCCAAAAAAAGGTGTGCCATCGTAGCATTGTGTTGTAGCATCATACTCAAAAAGGCTGTAATTGGTGCCAAAGGTGCTTCAACAAAGTATTGAGCAAAGGCTGTGAATACTTATGTACATGTGATTTCAAACAAACTTCTTTCATGTTGTCATTATGGGCTATTGTTTGTAGAATTAAGGAAAAAATAATGAATTTAATCAATTTTGGAATAAGGCTGTAACATAACAATGATGCCATAATATATATATATATATATATATATATATATATATATATATATATATATATATATATATATATATATATATATATATATATATATATATATATATATATATTATGGCATCATTGTAAAAACTACAATATATTAATGTATTTACCCATATAATATATATATATATATATATATATATATATATATATATATATATATATATATATATATATATATATATATATATATATATATATATATATATGATGCCATATATATATATATATGGCATCATTGTAAAAAACACAAAATTAATGTACCCATATATGTTAATGTATTTACATGGGATATGGTGTTCAATATATGGTATTATTGGCCAGAATAAGAATGCAACACTCAGTAATGCAACCGGGGGTCTCTGCTCCGTCTCTTTAAAAGGTGTTCAAACATTATTTATTGCAACAGGGGTCTCTGCTCCGTCTCTTTATCCACCAAGGAATGAAGACCACTCTAGAGGGGACACATGTGAGAAGCAGACTTAAGCAAGAGTCTTCATGTTCTCTTAATTTACTCTCTAGGATACAGACACACAGGCTCTGTTGTTATTGGTCTGTTTGCTAGAGACCTTGTATTAAATGTATGTTTGTAATAAATAATGTTTGAATGTTTGAGTCGATAACCTTAAGTCAGCTTAGAGACATTACTAAATCTGTTTTTGTCTCTCTCTTACTCTATAGATCACTCCGGTTGACAGATCATCAGATGCTCATCCGTATGCACCTTTCACCTCACCTCACCACCGCAAAGTTACTCTGATCACAGCCCTTACTGGTGGCACGGCACGCTCCTCACCTTCACACTGTCCTTGTCCTTGCGTCTCTCCCTTGTTTCGCCACTCCACATCGGGGACGCCAATTCACCATCTGCTCGTGAAGGAAAGCGATATGGACATGCCAGATTGTACCATCTCTTTCTCATACCTCACCTGAGGACAATCGGCTTGGTTCCACCAGCTCGCCGCAAGCGCTCTGATCAGCGAGATGGGAGACTGGGTGTGTCTGAGCCCAGCCGAATTCTCCCAGCTGCAGCAGTACAGTGAGTGTGAGTATCTGAGCACAACAAGCCTCTCCTCTGACCTCTGGCGGGTTGATTGGAATTGATTTTGGGGCTGCTAGGTGGACAAGAATGGATGGGAGGTTTTATCGGGTCCATCTAGTTGGTTCTTGGCCATGCTTTTTGTTAACTGTACCACTCAGCTCCATTGTTTAAGGTGACGCTTTGCTTAATATATTATTTAGGATGATGCCTACACATTCTAAGGCTGACCCACTGGACTTTCAGGAAGCAATGCTGGGAATGTAGGCTGTATTGACCTAACGCATCAATGTGCTGCCAGTGCTCTCTGCATCAATATTGATTAACAACGTTTAATGCAGTTATTGATGCAGACCACTTTATAAGCTAAACAAGCCTATGAAATTTTCAATAACATTATAAATTGATGGTCTTTCTTATCAGTTCACTATTTTTTATTTTGCAAGGGATCTATGACGACAGATTTGAGGGAGTATGGAACGTTTATATTGATTTGATGGAGGAAAAAAGTGAAATCGGATGCTAAAGCAGAATCAGATATTAATTCAGCGCATTTCTATTATTGTAAGGGCTTCCGGTAAGTCTGACTCATCTTTTATTGTAGGACTGGCTGTACCAGCACATATGCATGCGTAACGAGCATGGGTGTAAATTTCATCTAACAGTTAGGGGGGACAGTGAACAAAAAATATCTCAAAAGCAATTTTTGAAGGGGCCAAAACTGTACTTGTAAGGAGATGTGACATTTTTCAGAAAAATTATCTTATGTCTGTTTTTCGTTTCTATGTAATTTTATCTGGCCTGCAACACAAAGCAGTAATTGTTTAAATATGAGTTATCATAGGTTCACCACTCGGTAATATAATTAATAAATTATCTTGCTTCTTCTACATAGCATTGAGCAAAACCCAACACAGCGGTAGATCTACAAAATTAGCCTAATCCTGACCCCCTAGTCCTGACCCCCCTGACCCCACCTCGATTTACACCCATGGTTATTGAGGAGGACCATGCTTCATCTGGTCAATAAAGACCAGCCCGTTTGTCATTCTCACTAACTACTCCATTCAATCTGAGAGAAAGCTTTATGTGCATTACTGGTGTTGATGATATTTTGACTGTTTTCTTTACAAAGTTAATTATGTGCATATTGTGTAATTGGCACATAGCAAAGCAGGTGGTTGACTTCAGGCTAGCTCTCAAGTGGCAAGTACAACATTAAAATGCAAATGCAAAAATGCACACATATTTAATTATACAAGTATATATACATTTAGCTGGCAAGTTGGCTAATTGTGATTGACAGTTCAATATTCAAGATTGAGGATAGAGCAGTCACGCTGGTGTACATAGCAGGACTAGACATGTGCCGATATTCGGTAATGCGATATATCACGATAATGAATATGCACAATATTGTTATCGTGGGCACTTCGAAATACCGTAAATAATAATTTATTAACAAATAAATTATTTTATAATGCATTTAAGAATACTTTGCCCATCAACCGTATATAAAATGCTCAACACCGCTGTATTCTGCGTCAAAGGGACAAGCCCTAAGTGCATGAGAAGCACGTGGCTGAACGAGTGAAGGAGACGCACACGCTGAATGAAGTGCAGTTCACTCTCTGACAGCAGAGGGCGCTGATGGAACTGCAGAATGCAGCGGTTACCCCGGAAACCCCACAAACAAAGCAATTGCGCTAGTGAAGTTTTTCAAATGCTCCAAATGTAACGATTGTTGTTTGTGGCCTTTACACGCCCCACACAACCGTCACAAACTTAATGGACACGTATGAAACTGGTTGTCTTTCTTTTATTCTCCGCAGCAAAGTTCATGGGTGAAAACACTGAGAAATACATTAATATGTATTACCATGGGTGAAAACACTGCAGACATAAACCACCACAGCAGTATCAGCCATTTTCTGCTGAACTCTATACAACTTATCACAATTCCATGTTAACAAAATAACATAAACATGAATAATCACATACCTGAGAAATACATTAATATGTATTACCATGGGTGAAAACACTGCAGACATAAACCACTGAAATAAGAAAAACATAAAATGAACAAACTCTCCCTTTAAGAGTAACTGTGAGCTTTATGAGACACGAAGTTCATTGATAATTACTCAAAGTTTCTATCGGACATATTAACCCATCCAACTCATTGTACACTTGTTGATATAGTCACTACAAATGTTTACATTTGAAACAAAATCATATTTTATACTCTATCACCACATTTTTAGACACAATACACAGGGGAGAAAAGAAACACGCTTACCCACAGCAGTATCAGCCATTTTCTGCTGAACTACGGTAAGCGTGCAAGGACAAATTAACGAATGTCTGCAATGCAATAACCACTAGGGGCACTAAAGCACCATTTGATTTATTTTAACCTCTAATTTCATGTAATTAAACACCATGAATACATTTAGAATTCATTTTCTTTTTAACTCTGTTACATTCACCCCACAGAATTACATGAAACTTAAGCATCACCAAAGGTACAATAAAGCAGTCAAGTGCAATAAGCATGTCATATCAAAGAAGAACTTCCCATAAAAGGACAGTCATTATGAAAATTATCCCATAAGGATGAATTGATAAGAGAGTAGCGCTAAGCTCCCATATCAACAATCGACAGAAGAATGTCCACATACATTCCTCAAATATTCTTCCACAATCTCATTCTCAGAATACTACAACAAAGGAAATAACCCAACAAAATGCATAATTGGGTAATTAAAGAGGCCCCCCAATGGTCAACCAATGTACCTCTCATTCTCAGGTATATTACTTGAACACGAAACCAAGGACCTTAAACCAGTCCAGACAAACTAGGAAAGAAAGAAAAAGCTTTCTCAAATGTTCCATAAAAGATTTACTTTCCTAATTGGCAAAAGTACGAAACAGAGACTTGCAAACGGCCTCAACATTACGCTTTGCATCCTGAATCACGGCCTGGCCTGACATTGTTTGAATTAATCTGTCAACTGGTTTGATGACACGGCCAAAGCGTGATCTGATCTTTCTGGTGGAAATAGCTTCATCTGCCACATGTGTGTTCAGAGTCACACCGAGGACTGTGAGTGTGCTTGAGCAGGCATAACAGTACTTGCAGATTCTATGCTTTCTGAATCTGAACGGCATTCATCCTCATTGACAGTCACATCAGCGGTTTCTTCATCTGACTCCTCAGATACACTTTCAACAGACATTGATGAAGTAGTTTGGGGTGTCGGGTAAACTATAACGTCGGCTGAGGTCACAGTTGAAGGAGGTGTTTCACTCACAACAGGTAAGTGAGAAACCCAACTCAATGTTCTATCAGTATCGCCATTCACACGACTGGTCAGAGGAACGTTCTTGCAGGAAATGTCATCATCCATGTGTGTTGAAAGGGCTTCTCCTAACATCACTGAGCCGTCTTTCAGGCTTGGCGATGAACTTGAAGGTATGTTGCTACAAGGGCCAGTCGCAGCTGAACCCGGACAAGCCACAGAACTCTCTTCAGGAACAGGCAGAAAATCAACCAGCAACAGGAGATTGCGATGAACCACTTTCTCTTGACCAGTGGCAGGGTTCCGAATCCTGTAAGTGTGAGTTTGAGGCTTGCAGTCCACCACAGTGTAGACCATGGATTCCCATCGATCCGCAACTTTCGCTTTTCTCTCAGCCTTATTTGCCAACAACACTTGATCACCCACATCGATGATGAGCCCTTCACCCGACGGTTATATAGAGCTGCATGTCTTTTCTGTTCCTTTGTGATATGCTCTTGTGCAATCACCATAGCCTCCTTGAGATCTTTAACAAGTGTGTTCACAAACTTGTCATAGCTGATCACATTCTGGTCATTCAAGACTGATCGGAAGAGAATATCAACTGGAAGACGTGGTACCCTTCCGAACATCAAATAAAAGGGTGAATAGCCTGTCGACTCATGTGTTGTGCAATTGTATAGGAACGTCAACGCCTGCAAACGCCTCGCCAATCCTCTTGACATCCGGAGATAGAGCACGGATCATGTTGCCCAGCCCTATTAAAACGCTCCACACTACCGCTGCCCATAGGGTGATAGGGGTTGTGTGTGATTTCTTCACCCCTGATACCCTGAGAAGTTCTCTTATCAGCCGACTCTCAAAACTTGCACCTTGGTCGCTGTGGATACGCCCGCAGGCCATATATACAAAAATATCTGTCCCACAGGACTCTGGCAACTTGCTTAGCAGATTGGTCTCGACACATAAATGCCTGAGCTAGCCTTGTGAAATGGTCGGTCACAACTAAGACGTCGATAGATTTATTCTTTGCATCTTCTGCCGACCAAAAATCAATACAGACCAGTTCTAGCGGTTTCAGAAGTAATATTCTCCAGAGGAGCTCTGCCAGAAGGGTCAGGACTTTTACTTATGATGCAGCGTTGACAGTGACGCACATAGTCACGTACTCTATGCTCCATGTTTAACCAGAAAAAACGCTGTTTCGCCAAGCTAGCACTCCTGAATTGACCTTGGTGGCCACTGTCATCGTGAACACTTCTCAGAACTATATCAACCAACGAGTCTGGGACAACATACTGGAAGCGCTTTTGTCCTTGACAACTGGTCACGAGACACCCTGTAGAGAACACCATTCCTCACAATCAGCTTATCCCAGTGTTTGAGGTAACGAAGCACCGCTGGTGATTCTCCTGCTCTTTCTCGCCTTGTAGGTCTGTGGTGACTCTCAATGTAATATATGACTCTTGACAACACTCTGTCATTCATCTGTTTATCACACAGGTCCTCCACAGAAAACGCTGGCAATGTGTCCTGACCCATAGAAACTATCTGGGGTAAGTGATCCACAACCGCCATTGCCCGTGTATCAGCACCAAGTTCCCATTCCACATGTGAAGTCAAGACAGCAGAGATATCAGAGCTTGCAACAATAGTATGATCCATACCAAAATTATCATTGACTGAGCATGACTGTCGTTGTTGTACAACACTCTCTTCCTGATTTTTGTCACAGGACCATCTGAAAGCATCCTGTACAGAGTTAGATGACATCCCTCTCATATCTGTCAGCATGGTATCATAGGGAACTTGAAGCAGTCTTTGCGCCACTCCACTCTTGACAAAAGGGACTCTGCTGAGGGAATCAGCAATGACATTCTGAGGGCCAGGTACATACCTTATATCAAAGTCATAGCTTGCCAGTTTTGCTACCCAGCGCTGTTCACAGCAGTCGAGCTTAGGCTTTGTGAGTATATGGGCGAGCGGATTGTTGTCTGTCAGAACGGTGAAATTGTGCCCCTTGAGCCAATGGCTAAACTTTTCGCAAATGGACCATTTCAGGGCCAGAAATTCCAACCGTGTGCTGGATAGTTTCGCTGTGAACGTGATAAGGACTTGCTGGCAAAGCAACCGGTCTCGCTCTGGTCTCCTCTTGAACTTGTGATAAGACAGCTCCGATACCATCCAAGGAAGCATCTGTCGCCAATATGAAGTGACGTGAGAAATCCGGGTGAGCTAGAACAACACTCCTAACCAAAGACAGTTTCAGCTGCTCAACTGCTTCATGCTGTGCTTGAGTCCAATCCTCAGGTCTCAACTTCCTGTTTTGGCACACCTTCCGTGTCTTATTACGTCCCCTGACCTTCTGGCCTTGAAGAAGATCGAAGAGTGGTTTTGCTTTCACAGAATAATTCGGAATGAAATGTTGATAATAGTTCACCATTCCCAAAAATGATCTGATTCTCTTCTGAGATGGTGTCTTGCCGTCCGCTTCCATCAGGTCAGAACTGTTCAACTTGGAAATGCACTCTACCTTATCAGGGTCTGTAGACACTCCATCCTTATTTATAACATGTCCCAGAAACTTCACTGATGCTCTCAGGAGGTGACATTTTTTTTGGAGCAAGTTTCAGGCCATGGGCTCGTAGCCTTCCGAACACCATCTCCAAACGATCAAGTGCTACTCGCTCATTTGGGCCAAAGACAATCAGATCGTCAATATAACATAGAATGCTGAGAAAGTTTTGATCGCCAAAAATACTGTTCATCATCCGCATAAAGCTGCCAGGGCTATTGCAAAGACCTTGAGGTAGCCTGTTGTACTCAAACAGGCCCATCGGCGTGGTAAAGGCAGTGAATTTTCGATCATCCTCATGAAGTGGCATGTTGTAAAAACCTGACGTGAGGTCCATCGTACTGAACAGAGCATTACCACCAAGCGCCGCCAGGCAATCTGCCTGATGTGGAAGAGGGTGGGCATCCTTTAACGTTCTTCTGTTTAACCAACGGAAGTCAGTACAAACCCGAAGATCCCCATTCTTCTTCCACACTAAAACAAGTGGAGATGCGTACTCACTTGAAGAACGACAAATTATCTCTTTTTCTTCCATCTCCGTCAGGACCTGACGCAGCTTCTGGTATTGGCTAGGGGCTACCCGCCTGAATGGAAGTCGGAATGGCCTGGGGTCTGAAAGGTGGATCCTATGTACAAAGCCCTTAGCCTCTCCACAATCAAGATGATTTCTTGAAAAGATGTCCTCATAAGTCAAGATCAAACCGGCTAATTGCTGCTTACACTGGTCAGAAACATCACATGACTCTACATCAAGGTCAGATATTCCAATGGATTTTAACCTTTCATTTGCCAATGTCGACTTGGCCCTGCTGTCAGACAAACCCATGGAGCAACTGACAAGGGGAGGTATGACTGTATCCGCGCTATCAACATCCTCAAGTGCAACGCAAGGGTATAGGTCTGCCAGTTTTGAATTCCGCCTCAGCAGCACAAGTCTCCTGATGTATTGATAACCTTTAAAGGGACCCATCCGTCACTCCACAACGATGTAACAAGTCTAGCCACCATGACACCTCTGGGTATCGAACGAGAAGTGGTGGGCTCTGTCATGACAGCACTGCCTGGTGAGGAAACAGCTGATTTCAATCTTCCCAAACCAAATATTCACAACCAGGCTCAAGACAAACAGCCGAATTGCATCTTACTGTGCCAAGTTTCTCAGGCATATCTTTACCTCTCCAGCGATTTACTCCAGCGAGCATAGACAGAAAGCTCTCACATTCAGGATTCATTGATGTAGGGCTGGACACAGCTCTCCAGAAACCCTCACACTTCTTGAAATGTCGCAAGATATGTTTGATGACATTAGTTCCTATTATGAGTTCGTCGTGCTGGCCGGGAACCACTAAAGTAGGTACAATCACCTTCAAGCCATAAACTTCCATGGCCAGATTGAATACGGATTTAGGCTTGACATGCAATCCACCACAGCCCACAAGAACTACATCAGTGCTCAGCTCACTGCTTCCATCAACTACTCCCGCTTTTCTCAGCTTCATCACAGCTGCATCATTTAAGGTGCATGCCATTGACCCACTATCCATCATGGCTCCCAATGTCACTTTTTCTCCAATTTTCACCGGTGTATAAAAGAGGCTATCGTGTCCCCCAACAACTTGCATGTTCTGATACACAATATTTTGTTCACCAACACTGTTTTCAATCAATTGGCATACATCTTCACACTCAGTAAGAACTTGGGAGTTGCAAGAATGACCCGTATTGCCTCCTCCAAATACGGGTCCACTAGTTTCCCTCCAAATCATCCCGGCAAACGAACGCTTTGGACAATCACGCTTTTGCATGTCCAGGTGAGAAGCACTCAAAACACAACTTATCCGTCATGCAGTGCGTCACTGTGCTGTGCTTGCTGTCACCGCATACCCGACAGGTATTTCTGCCAAAGCGCCGTTGGAACCTTGAGCTGCCTCTGTGAGCAGGAACATCACGTGTCTGAACTCTATCCATCAGCTGCTCTAACATCTCCATCATTCGTGAGAGCACTTGATTCTCAGGCTGTTGTGTATTCTGTGTCACAGTTTGGACTGCAGGCAGGTTTGGAGCAGGACATGACCGACGTTGAATAGTGCTGGGCTCCACCAAGAGTTCTTGCTGCTTACACGTATTAGTCACCAATGATGAATTCAATTTGTCCTGAGCAGCAGACTGTGGAAAGCTCACTAAATGATCATGTACAGCACATTCCTCAAGCACTACTGAAGTGTGGCTCTTTACATACACACCAGCACGACCCATGTATTCTCTTTGATAGTCAATCCTGCTCTGTATGTCTTTAGCCCTCCACTCATGAATAGGTTTACATCTGAAAACACTAGCCAAATCTGGGTCGGGACAGTGCTTGATGAACATCCGTGTCACCTCTTCACTCATATCAACTAGCTGCTTTCCTTGTCTATGAAGGCCATCATTCGCCAAATCAGCAGCCTTGTTGATCCGGATCCAATAATCTACTGGATTCTCTCCGGCTCTGGGAAGAGTAGCATAGAAATCTGCAAGAGGTAGGCATGAAGAAGTCTCACTGAAATACTGTAGCAAAATATTGTAAATCAGCTCAGGATTCTGCTGTACATCAAGCATGGAATCACTACGCAGACTGATCTTAACGACATCTTTTGCTTTTCCAGCAAGCCTGCTCATAATTTCCTCTGCTTGTTCTGAGATGGGACATTTCTGCTTCCTTATACAAGCTTTGGTTCTATCAACCCACTCTTTCATACAATACTTGTCAGATCGGTCACCACGGAACATGTCATGTTCTGATCCCACATGTACTGACACTTGTGGTACTATCATAGGCATAGATGGTTCTGATCTCGTCCGAGATCGAGTGTGGTCAAGCGAATCGCTCTGGCAGTTGTTGCTTGTATTTATTAAGCCTGCTGAAAGCAACCTTGAGACGATTGATTCTCCAATCTGTGAACCTAACTGGCCCACCATGTCTGTGAGGTGGCTAAGAGCATCCTCTCAGCGTTAGGTGTTGAAGTGCAAGGGAAATCAGCTGTGGCACGCTCAATAGGGGAATTATTTTTAGTTAAATTTAAACCACGACCTCCACTGTGGTCAATTTGAGACCTTGACTGTCCCACCCTCTTCTGCCACCTTCACTGAAAACACCATTACCAGAAGCACCAACAAGCCAATCACCCTCCTCTGGGAAAACAAGTGGCTTCCATGAATGTCCTATCCATATCAGTATCACAATCATTAGTTTCAGTCATCATTCAATCACTGTTACTTACAAGCAATAAGAAATGAATATATAAAATATAATTCAGAGTGGAAATATTTGACACTGAAACAAAACTCTTTTATATATAAAAATATATATATAGTGTTCAAGATAGCGATATCAGTGTAAGTGTGCTCACAAGTCCGTATTCAAACTATGTTAGATTATTGTCAGTCTCTCAGCTGTGGTCATGTAGTGTATGCGTTTTACTGTCTTTGTCTATAACATCGAAGATCCAAGTGGGGTTCAAACACAGATGAGTAGCAGCAACCACGGCCGATCTGCATCGAGCTGATCAGGGCGATCCAAAGAGTCACGGCACCAGTGTAACGATTGTTGTTTGTGGCCTTTACACGTCCCCACACAACCGTCACAAACTTAATGGACACGTATGAAACTGGTTGTCTTTCTTTTATTCTCCGCAGCAAAGTTCATGGGTGAAAACACTGAGAAATACATTAATATGTATTACCATGGGTGAAAACACTGCAGACATAAACCACCACAGCAGTATCAGCCATTTTCTGCTGAACTCTATACAACTTATCACAATTCCATGTTAACAAAATAACATAAACATGAATAATCACATACCTGAGAAATACATTAATATGTATTACCATGGGTGAAAACACTGCAGACATAAACCACTGAAATAAGAAAAACATAAAATGAACAAACTCTCCCTTTAAGAGTAACTGTGAGCTTTATGAGACACGAAGTTCATTGATAATTACTCAAAGTTTCTATCGGACATATTAACCCATCCAACTCATTGTACACTTGTTGATATAGTCACTACAAATGTTTACATTTGAAACAAAATCATATTTTATACTCTATCACCACATTTTTAGACACAATACACAGGGGAGAAAAGAAACACGCTTACCCACAGCAGTATCAGCCATTTTCTGCTGAACTACGGTAAGCGTGCAAGGACAAATTAACGAATGTCTGCAATGCAATAACCACTAGGGGCACTAAAGCACCATTTGATTTATTTTAACCTCTAATTTCATGTAATTAAACACCATGAATACATTTAGAATTCATTTTCTTTTAACTCTGTTACACAAACAGCCATTCATTTTAGTAATTTCAATGTTGTTCATCACAGCACCAAATACTTAATACTTAAAGACTTAACAGGCTATTTATTTTCAAACTTAAACATTTTTATATTTTAAATTTGGACTACAGCATGCCCTAATGATTAGACATTTTCTGATTATTTGTTATTGTTTAGTAAAACTTTGAGACATAAAGCTTCATTAGTTAACATGTTAATTCATTATTACCTAACAGTTGTATTTCTTAACTAACTTTAAAAAAAAAACTTTCTGTAACAAATGTAGCTATTGCTCAATCTTAGTTAATGTTACCTGTTGTTCTTTATAGCCTAATTCTTTTGCACTTAAAATTTAACTTTTATATATTTTTGGTGCATTGTATTATTGTATTTAAACATTATTTTTGTTATTACAAAAAGAGTTCTTAAACCTGTTATACTTTACAACACTTTTTTTGCAACTTATTTCAATATCGTGATAATACCGTATACCGTGATAAAAGCTTCAGCAATTAATCGCAACATGAAAAATTGATACCGGCACATGCCTAAGCAGGACAATGGATTGTGGGCAGCAGGAGTCAACACCATTAGCTGCACTGCTGCAGAAAGCAGTGTTGTTTGTTTGATGCTAGTAGCGTAGAGATCAGTGCGAAAGTGTATTTCGGAAAGTCTTCTCTTTAAAAGGCGGTCTGATACAGAATGTTATATTCCTATTCTGACTTTTTATGGACTTTATTCAAGCTTATTATTTATTATTATGTTTTATGTTTATTAATGGATTAACTTTACAAATATAATACATGAGAACAAAATAAAATATTTAAAGGAAGAATAGAAAAATAATAAATTAATCTGTGCCTGGATAATCTATGGCCACTTTATTAAGTTATAATATGGGATATTTGAAGGGTTTATGGTAGGTCCATCAAAGGCACTCACATCTAAAACAAGGTTTGAATTTAACAAGCTTTTTTCTTGAGAATTGGGCCCTTCATCAGTTAAATTAAAAAACAAATTAAAATATGTACACCACAGGCATGTTTTGTTTTGCTTTCTTGTACATTTCTTGTACAACTTTTTTTAAATTCAGATTTAATATAGAGTAAAAGCAACTGGAAATATTATTAATAATATTTGATAACTGAGAAATAATTTTCTCAGTTATCAAAAAAATTAAGGCAGTGTTTAAAAAAATAAACTTTACATACTAAACCTCTAAAAGCCTGTTGTGTGATTATCTGCACGGCCTGGGTAATATGAAATACAAAGAGACCGTTGTACCATTTTAAGAGCGTACCTGTAAAATTACCATGAAATTTCCAAATTGAGTATTTATCTATGCTTTTTGAGGTTAATTGGCTTGTAGGATGCTGGTAATCAATCTAAAATACTCATAAAGTCAGGAAATTTACTTTTGTTTCATTGGGAGTGACCCCTGGTAACAGATTTGATTAAAAACTCTTAAGGAACAGTGAAGACTGAATATAATCAGAAGTGCTCTTAGCCTGAACTCTGCCAGCATAATATGTTTAAGGCATAATGCCTTTAAAAATAGCACATGCATTATGTGGAGTATATTTTGGGATACTGGATACATTTCCATTAAGAATTCAGTAGGTGTGAGATGAGGCATTAATCTTTACATCTGAGAGATAAATTGCCAGGCCTTTTTGGCTGTAGTACAGATTTTACAGCAACACCGGTTACATCACTTCCCCACCGTGGCACCGCCGCCTGTCATTTTGATTTAAAAAAAATTAAATAATATAGTTCAGTTAGAAAACAGACACTACAAATAAAAACGTAACGTTTCTGCATGCAGCTTGAGCCGAACCAGAGTCGCAGATTTCATTGATCACGAGAGTGAGGAGCTGAATGAGAAAATGATCGCAAAAGATTTGGTTGTAAAGCGAAATGTAAAAGCGCCTATTTAAATGAGTCATTGTACTGTTTTGTTGTTGTGTTTTTCATTAATAATAGGCTAATGAACCCACAATTCTAAACTGAAAATAAAATGCGCACGGCCGCACTGTCATTCATTCACGATCTCACAGTGCATATGCATTTATGGCCCTACTGTCATTCTTTCATGGCTGCATGCAGTGGGCACGCATTTACGGCCGCACTGTCATTCATGGTGCGTGTCCACTGGTGCATATTCATTTAATTGCTCAACTTTCATAGGAATTCTTTGAAAACACTTGCATTGCTCCACTCTGTTAAGAATGCCCGAGCGGGCGTGCGCATGTTACTTTCAGTTTATAATTAGGGGGATCCTTCAACTCTCCATCCTATTAAAAACGGCTAGGCTTTATAAGGCTATATAATTGTAAAAAAAAAAAATATATATATATATATATATATATATATATATATATATATATATATATATATATATATATATATATATAGTTTAAACATTCAAGTGTGAATGAGAACTTTTTTTGAAGGGATGCCAGGTGTAGAACCCCAAAAAAATTGTCAAATGAACAATCAAATGAAAGTAATTAAATCTGTTTTCCGTAACTTTTTTTTGTGTTCAAAATTTACAAAAATTATATAATGAAAATGTACAACATGAATCCATTTTCCAAACCGTGTTCTTGTCTTACCCTGATTCATTATGGTACACTTATAATAATAAGTGTTTATAGTGGGACGATTTCAGAGAGGACTGGTAGGAACTGCGGAGGAGGAGCACAATCCCTGCGTAGCTTTAAATATTTGATTGGATAAAACATAGAATATAGTTAAAAACTCCAAAACAGCACATGCAACAATATGAATTGGAAATACAGAAACAAATGAATTGTCTCGGTTGAACAAAGTCCATGAATGAATCGACACATTTGAACGAACTAGCGTACTAGTTCGCGAATCAAATTATTCAGTTCAAAGAGTTGTTTAACTCTATTTTGAATAGTTCATGTTAAAAAAATAAACAAAAAATAGTCTCTCCTTTTAATCGCGTCCAACACAGATGATTCCTCTCCAGAGAACTCTCGCAGGAGATTACACAGAAAGAAAGAACAAGGGGAAATGACCCAGCCTTGCAAAAGACAAGGCGTTTAGCCCGTGCGCTGATTAGTTTAGCTCACGCTGTGTGTGCACATGGATTAACTTACTCAACTCTTCTCAGAACGAATGATCTCTGAAACTTTACATAATATCAGAGTAATATCTGAAATGTCACTCACCAAAGCCAGATAGAATTACTATTTCCGATTATTCACAACAATCCAGATCCGATCTATCTCTACTCCTCCGATTTCCACTTCACTCTTTCTCTCTCCGATGACAGAAGTTCATTAGACGCATCTAAAGTCCAACTTTTCATGGAAAATCAATCACAATGTTTGTCAGATTACCGTTCAGCGCAGGGAGTTTCTAGAGAAATGCTCTCTCGTCTGATGTTCTCTGATCTGACTCTCTGAATGACAGGCTGACAGCTGCGCCGGTGGTAAATGAATGCAGCGCTACTATTGGCTCACAGGAGTGTCAGTCACTGCAGCACAATCATTGATTGGATGAATCTCTTTCCATCAACACTTTTATGCTTTCATTTTATGAACTTTTTACAACTTTTAAATAATTTACTGGTGGCCAGGGTTACCAGGGAAACTTTTAACTTCAACACTGTATTTCTTAAATTGTGCAAACAATGGTTCTTACTTAGATTATTACGCAGTGGTGAGGTTGAGTGCGTCAAGTAAAGACACTCAAAGATGGCAATCAGTCCAGAACAGAGCCTCACGACTTACTTTAAAACTGTAATAGAAGGGCTAATATAATAAGAATGCACAAAACTTTAGGATGGCCACTGGTGAAAGATTGCCTCTCTGCTTTGTTTTAAAATACATATTTCTGTCAAGAGTTCCTAATGTCCTGTAATATCAACTTTTATTTAGTAGTACTAGTCATAATTTCAACACCAGACATGCATTAAAAGGATGTTTTTACTACTGTACTAGAGTAAAACTACTGTAAAACAACGTAGTGCAACGTATAGATGATTGGAAATATGGAATGATTTACCATCAGATATTACATATTTCAGGAACATTCATGGTACAATATATAGTAAATTGTCAATTTTTGATATTTGGAATGGGTTTGTATGTTTCATTTACTTTTTATTGTAGTGGATTTAATGTAGTTTTGTATTTTTTACTTGTTGGGACTTCAGGAAGAGTAGCCACTGCCTAGGTACTGGCTAATGGGGATTCAAATAAAGAAATAAACTTGGATCATAGATGAAAAAATACTTTTTACAGCCAATTTACAAAGGAAAAAGCAGTTATAGAACCATGTCTTGCTCAATCTACATAACTTTTTGTAGGTGTCCTTAGAGTGTGTCCATACATGCGTGTCAAATTTGTTATAAATATTTCATTTTGAAGTTCTAGACCAGGGGTGTCACTGTCCTGAAGTTTACCTCCAGTTTGCCTCAATAGACAGACTAGAACATTTTAAACAGGTGTGTTGAGACCTTGATGAGCTGGTAGAGTTGTGTTGAATTGGGGTTTGAGTTAAACTCTGCAGGACAGTGGCCCTCCAGGAGCAGGATTGGCCACACTATTACCACACTCTGCAGATATAGCCATTTTCATGACATATTTTACAGCGCCAGCAAGTGGCCAATCATTGCAATTTTTTTCAAGTGACCGAAGTTTGAGCTCATAGACATGTGACCCAAGTTTTGCGAAAATATCTTGTTCCGCTCACAAGTTATAGTCATTTTAGTAAACATTTTAGTTGAACATTTTGGTTCCCCTTTGCGATCATGAATCGAATTTTTTTTTTTTTCACAATTATTAATAGTCTTTCTCCAAAGAACATTTATACAGTGGTTCGGTTCTGATCAGGGAAAAAATTTGGGAGTAGTTCGCAAAAGTAGGTTTTTCAAAAAACCTAAAATATCTCGAAATTGGCACCTGAAGGGCGAGCCAATCCGAGGCATGCATTTCGTCCATCTTGAGCCAAGGATTCCAACGATATAAGACACTTGAGGCCACGCCCAACGGTTCAGGAGTTATTAGCTGTTTTGTACTTTTGCTTGCTGTAGCACCCCCGTCAGGCCGATCGGGGCGTGCCTCGCTGACGTTGGTAGTCGGTGTAAGTACTACCACCCCTGAAAGTACTTACGGTTTGGTCTGCCCGATCAGTTTTAGATGTAGAATGATGCATCATGGGAAAATTAGCAATTACAATAGGGTTTCAGCACTTCGTGCTTGAACCCCTAATAAAAAGAGCCTAAAAAAGCCTATAAAAAAAACTATAGTGTCTCGGAACTTGATTTTTGCACTGCTGGTTCCAAAAACTTTATCAACCGTTCTGACATGCACATCGGAGGGGAAAAAGGCAGATTTTCTCATTTTCAGCTCATTTATCGTGGAAATGTGGGGGGTTTTTTTTACCTTTTAAAATGTAAAACCTCTACCGACGGCCGGATCTCCATAAAAGTTTGCACGCTTCTGTAGAATATTATGATGCATGTGCTCAGCTAATTTGGTGAAGGTTTGCGCTGAGCAGGCCATGTTTTGGTCACTTAAAGGTCATTTTGCATGGAATAATATAGAGGTTTTTTTTTCACCTTTATAAGAGTTAAACCACCATTCATGGCCCAAAGTCCATCAAAGTTTGCAAGCCTCTTTAGGACCACGTGATGCATGCACACCATGACTTGGTGACGTTGTATGCAAATCAGGCAGAAAGAGGGCTGCTTTAAGCCATTGAAGGGGATTTTCCATAGCGATGCATCATTTTGACACCTTTTTAACCTTTATAGCGCCACCAAGTGGCCGGCCGCTGCGTCCTTTTTCACGTGACCACAGAATAAGCTCTTACATAGGCGTGCTGAGTTTGGTGCAAATATCTGGTTCAGTTGACGAGTTCTAGCCAATTACTCTTCCCACTTCGGACGTTTTGGCGGCCCTTAGGGACTGTGAACCCAAATTTACATGTTTTTTTTGATAATTATTGACATTCAGACTCCAGAGAATCTTGCTGCACTGGTTTGGTTCCAGTCGGGCCAAAAACCTAGGACTAGTTCGCAAAAGTAGGTTTTCAGAAAAAGCCAAAATAGCCTACATTTTCCCCAGGTGACGAGCCAATCCGAGGCATGCATTTTGTCCGTCTTGAGCCAAGGATTCCAACGATATAAGACACTTGAGGCCACGTCCAACGGTTCAGGAGTTATTAGCTGTTTTGTACTTTTGCTTGCTGTAGCGCCCCCTTCAGGCCGATCGGGGCGTGCGTTGGTAGTCGGTGTGAGTACTACCATCCCTGAAATCCCTGAGTTTCAAGTCTTTACGACTTAAGGTTTGGTCTGCCCGATCAGTTTTAGATGTAGAATGATCCATCATGGGAAAATGGATCCAATTACAATAGGGTTTCAGCCCTTCGTGCTTGAACCCCTAATAACTATATTAGCGATATTGTTCTGTTTATTATAAGCGTGCTCTACAGATATGTTGTCTGTCACTTTAAATGCTCAAGCTCTGTAAAGTTGGGTGGATTCTGATTGGCTATCAATGTTTTTTCACAGCTGGAAAAAAACATTATGAAAGTGATTCCAATGAGATAGCTCCTCTGTGCCATTATCTGTATAGCTGTGATGTGGACTCTGCTATTCTTTTACATATATAACTATTTTTAAAACTATATTTATTGTTATATTTTTAATGATAATTAAATTATAATTAAAATCTGAAACAGTAATACTAACCGTCAGGAATTTTATCGTGGTGAATCGTCAAACCAGTAATTGTTTTATCCCTATTTATGAGTAAATTCAAAATATTGGCTTGCAACTCTGTTTACTGGTTCTGTCATACAATGTAGACTGTCCTCAAGAGAAGACAGTGTGTGTATTCTTGCCACTGAGCAATGTGTGGGCTCAGCTTGGTGCTAAGGACTTTATTGTTTTGATTCAGTGGTGTTAATAATCAGTGGAATACATTTGTCATCTGTGCAAAATGAGCTGCTAATTGAAACTCCAGTCACAGCAATAAGACTCCCTACTATTAAAACACCCAGACACACATGTCTGTTAGTAAAAGGATGTGTTTGCTGCCAACAGAAGCCACAAGCAGTTTAGAGTTTGGTGTCAAGTCAGTGATGAGTATATGTTTAACCGGTGTGTCTTTAACCCGGTGTGTTTTTGTCCTCTGACATCACGCTTCATGTTCTGAATTAGGATCTGAAACTAACAGCTATTCATAATAAATGTGTGATGTCAGTCTTTCCAACCACAGAAATCACCAGGTTGCTTTGTTCTGAGTTGTACATCTTTGAGGGAAGACTCATTTTGCTCAGAGTAAATAGTGGGTGCAGTTTTGTTTTCAGTCACGAGTGTCTGTGTCACATTCCCTGCTGCCCCCAAATGTTTTCTCCTTAGCCACTGAGTCTCTATAACAACCTCAAACTGCTGCTTATGATTTGAATATCTGAATTTATTTTTGTCCATTTACAGATAGTTCACCCAAAATTACATGATGTTATTTATTCCAAGGAACATGGAAGTGTAAATCTTTAAACTCTTTTCTGTACAATGACCGTTCATATAGTGACTGATCTGTCAACCTCAAAAAAGGACAAAACCAAAATAAACCAAAATAAAATTTTAAAAATCCATAAAATTGAATGAAAAAAAAGTTACACAATGGTAAGTAAACAGCCTAAAACTTTTTGCAACAACTGCCAGTGGCCGGTGACTTAAGAAAATGTACTGACCGCAATTTTTTTTTACCTGCCATGAAATATAGAGTAATCCTTATTAAAGTTATTCAGTCTAGAGAAGTGAGTGATTTTTTGTTTTCTTTTGTTTAATTAACATTAAAAACACAGACAGCAGGAATTAGGCTGCTATCCCTTTAAAAGCTAATGCACGGATCCAATACTACATTTTCTTTCTCAACCGTTTATATAAACTTAAGACAAAACTGACTTTGTATGTGAGGATACTTGCCAGGTGTTTTGACATCATTTGTGAATTTGTCTGTTCAAGCTCAAGACACAAAAGAAGGTTCAATGGCATTCTGGGCATGCGTTTCGGATGTTTGCGCACAGACAACAAACCGAGTAATGAATTGAGTTCCATTTAGCGTTTTCTTGCGCATGAATATTCATATTGGCATGGCTTAAACTTTTTTGACAATGCAGCGCTGGCCCGCCAACTGTCCCGAGCATCGTTCACTTTTTTCATGTTCATATTCTCACAATATTGCATCGTTAGAATTCATTAAAATGTTACTGGCCAACTGGCGATTGACACTGTGTCATATACCCACCAACGCTGATTTTTAATTGCATTTGCCGCTTGGCAGGTGTTCATTTTAGACCCAGTGAGTAAATATTTTCATTTTTTTAGGTGAACTGTCCCATATCAAATGGTGGCTTTTTTTCATTTACCTTCTGTCATTTTATCATTGTCATTGTATGTATTTCAAATTAGTTTATATACACCGAACAGGCATAACATTATGTCCTAATATTGTGTTGACCTGTCAAGCCATGGACACTAGACCCCTGAAGGTGTGCTGTGGTATCTGGAACCAGTTTGTTTGGAGCAGATCCTTTAAGTCCTGTATGTTGTTAGCTCAGGCCTCCATGGATCAGACTTGTTTGTTCAGCACATCCCACAGATGCTCGATTGGATTGAGATCTGGGGAATTTGGAGGCCAAGTCAACACATGAAACTCATTGTTGTGCTCCTCAAACCATTCCTGAACAATTTTTGCTTTGTGGCAGGGCACATTACCCTTCAGAAAGGGTTTTCATGAAAGGGTGTACATGGTCTGCAACAATGCTTAGGTAGGTAGTACATTTCAAATCACATCCACATGGATGGCAGGACCCAGGGTTTCCCAGCAGAACATTGCCCCAAGCATCACACTGCCTCTGCCGGCTTGCCTTCTTCCCATAGTGCATCCTGATGCCATGTGTTCCCCAGGTAAGCGACGCACACGCACCTGGCAATCCACGTGATGTAAAAGAAACTGTGAGTCATCAGACCAGGCCACCTTCTTCCATTGCTCCATGGTCCAGTCTTGATTCTCACATGCACACTGTTTATCGCTTTCAGTGGTGGACAGGGGTCAGCATGAGGTCAGCCTTCACTCCCCACGTGCATCAATAATAAATATAGCTTCCGTTTTTTTGTTATTTTATTACTGAAACTTATTTCAGTTAGTTGCCAAGATAACTTTTTTTTTCATAATGTTTATATTTTCTTTTATTTCATCTTTATTTCAGTCACCAAATACAATATTTAATAGTTTAGTTACAATAACAAATTATGTTTGTAATGGGGAAGGAGGACCAATACTGCAGAAATCAAGTGATTTGCAGTCAAATGTAGATTTTATTTATTTTCTTTAAAGACAGTGAAAATCCAGCAGGAATAAAAACTAAAGAGATTGAGCATATGTGAATAATAAACATGAATAGAGGTAGCCAGACAATGACAGAGATATGACTCCTATCAGTGCTGGAGATTAGCATCTTCTATGAGGAAAGCACCTGTTCTGCCCCCCAAGACGTGTGTGTGTGACAATCAATTCCAGGCTTAGAGAAAATAAAAATGAAGTAGAGGGCAGCAGGCTCATTTCTCCTGTCCTAATGCTAATAAGCTTTGGTGACATTTTCTGCTCAGCTATTATCTCTGCTTAATTAGCATATTTTGTCAGATTGGAGCATACATCTAATGTTCCCAATATTAGATATCAAATGCATGGCCCTTTTTCAATATATTATGGATAATGATGCATGTAGTTTCAAGTACGTTTCTGTTGGGATTGGAATTTGGATAAAGCTTTGTGTTGAGACTTTCATCTAATGAAATATGAATATGGATGTTTTGGTGAAACACTCAAGGTTGCAACATTTAAAAATGCTAAATTGTAAGTTAATTTGCTAATAAAAGGGCCTCATAAAAGGATATGTACTATAGGACATCAGCCAATATGTTGGGAGCTAAAATCATTTAGTTACAGCTTGTCAGTAAAGCATTAGTTATCTAGTCTGCAACAACCATATGTCTATTTGTGTGTCTTGGGGAAGTCCTGAATGCTTTGTTCATTTGTTCAACAGATAATACTGAAATACAGTATGCTATTTATAATTTCCATTGTTTTTATAGAAAATGTCAAATGTCTTTGTAATCAAGTTTATTACTAAGTAAATCTTCATAGATATATGATAAATCACACAATTGTGTGTTGGAAGGCAACACACAATAGTGTTGGCTGTCAAGTGAATTTCAATATGTTAGCATCTAATGTCTAGCATTCAAGACAAATCCAGCTTGCGTAACCCTCCAGCAAGTGCAGTCAATTGTTTTTAAAATGTCTAAAGAATTTCCAAGTTACATTCGGTTAGATTAAAGACCTCTTTTCATACCCATTTTTTATAAGATGTTTAGCATTTTTAGTTGCATAATAGATTAAATACTGTTCAAAACTGTTCCCCCTGTTTTGGGGTCTGTGAGTTTAAAAAAAAAAAACATCTCTTAAATAGCAATATTGTGAAATTTTACCTTCAGAAATCATTCTAATATGCTGATTTGCTGCTCAAGAAACATTTCTCATTATTATCAATGTTGAATTTTTTTGTGCTGCTAAATATTTCGGTGTAAACAGTGATATATTTCAGGATTCATTGATAAATAGAAAGTTCAAATGAACTGCATTTATTAGAAATAGAAATGTTTATGACCATTATAAATGTATTTACTTTTGATCAATTTAAGGAATACTTGCTGTATAAAAGTATACATTTCTTAATTTCTTTAAAAAAAAAACAGTCCCTAAACAATTGAACAGTAGTGTATCTAAATATGCAATATGGGGTGTCTACACTTACACAGTTTGTACAGATGTCCTCTATATCCAACTAGTAATTTTTCCTTTTAATCCTTGTCATTTTTCTCTTGCACAGATTCCTCCAAGAAGCTTAAAGATGTCCTGGAAGAGTTTCATGGAAATGGTGTCCTCTCCAAGTACAACCCTGAACAGGTATGTAATGGCAGGAAAGGCCATGGGTCTCACCTGATTAAATGATCTGTTTAGAGGCAGTGGAGCCTCTGGCTGTGACTTGACAGAACACCAATACAACCTGACTCAGGGCTCAAGTCATTACAGGAAAAGCTTAGTCATCCGCTCCCTGAAACCAAGTGGCCAGATTTCACCTCCTATTAGAGAAGGTCCTTGCTGACATCATAAAGCCCATGCATCACGTTGCCGTGACAACAAAGCCAGCAGGCAGCCGCATCTATAATTTGCTTTATGGAGTGTCACCATTATATTTCTCTCCTCTCCTCCGCACTGACATAAATAAGAGGCTGCTCGAGGTTTGGCGCCACAGGTTGTGACCCAGAGCCTTGGATGAATCAATAGAGAATCAGCACCGGTGGCAGTTAATGGGCCTAAGGCTGACGCCAGGTTGGCTGTGGTTTGATATTGCATTCTTTGCATTGTTCATTAGTTCAGTTGTGACCACTATAGATCATAAAGCCTGGAAGTATCACAAAATGGAGGTGACATGCCATCGGTGCCACTGTGTGCTGCCTGCTTACGATGACGGAGTGCTGTATTTCACTCATGTTTACAGCCGAGATTGACTGTCTGACTACGGCTGTAAATATCCTTCACCGTAGCCTCAACGAGTCGCAGCTCTTTCGACGGCCTTTCTAAAATGAAGTTTAATTATGGTGACTCTGTAACCTTTGTCAAATGATGAGTGTCTGTAAAAACAGGCGCCGGCGAAAGGTTAAATAAACGGTTCATTGTTTTCTGCATTATTTGAAAGCGGAGTCAGTCTCTCTGTTTTGCACGTTTGAAAGTCAGACAGGAAGTTCCTCTTACAGCCACTGCTGGTTACGCTGCTTATCACACCCACCAAAACATACAAACGCATTTTCTTATACTGAGGCGAAGACTCATTTGGGTTCAGTTACTTTCACCTTCCTGTTTTTGGTGTGCAACTGCCCAACGTTTGCAACCCCTCAAGCGTAGCCCACCTTTGCATGCAAGTTCCTCTCTTCCACCTCTAGTTCCTTCTCTCCTACATCTCTTGCTGTTCTTGCTTTAATGGCTTTTTGCCTTTTACAGAGTTTCCTATTTCAGCAACAGGAGGAATCTAATGAATTTAGGTTGGTTGGTTCCTTCATTGGTATGATTAAGGGTAAATGCACCCGCAGTCCTAAGAAAATGATATTCAGCACAGATTTTGTGGGTGCATTTGCACCACTGCCCAATTTGCATATAGTCTATTATGTGGTAAAACCACACAGATGTAAATAAATGGCAAATAAACGTCCTATCAAATGAAATCTTATCCAGGGCTTAGTTTTACTTTTTAATTTATTTGTTTAGCTATTTATAATTTCGTTTACTTCAAATTTTGTTTTTGTTTTGTTTAAATGTTAGTTTTTGCTCTATCATTGTTAGCTTTTGTTTTTCAGTTTTCTAGTTTAGTTCTATTAAACTATTATTAATTGTATTGCTGTCTGGTGGCATTTTCGTGTTAGTAGGTTGTAAAGATTTCAAGTATAATAGCATTCTATGTATCAAAAGCTAAAATTTATGTTACTGTTTTTCTTTCAGAATTATGAAACATATTAAGCAGCACAACTGTTTTCAACAGTGTTGGGGAAAGATACTTTAAAAAGTAATGCATTACAATATTGTGTTACTCCCTTAAAAAGTAACTAACTGAGTTACTTAGGTACTTTTTAAGAAAAGTAATGCATTAGGTTACTTTTGCATTACTTTTTCTCACCTGGGCTGGGATTGTTTTGTTTTTTTAACAAACCTTTTTTTTTTTTTTTTCAAATGTAAAGACACACCAAAATTGAAATAATAAGCCTCAGGCTGAGGTAAAAATGCAAATACACGCATGCACAGTAGAGGGCGCAGCTCAAACAAACCTTTCAGTTGCACTGCCATACTGGATAATGGAGGACGCAGAAGAAAAAAAAAGTTTATCACTTCATCAATTAAAACAAAAAAAAACTAAAGTCTAAATGAAAATTTAAAGTTTAACTGAATCATCGAAGGTTAGCAGCAAGACATTGGTCAATAAAAGTAGATTAAATGCATACAAATATTTGTTTTATTTAAAATTTAATTATTGGAGGTTTGCATAGTAGTCTAATTTTGTATTTGACTGATTTTATTCATTTTGAGGTGTACTGAATCTTTATTGCGCAAGTGCGATTGAACAAATGCTCACATTTAGTCTAAAACTACAATAACAGGTTTACACAACGTCTCTGCACTTAGGCCTACTCTCAGTTTTTCTCCACATGGGGACAGAAGAGCTCTGTCAAATAAATGTGAAAAAGTAACTATAGATATTTTGTTGTAAATGTTTTAATTAATGCGTTACTTTACTAGTTACTTGAAAATGTAATCTGATTACGTAACTCAAATCAAACCTGTAATGCTTTACCCCCAACACTGGTTTTCAACACTGATAATAATAATAACACTGATGCTTCTTGCACTAAATTATCATATTAGAATGATTTCTGAAGGATCATATGACACTGAAGACTGGAGTAATGATCTTAAAATTCTGCTTGCTATCACAGGAATAAATTACATTTTAAAATATATTGAAATAGAAAACAGTTATTTTAAGTCTTAATAATTTTACTTTTCATTCTATTCTTGAATGGCATCATTTGAATGGTAGTGTATTTTGGTTTTGTTTTTTCCCCAGCTATTCTAGCTTTTATTTAAGTTAAGAAAAACATCTTTGAATTTAGTTTTCATTAACAGTAATAAAGCTTTCGCTTTTAAAGTCTTTTGTTGCACTTAAAGAAGTCAGGATTATGCAAAGAAACCAGTGGATTCTCTTGTCACTAAACCTGCAGAACAACATGGACTAATGCTATACAGCATTAAAAATGGAATAATATGAACTGTTCATTCAGTGTCAGAGCACCCGAGGATATGACGGGTAACACCCTTCTCTGATCCCTTCCCTCTTCACGATCAACCACTGCAGTGTATATAACCCCTCTCTCCCTCTACCTTCTCCATATATCTCTGACTGCCACACAGAAGCAAGATGTTCTCAACCAAGTAAGCTGTTACTTTCTGGGTTTGCATGTTCTTTGGTTCGATGTGTCTACAGACTGCATGTCCCGGCCCATCCCTGTCTAACAAGAAAGTCACGCTTGTCTACTGAAGGTCAAAGGTCGTGCCCAGTGCTTTTCAGTGTTAACCATGTGTGTTCATGGTGTTTTGTGTCTATGAGTGGCACAACATTTTGCAAATGTATGTTTTTAATGTACATTAATGTGTGTCAGTGGGCTCCCTCTGTATTTTTGTTGCTGTGTGTCATAAAGAAATGCTTGAGCGTGTCATTCATGCCCAGAGACAGGAACATCCTGTCTGCTGAAAACATAAAGGAGCGGGAAGCTGAATATTCATGGATTTATTTCATCTTATTCCATCTTCTCATTTCTCATTAACTCTCCTCTTGTCTCCTGTAGCCCATCGACTATGAGGGTTTCCAGCTATTCATGGCGACCTATCTGGAGAATGACATCCCTGAGGAACTGTGCAAACACCTCTTCACCTCCTTCAAGAGCAAGAACGGCGGTGGCAGCTCCCCTGACGCTTCTCGGTCTGGGGCAGGCATGCTGGGTAAATAGTCTATTCAAATGTCTTAATACTATCAATAACATGCTGTAGAAGTCTGGACTTCATATTTATATTAATGGTTTTAATAGGTTCTGAAAAATAAGGTGTTTGTTTCCCTGAGGTTACCCACTAACACATGTACAGTTGGGTCCACATTGAATGTCTGAGATTAAACGTGGAATAAGCTAATAATTTTTCTTATGACAACAATTTTGCACTATTTGTAGTTCACTAATCAAACTTTTAATGTCAGTTTGAACATTATTAAAACAAATGCTGTCATTAAAACAAAAACGGACAAACCAAATACCAAGAAATTTTGAAATTAATCAGAAGATAATTTTTATGGTCACTGAAATTGTTATACTGATCATTTAAGTTCTGTGTGATTTTTATTTATTTTTTGACAAAAGTCTCTTATACTCACCAAGGCAGTAATTATTTGGTCAAAAATAGTAAAACACAGTATTTTTAATATATTTTTTTGTAATAGTACAACTTAAATTAACTGTTTTCAATTTAATTTATTTAAACAAATAATTTATTTCTGTGATAAAGCTGAATTTTCAGCACCATTGCTTCTACAGTCTTCAGTGTCACATGATCCTTCAGAAATCACTCTTAATATGCTGATTTGGTGCTCAAGAAACATTTCTTATTGTCATTAATGTTGAAAACAGTTATGAAACTGATGCCTTTTTTGCGATTCTTTATTCTTCAGCATTTATTTAAAATAGCAATTGTTTGAATTAAACAACTGCCTTTACTGTCACTTTTGATCAATTTAATGCATCTTTGTTGAATAAAACTATTAATTTCTTTAAACAACAAAAAATCTGACCCCAAACTTTTGTACAGCAGTGTATATGACATACAACTTTAACATTTGTTCTCAGACTTTTGGATCCTTGGATCCGCTTTACCTTTTCATGTGAATTAGATTAGACTATGCATAACTAGTCTGTGTAATCCTGCATATAACAAACACCCAGCCTGCATGAAAATAATAAACTGGTAGACACACACATCTGGTGAGCAATTGCTTCCGTGTTTTACTTGGGATAGTCCCACTCTTGGCGGAAGACCTGCTCTATGTGAAGCCTAGACAATTGAACAGATTCGACTCTTGATGCAAAAGTTCACTTTAATGAAAAGATGCTGGTGGCCTTGTGTCTGAATCGCACTACTATGACTATTGACCTGAGATGATTAAGGCAAATATTAGTTGACTGTATGAATAGTTTGACAGCCAACAGTGCCATCTAGTGCCATGATTTCTCTGGACTGGCAAATACAGTACAATCAGTGATTTCTGTTGCCCTTGCTCTTTATGCAATGCAGTCAACAAATGTTAATGCTTAATGAGAAACACTCATATGTCAGTGATAACTCTGCCATATTAATCTGTCCTGACGGGCTGCGCTCAGAAACTATCCCAGCTATCTTTTCCTCTGTCCGTCTTGCATTACTCCTGTTCGACTTTGCTTTGACCCCAGTGTCTGCAGAGCCCAAGTCCATTGATGCGGGCATCTCTATACAGACCGAAGTGGCCTGTGCACCCATAACAGGTACCACAGCAAGTGCGGTGTGATTTGATTGGACAGAGACTTGCATTGCGGCTGCGACTCCCTTCAAACGTCTGACTTCAACTGGTGTTGTTATGTGTTGTCTTGGTGTGTCAGCTCTTTTGATTTATTTGTGTTGATGTCAAACAAAGCAACCAGTGATAGATTGGATGATTTTCATCAGTGGTATCAGGTCAACCACCATGTGACTGTGGTGACAATCATCATGTATGTCAGTGCGCGCTAAAGACCGTCAGCTTCCTCCTCAGTACCTTGGGATCCTAAGCATTTCCACCATGTGTCATTCTACCTATTGTGGTTTCCACAAACTGTACAGTTCAAAGCATTGTGCACAGGCACACTGACCAGTAACAACAAGCAATATAAGAGCTGAAAACTATCAGACTCAGTGGGTCTCATTCACTAATTTGTGTGTACAAGTGTTCTTATTTATGTGCACAGAATAGTTTATTCAAATGTTTATTCTAACGTTCATGAATTCATTTTTTTCTAAATGAGGGGTTAGTAATTAGCATAATACATATAATTCGTCACTCTGCAAATGTATCAAATTAGATAAACTCAGTAATACCTTTTATATATGCCCACAGGGCTGCAAGAGTGTCTTTGGGTAAATTTGAGAAAAAAATTAAAATATTTTATTAAAAATGTTTTTATAAATTTTTAATATGAAAGTTTTATAATGTACATAAGTTTTTTTTATATATATATATAATGTTTAACTAAATTTATTTTTTGACATATCTACCAAAAATGTTATGTAAATATTTGGCATCAGCAATATTTCTTTCTTAAATACTTTTAAATAAATTAATTATTTAAAATCAATGCTGAAAAATCATGGTGTCCACAAAAATATTAAGCGGCATACTGTAACTGTTTTTAACACAACATTAATGTTAATAATAAGAAATATTTATTGAGTAGGAAATCAGCATATTAGAATAATTTCTAAATGAATATATTACATTTAATATAATGCAAGTATATTTGTACAAAATATATTAAAATAGAAAACTTATTTTTAAATTATATTTCACAGTATTACATTTTACAACTTTTCTGCATTTTTCATCAAATAAAAGTCTTAGTGTGCAAAATTAAAAAATGCTAACTTTTTGACGAGTCATGATTTCTGTTTAGCATTCATGCACATTTTTTACACATAAATATGCGTGTACTCACAGTCAGTGAATGAGACGTCATTATCCTTTTCTTCTTTATCACGCTCTGTTGATCCTTTCTCATTTCAGATGATCACCTTCATTCTCCTTTCTTTTTTTTCCTGTACCACTTTTTTTCTCTGTAGGTATGAATGGAAAGAGTATTTTGAGCGCTATAAGCCGACATACATCAGAGAACTCTGCAGGGATCACTCCAGGCTCAGGGGCCACCACATCGCCCTGCTCCTCCCGCTCCTCTTCACAGCGATCAGGCACAGGGGGTCACACACCCAGAGACTCTCACAGGTCGCCTGGCACGCAGCCCAAACCCCCAGTGGGCAGCAGCAGCAGCAGCAGCAATGCTTTGGCTCTCTCCAAGACCTCAAACTCCCCGCGCCTCTCCCCAGGTCAGAGTCGAACAAGTGAACAGCCTTGATCTTTGACACATTTTTTTCACACATGTAATCCAAGACAAGGAAACACAGGGAATTGCTTATGAAGCAAATATTGCCTGATCATCAGACTCATGTTTTGTTAAACATGAGTTTGGTGATTTTGGTGATAACTGGCGTCATTATTAATAGAATACAATTGTCATCCTTCCAGAGCGTAATCAATCTGAGAATCGGACATCGCTCCGGAGGAGTCCGTCTCCACAAAAAAGCTCTCCTTCACCCCAAGTGGTCTTCCTCAAAGACATTGTGTGCTACTTGTCTCTGCTGGAGAGGGGGACGCCAGAGGACAAGCTTGAGTGTAAGTTGGAGTAGAAATTATTCAAACATGATTTTCCTGTACGTTTTTTTTAAATCTTAACTGTTAAATTTTTTTTTAGAAGTATTAATTTTAAGACAAAAATGTTAAAATGCTTATTTGCTCATATATTTTCAAAATATAGTTGATGTTAGGAGCATTTTCTTGTTAAAGCTTTCATGTTAAAGTTAATCAGATGGTTTGGAGGTCACTTTAACTTGTTTCTTCCTTTAATCTCATTAATAACATTAAAGTCCCCCTGTAGTCAATATTTTTGGGCAGCAGTAAGGCCGGCTACACATTGCAAGTGTGGCGTGAGCGTCTCAGCTGCGTGGCGTGTCCGTTTTTATTTCAGCTCTCATGTTAACAGGTTAGAGCGTGCACACTGCCTGCGTGAAACGCGCGTCTCAGGGTCGATCCGCACAGAAAACGTGTGCATGCTAGAAATAGAACCGACGCCTATTTTTCACAAATACATATTAGATTTTGATGTTTGAAAGTCTCTAGGTTTTGACATGAATGCAGATATAACTGTAATTTAAATAAATAATAATAATTATCGATTTTCAATACATGTCAATAAAGAACGAAAATTCTGTAGCCTTTTTTGCCGTTAATACCATAGATACAGTGAGGAAAATAAGTATTTGAACACCCTGCTATTTTGCAAGTTCTCCCACTTAGAAATCATGGAGGGGTCTGAAATTGTCATCGTAGGTGCATGTCCACTGTGAGAGACATAATCAAAAAAAAATGATTTTTTAAACTATTTATTTGTATGATACAGCTGCAAATAAGTATTTGAACACCTGAGAAAATCAATGTTAATATTTGGTCCAGTAGCCTTTGTTTGCAATTACAGAGGTCAAACGTTTCCTGTAGTTTTTCACCAGGTTTGCACACACTGCAGGAGGGATTTTGGCCAACTCCTCCACACAGATCTTCTCTAGATCAGTCAGGTTTCTGGCCTGTCGCTGAGAAACACGGAGTTTGAGCTCCCTCCAAAGATTCTCTATTGGGTTTAGGTCTGGAGACTGGCTAGGCCACGCCAGAACCTTGATATACTTCTTACAGAGCCACTCCTTGGTTATCCTGGCTGTGTGCTTCGGGTCATTGTCATGTTGGGAGACCCAGCCTCGACCTATCTTCAGTGCTCTAACTGAGGGCACCCTTGCCTCGTAAACAACATTAAAAACGTGATTTTCACCACAGAGGGACTTTAAGACAATATGCTATGTAATCCCTAGTTTTCAAAAGTTCCTATAAAGAAAGAAAACAATAATATTTTATGTAATTTTGCAAATTACTTCCCCTAAACCAATCGTGCCAAACCACAGAAAGCATAATATTAGTCACAAGCATGTGAAAAGTCAATCTTGGCAGCTGTCACAAATTTAATTTCTTTACTCACAATACATATTCAAACACACCATATGCAAGGTAGATATGGATCTTTGAAATGTTAAAGCAAAGTTCATTTTATTTCAGTTACTGTAGCCTTTTTGTCAGCATAATTTCTCACGCTTACCACAAATCAGTCAAGTAAAATGTAAGACCGCTGAAATCGCTCTAATGGCGGCAGCGAAGGGCGGGCGAAGGTATCTGCGCGTTCGATGTTCTCAGCTGGGCAAAATGGATCTAATTCCAATTCCTCTTTATCTGACTCCATTTTATTATAATTTAGAATTTAGATTAGAATGCCAATTTGGTTATTTGGTCATTCATATTTAATAGTTAGACACACATTTAATTATTCCGTTTAACCCTTTGTGGAAAGTAGTGTCATGATCTCATAGAGATCGTTAATAATTCCAGAGTAAGTCAGAATAAATCAAAATGTAACAATTTATTAAACAGTCAGGTATAATTCCAATTACATAATCAATTCAAAAGATCCTCAACACATCGAATACTCTTAAGTAAAGAGATGCGTTCCTGACTTTCCATAGGTTACGTAACGTTGGCTGGACACAACGTTACGGGCGAATCAGAATACAAAATTGCGCCCTGACTCTTCTGCTACACCACCTTAAGTATTCAGACCTGACAACAACTTCTTTCAAATGGTAACATATGTTAACAAAGGGAATTTACATTTAATCACTCTCTCAGACCTGTATTGACAAGACCAAATGGTTGAAAGCCACACCTCCAATACTATATATGCAACATCTCTTTAAACTCTTAAAACCGTTGTTATCTTCTTGAATATTTCTGTGGGGATGAGATATTTGTACCAGTCACACTAAGACATTTCCAATGATATCAAACACATATATATTGTTTAGTATTTGTTCATTTTTAGATCATATAGATTTTGGGTATATTTTCAATGGTCACAGCCATTAGGAAGTAGGATGGGGGGAGAAATAAATACATGTAAATTAGAGCCATTCTAAGTTGATTCACTCAGTGTGATGTCGTCTGCAAAAGTTTTCTTTGTCCTCAACCAGACAAGCCGGCATCACTTTTAAAGCCTTTCAAAACCATTAAATAAGCTTGAACTGATATGTTACATCCCACTTTCAAATTTATAGCAAGATGTTTTACATGTCTGTCTATATAGTATCTGTCTATATCTGTCTATCTATATCAGTTTTCTCTGATAGCAAATTACTCCAATCTTCAGTGTTACATGATCCTTTAAAAATAATTCTTAAATGCTGATTTGCTGCTCAAAAAATGATAATCAATGCTGAAAACAGTCATACAGCTTAATATTTTTGTGGATGTATTCAGGATTTATTTGATATAGAAATATTTTGAAACATTATAAATGTCTTTACTGTCAGTTTTAATAAATTTTTTGGTTCTGAGTTTTAATGCAGACTTCTGACCTATACATAGTGAGAGTTACAGGAGACTTCCAGAATTCCTCTCCCTCTCCATAAAGGCTTATCTCCACTTCTGTCCTTGTTTGCCAAGGAGTTAGCATAGACAAGCTTTCTTTAGCATAGGAAGCTATTTCTGCCCAAAGCTAATCCTCACTAGCTGCCTCAGTTTGTCCATAGATAACCTGGGCTCCAGGTGCTAGCATGGGGTCTGTACTTGACAAATGTGTTTCACGCTACAAAATGATGCAGTCTCTTATCTTTTTCATCTCTCACCCTAAAGTCATGTTCAGGCTGTACGACACAGATGGCAATGGCCTGCTGGACAGTTCTGTAAGTCCTAAAACTTTGTTAAAATGTATTTAGTTGACAACAAGGATTTAATAATGCAGTACACATTTAATGTGGGTCTAATACAGTTTGTAGTTTCGGCCAAAGGGCATTGTGTTGGGTTAATACTGAGTAGTTCCTTGTGGATTATGTAATATTATTATTATCCTCTCATTGATTCGGTTTCATTCATCTTAACACTATAAGGCCTTGATGATTCAGAGACTGACTCCAATATTATTGATCTTTTTGTTTGAAACTTTATAGTGATATTTAGAGGGAGCTATAAATATGGGACTGGTTGAAAGGTGAATTTGAAACTTTATGCTTTATTATCTATGTCTAAAGCAATAATATCTGTTGATTTAGGAGCTTGACCGTATAATAAACCAGATGGTCCATGTAGCTGAGTACCTGGAATGGGACTCTACAGAACTACGGCCGGTATGAATCAATTTAAACTTTACCACCAGGCAGTCCCACCATGGTGGAATAGTAGAATCCATATCTCATTGTCCCTTTTTTAATGTCTAATATTGTAGATTCTTAAGGAGATGATGGAGGAGATTGACTATGACCGGGATGGAACGGTCACACTAGAGGAGTGGATCAGAGGAGGAATGACCACCATACCACTCCTGGTACTGCTGGGAATGGAGACGGTGAGGGGAAAAAAGTCATTGTGACTTATAAAAAGTAAACAACACATAAAGATTATCTCAATTCCTGTTTTTTCCCCAAATATGTTCAGAATGTAGAGGAAGATGGGCAGCACGTATGGAGACTTAAGCATTTCAACAAGCCAGCATACTGTAATTACTGCCACACTATGTTGTTAGGAGTACGGAAACAGGGCCTTTGCTGCTCACGTGAGTATGTCTGTCTAGCTGTCTGTCCATCTGTATGTCTGTCTGTCCATCCATCCATCTGTCTCTAACTGTCTGTCTATCTGATTCTATCTGTCCATCTGTCTATCTGTCAGTCTCTCTGTCCATCTATTTGTCTGTCTGTCTGTCTCTGTCTATCTGTCCATCTGTTTCTGTCTGTCTCTGTCTATCTATATGTCTGTCTGTCCATCTGTCTGTCTGTCTGTCTGTCTATCTGTCCATCTGTTTCTATCTGTCTGTCTGTCTGTCTGTCTGTCTGTCTGTCTGTCTCTGTCTATTTGTATGTCTGACTGTCTGTTTCTGTCTATCTGTCAGTCTGTCTGTTCGTCTGTATCTGTCTATCTGTCCATCTGTTTCTATCTGTATGTCTATGTCTGTCTATCTTAGTCCATCTGTCTGTCTGACTGTCTGTCTGTACATCTGTCTGTCTGTCTCTGTCTATTTGTATGTCTGACTGTCTGTTTCTGTCTATCTGTCAGTCTGTCTGTTCGTCTGTTTCTGTCTATCTGTCCATCTGTTTCTATCTGTCTGTCTGTCTGTCTCTGTCTGTCTGTCTCTGTCCATCTGTCTGTCTGTCTATCAGTCTGTCTCTGTCTATTCGTATGTCTGTCTCTGTCTATCTGTATGTCTGTCTCTGTCCATCTGTCTGTCTGACTGTTTCTGTCTATCTTTCAGTCTGTCTGTTCGTCTGTTTCTGTCTATCTGTCCATCTATTTCTGTCTGTCTCTGTCTGTCTGTCTCTGTCCATCTGTCTGTTTGTCTATCTGTCTATCTATCTGTCTGACTGTCTGTTTCTGTCTATCTGTCAGTCTGTCTGTTCGTCTGTTTCTGTCTATCTGTCCATCTGTCCATCTGTGTCTATATGTCTGTCTGTCTGTCTCTGTCCAGCTATCTGTCTGTCTCTGTTCATCTGCCTATCTCTATCTATTTGTATGTCTGTATCTGTCTATCTGTATGTCTGTCTGTCTGTCTATCTGTCTGTATCGCTGTCTGTCTCTGTCCATCTCTATGTATGTCTGTCTGTCTGTCTGTTTATCTGTCTATCTGTCTGTCTGTCTATCTCTGTCTGTCTGTCCGTCTGTCTCTGTCTCTGTCTGTCTGTGTTTTTTGTTTGTCTGTTATTCTGTCTAGCTAATCTGTCTGTCTCTATTTCTATTTTTTTATTTTATTCTCTCTTTGTTCGTTGAAATTCGATGTGTCTAACTGAAGGTGTGCAGTTTTTCGATTGAAATGTTTCCCTTCAGTCTCTTACTCTCCCTCCCTCACAGTCCTGTCTTTTGTTTGGCAGTATGCAAGTACACAGTCCATGAGCGCTGTGTGTCCAAAGACATTTCTCCTTGCATTAGCACCTACGCCAAGTCCCGCAGACACACCAATGTGAGTGATTTTGTTTAAACTGAATTTGTTTTTTGTTTTTTTTCTGAAGAAGAATATACAGTAGGGCCAGAAACAACAAATTCATTCAAGTAATTTAAAAAAATGTTTGTGTCCAAGATTGATCTATTAAGTATGGAGCTCATAGTTTAACAAACACAGTGTTCTATTATTGGTAGAAGATTTGTGTTATGATTATTTTATCCACTGACCACAATCCAGTTCCGTTTTCACCCAAGGCAACTTCCCAGACCCTTAACTCTTGGTTAAATTTCAAAGTAATGTTCTGTAGACATGTCAGAAAGGTTATGAGAACATCCTGTGTGTAACGACTATTTTCAGTACTGAGAATTAGAGGAGAGAAGTGAGATCACGCAACGCTGTTTAATAGTCACTGACACCTCTTGAATGCAGTAACTACCACAGAGAAGGAAGACACTACACTCAAAATGTTGTCATTATATTATGATTTCACAGAATGTGTTATATGATGTAGAGTGTAATTTTAGTGTAAAAAGCAATATAATGGCATTAAACAGTTATCACGGTTAAGGTGTTTTTAATATATAAAATTAATGTGCTGTAAGTTTCTTCATTAGTCTTTTCTTCGTCTCACATACATTTTATTGTAAAATTTATTAAGATTTAAGATTAAAGGAAAGATTTGTCAATCTCTTGCAGTTCTTCCTAAAGGAACATTTTGCACAGCTTTGACCAACAAAAACACTGAATGTCTATGATAGCATATGGATGCACTTCAATTAGACATTTAGTGTTTTAGTACATTCCAACACTGATTACTATTATTTCTTTAATATCCTGTGTATCCAAGACGTTTAGGGACAGTTTGTATCAATACTATAGCTGAGTTTTTTTGTTTTTTTTAATAACTAATTTTCCATTTTGGAGTGATTGTTTTAGTGAGTTAAAGTAATGCATTGTAAATGCATGACAGAGCGGGATAATATATTCAGTAGTGTGTAGATGGACTGTTTGAGTATTTCAAAACAGTAAATAATGACTCTCTCTGTTCAATGTCTTTCTAGGCTATGCAGCATGTTTGGATTGAGGGCAACTCCCCAACCAAATGTGACAAGTGTCACCGTAGTATCAAGTGCTATCAAGGTCTAACAGGCCTTCACTGTGTTTGGTGTCAAATCACTGTGAGTATACAGACATACTGTAACCAACAAGATAAACACTTTGTGTTTTAGTAACATATCTTGCAACCATACTTTACAATTTATTCATTAAAGATTGTCCAATAATTAGAACCCATCAATAGAAATTATTCTGCATTTTATTTTTCTGCTTCAAGAGACCTTGAGCAAACACTGAAAAAAAGACTACAGGTGCTTCTTAAAAAATTACCATATTGTGATAAAAGTTCATTATTTTCCATAATGTAATGATAAAATTATATATTTTATATATAAATTCATATATTTTAGATTCATTGTACACCAACTGAAATATTTCAGTTCTTTTATTGTTTTAATACTGATGATTTTGGCATACAGCTCATGAAAACCCAAAATTCCTATCTCAAAAAATGTGCATATCATGAAAAGGTTCTCTAAACGAGCTATTAACCTTATCATCTGAATCAACTAATTAACTAAATTAACTAATCAACTAACTAAACACCTGCAAAAGATTCCTGAGGCTTTTAAAAACTCCCAGCCTGGTTCATTACTCAAAACCGCAATCATGGGTAAGACTGCCGACCTGACTGCTGTCCAGAAGGCCATCATTGACACCCTCAAGCGAGAGGGTAAGACACAGAAATAAATTTCTGAACGAATAGGCTGTTCCCAGAGTGCTGTATCAAGGCACCTCAGTGGGAAGTCTGTGGGAAGGAAAAGGTGTGGCAAAAGCGCTGCTGAGAAGAGTTGACCGGACCCTGAGGAAGATTGTGGAGAAGGACCGATTCCAGACCTTGGGGACCTGCGGAAGCAGTGGACTGAGTCTGGAGAAACATCCAGAACCACCGTGCACAGGCGTGTGCAGGAAATGGGCTACAGGTGCCGCATTCCCAGGTCAAGCCACTTTTGAACCAGAAACAGCAGCAGAAGCGCCTGACCTGGGCTACAGAGAAGCAGCACTGGACTGTCACTCAAATTTTGCATGTCATTCGAAATCGAGGTGCCAGAGTCTGGAGGAAGACTGGGGAGAAGGAAATAGCCAAAATGCCTGAAGTCCAGTGTCAAGTACCCACAGTCAGTGATGGTCTGGGGTGCCATTTCAGCTGCTGGTGTTGGTCCACTGTGTTTTATCAAGGGCAGGGTCAATGCAGCTAGCTATCAGGAGATTTTGGAGCGCTTCATGCTTCCATCTGCTGAAAAGCTTTATGGAAATGATGATTTCGTTTTTCAGCAAGACCTGGCACCTGCTCACAGTGCCAAAACCACTGGTAAATGGTTTACTGACCATGGTATTACTGTGCTCAATTGGCCTGCAAACTCTCTGACCTGAACCCCATAGAGAATCTGTGGGATATTGTGAAGAGAAAGTTGAGAGACGCAAGAACCAACACTCTGGATGAGCTTAAGGCCGCTATAGAAGCATCCTGGCCTCCATAACACCTCAGCAGTGCCACAGGCTGATTGCCTCCATGCCACGCGCATTGAAGCAGTCATTTCTGCAAAAGGATTCCCCACCAAGTTTTGAGTGCATAACTGAACATAATAATTTGAAGGTTGACTTTTTGTATTAAAAACACTTTTCTTTTATTGGTCGGATGAAATATGCTAATTTTTGAGATAGGAATTTGGGGTTTTCATGAGCTGTATGCCAAAATCATCAGTATTAAAACAATAAAAGACCTGAAATATTTCAGTTGGTGTGCAATTAATTTGAAAATATATGAAATTTTAATTTTATCATTACATTATGGAAAATAATGAACTTTTATCACAATATGCTAATTTTTTGAGAAGGACCTGTATATAAGACTATTTTTATGTAATACTTATGTACACCACTTGGTGGTGTTCTTCACTATGATTTCACTGCATTTATTGGATGTAGCCTTTGTAATGAAGATAAGTGTCAGCACTTAACACTCATTCAAAGGCTTTTTCTCTGTATAATGATTTTTGTTATCACATTATATGCTTCTGCCCCATCTCTCTTAAGTAGCTTTCCTGACAGTTTCAACTCTAAAACTCTAAAAAAGATAATTTAATATCAAGTACAGATCCTGCTGTCCCTGTTGCTTCTAACATGTAATGTCTTCTTACTTGGTTAAATTTGTGGGGATAAAACAGAACAAAAGATCCAGACCATTCCAGTCTATTGTCTTTCTCCACTACTCCTCATGTATATTTGTATTTTGTATTGTTTTCCAGCTCCATAACAAGTGTGCGTCCAATTTGAAACCTGAGTGTGATGGTGGACCGTTAAAAGATCACACACTCCTGCCCTCGTACATCTGCCCTGTTGTTTTGGTGAGTTAAATTTTTCCCACTGCACATTTATGATATGCTAAAATTCAAGAACCACGGAACAAGTAGGTCCTTGACAAAATTTTCATGGGCCTCTTCTCCAATGGGAACAATGAGTTATCTATAGTATAGAGAATACAAATACAGTTCCTGCATGCTGCTGTAGTTTGAAAATCTGATAACATTTATACAAAAAGCTTTGCTTTTTAAAACACAGAAATGGTATGTCACGCTTATGTCACAAAATAAATTGAATTGAGGCTCGACTTACACTCCATGGCTATTTACTAACAAAAGAGAAATATTTTTGATTTAAAAGGACGTCTCTTATGCAATTTCTGTCAAAAAAAACAAGGACAAATTATCCTACTGACAGGGAATTTACAGTAAGAAAAATGTACATAAAGGATGTTGTCTTGTTAGGTGTATTGTCCCATTCTTAACTTAATGAATAAGCTATTCATTTTAAAAGTAAATGCTATTCAAGATAAAATGATTTCCTTAAAACCTTATATAATGTCTCATCAGCAAGTATGACACAATAATCAAGTAAATCATTATTTTTTAAATATACACTATCAGTAATAGGTTTGGAGTCAGTGAGATTTATCTCTTATGCTCATCAAGGCTGCATTTATTTGATTAAAAAATACAGTAAAATAAGTAATATTGTGGAATATTATTATAATATAAAATTACTGTTTTCTATTTTAATATATTTTAAAATGTAATTTATTCCTGTAATGGCAAAGCTGAATTTTCAGCATTACTCCAGTCTTCAGTGTCACATGATCCTTCAGAAATCATTCTAATATAAGGATTTGCTGCTCAAGAAACATTTATAATTATTATCTATGTTGAAAACAGGTGATTAAACAGCTGATTAATATTAATATTTTTGTGGAAACCGTGAATCTTTCATAACATATTCTACATGTTGTTACTGTCACTTTTGATTAATTGAATGCATCCTTTTTGAATAAGGTATTAATTTATTTTCTTTCTTTTTTTTTTTTGAGGGGTAGTGTATGTAATATATTTTATATGTAAAACATAGGGAAAATCCCTGCAGCACAGTTCATTTTATGAAGTATACCTAAGTAATGTTCAAGTATATTTTTAAGTATACTTTATGTAGTACGTACACTAATATCAATGTACTCGTTGTAAACTTGTAAGTATACTATTGCAATACTGCTTGGGACTAAAATGGCCCAATTTAATATATAAAGGTATATGTTTAAGTTTACTATAAGTGTAACAGTAGTAAACTTTAAGTGCACAACTAGTTCACAACTAAGTTTCTTATTTGTACTGCATCTGTACTACAAGTGAAAATTCAGTCAGTGACGGGGACAGAGTAAAGTAGATTTGAAATAAATTCCAATGTACACTACAAGTGGACTAGCCTACAGATACTCAGAATTAGAAACATAGCGTTGTTTTTTTATAGATCAATATTTTCAAACAATATAAGTTTATAAGACAGTATTTAAAACTATGTGGAAAAAAATTTAATAGGCTAGTACTCAATCAAAAGATTAAACACAATTACAAGCTAAGTATACTTAGAATACTTATATAAGTACTTATATATAAGTATACTTTTAAGTATATCTCAGTCAAAAAATAGAGTAAAAAATATACTTAGGCTTTTCTGTTAGTATAAGTCAAGTATACTTAAGTGCAAAATATATTTCAGAGAAGTACATCAAGTATATTTCTGAGAAATATATAAAAAGTAGACTGAAACTATATACTTTCTTATTTTTAGTTTAAAAAAAAAATACTAATAGCACACTTTTTCGTTTTTGTAAGGATGGACTCTGTGTTGGAGACTTGTGAACATGTCTGGTCAAACGACCTTGTAGAACGACCTGTAGAAATGCTAAAACATCAGCTCTTTCTAAAATTAAAGAGCAATAAAATAAAGCGAGACCGATTCTGAAATTACATTTGTCTTTTCTTTTTTTTTCAGATGTATATCTATCTCTCTCCATCTCTCTTTGTTGACATTTACTGTAATGTCTCCGTATCTGTAGGACCGTCAATCTGCTGTCAAAAGAGGTGAAGGAGAATCATCCCCCAGTACCAGCCCTGAGGACACCAGCCAGTGTTTTAAGTTCACCGGGGACGGTCAGGCACTGCAGGTGAGTCGGCATCAGACACACTCTGGGACTTCAATTCTGTGCGTGTGTGTGTGTGTGTGTATGTAACTTTGTATCCCTCTCTCTGCCTTTAAGATCACCCCTCTGCCTGGAACACACCCCCTTCTTGTGCTGGTTAATCCTAAGAGTGGTGGCCGGCAGGGTGAGAGGTAAACATCTTTGAAGCTCAAACTGTTGCGTCGTCATTTTTTAAATTCTCCAACCTTGTACCGTTGTAATGGTTCCAACGAGGAGGTTTGTCTAACCATTAAAAGTCAGTCGAATCTGCATACGTTAACAAAATTCCCACTCTTTTTCTTGCTTGCTGGCAGTGTCCTAAATACCATCAAAGCTAGCAGGAGACAGTAATGCTGTTTAAGGAGGAAGAATGTGGGTGTTGTTTCAGCTCTCACCACCCACTCAACGTCCTCCGGGAGACCAGTTTTGGGATTTTGTGCTGGCATCACCATAGCAACACAGTTTTAAATACCATTAATTGGCCGATTATCCTCCATTATTAGACATGTGCTCAAACAAAGACGTGATAACTGCCCTGGCCCCAAAAAAGAAAGACCATTTTGGTGGTTCTTTGATGCAAACAAAGGAACAGAGTGGTCACCGTTGAATCATACTGTACAGAGTGTATTTTTCCTCCATTTTCACCCTGAGCTGTGTATTGAAAGCTCATTGGTTGGGTTTGACATTTGACTGCGCTCTTTTGTTCTTTGCATAGGGAATGAACGAAGTCTTCAGTGTTGATAAGTGCTCAAATTATCACCCCCACATAAAAGCATAGCTTGTGACGCACCTCTCGCACCACTAACAGCACGTCTTATTTCTCTCTCTTCTCTCTATCCCTCTCTGTGTGTCTTTGCATACTAAAGGGACAGAGTGGCTAACACAGTTAGAAGTGAAGGACATTGCAGAGTCCTCAATAATCATTTTATTACTTCAAGGTTATTGAGGAGGATTGCTGCAACAGTATGCAATCTGTGTATATGTGCTTCTGTCTTTCTTGACTCCAATGATTTTTCGTAATGGAATGGAATGATGACATTTTAAGAATATCACTCCTCCATATGTGTCTATCTGGTTCTTTTCAAGGTATAGTTAAACCAAAATCATTCTGTCGTCATTTATTTATTCTCATGTTGAAACTAACAATCTGTTGATTTTTTCTTTGATCAACTGTTATTTGTTAAAAATGTTATTTAAATTATACTGAAGAGTTGACTCTGTTATTCCAAATCCAGCCAAATTTCTCTTCTAAAATTTGTGCAAAAGGTTTAAAATATGAACATTACATTATAAACAAACAAAAATATACAGTTTTGAAGCTGAAGGACAGTTTGAATCACTATAGAAAGATAACAAGCTAAGCAGGGTTGAGCCTGGTCAGTAGCTGGATGGGAGACGTCTTGGGAAAACTAGGTTGCTGCTGAAAGAGGTGTTAATGAGGCCAGCAGGAGGTGCTCACCCCGTGGTATGTGTGGGTCCTAACACCCCAGTGTAGTGACGGGGATGGGGATGGGGACGGGGGACTTCAGATGAGATGTTAAACCGAGGTCCTGACTGTCTGTTGTCATTAACAATCCCAGGATGTCCTTTAAAAAAAGAGTAGGGTTGTAAGCCCGGCATCCTGGCCACATCCTCATGGCTTCTAATAATCCCCATATACTGATTGTATACTGATTCTCCTCTCCCAATAAGCTGGTGTGTGGTGGGCGTTCTGGCACAATATGGCTGCCGTGGCATCATCCAGGTGGATGCGGCACATTGGTGGTGGCTGAGGAGTTTCCCCCCTTCTATATGTAAAGCGCTTTGATGAATGTAGTGTTTACATGAACGGTAAATAAAGTGATCGGGTTGATGTGTGTCAAAGTTTCAAATCAGAATTTTTTTTTTTGACATGCACACACTGCATAATTTTAGAATGACACAACAGTCATTTATGACACTTCGTTCTACAACAACTATTGCTTGTTCGCGTTATACGTCATTACCCCATTTCTACGTCCGTGTAGCACATGCGCAGTACTTTCCAGTTTTGGTTTTCAATCCGATCATTTACATTTACATTTATGCATTTGGCAGACGCTTTTATCCAAAGCGACTTACAGTGCACTAATTACAGGGACAATCACCCTGAAGCAACGTGCTCCCAACGTGGAGTAAAGTGCCTTGCTCAAGGACACACTGGTGGTGACCTGGGATTGAACCAGCAACCTTCTGCATGTCAGTTAGGTGGTTTAACACACTGGACCACCATCTCCATCATTTAAGTGTTTACATGTCCTCTCGATTGGATCAGAAAAGGTTTAAACCAACCCTTACAATAATCGGATTTGGCAACTTTCATATTCCGACTGTGCTATTAGTCCAATTACAATTGGATTATTAGGATCCATGTAGTAATTAATGTTCTATTTATTAAAATTAATATATCAAGTTAGTGTTTTAAAGCATGTTTACATTTGTTCCAAAATAATAATTAATGAACAGATTATTCAGACCTTTTGTTTGAGCCACATCAATGATTCTTTAAAAAGATCAGACTCAAAAGAATGCTTTGTTTATGAATCAAACATTGCCATTCTCTCCAGTTCTTATGAAGATGCCAAAGAGAGCTAGGAGGGATGACAAGATTTTCTATCCATAATAACATTTATGTCTGTATTATATGTAATAACATAATAACATCTCCAGTTCTTACTTTATAATTATGTATAGAGTGGCCAGGATATTCTCAAAAAATTCTACTTTTGTATTTGATGGATGAAAGAAAGTCTTGGAATGTTTGGTCAATAATTACAGTTATGCCTTTAAGCTTTTTATAATAATGGAAAATTCACAGTGATTACATGTTTAAAAATGTCATTCCTCTATGTGTCTTTTAATGCTTTTCTGTCCTCTTTTGTCTTTATCAGGGTGCTGCGGAAATTCCAGTACCTGCTTAACCCCAGACAGGTGTACAGTCTGGAACGAGGAGGACCCATGGCTGGGTAAGACAACTAAAAGCCACCATAAAATTTTGATGGAGATATGTGTGAATAAATACATTTTTTGAGTCATTACGGAATTGCTCAAAAACAGTTTGACATTCTCACTGTTGTTTTGTTCTGGCATGGCTCCCTCCCGCTCTTATCCTTTTGCTTCTACAAACCTGCAATAAAGTGAGCCAACCTGCAATCAACTAGTCTGAAAGTGGAACCACTCACAAAGCGAAGCTGACTTTAAGACCTATAAGACATTTACTATGACTCAATCAGCCCCCTGCTGTGTAAATATATTCATTCAAGTGATGAATGCACTTTGAGCCTGTCAGTCACTCCGAGGCTTCCTCTTTAAGAAAATATATATTGTACTAAATCCACTTTGCCCATACAACCCACCTGATTTGGACCAGCTCAGGATCATCCAAATCAGTCTCAGTTGTAGCGTAGCAGTGGAATGTAACATATAAGATTTTGGCACACTCCACCCCATGTCTGATCTTAGCCAACTGATGAAGACACATTTTATTATCTTTTAGAGTTCAGGAGACCTCAGTTATATTTTAAGTATATAGGTTTGTCCTAAAACGTTCCTAGGAAAAAGAATTGCAAGACATATGGTTGTAGACATACGTTAAGAATACAGAGTAGTGTTATTTTTATATTGTTTATATGTGATTATAATTTTTTTAATCTATTTTATATATAGTATTTGAGCAAAAGCTATTTTGAAATACCTTTCATATTTTATTAGTTTTCTTTTTGTATATTTCTATTTAATTTTAATTTATTTTATATCAGTTTTAGTGATTTAAACTTATTTATTTGAGTTGTCATGGCAGCATTTTTTAATCTAATATTTATTTTGTTTCAGTTTTAGTGTTAGTTAACAACAACAACACTGATATAGAGCAATATATTTAATGTGGATAGGATAGATTAGATCATTTGTCCATGAAAAAACTAGCTTAAGATGTTTTGCTGGCCTGTTATCTGGTCATCCACCTAAAACTTAAATTTTAATTTCCACCTAAAAGCTTGGCTGGACTAAAAGGCCAGGATAAACCAGTTTGACAAGCAAACCATCTTAGGCTGAAAGGATGTTTGCATTCATGTGGAAATCTCAGAACCTCCAAAATCTGAGCGTAGTTTGAGACATTCAGATCTCTTCTGGAGTCTTCTTCTCAAGAGAAAAATCTGAGAAGTAGAAGACTCAATTTGTTTTCTTGTTAATCCATTTCCTGTCGAGGAGAAACAATTTGGACATTGAGTAATTTTAGTTTTTTATTTGCTATAAGCACCTCACTTCCAAAGTATTGTGCTCTTATACAGTTACAAATACTTTAAACCCACTCAAAGTGCACGAGTACATTCTGTTCAGCACCCTGCGGTTGTGCAACAGCAATTCTTCTTCGGGAAAAAAGGGAGAGAGAGAAATGAGAGAGAGCGAAGTACAGAACAAAAGCAATGGTCGTTCAGCGGGAAAGCAGGCTAACCTTCCGTCCTAGATCCCCCTCCCTCCACAAAATGTTCTGTAGTCACGACTGGTGCGCTGCTCATCATGAGACCATTCAGAGAGAGAAGGAGAGAATGGGATTGAGGATTATATGACAGTGATGATTTCACTTATGGAGAACAATTTGATCATATTATCTTTCTTAAGCACTTAGCTAATTCATAATTTTTTGATGATATTTTTTAATCTTGTTAATGATCTTGTTATATATTAGGGAAAAAGCAACCGAAATGCAGTCCAAACATTTATATTGTATTTGAATAGTAGTAAACATATCCTTTATTTGCATTTAGATAAAGTCACGTTAAAAATTTACCTTTACTCATTTACCTTTCTAATACTCTAATGTACTTGTGAGACTTCTGTCATTATTTACTCACCTTCATGTCATTCCAAACCTCTATGACTTTCTTTCTTCTGTTGAACACAATAGAGGTTATTTTGAAAAATGTGTCCATTCGATGGAACTCAATGGTCAGCAAAACGGTTTGGTTACTTACCAACATTCTTCAAAATATCTTCTTTTGTGTTAAACAGAAGAAACGAAGTCATATACAACATGTGTGAGTAATTGATGACAGATCTTTTATTTTTGAGTGAACAAATTGCTTTAATGTTGAATCCTTATTGTTGATTGATTGTGTCACTCTGGAAAAGTGTCTGTAAAGTGAATAAACGTAAATATAATGTGTATCATCAGTATAGTGTCACTATTTACACTCTAGATTGATTATTTTGTGTCAGATATTTCAGAACAAACTAGTTTGAATGGCCTATATTATTCTCTGATCTTTCTTTTCAATCTCTTGTCATTTCATTCATTGTGGTGATTGACACTCAGGGGTCTGAGTGGAGATAAAAAGATGGAGAGATGAAAATTTACGAGTGTGCTCTTTTGCTAAGTGTCTTTGCTGAAGAGGCCGCTCTTATAGCATTATATAGAAAACACAGATTGCTCAAGTGTCTGTTCTCTCTTACCATGTCATTTGAGAAGGAATTGTTAACGCAATCCCCATCTTTAAAACAGCAGCATTGCCATTTTAAACAGACTGGCACTGGTACATTACAAATTTATCTGGAGCAGAGCTCATTTAGTTAGGCTGAAACATGATTCCAACTCAAGCCTGTTCAGAACCACAGCCATGTTCCACTTGTGTTGCTCGCCCAATGAACTTCAGTGGACGCCCATGTTATGGACATTGTTGTTGGAATAGTTTGAGCATTTCTGTGGCACTACAGCAACAAACCTGAAAAGGAAAAAAAAAAAAAAACAGAACTGCTTGAATCCAATTGACTGCATTGTCATTGTGTAGTGACACATTTACTCGTCTGTTTCGCTCTCGTCCTGCATACATAAAACATGCTGCATTGTCAGAGCCCATCAAAAGAGGTTACACAGTATTAATATTTCAGACAGTTGTGTGACTGCTCTGCTGGTGTATTACGCTCAGTGCTATTGCAGATCCCACATGTGCCTGTATGCAGGATATGTCCTGGACTCACCCGTGTGCTGCAGTACGTGCTCCTGACCAGCAGAGGGTGGTGTCTTCTTCAGCCTCAGTAACTCTGAATGTGTATATATATATATATATATATATATATATATATATATATATATATATATATATATATATATATATAGATGTATATATAGATGTATATATATAGATGTATATATATATATATAGAGAGATATATAGAGATATAGATATATATATAGATATAGATATAGATAGATAATATAACACAAAGATAATATAAAGTATAGCATTATAAGTAAAGCCTGGCTATATTGATAACTCATCATCAAATGCATCATCACACTCTTTGAAAAGGGTCCATTAATGATTTCTGAAGGATCTTGTGACACCGAAGACTGGAATTTGTTGATGAAAATTCAGCTTAATGCATTCGGTGCTTTACTCACAGCTCAAGGCCACTTTACAATCAAATACAAAGTGACCAAACATTTAGAACACTTAAACTTTAACAGTCAAAAGTGACAGTAGTTGCACATTAAAAAACAAAAAACACCAAAAAGCTTTAGTTGAGATATTTAGTTTTTTTATTTGAGGAAGATATTTTGGAGCCTCAATGGGTTTGAGTTCCAGAGATGTGCGCCTATGAAACTGAATGAGAAAAACATAAATCTTCTGTAGCATCTTTCATTGCAAACGAACGGCATTGAACAGTAAACTGTACATTCCCACTGGGGAATACTGATCATTTTAATTATAGGACGAAAGAAAGCTTTCATGCAAATACATGAAGAGGAAGCCACCATCTTGTTGTTTTTATGTCTCCCAGGCTCAACTTTTTTCGAGACGTTCCTGATTTCCGTGTGCTGGCCTGTGGAGGTGATGGATCAGTGGGGTGGATTTTGGACTGCATTGGTGAGTACGCAACATCATCCGTGTTTTCCAGTGCTGTAATAATTAACATTGTTACATGGACTTAATAGACCATCAGACTAATGTAGCAGTAACAGTACATGCATACACAGTACAATCTGCAACAGTAGGCTCACACTGACAGCATTTCAGCTGCTCTGTAGTGAAAATAAAGTGATTTCAGTTTTTTTTATTTCTTTTTTTTTAATCACTTTTATCTTTCAAGATTAGTGATTGATGATATGACCAAAGAAAAGCTTTCATTTGAGATACAGAATTTGTATTATCTTGCAATTAATACCACTTTCAATAAAACTAGGCTGCCTATACAGTAAAGGTGAGATTCAATCGGTTCTATCTGAAAAAAGGCTGTTGTATTCCATTTTGCCAAATAGTTAGGAAAACCTCAACACTCATAATGCATTGGGCATGTTGCCGTCCAAGGCCACTCCCACAAGTATACGCTTGACCAGAGTCAAATACAGCTAGTAGGAAATACTGCTTAGCAAACTTTTAGTCATAATGATGTCGACTTGTATTGTTCCCGGGTGCGAGAATTCAAAGAGTAAACATTTAGTGGGAGTGACTTTCAGTGGGAGTTACTTTCAGTTTCCATTGAAGCATCCATTGCATTGTAAGCAGTGGATAAAGGCATCAAAGTATCGTAAATACGGAGAGAACACTGCAACAGAAAACTTAAAAAAAAGTGTGTTTGTAGTCAACATTTCAAACTGGATTACCATGAAACAGTCAAAAAACACACATGAAAGAAACTGCCTTTTTCCCGAAAGACACTTTTTGCTTCATCCGGCGGACATTTGTTGATAAATAAACATGGCTTTCTCAGTCAATAAAAAGAGGGTTGTTACACTTTAATATTCAGTAATATGCAGTAGTAATATTATCGATTTGATCTGTTATTGAACTGAATTGAATTAACATTAAACGACACCATCTACTGTAGAGCTACTTACAGAGAGTGCAGAATTATTAGGCAAATGAGTATTTTGACCACATCATCCTCGTTATGCATGTTGTCTTACTCCAAGCTGTATAGGCTGGAAAGCCTACTATTAATTAAGCATATTAGGGGATGTGCATCTCTGTAATGAGAAGGGGTGTGGTCTAATGACATCAACACCCTATATCAGGTGTGCATAATTATTAGGCAACTTCCTTTCCTTTGGCAAAATGGGTCAAAAGAAGGACTTGACAGGCTCAGAAAAGTCAAAAATAGTGAGATATATTGCAGAGGGATGCAGCAGTCTTAAAATAGCCAAGCTTCTGAAGCGTGATCATCGAACAATCAAGCGTTTCATTCAAAATATTCAACAGGGTCGCAAGAAGCATGTGGAAAAACCAAGCGCAAAAATAACTGCCCGTGAACTGAGAAAAGTCAAGCGTGCAGCTGCCGAGATGCCACTTGCCACCAGTTTGGCCATATTTCAGAGCTGCAACATCACTGGAGTGCCCAAAAGCACAAGGTGCGCAATACTCATGGAGACATGGCCAAGGTAAGAAAGGCAGAAAGTCGACCACCACTGAACAAGACACACAAGCTGAAACGTCAAGACTGGGCCAAGAAATATCTCAAGACTGATTTTTCTAAGGTTTTATGGACTGATGAAATGAGAGTGAGTCTTGATGGGCCAGATCCATCATCAAATGTGCGATTTAGGGAAAACAGTACACCTCTCTGAGGGAAAACAGTACACCTCTCTGAACAGTGTCTGGGAGGCTGTGGTTGCTGCCGCACGCAATGTTGATGGTGAACAGATCAAAACACTGACAGAATCCATGGATGGCAGGCTTTTGAGTGTCCTTGCAAAGAAAGGTGGCTATATTGGTCACTGATTTGTTTTTGTTTGTTTTTTTGAAATGTATATTTGTGAATGTTGAGATGTTATATTGGTTTCACTGGTAAAAATAAATAATTGAAATGGGTATAAATTAGTTTTTTGTTAAGTTGCCTAATAATTATGCACAGTAATATTCACCTGCACACACAGATATCCCCCTATAAAATATTTAGCTTTGATATTAATGAGTTTTTTGTGTTCATTGAGAACATGGTTGTTGTTCAATAATAAAATTTATCCTCAAAAATACAACTTGCCTAATAATTCTGCACTCCCTGTATAGCAGAATTGAACTGATTTCATAATTGATTAACCATATTTTAACTGTGTTGAACTGGTCCAAATATCACCATTATCTTTTTAGAGCTGCTTTACATCAGCATTTTTTCTTTTGAAATTGTCTCGTATTTGATGTTTGCATCACTGATTCTGTTATTTCCCTGTTTATTAGTGTGAAGCTGCTTTGAAACAAACTGCATTTTATAAAATGCTGTATAAATAAAGGTAACTTGATTGCATTTTATATTTGCTGCAATTTTGCATCTGCATTTTCCCTAGGAGGCCAATAAAGCATGTCAACCAATTCAGCTACAAACATTTGAACATTAGGATGTCCTTCCATGCGGTACTTGACACAAGGCTGGCTCTTATTTAAGGCACATATAATTATGACGTTTAACCATCAGAAATATCAGACAGACAAATCATTGTTTCTAGGAAGCGCATTGACTCATCTGTGACCTCTTTCATATGAGTGAATGCAGGATAACAGTGGAGATGTAATGGCCTGTCTTTCCCCCTCCTGACTGCAGTATTGATGTTAATGGATGAGCGCTGGAGAGGAACCTGTGTGGGAGGTGGTAGATATCACCGCTAAGTGCTGATTTAGAATCAGCTGGTCTCCAAACCTTTGGCTTGAAATTGCAATTGGCTGATGGTACTGAAACCTGAACTCAGATCAGAAGCGATGTGCTCTTTATCCCTTTAGAGACTCTTTAGCCTGGCAAATTGAGGCTGACAGGGACACATGTGGGAGTTTGTCCTCCAAACGGCCCTAAAGTGATGATTTAGGAGCAGCTTTTGAATGAGAGCCACTCTGCGATCAGTCCTTGCTTGTTGTTCACCCACACAAGTTTGACTGGTATTAGAAAATGTCTGCTGCTGACGATTACTCGGAGAGCCCCTGCGGTTAGGCAGTACATCGTGCCATACGGACCAGCACCAAAAACAACGTCCCTGTGCACAAAGCAATAAGCCACACAGGGACAATCAGCGTGAGGACAGAAAGATACAGTTCATCATGTTGCCTCTCCTCGGAGGATAGCACTCACTATGGTTTGTCTCATAACAGGAGAAACAAACAAATCTAATGTGAATTATTGTATTATATAGGAATGATACACATTGATGCATGAAGAAGAAATGATCCAGCGCTGTATACCTAATTTCAACGGCTGCGTCCGAAAACCTAGGCAGCTGCCTTGTTGCCTCGCTGCCTTATCAGACAATGTCTCTGCAGGCAGCGTTTGTGCATGAAAGGCACCTCACAAAACTGATTTCAGACAGACTTCTTAGGCAGTGTAACCGTTTAATGATCTACATTAATAATTTCTCACTAGAAATTACATCAAAAGTGGAAAATGTTGGTAAAAAAAACGTACATTTACACACAAAATGACCAGCAAACTCAACTTTCGGGCGCCATCTTTTTCCCCCCAGCTCAACTGTCACAGATTGGGAAGCACAGGATTGTGGGATATCAAATGCAGTGAAGGATACATAAATACTGCCTTCGAAAATCAATCAGATGAAGGTCTCTCAGGAGACAGGAGGTGAAGCTAACATTAGATTCGGACGTGCCTTGATGCCTTCCTGCCTTGAAATGTGTCCTCCGAAGGCAGCATTTTGCAGGTTTCGGACGCAGCCAATGATAGTTCACGGTCTTCATCTAGGCATTGTTACTAGAGCTGTGGAATATAATCGCTTTTACGATTTATCGCAATGCTGATGTGAACTATCTGATGTTTCGGTTTCTACAAACAGAACACGCATGAATGTGATAATAAAGTTCTCTTTTGCTGCGTATATTATAGTAATTATTATTAATAATAAAATAATTGGCAAAGATGCATTATGATGCATTAGGAATCATTTTATAATCAAATTGTTACCCTCTGAATCGAATCGTGAGGCAAGTGAAGATTCACAACTCTACTTGTTACATATTGTTTTAAACATTTTAGATTTTTTAAAGCCTGGCCAATAATAATGTATAGTTCCATATTAATGTAATTTAGCCTACCATTCAAAAATTTTTTTTTAAAGAAATGTAACTACAGACAAAAGAGTTCTGAGTTCTTTTGAATGTTCTGATAATCTAAGAATCCTTAATTTTTTTAAATAATTTCCACAAAACTGTTATTTTAAATTGCAATCATATTTTTCAATATCACAGTTTTTACTGTATTTTTTGATCAAATAAATGGCAAATCCATTAAATATAATCATAATTGATGTACTAGTTAAAGTGTATTTTAAATGTAATTTTACTTACAGTATTAAATGTTCCTGTGAATGTTTGACTTAATTACACTTAATAGATTTGGAAAAGTTAGGTTAAGTTTAGACTTTTTTTAAAGAAACTATGCACATTAATAGAAAGTATTTTAACATAAACAATGACACACAGAAGCTTTAATAGCTCTCTTTGTTTCCCAACAGATAAGGCCAATTTTGCTCGGCATCCGCCTGTTGCGATCCTGCCGCTGGGGACCGGGAATGACCTTGCTCGCTGCCTGCGCTGGGGTGGAGGTAAGGAAAAAACAAGTGACTGTCCACCAGCAGTTGGAGGGAATTACCAAAGGTCTTTGAAATGAAACTTAAAGGGCTTTCCTTCGCAGAAACACTCGAGTTGAGATTAGGCTTTGAATTCTTTGAATCTAAACGCAATCCTGTATAAATCCTTCAAAAGGATTTTAAAACGACTTTCTTTTAAACATGTCCACACTCAACCCTGAACAGAAGGTCAGACTGTAATAATCATATTTCATCATAGTTAGCTGAATGCTCCAGTCACATGAATGAGAAAGCAGGATTTGTTAAGACCACACTTTCTTTCAGGATTTTGATTCTGTGGTCTTCATCACAAAGATGACCACGACAAGCACTTGTCCAGTTAAAGCCAAAGAAGTGTAAACTTAAAGTGTGAAAGTTTAACAGAGCATGGAAAAATATTTGCGTTCCTGCCCCTATTTCAGTTTTCTAAAATATTAAATTAATAATAAAAGTATCATACAAGCAGTGAAAAACACATGAAAACTGACCTTTTTTTGTTGTTGTGAAAAACACAATTGAATAAATTCAAACCGCAAATTTTTATTATGTAAAGCTCTTTGTCTTTGATCATAAACAAGTCTCTTTTGAACTTTACGAAACTAATGTGTGTGTGCCACTCAAACCAGCAACAGATGAAGGAGCAAACAATCATATAAATCAGATTTTACTTTACTGATTGGTGACCATTCAACATCAAACCACTATTGAATATATGCAGGTTATGAAGTGCTTTAGATTTGTTCTCATCATGTAAGCGCATGTTATCATTTCGAGAAAATATGAATATTTACAGATGACTGTACTATATACCAAATATAATGCTGAAAATAATGAACCATTTATGTTAAATATAGTCTATAAAATGTACATAGAGGTTTGGAGATTTGAGTGTGTAAAAGTATTGCATTTTGAAATGGAAAATAGGAAGCCTGTAAGCCTTCGGAACATGAGGTTGAATAAATGATAAATTACAGGATTTTAATTTTTTGCATAAACTGTCTCTTAAAGAGGCTGTGCTTTTTTAGAATTACTTATATTATAGTATACTATTTTATACTAGTATTAATATTTTTTAAATAACTTTTATTTTATATTTTCTTTAATTTCATTAATTGAAATTAAACTTATTTTATGTGTTTTGTCATATTCTTTATTATTTCTATTTTAATTTCAGATTTACTTGAACCTATTTCATTCTGTTGCCAAGGCAAATATTTAAAATATTTTTAATTCCAATTCTAATATTTACATTTCATTTAATTTCAGCTCAACTTCAGTTACTGAATGTTATTTTAATTTTAGTTAACAATAACAACACTGTTAAGAATTTTTTTAAACTGCATTTGTTTACTGTCATTTCTAACAAGAGATAAATAAACTATGCTTATAAGTATATATAGACTTGCCAATCACTTGCCTGCACTAATTCATTCCTGTGTGATTATATATATGTGTACTTGTTTAGATATGTGGGTTTATTCAGAAGGTTATGATGGAATGATATGCATCAGCGAGCCTGCGTCTGCTTGTAAGACAGGTGTGGATGGCCTTGTAGAGGCTGCTGAATTAATTGGCCTCATATCAGTGTTTCCTGTGTTAGCATGTGTGCGGTTTGTTCAAGCGGTAAAGTTTTGCATGTATGTATTCTTAAATCCATTGGTAGGTTGTTGTTGTTTTTTTCAATGTGAGTGACTGACTTTGAAACACGTGTATCACCTGTAGTCATTAAAGAAGCACCATGTGAGCGACTGGAAGTGTCTGCATGTCTGGTCCAGAAAGGCAGAGTGAGCACCTGGGTGTCTTCACACGTTATATTTTGCTCCTTGGGTTGCCAGTCAGGAGTCAATATCCCCACCTGACTCACAGCATGGCCTCATTAAGAGATGCCACCTCTGTGATCATGATGTAACTATTAGCCTCTGGATCCTTCCCATTACAATTGGGAAGTAATTGCAGTTCAATTTACCTCAGATATCCTCTCGAAGGATCCCTCATGTCAATTAGAAGGATTGCCAAGCACTGTCATGGTGTTTAACCCCTTGGTGATGTAATAGACACATTTTTATATTAGAAAATTAGAAAATGTCCTTTTTCAAAATTAGGTTACTCTTTTTCATGCAATTATAAGCTTCAAATTAGTATGTATAATACATATATTTTTTTATTCATTATGAAATGTTATTTCATGAATTCTGACTTATTTACACTGTTAAACAGTTAGATTTGCATGCTAACATGGCCAAATAGAGAAGCGATGGATTGATGCCCGTTGATCACACCTCTTGTGGTCTGATTGGTTGAAAGACTATCGATTTGCGTACAGTCATTTGAATTATGCTCGTTGTTCACGCCTCTTGTGCAGTAGAAAATACAGAGCAGACTCCCCAGACCAATGTTCAGTCTTAAAAGATTGAGCTTGGTCTGGTGATAACCAGACAACTGTATGACGTCATGAAGGGTGTAATTGCTTGTATGGGTACGTCTCCCGAATGAGCGTGAGCGCACATCAGCAAGAGCAATAGCAGGAGGTGTGTGTGTGTGTGTGTGTGTGTGTGTGTGTGTGTGTGTGTGTGTGTGTGTGTGTGTGTGTGTGTGTGTGTGTGTGTGTGTGTGTGTGTGTGTGTGTGTGTGTGTGTGTGTGTGTGTGTGTGTGTGTGTGTGTGTGTGTGTGTGTGTGTGTGTGTGTGTGTGTGTGTGTGTGTCCTTGTTTATATTACATTGTGGGGACCATAAATGTCCCCATAAGGATAGTAAAACCTGAGATCATCTGAATTGTAGGGACCAGCCAGCGGTCCCCACTTTTCAAAAGGCTTATAAATCACACAGGATGAGTTTTGAGTAAGTAAAAATGCAGAATGTTTCCTGTGATGTGTGTGTGTGTGTGTGTGTGTGTGTGTGTGTGTGTGTGTGTGTGTGTGTGTGTGTGTGTGTGTGTGTGTGTGTGTGTGTGTGTGTGTGTGTGTGTGTGTGTGTGTGTGTGTGTGTGTGTGTGTGTGTGTGTGTGTGTGTGTGTGTGTGTGTGTGTGTGTGTGTGTGTGTGTGTGTGTGTGTGTGTGTGTGTGTGTGTGTGTGTGTGCTGGTGACTCTTTAGCTCTGCCTACTGCACACATGCACAAGCTCGGCTGTTTTCGGAAATAATTGGTACAGCGTATCTGTGAGACTCTTCAGAGATATGAATGCTGCAATACTACTCAATAGCTACTCAAGATTAACATGAGACTGGCAGAAACTGTGTGTGTTATGTACCCTTTGCCATAACATTTTTTGTGTGTGTGTGTGAAATAGACTAGGATAAAGTCTATAAAGGGATAAATGGATAAATTGTATGTAAATTCTGTCATTGTTTACTCATCCTCAAGTTTTTCCAAACCTGTTCAAAAGAAGATATTTAGAAGAATATGGGGAACCAAACATTTGATGGGCCCCATTGATTTCCATAGTATGTAAAAAAAGAGTCAATGCAGCCCACTAACTGACATTCTTCAAAAAATTTTAACCTCCAGTGAGCTCTTAACTCGAGAACCACTGTGACTGGATCAGTGGGTCATGATGACATGCACTTTAAAAATAAAATCAGTCAGGCTGAAGCAATAATCTGTGTTTTTAATCTGTCTTTTAAGTAGCCTTTCCACTGACAATTGCATATGATTGTTGCATTTCACCCTGCTAGCGGCATTCACATGGAAGTCTTTAATTTGGTTTTGAAGCAGCCGTTACTCTCCGCTTATTCGTGTGGTTTAGCCTTAAAAGTTCAAATGTTTCAATACACCCAAAGCTCAAATTGGATCATAAAATTCTACATACATATATGGTCAGAACAGTATGCAGCTCCCGCACTACTCTTCATTGGAAATTAATGACTTCTGGTCTGTCAGAGATAGTGAAAAGGTAGCTTTATACTTTCACAACAGTCTCTTACTTTGGCAAGTTTAATCATCTGATCTTGCTGTATTGAGATTTTTTAATTAAGCTATGTTAACCTTGGAATTGCGCTAATGCAAGCCTTTCATTGTCATGAGATGAACAAACGTTGAATCGTGCTTGTGTTATTCTTCTTTTCTGTGCATGGACACTTGCACACTCTTGTTAATAGATAAAAGGGAGCTTTTGTGCATTTCTTCATGTGTGGCTGATTCAAGTCTTTATAATTAACCCTTCATGTTATGAAGGTTCACCCAGTGTCTGTGTTGTGATTGACAGGCTATGAAGGAGGGAGTCTGGTTAAGTTCCTCAAGGATATTGAGCACAGCACCGAGGTGATGCTTGACCGCTGGAACATCGACATTGTCCCTGATGATAAGGAGGAGAAGGGTGATCCTGTACCCTACAGCATAGTGAACAACTACTTTTCCATCGGAGTGGTGAGAATTTACTACACTTTTTTCCACATATGCGTGCAGCTCAAAGAGACTCAACATTATAGTACCAGAACTCCTGAAAGTGCTGCTACATCAGATGTTTTACACAAACCTCCTCCTGTATTTCTAACCACACTCATTCATAAGTCAAAATCTCTTACTCCCTATTATGAGTGTGTATTTTTTTACCAAAGCCTGAGGCTAAAAGTAATTTGTGATTAATTAAACGTTGTTTTCTCATGTAGCATTAGAATTAATTATCATTGTCAAAGGAACAACAACATGTTCAAACTTTGCTGATGTGATTTACTGCGTCGAAAGCAGTTTCATGCCTGTGACTCGTGTATCATTGCACAAAATTCTCCTTCTCACACACAGTTGCTTAGCAACCCTCTTCTGTTCAAATGTTATATCCCATGTTGTTGCTGTTATCAAGCATTTATTATCAAAGCAGTTAAATATCTGCCCCCCCCCCCACACACACACACACACACACACACACACAAGAATCTGTCTTTTTCTTCTTTTTATAAACCAACTTGTGGGGCCTATTTTTTTTTTATTATTTAACAAATAAATAAGTTTATTATTATTATTGTTGTTTTAAGTGGTTTGGCCAGGTGGGTAGTTGGTTATTTTCTGATACTGTAAAAAAAAAAAACATTCAGAACCTTCCAAGCAAGAGTGAGAGAAATAACTAACTGAGATGAAAACTAAATTCAAAGACGCAGGAATGAATGCCAATGAGGTGTTATACAGATATGGAAGAATTTCTGTTCTTTTGCTGGCACAGTCTGGCTACACTGGGACCAGGTGGGTCTCCGTGAGCCTGTCTTCCTCCCCTTGTTTAGCTAATGATTAATTTCTGTCCTGTTTTTAGAACCTGTCACTATAAATAGTAAGTCTGCTTTCATTTCTGAAAAATGTCCAATATTCTATTATAATCATCCAAATCCCAGGTGTGTTGGACGATTGCTGTTTTATCTCGCTGAAATGTGCCAAGAAGTCAGGCCACATTTAGAATGGCCAGAAATAGTGACGCAGCCTGAAACGGGCCACCTGACCTGCTTGAAATTGGTGTGAAGAGTGGCAGGAGGTACATACAAGCTTTACACAAGGTGGCATGAAAGCAAGTATGAAGGAATGCGCCACTCCAGGGCTGTTATGTAACTCAGCTTAGTGTCCCACTGTCTCCCGTAAAGATTGTGCGCTCATCAGCCAACAACATGAACCACTTAAGAGTTATTGTTGTTGAAGTCTACAAAGACAAAGATATTGTTTTCCTCAGCGGGCATTCAAACTGATTTTTTTTATAATGGATGTAATATTATGGACATCAATCTGAAAAATGAATGCTATATCAGATGCAGGTAATCCACTCGTTTAGTCTCTCTCTCTCTCTCTCTCTCTCTCTCTCTGTCTCGCTCTCTCTATCTCTCTTTCTCTCTAACAATACCGTTATACTTTACATAATACAATAAGCTTCAATGAAGTGGCTTAACGTTCCTTCGTAACTAGTTCAAATTTTTTTTTTTTAATTAGTAACGGAGGCTTGGGCTCAACCATTAAACTGTCAACTTTAAAAAGTGCAGAACTACACCTTCCGCCGTGGATTCAAATCTAAAGACATTATTTATTTACTTACTCATGCCATCGATCAAATTGTTGTATAAATGCAATATCACACTCCTAGCCCTGCGATATGGCTATATATATACCAATATATACCAATCAGGCATAAAGGTGAAGTGAATAACACTATCCTCAATGTTGATGTGTTAGAAGCGGGAAAAATTGGCAAGCATAAGGATTTGAGCGAGTTTGACAAGGGTCAAATTGTAATGGCTAGACGACTGGGCCAGAGCATCTCCAAAACTGCAGCTCTTGTGGGGTGTTCCCGGTCTGCAGTGGTCAATATCTATCAAAAGTGGTCCAAGTGGTGAACAGGCGATGCACGTGGGGTGAGGAGCGAATGCTGGCCCTTGATGTCCGGACAAACAGATGAGTTACTGTATCTCAAATTGGTCAAGAAGTTAATGCTGGTTCTGATAGAAAGGTGTCCGTATACACAGTGCATCGCAGTTTGTTGTGTATGGGGCTGCATAGCCGCAGACCAGTCAGGATGCCCATGCTGACCCCTGTCCACCACCAAAAGCGCCAACAGTAAAGCATCAGAACTGGACCACGGAGCAATGGAAGAAGGTGGCCTGGTCTGATAAATCACATCTTCTTTTACCTCACGTGGATGGCTGGGTGTGTGTGCGTCGCTTACCTGGGGAACACATGGCACCAGGAAGCACTTTGGGAAGAAGCCAACCTGGCGAAGGCAGTGTGATGCTTGGATGTTATTTTGACACATAACACTACCTAAGCATTGTTGAAGACCATGTACACCCTTTAATGAAAACAGTATTCCCTGGTGGCTTTGGCCTCTTTCAGCAACTTTTGTGCCCTGCCACAAAGCAAAAGGTTTTCCACAACGAGTTTGAGATGTTGACTCTGCCTCCAAATTCCCCAGATCTCAATCCAATCGAGCATCTGTGGGATGTGCTGGGCAAACAAGTCTGATCGGAGGCCCCACCTCGCAACTTACAGGACTTAAAGGATCTGATGCTAACGTCTTGGTGCCAGATACCACAGCACACCCCGATGGGTCAGGGCTGTTTTGGCAGTAGGTTATGTCTTAAGTGAACGTAAAGAAGTGAACAGTTGAGAAAGACAATGCGTGTGAATCAGTATCATTATTTTGGATATGTGCACTGTGCATCTCTTAAAGTTTAAGCAGCCCAATATTCCTGTTGCTGTCTGTGTTTTTAATGTTAATCAAACAACAAAAGACAAGGAAATCACTCCCTCATCTTGACTGAATAGCTTTTGTGTAGCTTTATTAATGATTAATCTTTATTTGATTTCTATATTGAAAAATATGTGCAATGTTGCAATGTTGTCTTTGCTCTATTGTATTTATTTGTGCTGTTGCTTGTAGTTTGATTATTTGTTCTTATTTTCGGTATTAAATAGTATGCTCTTAAACAATTAAGACATGCTAATCAAAGTTTATGTTAATTACAATACACATGTACTGTAAAGAGGCAGTAGTTTGTTGTGGTCAGATTTGTGTTAGACCAGCTGATGATACAGTGTGGTGGTTTGAAGAGGCTGGGTAACGCTGACTATGAATGGACAATGGCTTATACTGTGAACCCTGAGTCTTGTGATGGGGTGGACTGACTGTGCCATGTGGGTCCTTGTGTGGCTTGGCACTGAAGTTAGTTCTCACAAGACATCAATATAATATAGAAAAAACTGACTTGTGAGCTAGACTTTTTCTTTAAACTGTAGTGCAGTGGTTTTCAAACCTGTCCTGGAGACACACAAAATGTGCAGGGCTGGGGTGCCTCCAAGAAAGGTTTGAAAACCACTGCTGTAGTGTGTCATTTTTGGATTTTAAAATACTGAGACAAACTATAAGACAGTTGTAGAATTAGTTCCCTGATGAGCATTCTATCATAATTTTCTCAACCTCATGTTGTACCAAACCTGTATGACTTACTTTCTTCTATGGAGCATTATACATTATACAAAAAGGTCTCATAGTTTTGTGTTCATACAATTAAAGTGGAGTCCAATGTTGTTTGTGCCCCAACATTTTTCAAAATATCATCTTTTGTGTTCTGCAGATTTAAAAAAGTCAGGTTTGAAATAATATAAGGGTGATTAAATGACAACAGAATGTTAATTTTTGAGTGAAAAAAGTCTATCCCTAATAAGTGTACACTGTAAACATCCACACATTGCTCTTCTGCTTTCAACAATTTCTGAAATGAAAGTAAAGTCTGTCATACGTTATGATAACTGACTGTTCATGAAAGAATGATAGCTTTACGGTACCCAATAACGTGCACTTTGATGATTCCAGTTGATTAGATTTCAGTTTGACGCACAGTTCTGAGGATGAAGGCAGTATGTAGGGTGGCGTTGGAGTCTGAAATCACAATACTGTGGTGTTTGGTGCAGTGTGGCATGGCATTGGAGCAGAGGGACAGGGTGCTGGGAGTCCAGGAGGACAGGACAGATGGCTCCACATTGGGCGCCACTGACACCTGAGTAAAGCAGTGCAGTGACTCATGCCCTGATGTAATCATTAGTAATGCTGTTTCAGCCTTCAACATTTTCCAGTCACTATGAACGTTGCCATGGCGTTTGTGGTTTTCAGGCCGTTATCACCAGGGTTATGAATTTCATAATTTGTGACAGTGCTCATTTTCTCCTTAGCTAATCTAATAGCCTATAAGAAAACACATGTGGGATAAAGGGATAGTTCATCCAAAAATGAAAAGTCTATCATCATTGACTCTATCATCACTCTATCATCATTGAATGTAGATTTTTAGATAATAAATTCTGGAGTCCATTTAATGCAAATGGATGCATCAAAGTTGATGCTTAAAAAGCCATGTACATGTGTTGTGGTTCCTTTCCTGCATGTGTTTCAGAATGTGCTTACGTCACACTTGACAAAAGACTGACATTATGTCTGGTGTGAACACATGAACCCGTGTTTGAGAGTTGGCCAGCAGCGATTATTTACAGTTTAAAATATTACATATTTTCTCACATACTCTTATTTTTTGTGTCAGAAGACACTGAATTATCCACTTGGTCATTTGGTTTACTATCATGTTCGGTTTGTGTGGTTTTTGAAGGGTCAGCTTTGAGGGACCTGTCTACTAGAAACTGTGGCACAGGACGGGATTTGAATTGCTGAGTGCGGATGTGAGAGGGAAGATACTGAAATGAGTATCTAATGTCTTAGAAAAATGTGGCCACTGTTACGGTCACATGTTCATCTGTCACTTCTGCACTACACTTCCCAGCATCCTCCTTGGCTCTCACCTGCATGCACTTTATAATCACACACACCTGCACCTCATCTGCACCATCATCATCTCACCCATTTAAGTACACACCTTACTACAGCTGATCAAACTCACCTACCTGTGATTTTCTAATGATCCTGAAGACATTGATTAGCATGTTCAGGTGTGTTTGATCAGGGTTGGAGCTAAAATCTGCAGTGCATTGGCCCTCCAGGGTAAGATTTGAATAGCCCTCCTGTAGATGGTTTCGTTTTTGCTGTTCCACCAAGGGCTCAATGTTTGGCTGGTTAGCATTGTCCAGTTAGCCCTGTTGGTAGATGTCGTAACTACACCATCTGGACCCAAAAAGCCTCTTTCTCTGTTGATGATGGCCATTCAAAAGTTGTCTTATTTATTTTTTCAACTTTTAATTTATTAATTTTATGTAAACTGGGTTTAGGATGGTCGTCAGTGAAAGGTTTGGGGCTGTGTGTGTTATGGTGTCATTAGCCAATTTGTTTCTTCATGACTTTCCACCAATTCCACTGATTGGTTATATGCAATTGAAGTTCAGGTGAGTGGACTTTCTTTGAACAAAGATACTTCTGGAGGACCCAAACAGCAGCAGCTGCTAGAGGAGGGCAGTGCTTTGCATGTGAATCTGATTTCTGAGACATCTTAGAATGGCATTGCAATCCTGCTGTGTGATCCAATTCACCCTGGAAAGAATCCTCAGGAGGAATTAAGGACAGCAAACACACCATGTCAGCAGCCATTAAAGACGTCTCTCCATGGATCTCCAGGCCTAGGAGTTGAAATCGAATCACCTCTCTTGACATCAACAACTTATCTGTGTGAGCCTCTCACTCTCCCCATGGTGGGGGTGCTTGGAAAACTGTCCCGCTGCCGCTGCCATCATGTTCTCACTGCTGTGGTATCATGCACACCTTAATCTCCAGTGATGGAGTCAGTTTTGCCCTGGAACAGATTATTTGTACATGTAATATGCACCTCTTTAGCATGGCAATGTAGCTGTTGTGGAAAAAACGAATGAAGCATATCACAGGACTCGTTCTTACTGACCCGTCCAACTTGGCAACTTGAGAGGGTATTGGTGATTGGTTGAGAGGGTATTTATGAGAATTCCAATAACATATGAAGGTAGCATGATTTTGACGGCTGAGGGAGTGATGACAAATTTGACTCTTTTTTTTATTTTCTGACCAGTGTAATCAATCTTAATGTTTTTGCCTCTTTTGTAAAGTCATAGAAACACTTTTTTTTTGCGATTAGGGCTAATGGAAATGCAAAGTTATTTTTGTTGTAATTTCCGTTCACCGCTATAGTTTACCTGACTGGTGACTTCTACTTCTGAAACCCCCCGAAAATGTGAAAAGGGTCCAGTCTATCGTATTGTAATAAGGCTGATTTGGCTGTGAAGAGCTTACACAGGTTTAGACATGTGCTGGTATATGGTAATATACAATATATCACAATAGCGAAAATGCACAATATTGTTATCGTGCTCACTTCAAAATGCTGTGAATAATTATTTATTACGAATTCAGATTTTTATAATACATTTTAAGAATACTTTAACCATCAGCGTTTAATATTAACAACACGTCAAAGAGGTAAGCGCACTGATGTAAACAGACTCAACATGCATGAGCAGCGCATGGCTATGCGCTGAATGAAAATGCACGTTCACTCTCTGACAGCAGAGGGCGCTGATGGAACAGCAGAAATGCAGCCGTTTCCCCGGCAATCCTTGTAAACAAAACACTCACTACTAAACACACAGCCATTTAGATTTCTGTATTCGCTGCTCATCACATGACCAAATAATACTTAAAGGCTTAAGGCTATTCATTTTCAAACTTAAACATTTTATATTTGAATCTGGACTAAATGACATGCCCTAGATATTGTTTGAATATGTTCTGATTCTTTGTTGTTCAGTCACACACTTTACAATAAGGCTCTATAATTTAACATTAGTTCATTCCTTATCAAACTGACAATGAAAACTACTCCTAAAACATGTATTAGTCTTAGTTAAATGTAAATTTCAGCATTTAATAACATAATATTAAAATCAAAACTTGTAACTGTTTTATTTAATGGACCTGAGCTAACACTAACTAACAGTTATTGTTGTTGTTTTAACTAACATTATCAAATAATAATAACTGTAAAAAAATTAGCTATTCGCTCTTTGTTAATGCATTAACTAGAAAGACCTTATTGTAAAGTAGTTGTAAAATGTTGTTCTTCATAATTCTTTTGCACTTTAATCTGTTTTAAATATTTGTTTACTTTTTTTTACATTTTTGTGTATTGCTTTATTGTATTTAAATGTTTGTTTCTTTTTGTTGTAAGAAAGTAATTAAACCTGTTATAGTATGACAACACTTTCTTTCTTTTTTGCGACATATTTCAATATCGTGATAATACCGTACACCGTGACAATCTGATACCAGCACATGCCTATGCAGGTTCAGTAGCTAGCTAAACAAACAACCGTTTAAGAGATATATTCAATCTTTCATCCTTATCTATGTGATAAGAGTGTTTATTTTAGAGCCTGTCATTCTGCGTGTGTGTATGCATGTGCATGTGTGTGTATTTGTGTGTATAGCACTGGCACGGACTGAAGGTCAGGGGAAGTATCAGTGACAGGAAGTGTTTGGGTGCCAGAATCGGACCAGGTTACCACCATAATGAATGGCCGTGCTGAGTGACACCTGGCCAGTCTTAAAGTTAGAAGGAAAGCAGGACCCACCTCTCCATTCACCTCACACATGCACTCTAGAGGTGCATTCGGACAGTATTCAAATAATTCACTCACACACTTATGAGGACTTTCACACGAACACACCTCAAGTCTCACGATAAGTCCCAAATGCACCTGCTCCCACCGTGTTGACAGGAGCACAGATGGGCACTGACTCAGTACAGTGCTACAATAACCCGGTGTGGACACACCAATCACTGTGACCTGAATATCACCTCGCTTAATACCCTTCACCTCTTCACCCCAAAGATAGATGCTCTCCCAGGAGGAAAATATCTGTTTTTGGGCTGAATTAATTCTTGAACTTTGTACACAAATAAGTAGAAGCCTTCTAACTGTATATGATACAAACCCTGAGGTGATCTACAACCTTTAGCCTGTTCAGATTGTGGAGGGGGAATGCCAAGAACAGTTAAGCCGGCAGTTCCATTCCATAGGGACATGATATGTCTTAGTGGAGGACATGGTGTCCTCCCATAGTGCAAAGTTTGGGATAAATCATAACATAACACCTCAGAGGATTTTTGTATCTGGGCAGCTAAACCTTTTGAAAACATACAATACAGATTGGGATAATGTGAATTTGAACAAGAGCTTTCATTTATATCTGTGCATATTAGATGCGTAGGTCTGAACTATTGAAGCTATTGAAGAAACAATTTTTTTTGGAGTGAGTTGGAGACCTGGACATTTAAACAACAAACCAAAACATGGCCTACAATTTTAAGAGCCTCATGACTGTTGTGTGCTATTGTAAGTACATTGCAAGGTGAATAAAATGCATCGCTAGAACAAACATCTGTAGTATTTAAAGAAGAGAATAGCTTGATAAGTATGTGCTTGTCTGATGTCATGCATACAGGAAAATTCTGGCTGTGGATCATATAAACGTCTTTTTAACCAGTATATGGACAAAATCCCGAACCAGTATAATTAACGAAAATATTTTCTAATAGTTTTAGTTTTATTGGAACCCCTTGACTTTCATTGTATGGACAAAAACATATTTCACACAATGTGTGCGTGTGTGTGAGTGTGGAGGAGTTAGTCAGGTTGTAATGCCACAGACCACATAAGGAAATAGAAATGTCACTGGACGAGAACAGTGCTTTTTAAAGACATGCTTCCTGGCTTTCATTTGTTGTGCTAGGTGTCGTGCAGTGCCCGTTCTGTGTCGTGGTTTTCACCGCAGCGATTGCGGTACAGTGCGTTCTGTTCTCTTCTAATTTCATGTCTTGTCAGTTTGTGGAACACTTGCATGGACTTTTTGAACATCGAAAAAATGCCTCATAGGCATGGTCTATTTTGTGATATTTTAACTGACTTCTGTGATACCATACGTGCACAGTCCCTTAGTGCAGAGTCCCTTCTGCAGAACGCAATTCATCACAGCAGTGGTTTGGATATGTGCGGGATACGAGTCCACCGCCCCTTCACGTAGCCTCCCCAACCCCCCACACTTCCTTTACCCTCTCCCATGTGACGGCCGCAACACCTGCAAGCACGGGCAGGAAGCCAGCACAGGTGCTAACGTAGCATCGTCTGCTCGTGGCTTGATCGGCGTGCCAGCAGCTATCAAACCCTGAGAATCTTTCACTCGCACACTTCCTCTCTGTCTGAGTCTGTGACACGGTGAGCACTGCAGTGTGCCGAGATCCATCGTTATATTACGCAGTGAAACTCCGAGACAGGTGTTACGTGTGTGTGAATGTATTCAGGCTCAGGCCTAGTGAAGGATGTGGTGGCTTTGAGCTCTTCTGTCTTTTACATGTGCGTGTGTAAATATAGAAATAATCAGTTACGGTTGCAGACCTGATTCATCAATTAGCTCTTCTGTTTGCGCACTGTTGCTTTGATTTTAATCAAGGCTGCTTCACTGACGGTGGAATCCGCTCTGCAAACAACCTTTTAACTCGCTCTTTGATCCGTTATGCTCTCAGCTGCCATTAGGCCCTTACAGGCAGAACTTCATATCGTTCAAGTTGACAGGATAATGGTATTGAAGTAGCTGATGTGGTCATTTTGCAGAAATGTATTTAGATCTGCAATAATTAGTGTTTGCTAAAGCAATGTTTTTTTAAATAGTTTTAGTTGACGATGACACTTCTGTATTATTATATCATTTATTTTCAATTGCAGATTAGTTTTGAACCTCCGCAATTTCAGGAAAGTATACACATGTCAAGTGGCCAGTGCTTGATAACAATAATTAAATTATCTTGAGAAAATACGGTTATTTACTGTAATGTTTAAAACATTGGAATTAATGAAATAAATAAGATCATTGATTTAACATGACTGGCCCTATGCTGTTTTCATAATAAGATCATTTATTAATGAGTCCTCTTGCACAGGCAGCTGATAAGCACTTCTTTTTTTCTGTGTATACTTATAATAACCCTCAACCTTTGTTTTCAGCTGACAAGTATTTGCTTCCAGGAATATGTCTAGAAAATCCCTGGAATGGTTATGTTCAGGAAAACAATTATGGACAAGGTCTGGTCTTCAGTGTCCTATTCTTTGGCCATTCCCACCCCTGCCCCCATCATCTTCTGGCATTCCTGGAAAGCCTCTTTCCTGCCGATACCATCACTTGTGATACCATCCAGCTTCACTGTATTTATTTATTTATTTATTTTCATCAGGCACTCTAGTGCTGTGGCCCCATTTCCAGAATTGTGTACTTTGTCCAGCAGGCCTATCTGCACAATCATCTACCCCTCAGGCCACAGCAACAGAGCTGACAAGCAGATCCCTCCCCCATAGCACATGAGCTCATGATGTGAAACAGGGGCCTGTTAATACCTCTCGAAGCTCTCGTTTTCTAGGCATGGCTATTTTTATTGCACCAGAGAGAAAATCACCTCTCTTGCACCAATTTGAAATCACCGGTTTATAACCACAATGTTCCACTTAGGTTTCACTTTAACACTCAATAGTATTATGTTCTAATGATGGATATTTTAGCACTTTGAGATTCTTCAGAATGAAAAGTGCGTTATAAATTAAATCTATTTTTATTATTATTATCATTTTGACAATAAAAATAAGCAAATAAACATTAAAAAGGGAAATGTTTTAATGCGAGTTTATCCTTTATTTCTTTTTTTTTGTTGTTGATAGAGTGCTCTTCAAAAGCTTGGGGTCCATAAGATTGTGTTGAAAGACTTTTTTATAGATTAAAGTTAATGATCAAAAGTGACAACAAAGACATTTCTAAAGTTACAAAAGATTTCCGTTTCAAATAAATGCTGTTCTTTTGAATTTTTTATTCATCAAAGAATCTTGATTTCCACCAAAATATTAAGCAGCACAACTGTTTTCAACATTGATAATAATAAGAAGCAAAATAATAAGAAGCAAAGAATCAAAATAAGAAGAAACAAATCAGCATATTAGAATGAATTCTGAAGGACTCATGTGACACAGAAGACTGGAGTAACGGCTGATTAAAAATTCAGCTTTGCTATCAGGAATAAATTAAATTTTAAAATATATAAAAATGATGTCTTCATTTTTATATATTTTATAGCATAAGAGACTTCTTTCAAAAGCATAACAAATCTTACAGACCCCAAACACTGCATATAAACTTGACTAATTTAGCCTTCACAATTATTCATAATCAGAGCTCACTGTTAGAGTGAATGGGGAGCTCAATTTTCAAGTGTAGTATTTCTTAGAAACACATTAAACAAAAATCATAATTGTGTTAAGTATGCTGAAATACAGTTGTTATAATTAACAGTTAAAAGTAAACAAAGCAGTGCAGTGATACAATTAATGCCTCTTGATTCAAGTGCAATTCCACTGGAGTGTATGATAATAAAATGGTAAAATACATAAATATATTTTTTTTTTCTTGATTTATCTGTATTACTATGCTTTTTTTTCTTTTTCTTTTTTACAAAAAAACATATTTAACGGGATGTGTGTTCTCTGTGAGGCTGATCATACAAAAAGAACATGTCTTGGAGAGAAAATCAAATCTGTATATTATTATTTATTGTTTATAGTATTTTTGTTTTTAGAGGCTGTGTTTTAATTCTACCAATTTGTTGGAGTTTTTATATCGTTTTTTTTTTTTTTGTATTTAGTTTTTATGGAAATAATTCATTGCCATTCCATAGAGGGTTAAACATTGATCAATGTTAACATGGATGGCTGTTCCACATCGTCTGGGTCATGTCTGAACAGCTTTATGGCTGTGCTGTATGGCCCAGGGCTGCAGTTTCCTCTCAGACCTGATTCTAAACACTTGATTTAGGATGGGCGCTCCTTTAGCCATCCGACAGAACTGTCTGTAGCTCATTAGCCAGAGACAGATATATATGTTTAGCAAAAAGAGGCAGTTAACCTGTTTCCTGTTTTCTGTGTCCCCTTTCAGGATGCATCCATAGCGCATCGCTTCCACTTAATGAGAGAGAAACATCCAGAGAAGTTTAACAGCAGGTAAGAGAACAGCTTGTATGAAAATGAGCATATGGAGCAAATGCAAATGGTAATTTCAATAAAAGCTGCAGATCAATGACACGAGTGAAAAGAAATTAAAAAAAAAAAAATTTGAGGTAGCATCCAAGAGGGAACTTAGACCTTTACTGAGTTTTTGTCCAAATCAGCCATGAAAAACAATGCGACATTGGTTTTCATTTCTGCCGAGTCGTGCAGCATGGCCCCGCCCACACTGAAAACTCATCGGACCAAAATGTAGGCCTTTTTATCCTCTATATAAGTTATGTATTTTAACATCTTTGACTTTGGTCTAAACACACTATTTAAACTTTTCTCTATCAGTTTGGTGTCCTCAGATCGAAATTATTTCAAATGGAAGTTTTATTATTTGACCTTCAAGAAGAGACTTCTTTTTAGTGCGAAAAATACCTGATGAATCACCATTCGGTGTTATTCGCCTCTTCAATCTGCTTGTGCCGTTGTCTGATCTAGCACAATGTTGGCTGCCTGACTGTTTTGATTTCTTTGCTCTAAAGTAGAGTCCGTTTGAATGGAGTTTCTTAATGAAATGTTATGCAACTCATCTCTGCCTCATCGGGAGACGGTAAACCAGTTATGTAGTCCAGTGTACATTTTGACAGCAAATTTAGTTTGATTTAGTTTTAGTCAGTCTTTTGAGTTTAAGTCATATTTTAGTCATCTGAATTGTTTTTCATACAAGTTTTTTTTTTTTTTTCAGTTAACATTTAATTTCAAGTAATGAATATTCTTTAATGGTTTTAATTAGCTATTATAACCCTGATATTTTATTGAATAATATGTGTCAAATACTTTCCTTAGTCTTTCCTCCTGACTATGAATTAAATGGGAATGAAATTAAATACAGTTTATTGTGTAACCAAAAAGGTTTATATAATTTGTGACTTTTAATTATAAACAAGCTCGAAATACACATTGACTCTTATTTTGAAATGTCTGCGCCTTGCTATTGCAGTTGCCGCTGTTCTTTCAAGTGCAGATGAGGGAGATAAAATATGCATTGTAAACATTGTCATTATTCCTCAGCATTAGTTCATAAACACATTTACCTGGCATAAATGTGCGCTATTAATTGATTACGAACCGCTCTTGCGTGAGCCTGTAGAATGTGCAAAAGCGCCGCATTTTCCCGCGGTTAGATCCGCACATTACATCTCAAATGTGCGCATCTATTAAACAGGACATCAGTACTGACTGGATCTCTTCCCTATTCATCCCTCTCTAACATTTTCGTTGACATCATCCAAAACTGTTTTTTATTTAGTTATTGTCTAGTTTTCGTCAATGATAAAATGTTGTTGACAAAATTATTCCTCAACAAAATGAACACTGATGTATTCTTTAGAGTATCCATATAGAGTGGTAGGGTAGAAAGGATATGGTCTTATTTGACCCCTCTACTATTATCTACACTCAGTTGTGTAATTTTAAGTAAGGAGGAGAGAGAAATGCTTCAAATTAACTGGTAGAATGGGTTATGATGACGTTAGTGAGGCAATTCAGCATTCAGACAGTAGTGAAATCATCATTGCTCTGAGATATTTGTAGTTTACAATAAGCCTTCATCAGTCTTTCGGCAATAAAAGGATAACTGCTAAAACTGACCCTAGAACAGCACTTTGGGTCAGCTCTAACAGCTCCATAAAATATGTTTTATCTTAAGAAAAGGTCCCTCAGAGCCCCTGGTGCACTTTACAGTAGCCATTCCCAGCTCCCTTTGATGTGGATCTCTTTCAAGTCTGTTGTACTGTTCTCTATTCTCTTGGTTGATGCCTCTATTGAGAAATGCTGTAAAAAGCTTACGTAGCCCTTGGCCGCCAAGCGCTCTGAAAGAATGAGGCTTTTTGTTAAGCGTCAGTGGTCCTGCTTGGTAAGACTCCAGGCATTTTAGGTTGCCATTCATTTTTTCACCAAAGCAACTCAATAAGGCAGCACAAATATTGATATGTATGCAACAGTTGTTGGTTGCATAATCTGATATGATTGGATTAATTGAATGCTCCAAGAGTGCTGATATTTAATATTAAAGGTTCAGTGTGCAGTATTTATGAGGATCTATCGAGAGAAATTTAATATAATATTCATAACTATGTTTTCAGTGGAGATTAAAGACCATACATAATGTACCGTTATGTTTTTATTACCTTAGGATGAGCCATTTCCATCTACATACACCTTACAGTGGAATCGCCATTTTGCATCATCATGTTTCTACAGAAGCCTTAAACGGACAAACTTGTCACACACACACACACAAAAAAAAAACAGTTTTCAAGATTGAGAATAACAAGAAAAGTTTCTTGAGCACCAAATCATTAGAATGATTTCTGAAGGATCATGTGACACTGAAGACTGGAGTAATGATGCTGAAAATTCAGCTTTGCATCACAGAAATAAATTACATAAAATGACATGAAATGCATCACATTTTTACAATATATTTTTTATTTATTTATCTGGATTACACTTTATTTTAAGGTGACGTAGTTAAATAGAAGTTATTCAAATAAGCACTGAGTAGGCTAATATTTATTAAAGGAATAGTTCACCCAAAAATGAAAATTAGCCCATGATTTACTCACCCTCAAGCCATCCTAGGTGTATATGACATTCTTCATATACATGTCCTGGCTAATCCAAGCATTATATGGCAGGCCAAAATTTGAAGCCCAAAAAAGTCTGGTGGAAGCTAGATATTTAACTTGTGTTAAATGTGCATATTTCTCTTACACAAACGCATTGTTTCGCTTCAGAAGGTCTTTATTAACCCCCGATCACTTTAAAACAAAGCGTTACCTTTATCTGTATACAGTACATCGACATTGATTGGATATTTATTTGTTTGCTTGTTTTGTTGTCATGTTAACATTTTATATTACCTTTGTCATCATCTAACACTCACCTAAAGTTAAAAAATGCTAATAATTTGATAACACTGTTATGTATTCATCAGCCAATCTAAAAATGAATATCCATTTGCCATACTGTACATTGTTGTGATTCCTAAAATAACTTTTGGCGTTTAAAATGCTTGATTTTAGCTTTTAGTCTGTTCATTTTAATTGGACAAAATAGAATGTGATTTTAATATCAGCCATTTGTTGATTATCAACCAGACCATACAAATAATTATTGGCTTATAAATATCAGTCAGAATTTTAAAATCAGTGCATCCCTGAAAGTGAGCCTGTAAGGGAATGACATACATCTCTTCAGTGGGTTGTAAGTGTTTTTGGATTGTTATGCTGGTGAAACACTGCAAAGTATCTTTCCAAGAAATTTCAGTAGACAAAAAAATACTCCAGACAACATGAGCTGTGGAAATGTATAAGTGATCTTGGAGATTTATACGGCTTTTTAAAGCAGATGCCATTGAAACCACTGTAAGGCTATCCTTCACAGCCTCGCTTTCATACTCGTCATGAAAACATATACAGAGCTCTGCGGTAAAACTCTGAATGCTAGGGTTACATAAAGATGGATCACAGCCACCGCCACTCAGTTTACCGGATAAGAGTGAGAACCTGTCACAGCAGCACAGCTTTTTTAATGACTTTTTTTTTTTAAATAAGTCCCTAATGACTCATACACGATCTGAATTATGGAACCTGCCTGGCTGAATTAACTAAGTTAAGTTAATGTTTCAGTTGTTCATAATTCATGAACCTTGATTTCCACAGTGCATTAAAAGTGTTGCAGTGTGATGCCAAATATCCTGTGGTTTTTCCACAATGCCGGGTTTTTTAGTGTCCTTCACTGCAAGCTTCATTCAAACGTGGCTCATTTGCAGTTAAGTGATTGACGGACAGAGAGACCAAAATAAGAATAATGGAATTATGTCCTCAGCCTATTTAAATCTTTCAGTCTTTAATCCCCGAGTGAGTCACCCAGAAACATAATATAAAACACTGCCAAGCCAAATGCTTCATCTGCTTTGCTTTGTTCTGCAGATTTAGAATAGCTAGCCAGTGCATCTGCCAATCTATGGCTTTCTAATGAGGGCTGTGCTCAGTGTTTTTAGGATTTGAGAATACGCTCTCAGAGGCAGCGTGCCACCAGATGGTACATAAATGATGGTTGCCATGGAGTTGCATGATTTATCCTCAATGAACCTGTTCATGTGACATGTTTCTGTCCACCTGTTATACTTCACTCCTCTGGAAACAGGCACCCGGAACAGCATAATAATGCACTTGGTTCAAAATCCAGTTTAAAATTGAATGCAAATTCCTTTTAAGCGTGTTTATATATACATGCATGTGTTAACATCCACAAGCATTCCTACAGTGACGTGCGATGCGCAGGGGGGAAAACGTGTGACTTCTCTCGCCCCGGTGCTCAGTGATCTGCGTCAGTAGTCGGTCTACAGGGAACCCACAGCCCAGGTGCTAATGACCGCGAATGCACAATGGACCCGAGCCTATGTGTCCGCTCCTCCCAACGGGGCAGCCAGAGGAAGTTTTGGATTAAGAGGTGTCAAATTGCCCCATAGAAAAGAAAAAAGCCTTCTAAGATGTTTTTGTCTTTTTACATTAAAATAACAATGATGGCTCTGTGGACAGTCAGATTCTCAAGCAAACAATGGCAAGAAGATGAGAGGTAGGGGTGAACACAGAGTCTGGGCACATAGGGGTCTGGTTTCTCCTAATATCATGGTGGATTACATTCCCACACTTAGTTTTTTTGGTTTCGTAATGCTTTCTTTTAAAGACCAATTTTAAAGTATTTTATTGGCATAACTGTTTTGTTTGCAATGGAGTATTGCTACAAAACTACAACAATAGAAAAAAATAAGGTCCCTGTAATGGTGATAAAAATAAAAAAATCTATAATGCATTCGAAATCATTGACATTAAAGAACATTTAAACCACCACTGTAAGTAAAGAATGTATGAGATAAAAAATAAATAATCTGAAATCCTTTTGAGGCTATCTCATATTATTTTATTATGTGTTTAAAGTTGTAGTAATGATTGTCCTAACCATTTTCCCCCCAAAAAATATCCCTAAACAATATTATTATTCCAATGCCATGTCATATTTACTTGCCATTGGTTGTGCAGCGCCATCCTTTAAAGCTCTACTGTAGTTACTATAATGGTAAAATTTGCTAGTGAAACACCTCAGTTGAATTATTAATGTTGATGAGGATTTGAACTTTTCTGAATGGATCTTTCACAATAACTTTGTATGCAGCAGTCCGTGAGGGGTGGGGGTTGCATTAAAATGCATTCATTTCTGCCTCAAAGAGCCATTGATTGATTATCAGCATGTAACTCAGCATGCAAGTGGCCGACAGGCAAGTCAGTTAGACTACTGTATTTTCACATTGATCTGTGAAAAGCATTGGGGTTTCACCATGTGCTGTTTAAGGTCAGGTAGATGTCCGGATTTGCTTGTTATTTGCACCATAAAAATCTAATACGGCATTAAACATGCCATTAACGGCTGTGCTCTGAAAGATTTGTCTGCTATGGCTCCTCATTTGTTCTGCAGTAAAACATTAGTGTTCTTTTTTCTTCTTCTTTTTTTATGATTGTTTTTTGCAGACACTTTACAAGTTCATACAAAACAGTAAATCTGTTTTGTGTGACAGGTACTTCTGTAGGTAGCTGAAAGACACTTTTGAGTGAATAACCCTGTAAGAACATTTTGTATTCTTCTGTCAGTTTTCAGATATATCAGGGTCTTTATAACAGAGGTTTTGATCATTTAATGCCATTGGTTTAAAATTGCACATAAATCCTGCATTATGTTATACAGTAGAGAGATAGAAATTAAGATATTATTGAACGAATAAAACGACTACTTTCGTGAATTTATCCCCACCAGCCTCCAATCAATTTTCTCTTCCCTTGTTAAATTTGTTGATTAAGGTAATAAATGTCATGAGATGAAACTGTACTGTTGCAACACCTCCTCCGATCACGTGACCGGGAGGAAAAGGCCAAATATGGTCCTGACCCAAGCTGCCGTCTGTCTGCTCAGCATGTGAGCATGTGTTTCATAACCCCTGAGAAGGTGTCTAGGTTATGTCTATGTGAGTAAGGACGTTTGTGTACTTTGTGTGTATGCATTGGCCAATTGATTGTGTATTTTAGTGCAAGGACCGTATGCGTGCGTGGGTGTGCGTGTACGCAAATCCCTCCGCGTGCACATATGTGTGTGTGCCGGGGCTCAGCAGAAACCCAGCGTGGCTGTGTTCTGGAACCTGTTGTTCCCTGCTGCTCCATGCCCGTGGTGGGGAGGGATAAATATATGCTTCCCTTCCTCACTGTCTCTGGCTGCTGCCAATAGAGCAGCCCGACAGAACGTACCCCCTGCCCTGACCCTTCTTCCCACTCACACACACACCCTTGCTTTGGAGCTGGTCACGGGCAGACTATGGAAGAGCATGAGCTACCTGGAATCAGGCATAGAGTCATAGAGCTATAGCTGAAGATCACAACACAAAAAAAAAAAAAAAATAAAAAAAAATAAATATATATATATATATATATATATATATATATATATATATATATATATATATATATATATATTATTATTATTATTATTATTATTATTATTATTATTATTTAGTTTATTTTATTAAACTTTATTTATATAGTGCTTTTCAGAAAAGATTAGTCAGATCAAGAGATTACTTATACATTCCTTTAAAAAAAATGATATTTAAATAATAATAAAAATTATTATACACTCACCTAAAGGATTATTAGGAACACCTGTTCAATTTCTCATTAATGCAATTATCTAATCAACCAATCACATGGCAGTTGCTTCAATGCGTTTAGGGGTGTGGTCCTGGTCAAGACAATCTCCTGAACTCCAAACTGAATGTCAGAATGGGAAAGAAAGGTGATTTAAGCAGTTTTGAGTGTGGCATGGTTGTTGGTGCCAGACGGGCTGGTCTGAGTATTTCACAATCTGCTCAGTTACTGGGATTTTCATGCACAACCATTTCTAGGGTTTACAAAGAATGGTGTGAAAAGGAAAAACATCCAATATGCGGCAATCCTGTGGGCAAAAATGCCTTGTTGATGCTAGAGGTCAGAGGAGAATGGGCCGACTGATTCAAGCTGATAGAAGAGCAACTTTGACTGAAATAACCACTCGTTACAACCGAGGTATGCAGCAAAGCATTTGTGAAGCCACAACACACACAACCTTGAGGCGGATGGGCTACAACAGCAGAAGACCCCACCGGGTACCACTCATCTCCACTACAAATAGGAAAAGAGGCTATAATTTGCACAAGCTCACCAAAATTGGACAGTTGAAGACTGGAAAAATGTTGCCTGGTCTGATGAGTCTCGATTTCTGTTGAGACATTCAGACGGTAGAGTATATGGATCCATCATGCCTTGTTATCACTGTGCAGGCTGGTGGTGGTGGTGGTGGTGGTGGTGGTGTAATGGTGTGGAGGATGTTTTCTTGGCACACTTTAGGCCCCTTAGTGCCAATTGGGCATTGTTTAAATGCCACAGCCTACCTGAGCATTGTTTCTGACCATGACCATCCCTTTTCTGACCACCATGTACCCATCCTCTGATGGCTACTTCCAGCAGGATAATGCACCATGTCACAAAACTCAAATCATTTCAAATTGGTTTCTTGAACATGAAAATGTGTTCACTGTACTAAAATGGCCCCCCACAGTCACCAGATCTCAACCCAATAGAGCATCTTTGGGATGTGGTGGAACGGGAGCTTCGTGCACTGGATGTGCATCCCGCAAATCTCCATCAACTGCAAGATGCTATCCTATCAATATGGGCCAACATTTTTAAAGAATGATTTAAGGCAGAAGTTTAAGGCAATTCTGAAGGCGAAAGGGGGTCAAACACAGTATTAGTCTGGTGTTCCTAATAATCCTTTAGGTGAGTGTATATTATGTTATATTATATTATTAAAAGTTTGATATATTGAAATATTACATTATTATAAGTTATTATATTTGTATAACATTATTATTAATGTTGATAATGTTATTAATGTTGTTGCAAGTGTTTTCAAAGTGCTTTCCAGAGACGACGGAATTAATGAAAGACACAACTGCACAAATCTTTTCTGATGGAAAGCAGTCACATTGATCCATCTGACATGATGCTCGGCCTTGCCAGATTACAGTGGGGATGTTCACACTGCGGTCTTTCTTCTCTTGTTCCCATCACAAGAGGTTCATCACATCTTATCTTTAACCCCCAAATGCCCTCCTCCCTCTGCAGCACCCCCATCCTTAAAATCACTCCCATTTGAGCTGTCAGTCAAAGGCTGTATCAGAGTCACGATCAGCAGGATAAGGACTGAGCTGCGTTGTGACTGATTGCCATAGTGATACAGGGGCAGCAAGCTTACAGGTCAAAAAGTCATCAGTCTCTGAAGGGATTATGGGAGATGGTTATCTTAGTCCGATGACCAACAGTGTGTGTGATTGCGCTTGAGGAATGTTTTGGTTAAATTCAAAGGTTCGCTGACCCTTAACATCTACATCTCAATGTGCTGATCCAGATTTCAAGCACAATACTATGGGCTAGAGCATTTTAGCATTATTTTAAATCTAGTCGGCCTCTACATGCCGTTTGAATGCTGACTTTTGTCAGGCCTTGCCAGCACAGCGTAAACAATCTTAGGATGATCCTGCAGGAAGCCTTTAGTCCCTACCACATCCTCCAGGCCTTTGCAAAGCTCGGAAGATGATTTGCTACTTTTAACAGAACTTTCTTTCCCCGCACTAAATTTCAAGTGGAGGTGGAGCTGGAAAGAGAAACCCATGGCTTTTTCCAGAGCTTCTCAGATGGAAGTTAGCTAATGAGGTTAGGCAGCTTGACCCTGTTGAGAACGTAGTGCGGGTCTAATTGTGATCTCAAATCTGCTCATAATCCCTTAATTTGACAGAATGAAGGTAGCAAGTTGCTGGAGTTTAACTGAGGGAGAGGACAACAGAATTGAGTTTTAAAGGAACAGTAGCAACTCTACCAGCTTAACAGTATTTTTCAGTAGCATGACAGTGGTTCATCTGTTTTGAAAACAGTAGCTTTTCCAGTAACAAGCAAATTTTTCAAACAAGTATCAGAATATCACAACAAAACTCTACACTGCTATTTTTGTCACATTGTATTTTATTACTGTATTGTATTACAGCTGAGCAAACTGAGGTAACAGTCAAACACTCACACTTCCCTGTTGAATGAAAAACTGGGGAGTCTGATTCAATTTTATAAAAGAAAGAAAGGATATATAAGGCTTTTCCATTTTGACTTTATTTTTGCTAAATAATGAAATCCCCCTGCCAAGGACCAGATAATTTTTTATTATGTCCTGATGCGAAAAACCATGGAATTCAATATGGTATCCTTTCCTTTTCACATGATTGTATGACCAGTCAAGTCAAAAAATTACACCAGATTAATTTTTTTTACTTTTGAGTTCATTTATGTAAGCGAGGATAGCAAGATAAAGTAAACTGTGACATATACCCAACAATTCTTCTTACAGTGGACTTCCAGTAAAATGTATTCAAATTTGAGACCAAAATGATTCAGACACTTTGACCTGACCATGTTTGGCTTAAGTGTTATTTCTTTTAATTGCTAATACGAGCTTTTACACCACAGACTGAACTAAATGAAGCATCATTGGTTGACCGAAATTGGTATTATCTAATTTTGTAGTGAAATTTATCATCTGACTGCTGATTGGTTGATTGAAATCCATTATATACCTTTCTGTCAAAGTTATCTGACATTATCAAGATTAATTTCTTTAATATAATATTCTTGTCATATTTTATTACCATTTTCTAAACTATAGCGAATAAAACATGATAATGTGAGGAAATGTTGAAGGTGTCTGAATGCGTTTTGGTTTGACTGAATGCATGTTTATATATGTCCACATTGCTTCCCCAACACTGTTTTTATGTATTTAAAACCTGTGAATAACATGCTTTATACCAGACCTCTGATGACTTTACATAAAGCATCACAGCATTTTACTCAAGCTTAATTTGTCAAACATATAAAAAAAAAAAAACTGAATTTGAGAGACTCACTAGCGTGCTGCCGTTATTAGCTTATGTCAGCCATCACTTGTACTTCTGGTTCTTTTATCTTGTACCTCAGAGGATATCGTGACTTATATAGTTAATACTGATGTTTGCTCTGTGTCCATCCCTTGTGGCCCTGGAGAAGCCCCCATTGCATATTGTCTATTATGAAAACAATAGTGTTGTCATTATCAGCAGAACACCCCTATGCCAGGGCCTTGTCACTTGTTGTCGCCATCTGATGAGTGTAAATTGCCCTGTTTCATAACCAAAGTGAAAATGCAACATTCACAGTAGAGAGAGAATTGATAGGGTCCCAGTGTTGTAAAGCAGTTTTTTTAAGCTCATATATGCACTGAGCTGAAGGAAAAGGTCTTCATTTTAGATTTGTCATATCCTTCTGTGATATATTGGCACCGTCTGTTGTCCTCAGCTGGCTCCTCTCAGTGTTAATGTCAGATTGTGCTCAGGTTGCCGATGGTGGCTCTGGTTTCTCCATGGAAGCTGAGGCCAAGTTCACTGTCACTCATGTCCTCTCACACCTGTCTGCCTCAGCTTTCCTTGTAGCGTATCAATATTTCAGAAGGGCAGAGGATGACAAAATGAACTGACTCCGTGGTTCTAATCATAACTCCAACTATGTCCTCAAGAATGAGCAAATATTTGTAATTGATATAGATTAAACAGACTGAATCATGTTAAAGCACACTTCGTTACATTTTGTTTATTTTAAATGATTGTGGCAAATTCACTATCATTCAATAGTTTGGGATCTGTAAGATTTTAAAATGTTTTTTGAAAGAAGTCTGCTCAAGGCTGCATTTTTTTTGCAAAAACAGTCATATTTTGAAATATTATTACGATTTAAAAAAAGGTTTTCTGTTTAAATATTTTTTTGCTGTGATGGCGAAGCTGAATTTTCAGCATCATTACTCCAGTCTTCAGTGTCACATGATCCTTCAGAAATCATTCTCATTTGCTGATTTTTATTATTATTGTCTTGAAAACGGTTGTGCTGCTTAATATTTTTGTGTAAATATTACTTTTTGCATAATTATTTGATGAATAGAATGTTCAAAAGACAAGCATTTATTTGAAATAGAAATCTTTTGTAACATTATAAACATCTTTACTGACACTTTTGATCAGATTAATGTGTCCTTGCTGAATAACTTTACATTTTCTTTACTATTTACCAAGGAGTCAAAGAGTTCTGTATGCTTTCCTTGACTAATTCAATTTTAAATTTGATGCTTTATATCATAATTCAGGTACTAAACCAAATGAAAACACTGTGTTTGGTAATCCATGTTATGTGTTGTTGCAAATGAAGTACTTTTAGGTGTTTTTGATCCGAGTTAGATCAGAGAGCAGTTGTCTTTTATCCGTTGACAGCCCAAGGCTCTGTTCATCCCATAATATTTATTTTCACGCCAGCATTAACATTGGGGTGTGTAAACGCAAACTTGTTTGTTGTTCTAATAGAACAGCTGCACACTGAGTCATCATTTCTGTCTTCTGTTCATTATGACTGAGCTTGTGATGTAGAGTTCTAAATCATGTTGTACACTATTACTAATTTATTAATTACTTTTTGTTGAGGTCATTTAAAAACATTCAGACACACAGGTGTTAACTTTTCAGTTTTTACTTAAAATGACCTCCAGGTTAATACATGACATACGAATGCAATCAAAATGATTCAACACCATTGACCTTTTACTGCAGAGAACAAAATGCTATAAAAACAATTGAACAAAGGCATCAGTAAATTATTATAGAACGTTTATTAATACACATTTGAGTGACTGTATGAACATGATGGGGGGGGAATGCCTCTAAACATTCGTGTACAAAATTATTCAACCCCCAAAAGTCAAATTTTGTGCAGAACCAATAAATGCTGGCTGTAATTGCTTTGCAGCTTCTATCACCTCTCTAGTGCAATCTTGGCCCATTCCTTGCTTGAAAAACCTTCCAGGTCACTGATAATCTTTCCTTCAAATTCCACCAAATATTTTCAAAGAGATTTACATCTGAAGACTGTACATGCCACTCGAGAAAATTCTGAACCAAGTTTACGTAGATTTAAATATACTTTGGGATTGCTGTCCTCCAGGAAGGTCCATTGTTCATCAAGCTTCAGTCTCCGCACCAAAGGCATCACCATCCTTGCCAAAATGGCTTGATACTTCAAAGAATTCATGATGTCCTTCATACAGTCAAGATTTCCACTTCCTGCAAAACCACATGACCCCCATATAACAAAACTGGACCACCTCCATGATTGACTATAAAGAGATGGTGTTCTTCTGCTCATAAGCTTTGCCTTTTTTGCACCAGACATACCGCTGATCCACAGATCCACAAAGTTCCAGTTTGGTCAAATCACTCCATAAAACATTCCACCAGAACTTTACAGGTCTATCCAAATGAATTTTAGCATATTCAAGTCAGCCTTTTATGTTCATCTTGGTCAAGAGTGGCATTCGGCAAGATGTCCCAACATGAAGGCCATGCTTGTCTAGTGTTCTTCTTCTACTCTGCATTGAAATGGGTTTTTCCATCCTTTCATCAGGTCATCTTGCTTAGGCTGCCAGCTGTGAAACTTTTAGTGTTTTGGAAATCTTCTTGTAGACATAGACTTTCTAATGTAATAAAACTGTATCTTTAGTTTAGAAAAGCTTACATTTGTAAATTATTAAAGTCTCAGAGGGGTTGAATAATTTTGATCGCAACTGTAGATTAGTGATTTATCAGAACCGTAAACGATCATGGTTACTTAATAATGCATAATGTAAATATTATTCAAGAATATTCATTATTATTTATTTTCAATGTCCCGACCATTTTAATAAAGGGGTGTAAAGTTATGTTCAGACATCCCTACACACAGAATATTCCACATATAGTATAAAACTGTTGTTTAAATTCTTTGTTTAACTTTTAACTATTTTTGTTCTCTCTCTTCAGGATGAAAAACAAGTTGTGGTACTTTGAATTTGGCACCACAGAGACCATCTCAGCCACTTGTAAAAAGCTGAACGAAACCATTGAGGTGGAGGTGAGTCCAGGACATTTAGCCCATCAATAGTGCCCTGTTTTACTTAAACGTTGTAATTATATACAGCCACTTTCACAGTCTTTTAACTGTGTATTGGGTCAGTATGTCCACTGAACACTTCCTTCAACAAACTGTGATTCATTAATGCAGCTGGCTACGGTATCTACAGTAAACCTCAGCCAGCTCTTACCCAGTCAGTGTTGAGGGAACACATCAGAACGTATGTCTGAAAGCAAACAATGGCAGACGTCCTCTGTTGACAGTGTTCCCATCATGTGAAAGTTTCAAACTGGCCAGTTTTAGATACTTGAGGAAAAATGCATGATTGACAATGATGAGGATTTCTGTTTTTAACTGACATAATATTATTTACTAAAGTGCTTGCTTGAGATATTATAAAGGGGCAAAATTATCCATTGTATAGGAGAAACCATAAATTGCCTTTCAGTTAAAAGAAGCAATCGTCTTTTTGATATTTTGATTTGAGCCAAATTTACGATTGTTGTAATATTTTATTACTGATTTGACAGCTGTTATTAAAGCATGAACAAGATTTCATTTTTCCCCATTCTGGTTCATAAGAGCTGTACTTGAATGTTTACTACCTACATTAAAAAAAAAGCTACCAGGGGGCATTATCAACATGGCTGCCAAGTGAACTGACTTGCCTTAAAGGGACTTTGATTTAGACCAAAGAGGCTGATGTTTTACAACGGTTATGAAATTAGAAGAGCTATGAAAACATCAGCAGTTGAGGAATTTGCATTAGGAAAAAAATGCTGTTTTTTTTTTTTTTACTTCTCCCACTCTTGTGTGGGATCTCACACAGATCAAGGCATCTCATTATGTCGTAAACATGTCACTGGTCGTCTTTTGAAGTTTGTGTACTTTTCCACTGTACTGACGCCCTTGGTTTGATTCAGGGTGGTCTCTGACATCACACAATACTGTACAGCATTTCTATTTTTGGATCGAAGGCAGGCATTTTCATCTCTTGTGTCTGGAATGCGATTCTTATTGATGCACCAATTTCAATAGTTAAGAACATGGATACAGTGTGTCATGCCTTAAGGTTCTTTTATTATTCTTTCTTATCCAGTATACACTACTGTTCAAATATTTGGGAGGAAATGAATGCTTATATTCAGCAAGGATTCATTAAATTGATCAAAAGTAACAGTTAGAAAATATTTATATTTCAAATAAATGCTGTTATTTAAATAAGTGCTTTCTATTAAGCTAAGAATCCTGAAAAGATGTATGTTTCCACAACTGTTGGAACAGCAGCACAACTGTTTTCAGTATTGATAGTAAGAAGATATTTCTTAAGCAACAAATCAGCATATTAGAATGATTTCTGAAGGATCATGTGACACTGAAGAAATTGAAAATTCAGCTTTGCCATCACAGGAATTAATTACTTTTTAAAAAAATATTAAAATATAATACCAGTTATTTTAAAGGGATAGTTCACCCAAAAATGAAAATGTGATGTTTATCTCCTTACCCCCAGGGCATCCAAGATGTAGATGACTTTGTTTCTTCAGTAGAACACAAATGAAGATTTTTAACTCCAACTGTTGCAGTGTGCCAGTCGTATAATGTATGTCAATGGGGTGTAATTCTATGAGAGTAAAACAAACATTCACAAACAACTTCCAATTAAACCCTGCGGCTCGTGACGATACATTGATGTCTTAAGACATGAAACAATTGGCTTGTGTGAGAAACCCAACAGTATTTATATAATTTTTTACCTCAAATACACAATCTTGTATTTAGACCTTGCCTATAGCGGAAGTGATGGCGTGCTCGCGCTTGTGTGTTGTGTATTTGAGGTAAAAAATTATATAAAAACTGTTGGGTTTCTCTCACAAACCAATCGTTTCTTGTCTTAAGACATCAATGTGTCATCCTGAGCCGCAGGGTTTAATTGGAAGTTGTTTGTGCATGTTTGTTTTACTCTCATAGAATTACACCCCATTGACATACATTATACGACTGGCACACTCCAATGGTTGGAGTTATAAATCTTCATTTGTGTTCTACTGAAGAAACAAAGACACCTACATCTTGGATGCCCTGGGGATAAGAAGATAAACATTACATTTTCATTTTTGGGTGAAGTATCCCTTTAAATTGTAGTAATATTTAACAATATTATTGTTTTTACCGTATTTTGAATTAAATAAATGCAGCCTTGGTGAGCATATGGGACTTCATAAAAGAGCACAAGAGGCCTTTTGTATCTACTTTTTGCATATTTTCTTCAGTCAAGAAACATTTTCTGTGTTTTCTCTGTTTCTGTCCCAGTGTGATGGCATCATCTTGGATCTCAGCAGCACGTCTCTGGAGGGCATCGCTGTGCTCAATATTCCCAGCATGCACGGGGGCTCCAACCTGTGGGGCGAGACCAAGAAAAGACGAAATTACAATCGCATGAGTAAGAAAGTGCCAGAGAGAATGACTGGCAACACTGTCACCGATGCCAAGGAGCTCAAGTTTTGTGTGCAAGGTGAGTCAGAATTTAGGATGTAAACCACTGAATAAGATCTGGGTTGCTGCTGAAATGTTCTTACAACCTACAAGTCTCTATGTATAGCAGATAAATGATCACAGCATCCTTTTTAAATTCAGTTGTTGCTTCAGGCTGTTTCATTGTAGTACATTTAAGTGCTGATGACGAAAATTGACAGAAACCTCTGATTTCCTGCCACATCTAATAAAATTCAAATTACTGGCCATCTTCGGTAGATCAGCACACCATGTGGAGCTGTTTCATATGCAGCTCTGACTCACAGCTGCCGTGGAGAAGCCGAAAGCTTTTAACCATCGCTAATGAGCAGGAGCCTCTCCGGCTGCTCCTTACACTGATGTTCAGTCTCACTGTGTTTTGGGACTTCCTGCGTTCATATCCCAGAGTGTGAAGCACAATTAGCAGTGTTAATCGTCATTTAGGGATAGCGCTATGTGTGTCAGCGCCTCACTGAGAATGCAGTCATAGCTTTTCCAGATCCCACACTAGAGGTTGGTGTCACCGTCCTACTAAATGTCCTTCAGGGAGGGTAAGTCACCACAAAAGCCCTTGTGACGCCAGCCTCCGGGGCCCTGGCGTCACCATCAGCTGTCCCAGTCAAGAGATCGGAGCTTGGATGTGACTGTGCCTCCCAAGGTCAGAACAACAACAGCTGTTTCAGGTGGCAGTGAATCAGCCTTCAGCACCAGGCCTGAATGCAATCAAATGAAAATTCTCTCAATATGAAATGAAAATGTATATCCTAGGTGAAGGTTGTTGTCATATACAAGGGGTATCTAGACTGGCTGTACGTCTTGGGCTCTAAACTGCACTGTTTAGTGTTTGGTGTAATTCAGCATACAAAAATCAGTGTTCTTAATTCAAATGTTTTACTAAGAAAATCTATCTTTTTTATACTGGTTGTCCTTGTATTGGTTAAGAGACTTTGTGGAGACACGTTGTTTCATTAATAGTTGAAAACCTCTGATCTAACAGGCAGTTTCACATTGTAGGTGTGAAAGTCCATTTCAGTCCCCAGAGAGATGGGAAAAAAATGAACACTACCATTCAAAAGTTTAAGGTCGGTAAGACTGAATTTTTGGATCAAAAATGCAGTAAAAATGGTAATATAATTACAATTTAAAATAACTTCTGTATTTTAATGTTTTAAAATACACTTTTGTGCAAATCATTCTATAATGCTTAAAAAAAAAAATCATATTACTTTTTAAAAAACTGTTTTGTGGAAACGTGATACATTTCTTTTTTTCTTTTTTTTTAAGAAATCTTTTGTAAAATTACAATTGTCACTTTTGATTAATTTATTATGAGAGTCTTTACGAAAATGATTGATCCCAAGCTTTTGAACGATAGTATAAATGCAACCTTATTTTTTTGTAATTATGACATTTTATATTGCTATGTGACTTTATTCCTGATAATTGCAACCAAATGATTCCCCTTAGTTCTGATGGGACTGTATCTCCCAATTGTGACTTAAACTTAATCTCTCACTTTGTTATGTTACTATGAGGCAGTAACAGGCTTCAATATTTAGATGAAAATATTGTGATAATTTTTTAACTTAATTTTTTTAGTACTATTTATTATACATACTCAGCTTCTTCCAATGGAATTGTGCATGCACAAAAGTGTGCATTCTTACAAAAATGTGTATATGCCTGACTGCGCATAGAGCCCATATAAGGATTTCTAGTCATCTTGACCATTGTGTGGGAAGTAAGACCCTCGAGATGTTTTTGTTTTGTTTCTTTTTACTTTTTTTAGCTGACGTAAGTAAATGACGGCTGTGACCTTCGTGAGCAGCGTCTTGATTTTGAAATCCCTTCTGATGCATTTAGGCACCTCAGTCTTTTTCGATGGCCTGTGTGTTCATCACCTGTTCCTTCTCTCTGTTTGGTCAGTTTCAGTTCTCTTCACATTTACAACTCTCTCTCTCTCTCTCTCTCTCTGTGCTCTTCTGTACTCCACTAACTGACTCACATGAATCCAAGTTACCATGGAGACCTCCAGGCCCTCTTGAACTGAGGAACAGTGTATAGGGATCGAAAGAGAATGAGAGAGAGAGAGAGTGGGCTGCTGTGAGCAGTGTGACTCATATCAGTAATCTTTAACTGGCCTTCAGGCACAAATACTCAAGCACTACATACAGCACATACAGTAGAGGTCTGTAGCCACCTCCTATCTAAACTAACTGTGATCACTCTGTCAGTTAGTTATTTAGTTAGTCAAATCATCTGTGTTTTTAATTTAGCATGAAGCATTGTGTGCTACAGGGTTCCTGAGAACTCAACAGTCATATAGATGATGCCAGCTCGCTCCACATGTTTGGGTAGCACAGGTTACATGACTTGCTGTTTACAGATGTAAGATCATGACCTCATCTCCACCTCTCTATAGAGTCTATTTTGAGGTTTATATGAATAGAGAATTCCTCTCGCTCACTCTACGCAACAATTTCCACATGACTCAGGACCTAATGGATGTCTGCATGTGACTGTTGCAATGGCAGGGGTGTTATTAGACCTGTAGCACTAAATATTTTTTGTAGAGCCCTGAAAATTGTAGAGGGGTGGAGGTAAATCTTTTTTCTTTTTTTTCTTTTTTTATGAACCAAATTTCCGCAAATTTAGGTGGGGGTTATATTTAGTTGACAGTGTTGCACTACACATTTTTTTAAAATATAAATTATAAATATTTATTATAAATAAAAAAAATACTATTTATAGTTTAATATTATTGTAGTTATTTAATAACTTTTTTTCAAATATAATTTCTTAAAAATATTTTTATCTTTTCAATCAAATCTTGATGGAAGCATTATTAGCCAATTGAAAAAGCTTTAATAACAGCTGAACTCTGGTGTGAAGCATTCATATATGTCTGTAGCTTTGCTTTATGAAATGGTGCTACTATTTTATTTTTTGAGTTGTTGTTTTTGTTTGAGCTAATGTTTTTTATATATATAACAGCTTTAACAGGGGAAACAATTGTGTAACAGCATAAATTCCCTTATGATCACCAAGGCAGGAGGTGGAAAATACAATATAATTGGTAATATTGTAAGATGTTATTACATTTTAAAATAACTGTTTTCCATTTTATATATTTTAAAATGTAATGTATTCCTGTGATGGAAACTCTGAATTTTCAGCATCATTACTCCAGTCTTCAGTGTCAAATGATCCTTCAGAAATAATTCTTAAATGCTGATTTGCTGCTCAAGAATCATTTCTTATTATCATTGTTGACAATGGTTGTGCAGCTTGATATATTTGTGGAAACCGTGGTGCATATTTTTCTGGATTTTTTGATGGATAGAAATTTCAAAAGAACAGTATTTATTAGGAATGGTCTTTTACTGTCACGTTTGATCATTTAATGCATCCTTGTTGAATAAAAGCATTTAAAACAGTCTTACTGAACTCAACTTGGTAGTATGTTCTAGTAAGCATGCCTCATTGAAGAGTTATAGTATTATGAAACGAGCATGCAAAAGCTGCTTAATCACAATATATCTGCGTTTTCTGTCAAAAAAAATAGACAGTCAGAATGTACAGGATTTTTTGTTTTCTTTCTATGATTGTATATTTCAGGAATATCTGAAATAATGAAGCAGTATCGTGTAATAGGCAGCATCTCCACATCTCTTATCTCAAATCGGCTCTTCCTTTTTCCTCTCTTTTTTTAAGGTCACAGAGGGACATTTTGTCCTTTCACCTGCTTCCCACACCCTTTAACTCTCCTCTTTCTCTCTCTTTATGGCTCGTACACAAGTCGCTCCACCCTTCCCACTGCGATCTTGCTACACACTGTCTCATGCTGATGGCTATTTCGGGGCACTGGAGCCATTCATTGTTACATCCCACAAACAAAAACACACACGCACACACACTCTCTGAACCTCGTAAACACAGAGCGAATGATTTGTGTTGTATTTCCTCACTCCCGTCGCACATGACAGGAATAGAAGTAAAACTCTCCACCCAAGGAGTATTGTGGGAACACGGTGACTCAGTGGACGAAAGGGACGCTTTCCACTGTGGCTCAGCGTCCTCGATCGGTGGCCAAAAAAGCCAATCGACAGCTTTGCTCTCGCTTCAGCAAGAGTGATGGACGTTTGAAGAGTGGCTCTCACCCCTCAGGGGTTCAAAATCATTGAAGATGTTTCTGGCCCAAGGGGCCCTTTCCCATGATCTGCGTCATGAGAGTTGTGATTGTTGGCCTGCTTTGTGAGAGGAGCTTTGTTTGTGAATGGCATGGGAACAGAGGTTGGGAGACTGGCGAGCTCTTTTGCATGCAGAACGCCAGTGAACGGAGTATGTGCGGACAGAGCGCATCCGTACAGTGAGTGTGTGATAATGAAGAGAGTCTGAGCAATGTGGCAGACTATCAGTAGGGCTCTCATTGAACAACACCCACCCCGGTATGTGAGTCATGACACGTTATGAAATGCTAAACAATGTAAGAATTAACACCTATCGTTCATTTGAGCTCGTTCTAAATGTCTGCCGTGGTGTTTTAAGACATGTCACAATACTGACATAATGAGAACGGCTCTATTGAATAGAAGCATGGGAATGAAGTGTGTCATGAGGAGAATGTTGTATAAATAGAGCAGGGATGGAGCTATAGCTAGTGTAGTTTGATGTTGTCTGATTGTATACTATTTTACTCATGAGTTTGCCTTGTTTAGTAAATTCAAACTTTACACTGGGAAATATTAACAGTATATAGTTGCCCATCTATTAACGAATGTTTGTAACCAAGCAGATCTCGGCAGCCACTGACTACCATACCATTTTTCCCCACTATGCTAGTCAATGGCTGTTCCTTGGTTACAAACATTCTTCCAAATATCTTCCTTTGTGAACAACTTGAGTGTGCCTAAATGCTGACCGAATGTTCATTTTTGGGTGAACTTTCTTTAAAGTCCTAGTTTTATTCTTATGAATGTTTTGCAAATAGAGGTTTCTGAGAATATCATGCTAGAGAAGAGTATATAAGAATAGCTTTGCGAGTAAAGAGATAATGGTACAAAAAGAAATCTCGGGAATAAAGTATGCAGTGAAAAGTACATAAAAAGGGAATAAAGTATGTTAGAAAGAAGTACATAGAATAGCTTGGGAATATAGTATGCTAGCAAAGAGTGCAAAAGAAGCTCTTTTCGATGAAGTATGCAAGAGAAATATTTGGTCGTAGTACAGAAATGCTCATTCTGAGTGAGCGTGAGTTGTAACACGAGCTGATACTGTGGACAGTGGATTGCGCTCTGTAAACACTGAGATGTGGCTCTCATGCTTCGTCCATGTGCCAAGAGATCGGCCACCCCCGCACCTCTACCACAGCTCCTGCAGCCTCTCCAGCTCCTTCTGACCATCTGCCTTCTCTTCGACTTGCCCAAGACACGAAAGGGACAGCACAGGCCAGAGGGAACCAGAACGCAATAAATAATTGCTCTCCTGACCCATGTGGCACCCCATATTTTTCTTTCTTTTGATGGGTCCTGGTGCTCCTTTATAAACCGGTTTCATGCCTCTTTCATCATTTATATAGAGTTGAATTAATGGTAAGCATCACAAAGCAGCTTTACATGGTGTCGGGTCTCTACTTCAGTCAGCAAGTACAAGGTGACCTCAAACAGGAACACCTCAGAGTTAGATGAATAGTTGTCATTATATGATATGAACAGTTTGAGCTTTACATGCAGGTTCACTTTTTGTTAAAACGCGAGTGACTTTCAAAATGCCGGCGTTGGAGTATGCTGACCTCAGTAGTGTTCAGTGAAGGACTTCCGCTGAAATCACAGTTAACTGAGAAGGGGCTCCCACTTGAAGTAAATGGCAGTGAATGACTGAAGTTTGTCATTTTCTACAGTGTGGATCATGCAATTTGTTTTTAGATCACTGTCATTTGTTCTACACTTCCAACACGACCCTGCTTAGCCAGGACTTAATATCCTCCGCACAATGCATTCTGACACGGTTACATAAGAAGGCGTTTGTGAGCTATTCTTAGCGCTGCCTCACTGTGATGCGCTGCCTGAATAAGAAAGCCCAGACCTGACAGAGCGGGAAACATTCGTGTCGTGAGGAAAATAAGGCTCCCGTCAATTTTTTCCCCTCCCTCTCTTTATTATTATTTTATTGCTGCTTTTGGGGCAATGAAAAAGAGGCTGTGTTTTTGATAATAATATGTTTGCTCCGCAAAACAAAAGGCTGACAGTAAATACACAGTTGGATATAGCATACAGCATATGTGAATATATTATTACTTTTCTTTTTGTGATTTACAGAATTTTCATAATAACTGGTTGACCATATTTTGTTGATTGTACCAATCCCAGCCGTTAATGCACACGCTTTGGACCGTTGAGCCGTGGTGCTAATACAGCAGATTGAGTTTGAATCTGGCTTGAAACATTTCTTGGGACATTCCCAGGCATTTCCTGTCCTCTCTATACTGATAATATAAAGCATCCAAGATTGGATATTTAATTGTTCATGCTCAAACATGCAAATTTTCCTTATTTTTACTTTTAGCAAATCTCAAAATGAACATATATTGTTCATACTGTTGACCGTAATGTTGTGATGCCTAAATTAATTTGGTTGCATTTAAAACAACTGAATTTAATTTCTACAGTTTTTTTTTTAATTACATTTATTAGACAAAATAGAACAGATTTTTAATACTGGCCAATTATCTATAGTCTTAAAAAAATATATGTTTAAATCAGCTTATCATATCAGGCAGATTATCAATATTTTAATATCACTGCATCCCTAGTTAGCATATTTAAATTATCCAAAATGTTTAATAAATACATAAGAGACAAGGAATAGAAATTGGCGAATTAGCATTCAGATGCAGAGTGCATAAAGACGAGTGTGAGGCTGAATATTGTCGCAGTTTTGGCTGCTAGAGAGCCACTCACATCTTCATATTGTGAGTGCTGAAGTCCTATTCTGCCCTCTTTAACCCCCTCTTTTCTTCTTTCAATCCTGTTATTCTTCCTGGGATGTATAGAGCTCGCAAAGCATCAAGATCTTTAACATGCTTGTCAAATAGTGGCATTGTGGAGGTGGCCAAAGGATAGCAGGCACAGATTTCTCTGTTTGGGCACTTCATAGCCTTCCATGCGAAGAATACGGTTTGTTCACCTCTCAGCAAACCTCTCCTACCTGACCTTTCTGAGGAGGAGAGTCACAATATCCCCTAGCAAAGCTGCACAGTCAGGCAGGTTCAGACCTCTCCACTTCTCATCAATCAATAAACACTTTATAAACACAGGCAGGCAGCTTTTTATCTTCAGCCAGGTCATGACTCAACAAAAGAGATCCACATGCTGAAAACTATATCACGGCAATATTCAGAACCTTGGGAAACAAAAGACAATTAGAGACTCTTATAATAATACAATTTTGATTATTTGCTATATGAGTCAAAATCTGTTAAGGGGCAATAATGGGATATATCCTTTAATGGGGGCAATAATTAAAAATATATATATTTTTACTATTATTTACAACAGTATATGAATTTTCATTGGTTTAAAAAATACATTTATGTTATAAGAGTCAAAAGCAACTTTGTGCATCAAAACAACTATTCAAAAAATCCTCATTCCATTTTCAAATAATCTTCATAGATGGTCTTTTTTTCATAATTTTGGCAATAGATGAACTGTTAAATGAGTGATCTTGAGATGAGTTCCTGTAGTCGTCCAGTTTGACTCTCATGTTGATGTTATATATATATATATATATATATATATATATATATATATATATATATATATACATATATATATATATATATATATATATATATTTTTATAAAAATGTAGTTTGAACACTATATATATATATATATATATACATATATATATATATACATATATATATATATATATATATATATACATATATATATATATACATATATATATATATACATATATATATATATACATACATATACATATACATATATTACTTGACAGGTGATTATTTTTATAAAAATGTAGTTTGGTACCCCTTAGCAGATTTTGACTTGAGTCCTCTGCTTAATGAAATGTAGTGAAGTTTCTCATAGAAGTCCTTGTTGAGCGAGTAGGCGTTCCTGGAGTGTACTAAGTGCATTTTAGAAGTTGGCCACGTTCACTGAGGACAAGTTTTGTGATTTGTGCCGTGAAATTTGCTCTGTGAAATATTTAAACTTGACAATGACTCACTAACTTGCTCCCTGTGTAAATGCAATATTCACAGCTGCTGAATGTATTATCTTAACCTACAGTATCAGTAAATATAATTTCCACATATATTTATACATTTTTAACATTTCAAGTTGTATAAAACAACATTATTTAAGGTATGAATGAACCTGAATTAACAATGAACAACACTAGTATTCATACATTAACATGCTGTAAAAATTGTTTATCGTTTGTTCATATATATATATATATATATATATATATATATATATATATATATATATATATATATATATGTATATGTATATATATATATATATATATATATATATATATATATATATATAAACAGAAGCTCAAATATATATACATGTCCTTCTCAAAATATTAGCATATTGTGATAAAAGTTCATTATTTTCCATAATGTAATGATACAAATTTAACTTTCATATATTTTAGATTCATTGCACACCAACTGAAATATTTCAGGTCTTTTATTATTTTAATACTGATGATTTTGGCATACAGCTCAAAAAATCAGCTCATCATACAGCTCATCTAAAAAAATTTGCATATTTCATCCGACCAATAAAAGAAAAGTGTTTTTAATACAGAAAAAGTCAACCTTCAAATAATTATGTTCAGTTATGTACTCAATACTTGGTCGGGAATCCTTTTGCAGAAATGACTGCTTCAATGCGGCGTGGCATGGAGGCAATCAGCCTGTGGCACTGCTGAGGTGTTATGGAGGCCCAGGATGCTTCGATAGCGGCCTTAAGCTCATCCAGAGTTGGGTCTTGCGTCTCTCAACTTTCTCTTCACAATATCCCACAGATTCTCTATGGAGTTCAGGTCAGGAGAGTTGGCAGGCCAATTGAGCACAGTAATACCATGGTCAGTAAACCATTTACCAGTGGTTTTGGTCAAAATCTTCATCTCCATAAAGCTTTTCAGCAGATGGAAGCATGAAGTGCTCCAAAATCTCCTGATAGCTAGCTGCATTGACCCTGCCCTTGATAAAACACAGTGGACCAACACCAGCAGCTGACATGCCAACCCAGACCATCACTGACTGTGGGTACTTGACACTGGACTTCAGGCATTTTGGCATTTCCTTCTCCCCAGTCTTCCTCCAGACTCTGGCACCTTGATTTCCGAATGACATGCAAAATTTGAGCGACAGTCCAGTGCTGCTTCACTGTAGCCCAGGTCAGGCACTTCTGCCGCCGTTTCTGGTTCAAAAGTGGCTTGACCTGGGGAATGCGGCACCTGTAGCCCATTTCCTGCACACGCCTGTGCATGGTGGCTCTGGATGTTTCTACTCTAGACTCAGTCCACTGCTTCCGCAGGTCCCGCAAGGTCTGGAATCGGTCCTTCTCCACAATCTTCCTCAGGGTCCGGTCACCTCTTCTCGTTGTGCAGCGTTTTTTGCCACACTTTTTCCTTCCCACAGACTTCCCACTGAGGTACAGCACTCTGGGAACAGCCTATTCGTTCAGAAATTTCTTTCTGTGTCTTACCCTCTCGCTTGAGGGTGTCAATGATGGCCTTCTGGACAGCAGTCAGGTTGGCAGTCTTACCCATGATTGCGGTTTTGAGTAATGAACCAGGCTGGGAGTTTTTAAAAGCCTCAGGAATCTTTTGCAGGTGTTTAGAGTTAATTAGTTGATTCAGATGATTAGGTTAATAGCTCGTTTAGAGAACCTTTTCATGATATGCTAATTTTTTGAGATAGGAATTTTGGGTTTTCATGAGCTGTATGCCAAAATCATCAGTATTAAAACAATAAAAGGCCTGAAATATTTCAGTTGGTGTGCAATGAATCTAAAAAAAGAAAGTTTAATTTGTATCATTACATTATGGAAAATAATGAACTTTTATCACAATATGCTCATTTTTTGAGAAGGACCTGTATATATATACACTCGCCTTAAGGATTATTAGGAACAGCATACTAATACTGTGTTTGACCCCCATTCGCCTTCAGAACTGCCTTAATTCTACGTGCAATTGATTCAACAAGGGGCTGAAAGCATTCTTTAGAAATGTTGGCCCATATTGATAGGGTAGCATCTTGCAGATGATGGAGATTTGTGGGATGCACATCCAGGGCACGAAGCTCCCGTTCCACCTGTGGGGGCCATTTTAGTACAGCGAACTCATTGTCATGTTCAAGAAACCAGAGCTTTGTGACATGATGCATTATCCTGCTGGAAGTAGCCATCAGAGGATGGGTACACGGTGCACTCTCAGAAAAAAAGGTACAGTGCTGTCACTGGGGCGGTACCCTAAGGTACAAAAGTGAAAAGGTACATCTTTGTACCTTACTCCCCCCTAAATGGTACATATTAGTTCCGTAAAAGGTACATATCAGTACTTTAAGAGTGCATATTAGTACTTTAAAGGTACATATTAATACCTTAAAGGTACATATTAGTACCTTTTCGGTTTTGTACCTTAGGGTACCGCCCCAGTGACAGCAATGTACCTTTTTTTCTGACAGTGTGGTCATAAAGTGATGGACATGGTCAGAAACAATGCTCAGGTAGGCCGTGGCATTTAAACGATGCCCAATTGGCACTAAGGGGCCTAAAGTGTGCCAAGAAAACATCCCCCACACCATTACACCACCACCACCAGCCTGCACAGTGGTAACAAGGCATGATGGATCCATGTTCTCATTCTGTTCACGCCAAATTCTGACTCTACCATCTGAATGTCTCAACAGAAATCGAGACTCATCAGACCAGGCAAAATTTTTCCAGTCTTCAACTGTCCAATTTTGATGAGCTCGTGCAAATTGCAGCCTCTTTTTCCTATTTGTAATGGAGATGAGTGGTACTCGGTGGGGTCTTCTGCTGTTGTAGCCCATCCGCCTCAAGGTTGTGCGTGTTGTGGCTTCACAAATGCTTTGCTGCATACCTCGGTTGTAACGAGTGGTTATTCAGCTTGAAAGTTTCTCCTCTGACCTCTAGCATCAACAAGGCATTTTCACCCACAGGACTGCTACATACTGGATGTTTTTCCCTTTTCACACCATTCTTTGTAAACCCTAGAAATGGTTGAGCGTGAAAATTCCAGTAACTGAGCAGATTGTGAAATACTCAGACCGGCCCGTCTGGCACCAACAACCATGCCACACTCAAAATTGCTTAAATCACCTTTCTTTACCATTCTGACATTCAGTTTGGAGTTCAGGAGATTGTCTTGACCAGGACCACACCCCTAAATGCATTGAAGCAACTGCCATGTGATTGGTTGATTAGATAATTGCATTAATGAGAAATTGAACAGGTGTTCCTAATAATCCTTTAGGTGAGTGTATATATACTTAATGCTTGAACTAATGTGAACATGTTGAAGGTTTGCCAAAATATTTTAATATGGTACAATTTGTATTCTTACTATTTTGACCTTTCATCGTAAACAAAAGTCAACCTCTGTCCATTTTGGAAGTTATTTCTGTCTGGTCAGCATTGGCTGTGATGTTCTCTGGAGCTCAAACTTACATCATCATCCTTGCACAAGTCTCTATCTCAGGACAAGAATAAGCCAGGCGACAGTTTCCTGCCAGGTTGCAAAAGTGTGTCATTTGACATTGTAAAATTATTAACCGGAGTTACAGTGTGTGAAACAACGTACATCCTCATCTAAACACACCATCACTGCCTGCCTGGACTCTAGGCAGCTGATGGGAATAAACATAAGCTGTTGCAGATGTGCTTTTAAGTACATGTCACACATCTTAGAACATATTATTAATGAGAGTCTGAATCTTTGAATTGTATAGGCCAACCCAACATGTGTAAAATTGAAACATCTCTTTGACTGATCGCTCTGTATGGTGTATATTTGGCTTTAACTTGTGATAAATTCTGGGTTGTGTGAATGTTATGCACCGATCCACTGAACAGCTACCTAGAGCTTTCACTGATTATCCAGGAATGTGCGTCCGCTTTTGGAAGGGATGGGGTGTAAAAGAGAAGAGTGATTTATACTACATGGCCTTTTGGACTACAGGATAGTAGCATAGTGTACCTCATTTTCTTGAGAATTATTTCTCAGTCTTCAAGTGTTAGTAAACTCTCATTTTAATTTACAACTAAACATAGGACCTGGTTCTCAGAACATGTCAAAATTAACATGTTCTGCACTCTAAAAAATGCTAGGTTGTTTTAACCCACTGTTGGGTCAAATATGGACAAACCCAGTAGCTGGGTTGTTTTAACCCTGCTGTTGGGTTAAATGTTTGCTTAAGACAACCCAGAACCCATATGTTCTAGCAAGAACTCCTAACCACTGACAACAGTTCATCAAGAAACACCATCATAAGGGAAATACTTTTTTTTTTTAAATAAAGGTGAAATTAAATGTAAATGGCCTTGGCAATTAAATAAGTTTATTAACTGGAAAGCTTAAATTGAATTAAAAAATAAAACTAAACTTGAAATTAAAATAAATTATAACTTAATAGTAGCAATTAAAAATTAAAAAATACTAAAACATACAAAAAATTCAAAAAATATAAAAGCTAATTCAAAATATGAATATAAACTCTGCTAGTATAAATATATAAATAAATGACTCTTCAAAATAAAGAGGCTTTTATAAATTACTCATTTGGTGGGCCTGATTCTCCTACTCTGGAACAGACATAGTCATTCGCTGTGTGTGTGTGTGTGTGTGTGTGTGTGTGTGTGTGTGTGTGTTTGTGTCCATGCATATGGGACACTTGCTGCCATGACCCTAGTGTGCTAGTGTGAAAGAGAGAAAGTTAATGAGTGAGTAAAGGGATAACAATGTTCCACACGCATTTACTAAAACCTGCCTTCTAGTAGGCTTAACCACTGACCTCAGTGTCTTTTTCTCTATAGTTCTATGCTCATTTTCTATGCTCATTTCTCATACTACCACCTAAGATTTTAATTTTAAGATGCTATTTAGATATTTCTGTATGACGCTACTGTTCTTCCCATAAGAAAGTAAATTCAATCTCTAGTATTTTTATTATCACAGTGGTTTTCCTAGACCTAGACAGCAATGAGAGAGCGCTTCTTATATATTGGGTGTTTTCCCCTAAATCATATGGTTCTTGTATTGTTTGCAGTGAGAAAAATACCCTGGTATTCTCAGAATGTGTACATCAAATCTCTAAACAGAAGCTCGAATGTGCTTGACCTGCAAGAAGCAATGTGGTTTGTTCGTGTGTCAAGCAAGTATGTTTGAGTGTTTTTTTTTTTGTGTTTTTTTTTTTACTGTATTTGTTGTGCTCTATATATGTGCATTGATCTGTGTTTATAACAGGTTTGGAATGACATAAGGATGAGTAAATGATGACAGAATTTTCATTTTTAAGGTGAACTATGACGTTACAAACTGTGCTGCAATCAAAAGATTTCATTATGAACTCATCAAATTCTTACAAGACCATATTATCTGAGCTATCTAAATCTCTCTTTAGTTCTCCTATTGAATGTCAGGAAAAAACATCTGAGAGAACGTGGATACTTAAATGAAACGACTAAGAATTTATCGGTCTGTTTTTCTCCGGCTAAACAGATCTGAGTGATCAGCTTCTGGAGGTGGTAGGTTTGGAGGGAGCCATCGAGATGGGTCAGATATACACGGGTCTCAAGAGCGCTGGGCGGCGCCTTGCACAGTGTTCCAATGTCACCATCAGGTCAGTAGTTCATGCCCGTCCACACACACTTTGACTAAGAGTTCAGTATTTGTCCAGCTCATAGACAAACACTCCGACTTCTCTTGTCCATGGCTCTGAAATGTCTCTCTTCCCCCTCCCCCTGAGCAGGATGTCCTATCTTGGCCAGTGCGGCTAGTAAATCAGACCTTTGACCCACTGTCACTTGCTTTGCCAACAGCTCTAACATTCTGGACTGCTCGTACTTGATGAATAATGATGTTTGTAGCATGTCTAAACACACACACTGCTCAGCCCTGACGTATGCTAATGAAACAGTGGAGCCTCATCACGTCTGAGGCGCTAGTTCACAAGTTTGTGTTGCCCCGGCTTGCTACACTCCATTAAACACTCATAATGACCTTAACAGTTAGTGCTGAATTGAAGCGAGGTGGTTATTCACAATTTTCACTGCTGTTTCCTCACCTGTACACAGGATGGTCTGCCTCCGACCTAATACTTTCCGTAATCTGCATTAATAGGGCATTCATCATTGTCATTCTCCCATGCGGTGTTGTTTTAACTCGTAGTGGCCCTGCTGAAAAGACTAAACTAACTTTTTGTAACTGTGTGTATATGGAGATGGAGGTGCTGAACTGTGTGAGTGTGTTAGTTTAGAGAGTAAGGGGCCTGGCTGGGAATTGGACTGTGGGAACAAAGAGCACAGTGTTCAGAGCCGTCCAGGAAAAGGGTTGTATAGGAGCCTCGTGCCCGCGGTCTGCCTGGTCAATGACCTGACCCGTAACAGCTCTGTCTTTCTTTCTCTGTTCTTGTCTCTCTGTCCACAGGACATCCCGGCTGCTACCCATGCAGATCGATGGAGAACCGTGGATGCAGCCTCCATGCACGGTCAGCTCATTTGATTTTGCTTTCATTTACAGTTTTATTTGAATATCTCTTTCGTGACCCATACCAGATAATTTGTCTGACACTGTGATAAAGCAAGACCAAAAAGCACATTATGACACTACATAATGAATTTCTGTGGGCAAAATCCAGTCATTTCGATAGGAATCCACGCAATCGGAGAAAAAGATTACCCCACGCAACGAGTTCTCACAGTTGGTCACACAGATTTGACACATTGACCAACAAAAATCTACTTGGTTTGAAAGTGACTTCTCATACATTGTACATCTTGCTACACTATTGGCAATAGACAGTTTTTTGCCCACGAAACGTTGCCAAAATGTTGCTAATGCGAATGCTCTTTTAGACTGATTTCACCCTTAACTTGTTTGGTCTGAAGCCCCTGTTTGTTCTCTGTTTGAAATTTGCAAACTATACATCAGCAGTCACACAAACCTGAGTTTACCCTGAAGTTAAGCTGAATGTATTTCAGACCAACTTTTCAAGAGGGATTGGTTGTAGATGTTAGGTTTCAGATCAACTAAACGACCTGAAATATGACTTCAAATAGCAAAAGTTTTTTTCCCACACACCTAGTTGGTTCTTTGACGTTGCGCCTGAATAACTACAATATAAAAAAAACATATTGTGAAAAAGACCACAGTGTCTGTCTGCTCTTAAAGTTCACAAGAGCATCTGATGCAATATGAAGTCAGATACACCCAAAGCTCAATGATAGGTGTCAATTCAGAGCAGAACCTTGTCTCCGTCTCAGAAAATGTCCTCCTCCGATCTGTTGCAGCTTTGTACATTCAGCCGTCCCAGCGAGCAAACTGTTAATTAAAACACTGTCATGTCACACCCTGCATTGACTGATTATGTCATTAAGAGAGGGGAATAAACATGTAGCTTTCCATCTGCACATAGCGCCAACACAATGTCCTCCTCTATATATACATCTCTGTCAGCGCAAGCGCTATAAAAAGTGTGCCGCTGTGCTTTTAGTCCTCTCTAATTTGCCCAACTGTGCAGAGGGGAATATGGGATGTTATTTCAGTTTCAAGGTCAGCTCTCACGTTCTCAAATTTGTGCCTGTTAATTTGGACATGTGTGATTTCTGTCAGCTCATTTGCTGTGAGCGAGTAATTAACAACCAGAAGGATTTAGCCAACTGTTCAGATTTGGTTGTCTTCGGAGAGTAATCTTTCCTTCTTTCCTGCAGATACGGATCACAAATAAGAACCAGGTGCCCATGCTGCTGGGACCGCCACAGAAAACTCCCTTCTTCTTCTTCAAGAAGCGCAACAGAAGTCGGGACTAAATGTGGGACTCCAAATATCAGCCACTCTTCAACAATCACACAAACACACTCAAGCATCTCCACCTTCCTCAGCCTCTTCTTTGTCTTTGGCTAGTGGGACCCAAAGAGAAGAGTCTTTTCAAACACTTCAGTGGAATAAATCAATACAAATACAACACTGTAATGGACTCCATCTCCCAACACAGCCTGGCTGAAACCGTTGAACGGACTTGCTCCGAGTGTCATGACCATTTCCTGTGTCTTATCATCCAGAAAGTCTTATCACAGGCTCGTGACCTGTAAGCTCAATTCCAACCAAATCCCTCCCCCCTACCAGTAGGCCACTGCCTTGGGATCACACTGTGTGCCATTTCCCTACTCATCAGAAGATACTGAAAATAGAGAAAGGCAGGACCAGAAGAGCAAGAGACTCACCCAGTAAATGGACATGAAGTGTGTTCAAGTGAAAAGAGAAGGAGAGCAGGAGACACCCTGGCATGATAACATTCTTCACATGAGAGTTGGTGGTGCACATATGGACGTCACTGGGCCCTGGTTTTGCCTAGCAGGACCAGGGAACAAACTTTCTTCCTAAAGGAGCTTACTGAATTATACATCTGTGCATGTAAAGCACTCATTCCAGTGCCTCTCTAAGGCCCTACAACATGCCACCACTAAAGAGATGAAACGGTAAACTCATCCATTATGAAGATGTTTAGGGGGGTCTGCTGATAGGGATAGGTTAGACTGGCCCGTAAAAAGATTCTGTAGACTCTTGCAGCTTCTGTAGTTTGTACCGGGCATTTTTGGTGTTCGCCCTTAGGCCGCAAAACTGACCAGTGCAAGTCGTTACAGTTAGCTGGATGTTTATGTACTCCTATACTCCCCTCAGTGCTCAGTATGGAGAATGGACCAATAGTCTTTTAAAAAATACAATTAAAGGTTAGAGAAACCCTACCCTAAAAAGAGAACAAGTGTACTAAAACAGTTTTAACAATTATCGTTTATTAGCAATGTTGCCATTTGTGCAATAATTTTATTATATTTTTAAGCCAAATCAAAAGTATTGTGCCATTAAGTTTAGGAGAAGATTCGATTTGATTTTCACTGAAATACCCTGCTGATGTCCTGTGGTCCTATGCTGGTTTGCCTGTCTGTTGGCTGGTTTAGAGGGGTTTTCATGATGCCAGGCTGGGAGACTAAGAGGTTAGTCCCTAATGCAGAGTTAACACCGCACGATTTTCAAACTCGTCAGATCGCAGTTCTTTTCACACTGCATGACAGGTAGCATTAAGTTGCTGCTGTGTTCACACTGCAAGATGGATCGGCTATGGTGTTTCACACTGCATGACTTTACAATAGGAAGAATCGCAGAAAACTCTGTCCAGTCCGCAAACTACATTCCACAACCAAACACACGCAGGATGTGACAAAGACACAATGCGAGATTACACGTGGGTCAGACCAGAGTTTTCGTGATAGTCTGCAGAAAGCTTGCGATCCAAATGGTCCAGATATATAGCATGCCAAATATCTCACAGGTGTCGGCAACTCGTCAGCGATTCTCTCAGATCGCGTCTTTGATAATTCACACTGAGTGATTGTCACTCGCGAGAACGAGCACAGATTTGCCTATGATTTCGGGCATTTGTCTGCGATTTCACAAAACCTATAAGCGAGTCAAAATTGGAGCTTAAACCGTGCAGTGTGAACTTGGCATAACCAACACAAACATTTGGCATGAAAATTTGGTCAGATTTGCATGTTGTTCACTACAAAAAATGGCAGACCTGCAGAATGAAAATGCAACTTCACTCTCTGACAGTAGGTGGCGCTTAGTTTTCATCGGTTTCGTCGTAGTACAATGAAAACAGATTAGAACACCACTTTGGCATGCGATTGTTTGTGTTGGTCTGAACAGATGCATTAACAGTCGTTCATTCAGTTGAAATGCTTATCGCACTGAATTTTTGCACCAAACATTCATCTTGGTGTGAGCAGGCTTTTATCCAGCTAAGACCAGCAAACCAGTTTAGGCTGTTTTATGCAGGTTTTATCGTCAATGTACGAATTCAATTATTTACAAATGGAACAATAAGAAAATAATTCTAACGCTTTATGACTAAGGTCAATTCATTAACATTAGTTAATGCATTAAATGTTAAGAACTAACAATGACGGTGTATTTACAGCATTTATTAATCTAGTTTAACCCAAATGTATACTGCTGTTCATTGTTAATTCATGTATCCTATATTCATTTATACACTCATTTATACAAATGTTTAAAATCATGTAGAAATTAGCATTGACCAAGTTGATTAATTTCTGAAAAATAGTATTAACCATTAGTTCATGATACCAAATGCATTAACTAATGTTAACCAATTGAATCATATTATAAGGTGTTACAAAAATAAGAATTTAAGGGAAAAAGTTCTATGTATTTCTGAAAAAGTCTCTCCACTGTAGCTTACAGCATCTCCATTCAGAGACGGGCTGAAATCGATCGAGCACTGGTATTAACACTGAATCCTTTGGTCCTCGTCTGTCACAACAAGCTACTGCAGTGGGGGTTGATTTACTGCTGCATGGACAGAGCCTAAATTTAACTTCCTATTTCAGGGAGTGAAACACTATTCCTAATTGCAGCATGAAAACATCAGCTCACAATTTCAGGTCGACAGTTAAGCGGGTGTGATAGCGATCCAGATGAATGCAAAGAACGGAAGTTACTTACAGTTACCGTCAACAACAGTGAGCTTTTTCATCTTTTAGCCCTTCTGAGAAGGCCCGTAAAGAGTATTTAACCTAAAGACGCCCACTATGTATCAGTAATTGTATAATCCAAGAGCCTTGCGTGCATATATATGAATGTTTTTAAAGGTATAACTTAATATAGTATCAGAGATTAGCAGTGATACCTAATGGGTCACATGATTGACTGTAGCCATCAGGCAGATGGACCTGATATAGATCCACATGCATTGATCATCAGATGCTTTCGCAGCGTGCCGTAGGGTGCAAAGGTCTGTGTTGGAACTGTATATACTTATATTTCACCAATACAAAACTGAGGTCAGATTGACTTAAAGTTCAGGTGTGGGCTTTTGAAACTGAGCTCTTGCCAGGGTTGGCAGGTTAATGTTCCCTTTAAAGAACACTGAACCGCAGAAGCTACGCCAGTGTCCTAAAAAATGCTAATTTCTCCATATGACCACAGAACTGACGTCCACCTCCAGTCGATGGCTTTATCATAGAAGTTAATGGTGGATTTAGCTAATAGAGCCTCATTGTGTCTGTGGTCATTGGACAGATGGTTTATCCCGTGTGACAGTCTGGTGTTTAAGAACGGCGGTTTGGTTACGAGTGCATGTTTACAACTACTTTTCATTTTACAGTTTAGAATGATTTTAAACAGTCATGTATATATAGATATTGTTTATATTTTCTCTAAAGTTTAACCACCGCATGCCTGCTGAAACAAAGAAGACAAAGACGTCTGATTGAAGAGAGACCACGCTGATTGTTGCTACCTTATTAGTTCCACACGATTATATTTTGGACCCTATCCAAGCCCCTTGTATCTTTCAACTGTACTTTTCCTTGATCCGTTAGTAGCATGTTCATTGTACATGTACCTCTGTGGCTGTTCTTTGTTCTCTTTAGTATTTTGTAGATGGAGGTTTGGCGCCAATATATGCTGATCAATGGGCAACTGAGGAATGTCACCTACGAGAAATGTCATTTCTAAATCGTAGCAATGTCCCCTTCTTTGTCATTTCTGTGAATAACTGATAGCCTTAACTTACCAATACAAAATAGCGTTTTGCCTGGAGCAAAGAATTTTGCAATACAAGTCCAACCAAATGAAGAGAAAAAACTGAGAGGTCAACATCTGTTCTGCCGTGTTGCAATAACTCATTTTTGTTAGTGTGATCACACCGGCCTACTCGCTCTCTGCTTTCACAGAAGGGAGGTGATAGAGCGATGTCCTGCACATCACAAAGGAGCTACATGATCTCTGTTTTCATTTGTGGACTGACTGACTTTTATCTATTATTTTTTAGCTGTCCTAAAACTGTGATTGCTCAATCTGCCCATCAATGTCTCTTTTCTCATAACAATAATCCAATTTTATCTGTCAAAACCGTGTTGCCTCTTGCAGGGTTGTGCTTTATTCAGAATTGAATTGAGAATGCCTTTTAAATTATAATTTAATTCCTGAATCTGAATTGAGGAAGCAAACAGAATACAGAATTGCATTTGCAATGTGAATGTAAGAAAGCAGAATTTTGAATTGAAAAAAAAAATGTGTGTTGAATTTATGGACAGAAAAAGATTAGATGGATGGATAGATAGAGGGAAAGAAGGATGGACCTGTTTGGATGAACACTTCTTTTTCCCAGGATGCATTACCTGTGTTGAATTTCTTTGAATTACAGTTCATTAATTTACTCTTCCTGTCATTCCAATGGAAATGCATGTGCAACGTGGGCAGTTCTATTGAAATTCCAACTCATGATTTGAAAGGGAGTTGATTCTTCAGTTCTGAATTTTACCCAACCCTGGCCTCTTGAGATTTTTAATGACAGCGAACCAGAATCCGGGACTCAAATATGATGATCTAAGCATCACGTTGCCCTCTAACAGTGAGAACTAAACAGATGCTCTCACTCTCTCTGCTCGTCTTACCGGTCTCTTAGAGACAGTATGGCTTATCTCAGTGTAGCTCTATTCTTAGCTGAGACAGATGAACAGTATTGAGCGGCACTGATGCAGTAGAGCCCATATCAACCCTGACTGTGATGTTCTACATGTGTGTTAACTCACTGTCTTATTCCTGCCTTAGGGTTAGTGTGGTTTGTAGCAGTCCATCTGTGTGGTAGGCAACAAAGTTCAAGGACAGGAGTCCTGCAGGCTGAGATGGGGTTAAAGGGTGAATCGTGCCCTTGATGGACCCACTTAGACTCTGTTACTCTGTTTCTTGTAAGCTGTTGGCATCTATGTTAATGGACAAAAGAGTTTTATTGAATAAACAGAGAGACTGAAGCTCTGTGTCTGGTGTCGGTCATTGGGTGGCTTGACGGGGATGCTTTCTCACATTTGGCAAAGGCCCTAACACAATCCTCTACTTAACATGATTGAATTTCAGTTCACACAGTGAATCACAGACTTCGGTGCTCCTGCTCTGATAATATGAGGTTCTCGAGAAAGAAATGCTGTAAGCTTTTAGTGCTGCACTTAAGATCCACACAGGTCAGTCAGCATAGTTTCACACTTGCTTCCATCTCTCAAACAACACCTTCAGTCATGATTGCACCTGTACAGACTTGCACAGATGAGTTTAAATCATGTTGCATTTGCAAGAAATTGGCAGATTTTTTTATTCAATCTATCCCAAGTAATGGATGTGTTATCCTCCCTGCCACAGCACTGCTGACCTGCACAATGAAGTGCGAATGTAATGAGAACTGTCTTTTTGTGGCTTCCTAGACTAAATTGAGTGCAACACTCTTAAAAATAAAGGTTCTTTATTGGAATTTATGGTTAAAGGGTACATAACACACACAGTTTCTGCCAATCTCATGCTAACCTTGAGTATCTATAGTGTAGTATTGCATCACTCATATCTCTGAAGAGTCTTTAGTTTTATCAGATTTATAAAAAACTGATACGCTGTACCGATTCTTTCAAAAAACAGCCGATCTTGTGCAGATGTGCAGTGGGCGAAGCTAAAGAGTCATGAGCACACACACACACACACAATACATCTTGGCATTATCCCTGGATAACGTTCAATTCACATCCGTGTTGTTTATATTATAATGCACCAATTACCAACAAAACAGACATTTGATGCAGTTTCACTCATCGCCTGGGGTTGCGACTTGTGACCTGGAACAAACAAACACAACTTGGTTGCTGCTCCAGAAAAACAAACTGCATCCACTGTTTCCTTAACACTTGGGAAGTTAAACAATGTTATCTTTCCCTCTTTCCCTCACACTTCTATATTGACAATGTGATTTTGTGTTCTAAAAAACAAAATGCCAGCGGTGCCAATGGCTCCATAACCCGAATGAAGATCGTTGATGGACGCGCTCATCCGGTAGACCTGCCCATACATACAATCCCGCCATTTATGACTTCATACAGTGCCATACTCTGAAAAAAAAAAACTTAGAATCCTGAAGGCACTGTATTTGGCACAGAAATACACTATTTTGGCCATGTTTAGCATAAGAATCCAACTCTATCCAGAATTTAACTGTAAATAAGTCAGAATGCAGGAAATTGCATTTGCCCCTTTAACATCCATGAAACCTTTAACAAAAGGTTCTTTATTGTGAAAAAAGTGTTCTTCAGATTATTTCAAATTGTTTTTTTTTTTAAAGAACTGTTCAAACCAAAAATGGTTATGGCACCATTATGAAAATGATCACCACAAAAATGTCAATTTCTTGAAAAAATACCTTTACAGCAAGGCCTTTATGGAGCACCAATCCATTATACTTAGACCCTAAAAAGTCAATAAAAATTAATAAGTCCTCCAAAAACTGGCATCCCTTGCTTCCATTGTAAGTGCCTGTTTATTGTCCCTTTTAAAGAAATCAAGGGGAAACTAATTTGAGAGATTATCAATGGGAAATAAATATCTAAAGGTACGTTGATAATTCAGGTGTAATATCACAACACTTGCAGTGCCATGTACAGTATCAGATGCATGCCCTGTGAGGTTGAATATGACTGTTTTTGTTTGTCAGGCAGCCCTGTGGCCTTTTTGCTTGTAAATACAGCACTGTTAGAAGAAAAATGCAGATGACACAACAAGAAGCTGTGAGCTGGGGCGAAGCCTACGCTTCTTGGATGTGCGGAGATAATGAGGCAGGAATTATCTCTCCATGAACTATTAATAGTCATCAAGTCCCATCATGTCTCTCTTTGGGAGAGCACCAGTGGCCCAGGGCTGCGTTATTCTTCATTCCACTCTATTAACTGTCTGTGTCAAGCAGATTTTGCATTCCTTGATTCTGGACTCGCCAATCATATTACATGGGTTACATGCAAGATTAAGGTTTCAACTTTTCAATTTTTCTTTGTGTTACATATGATACAGGTGTAAGGATCCGATTTGCTGCTCTGTCTGTCACTATTGTCATGTGCAGTACATCTCCTCCACGGATTAGCCCACATTTCCAGAGAAGGGCAAGCTGCCAAAACTGTCACAGTGACCCAGTCATGGGCACAAATAAGCCCTTCTGATGAGCAGAGCCTCTCTGCGTATCACAGTGAGTGATAGTGGATCGCTTCAATATTCGTCCCTTAAAACTGTAACATATCAAAGAGAGAGGTGTGCTGCTGTGCCACTGATTCCAGTGTCACCACCGCTCTGGATTTAGGAAGCAGAATGGAAATACAATATGCTCTTGGCCACCCCCTTCCCACCTCCCACCACATTAGTGAAAGGTGCTATAAAAAGGAGACACTGACAGCTCGGCAGTGCTGAAAAGCCCAGCGTCAAGCAGGAGAAACAATGACACCAGTAACGCATACTGCACATCTCTTTCATGCTATCATTGTCCTCCTGCGAAAGAGGGCTCTGCTCGAAAGCCAGAAGGATTTTAAAGATTATCCTCCTCACACTTGACGCATGAATTTTACTAGCTCTCGTTTTCACAGAAACCGCTTTGTTAAATATAGATTCTAGGACATCTGGCCTTGACCACAATAATACATTGTAAATCCCTTGCACATCACAAGATTGCGCAGTTCATTGTGATACCACTGTAGCAGATAATAAATAATAATAATATTATATTCTACTTTGAGTAAAAGAATGTCTGTTTAACTACTTGAAGAGACTTTCACATTTTATTCAACAACATAAATAACTTTTGTTTTATTCATAAAATTAGAATCAATATTCTATATTATTAATAAATAACATGTTTAACTGACTTTTTGTTGTTTTGAGAATACCTATTTTTACCTTTTAAAATGATTTATTTTGTAGAAAGAGAGATGTAGTACTATGTTAACCACAGATATTATGTTACTCATAAACTGAAAAGTACTTTTCTAAAATCCTATAGGGATCCCATGCCAAATTAATCAGTGTTTTATACACACATTATGAGCTGTTTGCAAAGTTCATTGAGACATGAAATAACCATCGATTGTAACATTTGTTTACCTTATTTTGTTTGTGTAAAACTCACTTGAGTTGCTTTTAGTGAATTGTCCTCCAACTTCTGATGTGTTTTGCTGGCGATTCTACTTCTTGCTTTCTGTCCCTTTAAGAGACTCTGGAAACGTGCGAGGAAAAATCTTGAGAGTGAATGAAACTCAGCCATTCATAAAAATAGGACAGAGGAGGCTTCGATTGGTCGTTCAGCGCTTAATACATATTCCAACTTGTTCTCGCAAACCATTGGTTTAGATACGTGAATGACGTACGCTCGGAGCCAATGGGATTCCAGAGCCAAATGCCTCTCGAGCCCAAGGGAAAACCGAGCAGTCCATTTAGAAAACCTCATTCAAGTTTTGAGTGTTGGAGAGAGCGGATCTATTGATCAGTGCGAGCGGACGGCATCCTTTTGGGATTACAACCTGAAACCGTGTGTTTTTTTTTGTTGAGTCCATTGCGAGAGGCACGTCATCTATAGGGTGAGTTTAACACTCAGTCCTCAAATATTTACACGGCGTGCACTGAAATGTATGCACTGTATGAAAGCGGTTGTTTCTCCGCAGCGCGTAAGTTTTATCGTGGGCTTGCAACTGCAAATACAGCTATCTCCCCCTGGGGGAAAGCGAACGCCATTTTCTCCAAGAGAGGGCTTATACACTTTGGCAACCATTTTAATGCATGAAGTTTTTCCTATCATATTTTGCACAGTTGCTAGAAAAGCGTGTAAGGCTAGCATTAGTCCTGACCGTACCTGACATTTATAGGCGAGGTCGGTGCAGCCTGAACAGTGTATGGTTTTGTGAATGGAGGTCTCTCGTTTTTCCCCCCTCACGGATCGAGTTTCACTTCATTGAGAAAAACAAGAGGCCGTCAGGGGGCTCCGAGTGGAGGAGGTCCTAACCCCTGCTCAATTTTGTGTTTGCTTTAAGTAATTAATTTAAGCGTATAACTTTAAGCCAATTTCAACATAATATTACACAAAATGTGTATTCGAAAAGTCTTTATTCCAAAAGGAAAGACGGGAGAGATTAAAAATGCTTTCTGTTGATTAACATTGCTGGCCATATCATTTTCTGTGTTTTGAGTTATTTCTATTAATTTATTTTTAATTTGTCATGGATTTTTTGGAATAACAAAAGTGCGGGTTTAAGGTGAACGGATAAAAGTTCGAGCTGTTTCGTTGTCCATGTAAACTGTATGAACTCTTAGCCGCTGAAGTTTTCCGTATTATCTCTAATGGTAGCAGATCATTGTAGGTAGTTAGGCTTTCATAATTTCGCATCTATTAAGATGTCATTTCATTGTAGGTGTACTTGTCGATAATAATAAATAATAAAAATAAAATGCTTAATAAAAATAATTGCAGATTTTTTTTTGTATATATATATATATATATATATATATATATATATATATATATATATATATATATATATATATATATATATATATATATATATATATATATATATATATATATATATATATTTACATTAAAGTAATCCAGTATTGTTGCTTTGTTGGTGAGCATGACATGAATTAATCAAAATAATGAAACAATGAAAAATGTTAATACTCATGATATTTATGTATATTTTTTATTTCATTATATACATCTATGCTTAGTTAATACTTTAATTGAATATGTCTGTTATATATGATTATTGTTTATAATAAATAGTATTAAGTAAGAAAGAGTTGTTGTTTTGTGGTGAACCATCACAAGAAAAGTTGGCATAGTCCTCACAGTCGCCCCTCCCAAGCGTGCAGTTGATCCAGTGAGTTAGTATCCAGTGTTCCTCAGAATAGATGCTTGGCCAACAATTTAGTTTTTCAATGTTTATTCATGGACTAGTTATGTAAGTGCAATATCAGTGTATCATGAAATGTATGGTTTCCATTTTCCTCAATTTATCTTAATGTGCTCATCATTCTTGTCATAGTCTAATCACGGGCACAGATGGTTGGCTTTGCTTATGTAAGGTTTACATTCATCTCTACTGCGGATTGCATTTCGCAGCGCTCTCTCCCTGACTCTCTCTCTCTCTCTCTCTGTCTCTCTCTCTCTCTTTCCGTCTCTCTGTCTTTACACATACGCTCTGTCAGGAGTGATGTTGTGATGGGTAACAGAGAAAAAAGGGGGAGGATGAAAACACAGGATCAGATGGATCTGAGGGTTTTGGCAGCCTGTTTGCAGGGCTTGCTGTTTTGATGTGGGCCACACTTGACTGTCCAGTAGATCTATTGCATGAATAATCTTCTTCTTTTTTTATCCCCCCTTAGAGAAAACAAACCTAAAGAGGTCAATATAACAATCGCTTTTAAGCGAAGACCCTTTTCTGGGAGCCTCCTTGAAGACCCAGGTGACATGGACGGATTTTATGACCAGCAAGTACCATTTATGGTCCCAGCTAATGTAAGTATATTTCTGCATTTCTGTAGTTGCATGAAGTAACAGTAAAAAAAATTAAAGCATTAAATTAGCCACTGACCAAAGTGTTTTTTTTCCACAGCAGAAGTCATTGCAAGTGGAGGAACTGTATAGCCGACCAGTTAATGACAGAAAAAGAAAATTAGTGGAGAGTGAACTTGCTCAGGACACAGAGGGTAATTTCAACCTAATGAACATGACTAATGCATTTTTAGCAGATGGATCTGATTATTGAGATACATTAACAGTGAGAGAGAAGTATATGTGCTCAAACTAGTTTGATCGATGCTGTGATTGTTGAAGGCTGCCTTTCATTTATCAAATGACTCTGACTGTCTTGTTTCCCTGTCATCCGCAGAACTTTTCCAGGACCTCAGCCAGCTGCAGGAGATCTGGATCGCCGAAGGTTTGTAACATATTTTATTTTCATTCATGTCATTTGTGCTTTGTCATGCAGCTGACATTTATTTTTCAGACTCGTTAACATTTCTTATAATGTATGCATGTGGAATATATCATTTCTAAGTGATACACTTTGTCCCAGCTCCTGTTTATTTTTCATGACACGCTAGCCATTTAATTTGTTCCGTTGCACCAGCCTTGAGGCAGTGTCCAAAAAGTTGGCACTAAGATGGCAGTTCATTTTTAGAGGAATGAAAAATACAGATAAAGGTTGTTTATCAAAATGATATTGTTGATCAGCAGGGAGCATTGTTGCATCTCCTTCATGATCTCCAATCTCTCTCCACAGCTCAGGTGCCCGATGACGAACAGTTTGTCCCAGATTTCCAGTCGGAGAGCTGTGAGTACCTTGAGATGTATTATTTATTCTCCTTGGCAATGTACTTTGGATGCAGTCCAGAAATGGCTAGGGAAAACAGCAGAGACTGAACTCTTGGAGCTATTTATTATTCATCTCTTGCTCAAATTTAAAGCCAATGTTTTTAATGGGAAACAAATGAAATCTTAGACTAAGGATGGTGAAGAGTGGCCAGACATTCTTGTTGATTTGTTGAATATGCTAAAATTCACTCTCAAACGGAGCTCATAATAAAGTTTATATTAGATATTTGAGCATGCATTAATTCTTAAAGAAATTGATTTGCTATTTTACTTGGTCTGTAGTATAATAACCCCACACACTGAACCCAATAGAGCTTTGATTTATCAGGACTTAAATGGTCTTTCCACTTTTCATTCTTGCATGAATCCTCTCAGCGAGAACCCCCGCAACTACCTATTTTTTCAGTCAAATCAGCCGATTGGTATCAGCATCACATGATCCAAGCTCATAATCAGATTTCACACTTTCCTGCACTCCGTTCAGCCTCTGGAATGGACCGGATTCCAACGGGAAGGGTGAGAGAAAAAGGCTTCCCCTCACGGCCTACCTAAACCCATTGAATCCACAGCTACTAAAACTCATTTCATTCTCTGTCCAAACGCACCCAAATTGTTAGAGCCTGGCCACAGGAATCAGAGCCAAAGGAAATACTTCAGGAATGCTCAGCGAAGCATTTTATGTTATTTCACCCCCCCTCCGTTTTGTCACTGAAGTTTGTTTTTGTTTTCGTCTGATGTTGAGGCTGGGAGACAGGGTGTGTACCAGAGCATGCATTTTGGTCCAGTTTTGCATGTCAGCGTGGCGTTACTGAAAAGCAGAAGATTATGAATGTTTGTGGCATCCGGTTTATAAAATGAGGCACTTTTTGAATGTTATCCATGGGTTTCTTCTTGTGCAAGCTATTATTACAGACTTTTCGGTATCAACAGGTCATCTGGACGTCACATGGCACCCCATGCCCTCCTACACTTTCCCAGTACCATATCAATAGGGAGTGGCCTCTTCTCTTGCAACTACTCCATTGGCCACAGAGCAAAAAATCTCTTTACTTTAATAGTTTGAGGAAGTTCACCCAAAGTTGAAAATTTGACCCAAAGTCAAAAAGTTTATAAAGAAATCGTATAACTACCCCATGTAAATCAAGCACTTTAATCCTAGTATGCTGAAGCTACACAATCACTTTTATGAGGAACAGAATTAATATAGGCTTTTATTCACATATGATCAATGCACATACATGATGATAAATGGTCATTTTTGGGTGAACTAACCGTTTAATGAATGCATTTGAGCTTTCACGTGCCTACTGATTGTCTTTTAAGCCCAGTACAGTCTGGGTGATTTATCTGGCTCGACTCGTGTGGATCCAGTTGCGTTGGCCATTATGTGGCGCCGGATATGAGAGCTTGATGCAGAGATCCAGAGGCTAATGGTTACAGTGCGGGGAGGAAAATCATTCACAATCATTGAATTACGACCACACTGATTCATGAGTATTGACTCGGCTATGATGGAAATCAGAGGGGAGTGCTTTGATTGCATGTGTTGTTCTGCACCATGATACTGATGGGCAGAACGAAGAGCTTTTATGCTTTGCAGTCGATTGTCATTACCCATGAAATATGGGGGTTTAATGGTGGAGAAGAATCTCTTTCTGAAGTGTTTCACTGCACTTTTGTTGATGTGTTCGATTAGAAACATCTCCTTCTGCTTTTTTCCTCCACAGTGATGTTTCATGGTCCACCTCCGGTGAAGATCAAACGGGAACTGAGTTCCTCCAAAGAGCTCTCCCCCTGTAGCCAGGATAGAAGTCCCATGCCGTATGGAGAGAAGTGCCTTTATAGCTACAGGTACTTTCTTATAAATCCATCTCAGTATCAAGAACTTCTTGTCATCATGATGATTAACTGTCCTCATTTTCCTCAATACAGTGCCTATGAAAGGAAGCCCACAGCTGGGTTTAAGCCATTGACTCCTCCCTCAACGCCCGTTTCGCCATGTGGCTCCGCCAACACTCTTGGGACACATCCGCGGCATGAACAGACTCCTCCCCCTGTCTCGAACACAACATTAGGGCAGCGTCTCCTTCATGGGCAGCCTTCAATGACCAAGACCTCGCCCAGCCAGACGACACTCCCTCACCACAGCCAGAGCCCACCTTTTGCAGTGCCCTGCCCACCCCTAAACCGTGAACCTCACTTCAATAATGAACCTAGGTCAGTCTCTGCATGGTAACTATGGAATAGTTTATACTTTACTGTTAGCATGAAGTACAAAAGTGATCTATAATGAGTACTACAATATGCAAAATAGTATACATTTATTGGGATATTTATAGTTCAAAAGATTGGGGTGTGTAAGATTATTAAAAATATATATATATATATGTTTCAAAAGAACTCCAAGATTTGTTTTATGTAAAAAGGTAATATTTTGAAAATCTTACAATTTAAAATAACAAATTGTATTTGAATATATTATTAAAATATTTATTTGAAACTCATCTTTAGTAACATTATTAATGTTCTGACTCCTTACTGTCACATTTGATTAATTTAATGCATATATTAAACTATATTATATTATTTTATTATTTTAATTGTATTTATCATGGCAGATGACTTTTCAGCAATGCTCATTTGATGTCAAAAAATGTAGTGTACATCACAGCTGGGGTGGTATAATATGACCCCCGTGGGAACAGATTGGCTGGCATCTTGTCCTGCCACCTGTAGCTGAATTCCTGGGAGCTTACCAGAGAATGTGTGGCACATCATTTACAGCCAGTAGCAGAAGACTCTAAAGTGTTAGTGTTAAGCTGCTCCTTTATTTATCCTGTGTCACATGACCAAAACATTTATATATTTGCATGCTGTTTGTTTATGACTTCCTTGAATCATAAGCAGCTGCTTGGATTTAACTCAGTGCTTCTTGTCATTTAGTCCAGATTTGTTGCTGATTGTTTTTTTGTAATGTTGCTGTTATCTTCCAGGTTTCAGCGGCAACTTTCAGAGCCTTGCCTTCCGTTCCCACCTTCTGACACCCAGGGAAGACCCAACTTCATGCCACAAGTCCCCAGCACTTCACCAAGAGATGGAAGGCCACCTTACCATCGCCAAATGTCAGAGCCTCTGGTTCCTGTGCCTCCTCAGGGCTTCAAACAGGAGCTTCTAGACCCTCGCTACGCTGAGCAAGGTGTTCCCAACATGGGCCCATCCCAGGCTGCCTTCCATCCAATGGCCATCAAGCAAGAGCCACGAGACTTCTGCTTTGACTCTGGTGAGTACTGTCCCATTTCTTAGAAATGGTTCACAATCTGCCTGGGCCTCATGAGAGCTGTCTGGGTGAGGGCATGGAATGTGTTTTGCGTGCTTGCATGGGCTTGTGACTTTTAGCGTTCTTTAGTAAGGTGCACATGAACAAAAGCGTGCACACATACACACCTTTCAGAGACATTCAGAAAAGGCAGTGATCCTCATACATACTTATTAATAAACCGGGCCGGCAATTTAACATGGCAATTTAGTGTGATTAGCCCTTGACAATTTTTTTTTAATGCTATATATAATTGTCAACAGGTTGCATTAAGAAATCATATCTGAGACCAGTTTGGTAATCCACCTCAAGATTCTTGTCCTCTCTCAGCATAGGGTTAATTTATGCATTTTATTGACCAAAACCCCTCATCTAAGCTCATCTTCCTGTTTGTGATCCATAAATTCAGTCTTGGACATTCTTATAGCATTATACTATCCATCTAGGCTTATGTTTGCAGGTTAGTGATGTAATTCCAAATCCTCTTACCGTCCTTCTTATAAGAGAGTACGTCAGCTGAGAATTTTCATCTGTACAGCAGCCTGACAGATGATGCATCTGATGCAATAAATGAGGATCACATACTCAAAGTAAAACCGCAAAGGGGCGGAGTGGCCTGCCGAATCACCAGGACGCACAAGGACAGATAAAACTTGATTGTCATGGTCCAGTATCTCGACACGATGGCTAATCCTATTTGGTGACTCCGTGGACTCATTGCTAATGCTGCGTGTTTCTTTGGTGTGTTGATATGAGCTTAGCCAGCACTACCAGATGTGTGAGACTGGACATTCACGGCCCAGCTGTTCCATCTGAATCACTATTTTCTTGAGCTTCTTCAAAACCTCTGTTCAGATGCCAAATCCAAAAGTATATGTCGCTTTTTAAATCTCTATTTCTATATTAGAAATAAGGAGTAAACAGTGCTATTTTACTATTATTGAGATACTATTTTATTAATATTTTTTGTTTGTCTATTTTTATTTTCTTTATTCAGTTTTAGTTTGTTAAACTAACAAAAAAATGGAAAATGTTGCTTTGGAGACTAGCTGAAATAAAATACATGTTGAAAGAAGTAAAACCAAATTTCTTTTACTAAAAAAATGTAAAAAATAAAAAGTTTACTGAACAAATTATCTTTGTATCTTTAATTATAGTATTTTTTAAAATTATTATTCAAATGAACTTCTTCAATTTATGGTTGGTAATTTCTCCTTTTTAATGGGCCCATTTGTCATGTTTTGCAGAAGTGCCTAAGTGTCAGTCTTCATTTGGGAGAGCAGCAAGCTTCTACCAAAACCATGAGAGTAAGTGACCTCGCCATTAAAGCGTACATTACCCCACTGCAGCTTTAGCTTGCTAAAATCACTGTATCATTTTTCTTACATGCAGTATCTCTGTTTCCTCCCTCTGCTTGTAGACTTCTCATTTGACAGAGATCAACAGTTGTATTTTGACGACACTTGCGTGGTTCCCGAGAGGCTTGAAGGTAAGATTTCACCACAGGTTATGCATAGTTGTAAACGAAATGCAACTTAATGGTCAAGCCATCTCGGTAGTTTTCAAATGTTCAATCTTTGTTGTTCAGATTCACCTAGGCACCCCCTTCTAGTATACCGCGTCCACATTAGCAGCATTTGTGTTGGAATTTCTCGTCTGCTTGCTCGCACCACTGTGCCAAACTCTAATCCTCGTAATTCTTTTTCCTGACAGGGAAGGTAAAGCAAGAGCCTTCTGTGTATCGTGACGGTCCGCCTTACCAACGTCGTGGCTCCCTCCAGCTTTGGCAGTTTCTGGTTACGCTGCTGGATGATCCTGCCAACAGTCATTTCATTGCCTGGACAGGACGTGGAATGGAGTTCAAACTTATTGAGCCAGAGGAGGTCAGCACCTAACAAGCACACACGCACTGTTTACAATAGCCTTGTATGTTCTCGTTTTTTAGGAGCTGGGTTTTTATTTATGTATTTTTGTGAATATTTTTTTGAAAAATTTCTGGACAGCTCCAGGGTTTTTAATAAAACTACAGATTGTACTCTGACCATTTTTTTTGTACTTTTAAAACAATTTTCACTCAGAAATTGCTAGTAAATTTCACATTTTACAAAGAAACAGCAAGTGACATTGAATTAAACATGAACATCTTGTAGACAGTATTTTTTTTAAAGCATACTTCAGTATTCTTTGTTTTATTTATATAAAAAAAATTACAGTGCATTTTTATATTCCTGCCCAAAACTATTTCTGCCTTTCTACTGCATGCATAGTTTTATTAAACATCTTGCCAGTGGTGAATTACTCCTTTTAAGAAGACATTTCATTAATGTAAACAGATTTACAGAATAAATTATTGAAATCAATTACTGACAAACATGAATTTTGTCAGAGCGTTTGCCCTGAAGTAATTTGACATGAAAAGCCACAGTGGCTTTCATTGTGCCTACAACTTCCATTTTTTGTTTGCACCAATTTCCCTGCAAGTGACACTGCTTTTATTCCAATTTTGGTTGTGCATATTAAATTGCTTAATTAATGAAACTGCCAACTAAATAAAATAAATGAACTAAATGAAATAATCATTGTCTGTCTGTGTTTTCAGGTGGCCCGACGCTGGGGCATCCAAAAGAACAGACCGGCCATGAACTATGACAAGCTGAGTCGCTCACTTCGTTACTATTATGAGAAGGGAATCATGCAGAAGGTAAAGGCAGGTTCAAATTTTTATAACTCTATGCTTTACTCATAATGACAATAGTTGCCTCAATTTTCCACATTTTTGGGGGATAATCTAATACCTCTTTCTCTTCAGGTTGCTGGTGAGAGGTATGTGTACAAATTTGTGTGTGATCCTGAGGCCCTTTTCTCCATGGCCTTCCCAGACAACCAGAGGCCCAACCTTAAAGCAGACCCCGACGGCTTGCCCGGAGTGGACGACGACACTCTTCCGTTGGCGCACTACGACGAGGGGGCTTCGTACTTGGTAGACAGTGGCGAGCAGTGTGTTGCTGGGATGCCTTTCCCCGACGGTTATGTGTACTGATCTGACTGAAACACATCTGTCCCTCTTGCCTCGACTCCTTTTGAACTGTTGCCCACTTCCAGATTAACCCTCCCAATCATTAAAAAAGAATGAGGAGAAATCTGCGAGCCACCTTTTCTCTGGCGTCAGTCCACGAGAAGGTGTCAAGGAGGTGAGGAAAGTTGGTTTCCCACGCTTAAACCTTCCTCGTGGCAAACGTCACTGCCGCAGAGATGAAGAGGTTGAGCTGGAGCTGACCGGCGCCGAAAGACTGACGGATCTCACTGCGAGAATTGTAGCAATTCTGTTTTTGACAATCTGCTCTTTTTAAAAAAAAAAAAGAAAAATTGGTATTGAATTATTAAGAGACATCCTCACAGAAAAAACCCTTAAATGCAGCACTATTTAATAGTTGCCTTTTTGGTCTGAATTTATTTTGTTTTATCACCAAACCATGTAGACAAGACGTCAAAAGGGCTTTATTTTGCAAGGAGAAAAAATGACCCTATTGTTTCTTTAGAAAGCTGGCTTTTATACAATTTTGTTGAATGAAATGTGGACAGCTTTAATTATGCTGAGGAATACTGAACCTGTTCTTTTTGTATCATTGGTTTTGTTCTGAATCCTTTGTCAAGTGTTAGTTTTATAAAAGTGTTTTGTTTTCATGCTGGTTAACCCAGGGGTTGTTGATGTGAAGTTAAACCAGAGGCACTCTTAAGTATATTTAGTCAACTTCACAAGACTGTTAACCCATTTTAAATGTATTTCTGTATGCCTGTTGCTATTTAATTTTCCACTCCCCAAAAAGCCAAATTTTGAGTTCATATATAATTTTCTCACTTTCAAAAGGGATGCACTAGTCAGAATTTATCCATGCTTTAGTGTACGTAAAGGTCAAAAACATTTAGCCTCTTACATTATTTTTGGCATCATTCTATATTTTAATGCACCAGGAAAGCAGGCCTTGCATGCAATATGGGACAAGAAAAATGCATTTTCCTGGTCAGCTACTCATTGCCAATCTCAAGTTCACGAAAGACCACTGCTACCTTTTGCATGACGTATTCAATGATCAGCTGTCCACTAACATATCGCTTTATGCTGGACAAAGAAGAAATTGTGGAGTTCTCTGCATTTGTATTCTCTCTCTCTCTCTTTTTTGAAAAGATGAACTTATATATTTTTGCAAAGTCTGCATTTATTTGATTTTATTGTATAAGCTGTATAGTTTTGCCTGTAACAGATAATCTACGTATGTTTTAAATGGATCCCTGTGTTGCAGTGACTGCACACCAGTGGTTACCGGACACCCTTTCCTGGTGGGTTCAAGAGCAGTGCCTTTAAATGAGAGGTGCAGCTTATAAAATAACCGTTGTCTCATCGAATGAGGGGCTTGTCTCAACGTCCACCACAGAAGGGTTGTCTGCACTTGTACAGGCTTAACCTTGTCCCCTCACAATGTGTACCTTACACTGCTGAGTTTATAATCTGTACTGGGTACAATAAACTGTTCATTCTGCTTCACTTGCACTCCTGTGTTCTTTTTTTTCTGCTACATCTTACTAGTTATTTGATTGACAGAGTAATCACATGTTTGGTTCGTTGAAACTGCAGAGACATTACATGTTAAAATCTAATATTATATTGTAAAACATGATTTATTTATTTATGGATGGATGGATATAAAGAAATCAACCAGCCTTCCTAAAATTGTGCTGGTCCCCTTTTGCTGTCAAAACAGCCCTGACCCATTGAGGCATGGACTCCACCAGACCCCTGAAGGTGTGCTGTGGTATCTGGCGGCAGATCCTGTAAATTGCGAGGTGGGGCCTCCAAGGATCGGACTTGTTTGTCCAGCACATCCCACAGATGCTTGATTGTTGTTTTGATTTTCAAACCATTCCTGAACCATTTTTGCTTTGGCATTTTTTTGACAGGGCGCATTATCCTGCTGAAAGAGGCCATGGCCACCAGGGAATACTGTTTTCATGAAAGGGTGTACATGGTCTACAATAATGCTTAGGTAGGTGGTACGTGTCAAAGTAGCATCCACATGGATGTCAGGACCCAAGGTTTTCCAGCAGAAATAGCAAGTAAGTGACGCACACTCACCCGGACATCCACATGATGTAAAATAAAACGTGATTCATCAGACCAGGCCACCTTCTGCCATTGCTCCGCGGTCCAGTTCTGACGTGCCCACTGTTAGCGCTTTCGGCAATGGACAGGGGTCAGCATGGGCACCCTGACTGGTCTGCGGCTATGCAGCCCCATACTCAACAAACTTTGATGCATTGTGTATTCTGACACCTTTCTTTCAGAACCAGCATTAACTTTTGATCGTTTAACGTTAACATTAATGTTTGATCGGACCACTCGGGCCAGCCTTTGCTCCCCACGTGCATCAATGAGCTTTGGCCACCCATGACCTTGTTGCCGTTTCACCACTGTTCCTTCCTTGGACCACTTTTGATAGATACTGACCACTGCAGACCGGAAACACCCCACAAAAGCTGCAGTTTTGGAGATGCTCTGTTCCAGTCATCTAGCCATCACAATTTGGCCCTTGTCAAACTCGCTCAAATCCTTACGCTTGTCCATTGTTCCTGCTTCCAACACATCAACTACAATTTAAAACAATGGTTTTCTATTTTAACATACTTTAAAATATTATTTATTTCTGCCATTACTCTAGTCTTCAGTGTCACATGATCCTTCTGGAATCATTTTAATATGCTGATTTGATACTCAATGTTGAAAACAGTTGTGCTGCTTAATATTTTTTTGGAAACTGATACTTTTTCAGGATTCATTGATAAATAAAAAGTAAAAAAGAACAGATCACTTTTTATCAATTTAACACATCCTTGCTGAATAAGCGAAGTTTTTTTTTTTTTTTTTACTTTTTAATTAATCAAAGAATTCTGAAAAAGTATCACAGGTTATAAACAAAAACTATGCAGCATAATAAATCAGCATATATGATTTCTGAAGGATTATGTTAAGATGCCGAAAATGTAGCTTTGCATCACATAAATAAATTAAACGATATAGTATATAAAAATAGAAAAACGTTATTTTAAATAATAAAAATATTTCACAATATTAATTTTTCCCCCTGTATTTTTGGCTTGATGAGCTTGATGACTTCTTTCAAAAACATTAAAAATAATAATGTTTCCAAACTTTTGACCAGTACTGCAGAAGAAATATGTGTGAAATATAAAGCACATTTTAGATGATGGGCTAGCCATTGCTTTCTTGCAGTGAATCTGAAACTCTATTCTGGATCGATCAGCCTCTATTCAGTTAAAGGCCTTTTGCTGTCCCAGGGGCTGCGCTGCCCTTTCATCAGGACTTTAGATGGTTAGCTAATGTGTGTCTGCTCCTAGTCATGCTGTAGACCTCCCATCTATGATTATTTAATAACTTTGTATGGATGGGTGAGTAGCATGTGTGATACTATATCTTGCACTAATGTCAAAACATCCACAGCCTCAATTATTCATCTACCCCATTTATGTTTGCACAACACCATGCATCTATAGCCTACACTATAATATTTTTCCATTTTTACTTTGTCATTTTTACTCTAAGACACTATAAGAATTGCACTTATTCTTGATAAATTTCATCCAGAAACTTAAAACGGAGATGAACCAGCTGAGAGTGATCGGTTGTTAAATCACCGTGTCAACATTCCTTACCCCCCTCTACTCTAGAAAGACACTTAACCTTTGAACCAACCCTCTTCCTTGTAAATAACAGTGCAGTCAACACGATTTTATTTCTAGCTAACTTCATGCTATAAGTGACTAATGCAATAGAGAAGAACACTATAAGCAATTTATGCATTCATGCAAAGAAGTTAATGGCTAGTTCCATCAACATATATTTTGCACTGTGGTCTGCTAATGACTGTTTTAGTGAAGTATTGATTTCACTTAGCAAACTGACAGCAAATGCATACCATTTGCTTAGGGTACGTCTGTTAGTACAATGGAGCAAGACAGAGCTTAAGATGTGACATGATCTAACTCACTACTGTTTATTTTGCTTTTTAAGCAGCTGTCCATCAGCTGACACATTGAAATTAAATTAAGTGTGACCACAATACATGCTCTAATTAATGAACTTATGACCCAAATTTGATATTTTCATTTGTTTTAACTGATTGATTAACTATAGTTACTTTTTTATGCACCAATATAATCTTAAAATTAATCTGAATGTAAACAATGGAAGAAGAATATTGTATATTTTTTAAATATAACCTTTTTTTTATAATAGTAGTGGTTATAGCTTTTCCTGTTTTTGTTTTGTTTTACAAAAAGTCTTATAAAAAAAGTTCATAAAACCAGATTTCAGTCATGTAAATTAATATTTATAAATGTTTTTGTTTTGTTTTTATTAATAGGCCTATAACTTTATAAATAAACAGCAATATGTGCCTAAATCATATGACCATGTATCATTTTATGTAGTTTACGATCAAGACGTAAAAGAATCGTTTAATTGTTTTTGACCGGTTCTTTGAAACTATTCTAAAGAACCGATTCACGGAAATGCGCCATATAACCTGTCCTGCTTAACCGCCAGACAGAACGCATACACAACTGTTATGAAAACCTAGTGTACGTTAAAATGGCTAGTCAAAATCATCT